>RAOV01000015.1:0-600000 GCA_009806015.1 Neurospora sp. CHS-2018b | reverse complement strand
ATCAGCACATCTGGCGCGAGTCTTTCCTCCGCGAGAAGACCACCACCTACGCCACGAGTGGAGCCGTCAAGCCGGGCACTGGCCTCGGTGTGCCAGCAATTCGCCCTGGAAACGACTGGAAGGAGATTTACAGGGTCAGAGAGGAACTTGACAAGAGATGGAAGGAAGGCAAAGCTCGCCCTATTTACCTCCACGGCCATACAGATAGTATCTACTGCTTGCAGTTTGACGAGTACGTCCCAGATTCGCTCCTCGAAATCATATAATATGCTAACGCTTGACAGACACAAAATCATTACCGGCTCTCGCGACAAGACCATCCGCGTCTGGGACATGAAGACTTACTCCTGCAAGCTCGTCTTGGGTCCGCCTGAGATCATCAACGACTCTGACTTATCCCTTCTCCACGACGAGGCCGGCAATGCCATCCATTACGCGACCCTTCCCGAACTCGACCCTCACCCCTCAGCCAACGGTCAACTTCAAACCCCCGCTCGTAGCCACTTCTCCTCCCCGGCTCTCGTCTCACCCCCCATCTTCCATCGGGCCTCGATTCTCTGCCTCCAATACGACGACGAGATCCTCGTCACTGGCTCGTCCGACGCCACCTGCATCGTCTACGACATCGCCTCCGGCTACCAACCCGTCCGCCAACTCCGACACCACTCCGCCGCCGTCCTCGACCTCGTCTTCGACGACAAGCACATTGTCACCTGCTCCAAGGACGTGTCCATCTGCGTCTGGGACCGTGCCACCGGCGCCCTGCTTAAGCAACTCCGCGGCCACACGGGCCCCGTCAACGCTGTGCAAATGCGCGGCAACACCATCGTCTCCTGCTCCGGCGACTTCCGCGTTAAGCTCTGGAACATCGAAACCGGCAAGCAGATCCGCGAGTTCCTGGGCCACACCAAGGGCCTCGCCTGCAGCCAGTTCTCCGAAGACGGCCGCTATGTCGCTTCGGCAGGCAACGACCGCGTCATTCGCATCTGGGATGCCAACACGGGCGAGTGCGTGCGCGAGATGAAGGCGCATGGCGACTTGGTCAGAAGTCTGCATGTCGACAGTGTGTCCGGAAGGTTGATTTCTGGTAGTTATGATACGGATATCAAGGTGTGGGATATGGACACCGGTGCCCAGCTGCTGGATTTCCCGCAGTGGCATAATAGCTGGGTACTATCCGCCAAGAGCGATTACAGACGCATTGTCAGCTCGGGGCAGGATCCAAAGATTTTGATTATGGATTTTGGTGCGGATGTCAAGGGGATTGAGATGTTGGAGACTGCTGGTCCTCAGATTCAACCGCCGCGGCAGCAGGTTGTTGTGCCTTCGGAGCAAGTGCAGGGCGGATATTTTTGATGAGGTCTGATGAGGTCTGTTGGGATGCGATAAGACGAGATGCGTGAATGATCATGGACGGCGTTTTGGGATACGGGAATATGGAATGGTCTGGATTGGACCGGACTGGTTGGATCAGACTCAGAGACGGGATATGGGATGCGGGATACGGGATACGGGATATACACAGTGATTTTGGGTTCTGTTATAAAGAACTGGCTGCTTGATAAGACGCGCCGGGGTAATTCTTAATATTGGGTGCTGCTCTAAGGGTCTTGGTGGTGGTGGTTGATCGGACTGGCCGATCGCTGGTCGATCAAGATGTTCGTTTTACATCAGCCATCCCTCCGAAGAGTAGCTAGCTCGCTTCCTCTTCTTTCTTGTCATTCTTCTTCTCTGGATCTGGACTTTTACAAATAGATAGATAGATTACTGGTTAACTGGGATAACTTACTGGGATAACATGGGTTGTCAACTTTGCTTTGCTGGATGGATGGAGTACACTGCGCTTGGGTAGCTGGGTAGGCAACCTACTCAAAGGGAAAAACAAAGATGGGGAACAGACCGTCGTGGTCATGGATGGATAGGAGGATTTGCTTTACTTTACTACGTAGTAGATCGGCTTTTTTTTGCCTATGCCTCGAAGGGCGTTTGAGTTTCACAAAGAATAGATAGATCGTTCTTCCACCTATGGAAGTAATAAATTTGGTGTGCTTGTATGAGAAACATCCCAGTTTATTTTCTTGAAAATCTTCCCGGGCTCTTCTGCATGACGGAGAGCTGAATGCTTCACGATCGTCCTCAATCTCAAGCGATAGCCGTTTCAGTGACAGCGACGGCATTGATTCCCCTTTCCCTTCATTGCCTTACCTTTGCTCGCAAGTTGTGATATACCGGGGAAGTCAACCATGCAGCCTCAATCACAGACTCGGAACCTACAGAGGTAATGGTTATGTGATGAACCGGTGAACAACGAGCTAGCTACCGCACCAAGCCCGCCCAGCCGTCCGCCCATTCTCTGCCTTTACAGCTCCCCTCCCCCTATGAACAACACGGCAAACAACCAGGACCTTCGTCCGTTGGTGCCAACAAAACTGGGCAACAGCTCTTCGCGTCAAGACCTCCCCGGTCTATCTCCCGTACCTCATTCCGCACATCTATCCATCCCAAGTTCCTGCACTGGAAACCACCGGGTCGTTTAAGTTGCTTCAAGGCACGGCTCCGTCCCGACGGGCGGGAGTCTTGGCACTTCGGTGTTGCCGGTAAAGTGGGATCAGTCCGATCCGGAATCCACCTCGGCGCCGTGAACCCGGACTGCCCGGACTTCCACTCGAGGTGGTACTTAACCCTCGCACCTTAGTCTTCATTGACATTGTTATACTCACCTTTCCAATGAAGTCCCAGGCTACATATCCATTCACGATGCCCAACTCTGAACCCATACTCGCGAGCTGTTTCCCCCTAACGAAACCAATAACAAGGGTTCAAGATGACAGCCACTCAATCCCAATAACAAAAATCAACCTCGGCGCAGTGACTACCTACGGTAACTCAATTCCCGCCGGATCAGGTCCCAGAGCCTGGAGCCCTGACTTCCACTCGAGGTAAAGTTTAACTCTCGAACATCTCTCTCTTTCTCTCTCTCCATTGATGTACTCACCTTCCCAATGAAGTTCCAGTCCACATACATACATATTCACCAGGATCAACTCTGGTCTCTCAACCCAGACTCGCTAGTTCCGTTCCCTCCTAACGAAACCAACAACAAAATTTCAAGATGACCACTCAATCCCAAATACCGGCAACCAAGTCAGTCCAGCGGAGCGGCCAGCCCAACGCACGCTCAGAATCGCGAAGAATCACGAAGCCATTCCCGAACTTCCATGTTACACACACAGTGGATGATCCAGGCTCCATTGTCCCGGCCGACTCTTACGTAGCGAGGCAGAATACATGGATGATAGATACCAACCGGATCGGATCTCTTCACCTGCACTGCACCTTCACGGCCCGTTACCCACGCGAGTGCCCTTGGCCCTTGATAGTGACGGGGATTAACCGAACCAAACCACCAAACGTGATACATGCCTCAGGGCGCTGGTCAAGATGGCGATGGCGCTGGAATCAACACTGGTATCACCTAGAGATATAAATCTCCCCTTTTCTCTGCAATTCGCCAGGTCGGGACTGGATTCGAGAAAGCAAGAACACCACGACATTGAGCAGCCTGCCCAATCCCGATCCAGCTACCGAGCGAGCAGGAACAGAAGAGCCCAGACCCTTTTCGGTTTTCGACCGGAACTACCGTACCAAGAGGCCGTCCTTTAGTCCTTCTCCGCCCCGTTCGCTCCGTACCAGTTTTCGCCAAATTCCCAAGCCAAGCCGCAACAACGGCGTAGGCGGAGGCCCTACTCCCTTCCTCGGTCTCGCACCTACCATCATGGACGGTGACCCAGTCACACAACAGACGAACCTTCTTCCTCCTCCTCCTTCCCCCACCCTTTCCGCCCTTCCCACCGAAATCCTCCTCTTGATACTCGAATGCCTCAAAATCGACGCCAAGGGTCCCGAGAATGAGTGTGCTGTGTATCTGGTTTGCAGGACGAGAGAGCATCGGAGGTGAGTTGACTGCCCCATGCTACATCCAGGTGCTTGTGGATGGGTTTGGCTGTGTGTGGGCGTGGCTAACAATTCGATGTCTTTGGTGGTGCTGCAACAGAAAGATGGCACAAGCAGTCGCAGCCTTAGGAAGTCTTGCCCAAACCAGCCGTCGTTTCTACGGACTCGTGCAGCCCTTGCTTTACGAAGAGCTGTTCGTGCTTGATGAGCAAGTTTTTGAGGGGGGCAGCGGAGTGTATAAATTGATCCGCACACTTGGTGAAGAAAAGAACGGGCTGTCTGACCTGGTGAGGGTATATCGAGAGTGAGTCCTCTTCTTCCATGTCCCTGCCCTGTAGTGTTCCTTGCAACCCTTGGTGTTGTTGTTGTTGGAGTGTGTTAATCTGAGCTGATGTTTTTCCTGCGCGCGCAGACCTCGAGTAGTTCCGCGGTGGGACCTGGGAGAGTTTCTGGGTGAGACGGGATGGCCCAGGTTCGAGGGTGTATCAGAGTTGGAGAAGTCTTTACGGTCGCTGATGAGCAGGTATTTCCCCTGGTTGGCCAGGAATGCTTGTCAATGGCCGGTGCCCACGTACAAGCTATACAAGGACTTGGATATATTTCTCGACCTGATCCCCGCAGCGATCCTCTGTCATTGCCGCAACATCCGACGGCTCGATCACTTGAACATCGGATGCAGAGGTAGCCGCCATATCGATATTCAGTTCATTTGGAAAAATCTTGTCGACAGCTCCATCACGTTCCCCAACTTGGAATCCGCGAATCTTGTCGCGGCGTATCGGGTTTCTGAAATCGAAGAAGCTGACGAGATAGACGAATCGCCATTATATGAGCTCGATTTCACTCCGATTGTCGAGGCCATTTGTTTTATCAGCCGTGCGCCAAACCTCAAGCACTTGTCCCTCACAGGATTCTCCAGTGAAGACTGGGCCGGTATGACACTAACAGCTCCCCTTCCACCACTACAGAATCTCAGCTCGCTAGAACTCCATTACTGCGCATGGCTGAATGAAGCTCACCTCCACGACATTATTGACGCTTGCCCCAAATTAGCGACCTTCAAGTTCACATCAGAAGCTAGTCCCACAACTGGTCAGCCGATTCCCACGTCGTCCGGATTTAACTTCGTCGGTCCCGCACTGGTTCTGAAAGCTTTGAGGCCACGTTCAAAGACACTCACCGCAATATCGATACGGTATATGCCAGTTCTTGACTTGCTTTTCAGGACCCACGGTAGTATGGACACCGATGAGAACCTGATCCGAACCCTCGGCTACTTCCCTGATTTGAGGGTCCTGCAGATCTCTCACGATGCCTTACGGTGGACGGATTCTGATGGTCCCGAAGAAGAACAACTGGTTAGACTGGTCAAAGGCTGTCCACGTCTGGAGTCACTTGACATCACACAAATTGATATCAGAAAGGCTCGGATCCGGCCACAGTTGGAAGGCCTGACTGCAGCCGTGGCCTGTATGAATTGTACGCCATTGTTAAAAGGGATCAGGGTATCCATCGATGATAACAATTGGATTCGGCCATGGACGAGGAGAAGCCTGGGCAAACATGCGAGTGAATTATTCGAGAAAGACCATCTCAACATTTACCAAGAAACGGGCATCAAGCTTCTGATCGATTTTGAAGACGCATATGAAAACCTAGGCACTTTCTCTTCCGTTCACGAGGGCCTACGCCACGCCGTCACCCTTCATCCTGGCATTGTCAGGATCTCGGGCTTGAACTTTGAGCGTGACAACTGGAATCGAAAGAGGAGATCAGACGATTGCGGCCATCACGAAATCCCGGAAGACGACGTCCCTGAACACAAAGTTCTCAAGAGTTTTCATTGGCCACGTGGCACAAACGTGCTGTACGGAGTGCTCACCGATGGGACGAGTACCGAGTATTACGTCAACGAGAGAAGAAAACTCGTTGTGATGCACCGCGACTACGGCCCTTGGGGTTTTGGGGTGCGGGTCCAAGGACATGTGTTCGATGGACTGACCATGGTGGAATAGGACGGCAACACCAGGTATTTCAGATGACACGAAGATAAAGAATGAAAGAGGAAACCATCTGCGAAACAGGTCAAGCGACCCGGAAACGTGCAGAGGAACAATAGGCAATGGGGTGGCGTTGCAATACGGGAAATTGGTAAAGTCTGCGTCAAAAGAAAGAGCAAAGCACTAGGCGGGTGGCAGAGGAAGGGAATACTTACCTGGTTTTACCCCCCCCTGGAAAACCGTTCAGTCGCGGCCTAGTGATAGTAAAATAATTTGATTGGTTCAATATATTAACGTACTGAATACCGTTGATAGCTATAACCTATAAACTATAGCAGCTGTTCACACAGCCAGCGATTCAACTAGTCAGCTGTCAAAAGAGGCATCGGCTTCCAAGATTTACGGCCGACAAATTTGGGCAATTGATATAAGATAACCGTTTGGATACGCTGCTATTTGAATGAATAATAATTAATAAAAGGAATAGCTTTTTCGAATAACCGTCAATTAGTAATAAATATGCAAAATAGTAGATTAAAGTAACGGGATATAGTATATTAATATAATACTCTAGAAGTTTGGTACGTAAATGAAAAGACTAGCGGCTTAATTATTAATTAATTAATTTATCTATTTACTAGTATTATTCATTTACTGGATCTTATATTTATTAACCACTATTATTTATTGACTATTATCATTTATTGGACGTCTTATTTATTGGATATTTTATTTATTGGATATTAAAACGGCTAACTTAGTAAACCGTTAATTATATTAACGGTTTAATAATCTAATTGCTATTTGATTTAGTAAGGGCGATTTTTAGTAATTGTTTATTCTAGCAATTGTCTAATTCAATAGATCGCTAATATAGTAATTAGGTATTGTAATAATTAGATATTGTAATAATTGGGTATTATAATAATTGGGTTAAGATAGTAATTTATTATTTTCAACCGTTTTCTTAAATAAACTGTAGGATTACTTATACGCAAATGTCACGTATAGGTTAAATTACGTATAAGTACTATTATCTAATACGCTTATATAGCTTATATTATGTATTATATTACGTTATCTAGCTCCCCGGCTCCTCCTAGCTCCCTAGCTCCCGGCTCCCCGGCTCCGGTTCCTCTAGCTCCTAGCTCCGGTTCCTCTAATTCCCAATTTCCGTCCTAATTCCCGTCCTAATTCCCGTCTTAATTCCCGTCCTAATTCCTGTCCTAGTTCCCGTCCTAGCTCCCGTCCTAGTTCCTGTCCTAATTCCCGTCCTAATTCCTAATTCCCAACTCCTAGCTCCTAGTTCCTATTCCTCCTAGTTCGATTACGTACGATACCGGTATAGTACGGTAGCGGTGGGTTTTGTAAGTAGTAATATTGGGTATTAAATAGTTAGCGATATTTTTATAAAATAGAATTATTAGGAGGAAATGTAATATATAAATATATTTAAATAGAAAATAACCGCGTTATATATAGGCTACTATATATATAAGTTAGATAAAGTACCGTTTATTATAGAAATTAGGGCCGGGAAGTATTTATTTAAGTAAACTATATACGCTAGTTAATGAATAGTAAACGGCTCTCTTCGGTAAGCTCCGTGGTCTCGTCTATTTACATCTCGCGGCGGCCGTTACGGCCCGATTCGGTATATAGGACTATATATAGGGCGTTAAGGCTTAGAGCGGGTAGCCTAATAATCTCCTATACGGAATCTACTGGTATATTGGTTTAGTTGGCGTTAATACCGGGTTTAGCGATGTATATTATTGGGAAACCCGTTAACGGCTCCGGATTACCAACGGTATTTATTAGCTTAACGATAAGGAACGTAAAGACTAGTTTACTGGATCTTGTACTACCTCCGCTATATACGTTCGGGACTATTATTGTAGGGTATCGGTATACGTTAGCGATTTAGTAGTATAGCGGACGATATATTAATATATATAAAAATAAATATTAGGGTATATACGTACTAATATTAGGATTATAGGTAAATATATATTTTAAGCGCGCGCGCTTAATATATTCTTCTCCTTCTACCATTCGTCAGTATATAATATAGTAGCCCTTATAAAAGACGCGCCGGCGGCCAATTGTATTACGATTATTAACGAGGGTGGTTAGTATTAATATATCGCTATCCTTATAGTTAAACTTCTTCTAAATCGTTAGTTGCTTATATATTATTGTTAAATAATACCTTCTTCTACTATTTAATAGCGCAGTTCCTAGTCGCTATAATAATACGGCTATATTATTTATAGTATATACGACGTATTAATAATATAAATACCTTTAATATCTCTTTCTCCTTAGTAGGAAGGCCCTAACTAATATATACCTTAGCTTCTAATTATATTAATACCTTCGTACCCAAATAGCTATTATTAAATATAATTGTATTTACTTTGAAAAGCGTATCGATATTATTTACGTTTTTAATTGTAAAATCCGCTTCCTATATTAAATAAATAACCTCTAAGAAAAGAGTTGGTACTTATATAATTAATTCTACGATGCGTCTTATTATATTAAGTTCGTCGGTCTTAAAGTTACTAAATACGAGGAACCGGATTGTTTATACGAAATTCTTATGTATTAAGCAGTTTTTCTCGGGTTCGCGGTGATTCTAGTGGATAATAATGCCTTTCCAAACCCTATATATTAAAATATCTATTAGTATATATTTAATTATCAAGAATAACTAAATATAAATTTGATGGTTGCGAATAATAATTATAGTACGACATAGTAAATAGCAGTGCGGACAGATATTAATACTTATAGGTTCCAGCGCGAGTTAGTGAGTATAGTGGACTGTATAATACGGCTAGTTTTACTTCGTATAGTCGTATTAATATTGTATTCGCTACTTATATTGTAAGAGAAAAGTATATTCGCCGTTTATATTGTATAAGAGAAATTGTATTGTACTGTTTATACTATAAAGGAGAAGTCGTATTGTACTGTTTATACCGTAAGGGAAATAATTTATTATATTACCCGGTAAGAAATATATGCTTTCTTATAGCTATAAACAATTTAAGCCTAGTGTACTAATATTTTATAGTAAATATTACTATAATTAAATTTGACTTACTTATATTTGAATTCGCTAAATAATATTATTAATAACGATACTAAGCTATACCGACGGAATATTTCGAAGTAATAAAAACTAATATAAATATTCGGGCGGATTGCCTGGATGTAAATCCTATAGGCTTTTTGAAAGTTAATAAGTATATTAACGTTAATATTGTTAGTAATATTCCTATCCTCTTCGTCCCTAATATTTTGTGTAATAATAGTTGGTTCTACTATATTGTATCCTTCTAATACTAATATATTTACTATTGTATTTAGCTTTGCTAGCGTTGGCGTCGACGTTTCGGTAATTAGTATTGGCGTACGAAAATTCGTACGTAAACCCGTACGGGAACCGGCTAGAGTAATCCTTAATTTATTAGCGCGACTAATTCGACGACGTTTAGTAGCGGTAATAATAGTACTACTAATTACGGGCGGTTTAATTAAACGAATTATTATTTCGTATAATAATTGATATAGCCGTCTACTTATACGATTCGTAGTATGGAAGTATTCGTATATACGCTCGTAAAATTTAAGTTCGGGACTGGACAATAATACGTTAAACTTGATAATTTCGGCGAATATAATCGTTATAATATTAATAATAGAACGGCCTTCGATTCGGGAAGCGATACGCCGGTCGATTGGGTTACTTTATTGAAGTATATAAATATTAAATATATTCTTTATACCCCGTACGAACGCTACTTTTAGGTCGGTTTCTTAAATCTAAAATAATAATATAATTATAATAAGGATTGACTATCGAGCGTATTTTTATAGGGTATATATTTTAAAGCTTATAGCCGGTTAAAGCTTTTTTTAACCCGGGTTAAACAGTATTTATCGGAATATTTAAAAATATTATATTATAATATTAAATTATAATATCGAATCTTATAATATTTCGTATACGTTCCTTATAATATTGTTGAACTCTAAGTAGGTAGAATTACTAGGTCGGCCGCGGATAAAGTCTAGTACCGGTATAATATATAATATAGTAGGCGTTTGGATTGTAATGCTGTAGTCGGTACTAACCTATTTCTTTTACTTTATATACTACTTACCGTCGAGTATACGGCGAAGACGGACTATTTCGACGTAACTTCGAGCCTCCTTTATAAAAGAAGGATTAATATTATTTCGATTATCTGCTAATACTTCGTACTTATAATAATTAAAATGCGCCGCTATATGTAGAATACCGCTATTATTATTCTACTAGGATATATTCCTAATAAATGTAATAATAGGAGCGTATAGTAATACTTATTAATCTGATTATATAGTAAACTACTATTCGAATATCGTTTTTTAATAGTAATTGTATATATAAACGGTAGATTAACCTTTTTACTACTAATAATAATAGCGAAACCCTTATTAAACGCTGATAATAGTTCGAAGGCTTCTATAACTTTATAGAAGTTCGAGTTATAAGGACCTAAGGTAACGGGTAAGATATTGATTTGCTTAACGTACTTATATCGAAGAAGTGTTACGATTTATATATAGCAGCCTATTAACGATTTAATTATCGATCGATATAACCTAAACCTATTGTTATAGTCGAATATCGGTACTGAGTATACTTTGCCGTATTTCTTTCGAATAAAGGTATTGATTAGATTCTGGCGGCCAAAGTACTATACTTCAAACTGACCAGGTATAGGCGATACTTTATATATAAGTAGTAATACTCGGTCGATATAAAGTAACGTTCGGCGAATATATAGATAAGGAGAATAAACGGGGTTGTCTTCGAATTCTATATAGTTACCGAATGCGTAGTTAAATTTAATATCGGCTTATTTACGAACATCCTTAGGTTTAATATACTCTATAGGGTCTAAAGTTAATATAAGTTCCCCTAATATAGTATCCGCTTCGGTTATAAGGTTAATATCGATATTAAACCTAATAGAATTTACTATAGTATTAACGGTAATAATTCGGGAAATAAGTAATATAATATTGCCCTTTTCTATTATTTTAACGGTAAATATCGTTAGTATAAAATCA
Source organism: Neurospora sp. CHS-2018b (assembly GCA_009806015.1). Lineage (NCBI taxonomy): Eukaryota > Fungi > Ascomycota > Sordariomycetes > Sordariales > Sordariaceae > Neurospora > Neurospora sp. CHS-2018b. The sequence goes on along the minus strand of RAOV01000015.1, from coordinate 588,916 downwards.
TTCTTCTCGGCCGTACTAAGAAATTATAACGACCGCTAATTATAGTAAATCCTACGAATTTACCCTAGATAGGACTTTTTATTACTATAATAAAGTTAATAATTAATAAACGAATATTTAAATTCAATAACGTCGCCGGGAAAGATAGGCTTAGGTAAGGGCTCGGGTAAGGGTTCGGGTAAATTAGCTGTCGAAGGATAAAATATAAAATTACTATTAGTTGTACGAATCGAACCCGCCTACTAATTACTATACTAAACTTTAGTAAGGCTATTAATTAGGTTGGTAAATTTATAGTATATTTTCTTTCTAAGGTCTGATTAGATAAGACGGGAGAGTATATTAATCGGATTAAGGATATAGAGGTCTTAAGTAGGCTATTCGCTTCATAACCGTACTATATATATACGTAAAGATAATAGCTTCTCTAATTATAGGGCGATACCTTTAACTATACGTATAATAATATGTAGTATAATTTTTCGAATATAACGCTTTAAGGTATTTAAGCTAGTTGGTAAAAAGTCGTCGTTACTAATTAATATAATAAGTAGCTCGCATTCTATTAAGTATTGCTTCTTAGATACGCTAAATGCGAAGTATTTTAACCCCTACCCGAATTAGAAGTCGGTTAAATAAATGTAAGCCTTGCGGGTAAATTTTATAAGCTCCGATTTAATGAAAGGATTATTTATATAGGGGACTTTAACCTTTAGTATATTTAGTTTATTTAGTATTTCTTCGATTCCCTCTATTTTGTCGTTATAATCCTCGGTAGGGTCGAAATAATCGAGAAGGTTAGGAAGATTGTTATCGAGGTTATCGTTTACTTATATAATAGTATTATTACTTAGCTCTTAAATAACCCCGGTAGTTTAGAGCAATTTTTAGGCTAATACCGTTTTATTTTTTACTTCTTTATTTATTTCGATTAATACTTCGGCTAATGCTTCGGCGAGGTAATTGATAGGGGATTTGGGTTGGGTTAGCGATGCGATTTGCCGCTAGTACTAGGTTAGTATTGAATATTAAATTAAATATACGAAATGAATAATCACTTATAGTTAGCTCGGCCTCTCTAGTAATATCCTCCTATTTATTATTATTATAATCGTTGCTACTAAGAAGGGGAGACGATATATAGTTATTAACGATAGGGTCGATAACGATAAGATAGTTGTTAAGACGAAGCTTTTAATGAGGTTGTAATAGGTTAGACGCGACGCTAGACGCGGCGTTCGAATTCGATTCGGAATTATTGCGTTACTTTTTATATTTATTTGGTAGGTTAACCCGTACGACCCGAATGAATATACTCCTACTTCTAATAAACCACGGCATAATAATTAATAACGAATACGAAGAATAATAGAGAATAGATATAACGTATAAACGAGGGATATATTAGTAAATAGGGTTACTATAATTAAATATATTAGAGAATCGATAAAACGATGTATATCGATTTAGAGAGATAATTAAATACTTTAAATTATAATTGTAGTTAAATTGTATAGAAGTATTATAATTATATTAGAGTTTTATGCTAATTACCTATTGTAGAATTTTTACGTCCGTAGGGTTGCTTACTAGCGGCTAAGTAACGGTATCCTTAATTTTATTGTTAAGTCGAAGTTGGTAAATAAGGAAGGTATAATTCTAAGTGCCTAAGATAACCCTAATAGTATAGGAGTAACCAGCGATTACTAATAACCTTGCTATATTAATACTTAAATAAGCTTTATACCCGTTAATATATTTATTGTATACGATGTAGTATCCCTATTAATTATCGATAGACTATATTGAGCGGTTATTATTGTACTGCGTTATTTAATGCGACCTTATATTTTATATTATTATTTACGATTAATCACTTTTACGGTAGGGATGAGTGATCGTTTATTATATAAGCGTACTAATATCTATTGTATATATATAGTTGCGTATACCGTTCCTTAATACCTTATTAACTTCGGTATTAAATATATTCGAGTTATAAATAATAATTACTAAAATAAGTTAGTAATATATTAATGTTATTAGTCCGACTACTACTAGTAAGACGATTGTAATATTTGTAGTAAACTAAAGGTTAATTAGTATAATCTTAGATATACTATATATATTTATAACCTGGTATTATATTATAACTAAACGAATATATCATAGGGCTAGCCTGTGACTGTTATTTAGTCGCGGCATCACCATAGTAATAATTGCCGGGTTAATGCACGCTCTCTAATTGGCTACACCGCCCTAGAGGCTACAGCCAACTACTTACCGTCCCGGCAAGTAAATTAATTACGTATACTAAGGATGGGGCTTAACCACGGGTATATAGGATAAACTGCTATATACAAATTCTATAATTTCCCTTCTTCCTTATATAATTATACAAATTTTAATTAACCCCTAACGTTCCATATCGCCTTACCTCGTAATAATTAATTATACCTCTATTATTACGCTACGAACGTATATTATTATAAAGAAAAAGTACGCTGTTTAATATACCTATCGCAATACTATTAATCGTTAAAGAAGAAATCCTATAACGGGTAGAGTCTATAACTCTCGATACTAATATTATTATTACCGACGCAAACATCCTACTAAAAGAATAATAACCGTTACTAATATATACCTAAGAGGACGTCGACGTCCTAAACGCCCCTTAAAATAACGAGCCGCAAAATTCTAACGAACTAAAGAATTCTATTCCCCCCCCAATAAATAAGGAAATTTATTTTATAACCTTAAATAATATTCTTAAAACCCCGACTATCGAAACCCTCCTCAATACCCTTATAATAAATAAGTCTATACCTTTATAAATTATTAAAAGCTCTATTATTAACGTTATTAACCTAACCAATAATAATACTTTCCGTACTATTATTTACCCCATTGCGCGCGCAATTTAAATATTTAATTATAATACCGCTAATTTTATAAGCCAATTCGAGGACCTCAAAATTCAACTCCGGATAGGGATAAATAAGAACGAAACTCTCAAGACAGCCCTCAGAAAAATAGAATATATTACCGAAACGATATAATTAATCCTCTCGAAAATATTAGAAAAATTTAACCAAACTAAACGAACCAATAATAATAATACTATAATTAATCCTAATTATAATAGTAGGGAAAGTAGTAATACCGGCGGAAGATCGGGTATAGGGATTAGAAACGCGTTAAGAAATAACCCGGGGTATACTTTTACAATTAGTTCCTTTAGGGCTCCTTTCGTAATCGCGACTAACTTTAAAGCGCTATTTTCCGACCTTAATCCCTTTATAACCGATTAGAAGAACCCCGTCCAACGGAACGAAGCCTATATTATTTAGAGAAATTATATTATAATAATCTAGGCCCTTAATACATTCCGTTTCCCCAACGAATATACCAAAATCCTTTATACGAATTACCTCTTAAGCCCTATAATAGTAATAACCCTCTAAAACAACCTTAATATCGTCCTAACCAACCCCGGTAACTTTAAAAAATAGAAATAAAAAATAAATATTACCTTTATAATATTTATAGACTCCCATTTTAATAATATCAATTTAAAATTTAATACCGTATACTACTTTAACGAATTTAAATAAAGTAACTATTTCTTTACTAATTTTAAAATAAACTTCATTAAAATAATCGACTATTACTAATTAAACGAAACTATAAAAATTTATTACTTTCGGAATAAAATTTCTAATAAATTCCGTATCGCCGTTTCGAATTAACGTATTTACCCTAAGGACGACGATTTCGAAAGTTAATTATCCTTTTACTATAATTTAGTATATAATTTAAAAAACGACGAATACTATACTAAATTCAATTAGCCGTAGGCTAATAAAGGTAATAATAATACTAATACTAATAATAACCCTAATAGGAATAATAATTTAAAAGAACGTACTATTAATTAGGGAGGCAATATTATAAATTTAAACGCTATTTATATTAACCGCGTTATCTATTCGGACGTTTTTAATTAACGTATAAAAGACGGCCTATACCGAAAATACGGCTAAAAAAGCTATATTATACGTACTTATAAAAATAATATTAATTATAATAATAAGGGCCCCTAGAATAATAATTATAACGGCTCTTATAATAATTATAGAAATTATTATAATCGCGGCGACCGAAGCGGCCAAAACGGCCGCGGCGGCCGTAGCGATTAAAATTCTAATTTATTTAATCGCCCCGCCGCCGGCTAAAGAGGCTATAGTAATACTAAATTCCGCAGCGCTAATATAAAGGACGCTAAGAATAAGGGTAAAGAATATTATAACGCCGATAACGGTACTAATTAGAGAAATACTTAAACTCTATAGATAATCGCCTATAGAAGTAAGAAAAATCTATATAGGGGGGGTTTCGGGAGATTAATGAAAATCTAAAAATAATTATTATTAATTCTTTAAATAATTTTAATTAAAATTCTATACTCCTTTCCTCCTACTTACTCCTTAGACCGTATAAAATCCTATATACTACTTTTATTAATAATAATTATTTAATATTAATTTTTATTGACCGTTCCTTTATAAAAAAGAACGGGCTCGCCGCTTTCAAATTATTAAAACTAAAGAAGTTTACCCTCGCTAATAGTATTATAAAAGGCTTAATTACTAAAGGTCTAATAATAAACCTATATATTAACTATCACTTTAAGAATATTATATTCTTAATCTATAACCTTTCCCCTACCTACCCGATTATTTTCGGGATACCCTAATTAAAAAAGTATAAGCCTCTAATATCCTAAATAGAAGGATAAATTCAATTTACCAATTAATATACCGATCGTTATTTACTAATTAATTTCTCTTTATCTATAAGGATTGCCCTTAACGCTTAACGACGCCCTATAAATATATAATATTAGATAGAGGCCAATTATATAAATAAAAGAATAAATAGTAATACCCTAATAACGTTAAGATTTAAAATAAAAATAATTAATTATATTAAAAAGATAGCTATCTTTCTTAATAACTTTAAAAATAGGGAAAGCCCATTTAGTCGCTCCGTTCTAATTACGCCGGGGGCTCCCGGGCTAACGAAAGCCGCTTCGAATACCGATATTAATATCGCATTATAAATTATTAATAGAATTTACTATAAACGTTTAACGCTATATTATAGTACCGATATTAATAACCCAATCTTTTAACGACCGTCCTTATTGGATTACTATATTCGAAATTTAAAAACCGTTTCGCTAAGGAAGTTAAAGGCCGTTAATAGCCTAACCCCTCAACGGACCGGGAAGTTAGAAACAACCCCCCTAGGGAAATTAAAAACCGCCCCTTTAAAAAGGCTAGAAACTGCTAATAGCCTAACCTTCTATAGGATTAGAAGGCTAAAACTTACTAATAAAACTAACGAAATTAATTAAGAATTTATAACGGCTCGCGAATTAGATTAAAAAAATATAATAATCGGTACTAGTTACTTATACGAAATTTAATCCTATTACGGGACCCGCGAGAGACCGGGTCCTACTTCGCCGTACTTTAAAATATTATTTATTTATCGCGCGAACTACCCTATAGAGGGTATTAATAGTAATACCGCCTTACTAACGGACGTTCCTATTAATAAAACTAAGCCGTTTCGGGCGGTTTTACTATTTTATTAAAAGGTAAATAAGGTTCGTATTATACTAGTATTATAATGTTTTATTATTACTAACCCTAACGAAATAAGTGAACCACTTAACCCTAAAGATATTATTAATTTTAACGTTATAATGTTTAATTAATTATATAAGCGTAGTAACTTATAATTGTATTTAATTAACTATATCGAATTCGAACGTTTAACGACCGTTTATAAAGTCGAAATTTATAACGATATTATTAAATAAATAATCGAAGATATTTACATAGGTAGAGGTTAATAATATAAAGACCGTCTTCTCTAACGGTTCTATAATTTTATTAATATTTATATTAATTATATTAACGTAGTAGAATTAGAAGTTATAGCGCTTATTAACGCTATAAAACTTACGGGCGAATTAAAAATAGATATCTATATTTATAAAGCTATTATCGTTAAAATTATTAAAGAGGACGTGTAAAAGTTTTATAAGAAAATTAACCGGCCGATTAAAACCGACGAAGAAATTATAAAAAAATTGCCCCGGAAATACTAAAGGAGGCTTATAGCCTTTCGCAATTACAATACAAACGTATTACCTCCCTCTTATATATATAATTACAAAATTAAACTAGCCCCTAATTTAAGAATACCGAACGTTAAATATTATATAATATCCTTTATAGAGGCTTTTATTATTAAAAAATAAATTAACGACTAATTTTAAAAAGGCTTTATCCGGCCGTCCTAATTAACCGCGGCCTTACTACTCTTATTTATAAAGAAATTGGGCGGTGGAATCCGAATTTATATTAATTATTATAGTATTAATAATATTACTTTAAAAACGTATTATCCCCTCCCTTTAATTAAAGAGACCCTTAACGCTATTTACTATATTAAAATCTTTATTAAATTCGACGTTATCGCGGTATTTAATTATATCCGTATATAAGAAGGCTACGAATAATTTACTACTTTTATTATACGTTTTAATCTTTTCGAATCCTTTATCCTCCCTTTCGGTCTATAAAGCACCCTAAATACTTTCTAAAACTATATTAATAATATTTTATATAATATCCTAAACATTTACACCACTACTTACTTCGATAATATTCTAATATATTCCGAAAATAAAGAGGAATATATAATATATATAAATAAAATATTCCGGCATATAATTAACGCAGGCCTATAGTTAAATATCGATAAATATAAATTTAATATAAAATATATTAAGTATTTAAATTTAATTATTATACCGGGCGGCATCGAAATAGACCCCGAAAAAGTAAAAGCAATCGTTAAGTAGGAGGCCCCGTAATTAAAGCGCTAATTCTAAAGATTCTTTAAATTTATTAACTTTTATTACTATTTTATTAACTATTTTTCTATTATAACCGCCCCCTTATACGAATTTACGAAAAAGTTTATAGATTAGAAGTAAGCTAAAGCCTATTAATAAACGTTCGATTCCTTAAAGATAATTTTTATAATAGGGCTAATCCTAAGGATTTACGATTAATCCCGGCCAACGGTAATCGAAATTAATACTTCTAATTAGGCCGTAAATAATATTCTCTCTTAATACGGCGATAACAACGTCCTATACCTAATTACTTACTTTTCCCAAAAGTATTCCGCGGCCGAATATAATTACAATATTTATAATAAAGAGTTATTCGCTATTATTAAAATTTTAAAAGAGTAGTCGTTAGAATTATAGGGAGCTTAAAAGCCTTTTATAATTATAATTAATTATAAAGGCTTATAGATTTTTATTAAAAATAAGAAGCTTTTGCCTAAATATATATAGTAGTCCCAATTCCTATTACAATTCAATTTTATAATTAAATACCGACTAGGGACGTTACAAATCCGCCCGAATACTTTAAATAAAAAGCTAAAGGATATATTTAATAATATTAACGATAATAAGTTATTAATTAAAAATAAGGCCCTCTTCGACCCCTCTATATTTATTAATTATATTTAAATTTACGAATTAAACGCCGAAAAGCTCTTTACCGACGAATTAATAGAGGTTAACTACTATAATTCAATATTTTATTAAAATATTATAACCTCAATTAATAATCCTAATAGGAGGATATAATCTAAAGCCGTTAAGAAGTAAATAAATAAAATCGTTTTTATTAAATATTATATTATTAATAGAAAGGTATACCGCCGCGTAACTTTAATTATTAATTCCGAAGATTATATTCTATACCTCTAACTTATCCGGCGGTACTACGAATCCGCCCTAATTAATTACTAAAGTAAAAATAAGACTTTTATAATACTAAACCAATCCTTTTACTAATCTAATATAAATAAGGCCGTAAGGGCGTATTATAAAGCCTACCTCTAATATATAAAGATTAAACCGTTACGCTAATTATTAATAGATTTCCTAAAACCGTTCTCCATCCCTTTCGTAATATAGAAGGATATTATTATTAATTATATTATACTTATAACCCCCTATAAAAAACGTAGTTAAGAATTTAAATATATTATTATAATTGTCGATCGTTTAATTAAAATACGCTACTATATCCCTATTAAAACTTTAATAACCGAAGAATTAATTGAACGTTTTATTAAAAAAGTCTATACCCTTTATAATTTACTTAATACTATTATATCGGACTGTAAGTCCTAATTTATATCTTAATTCTAACGCGCCCTATCTATAAAATTAAGCATTATATTAAAACCGTTTAATATTTTCTATTAATAAATAAATAATTAAATAAAATATATAAATACTAAAATAGAACGTTATTTAAGGGTATACATAAATTAATTATAAGATAATTAAGTCAATTAATTCCCGCTAATTAAATTTGCAAATAATAATATACAATTAAATTCAATAAGAATCTCCCTATTTTTCGCTAATTATAATTTTTACCCCCATATAGGCGTCGAACCCGTATAACCTTACCCGCCCGGCCTTTTAATATAATAATAGACCGAATATTTTAAAATAGGAGAAATCGCGAACCGATTTAGTATAATCCTAAATAAACTTACTATTATAGTAAAACGGACTTAAATACGTTATAAAGAAAACGCTAATAAGAAACGATCGGACTCGCTATAATATTAACTAAGCAATATAGTCCTTTTCAATATTACTAACCTAATTTCCGGACGCCCCTAAACGAAGTTATTACTATTCTAGGAAGGCCCTTTCGAAATCCTAATAGCTAATAGCTACTACGTTACCCTAAAGCTACTAGCTAATATAAAATATAATTGTACCTTCTATATTAATATAGTAAAATTGTAAGTAACCGAAGGTATTCCTAATTAAAATAATATATAAAATATCCGGGCTAATTATAAAAAGGTTATAAAATATACCGACGACGCTGAAAATATAGTAGAATAATCGTACGAAGGTATTAACGGTTACTACTTCGAAGACGGCGTATAAAAATATTATATTATTTAAAGTAAATTTTACAATTTAAATTAATAACTGTACAAAAATATAAAGGATTATATCGATAATTTCCGTAAATTTTATACCGATAACCCAAAAGTCCTAATCCCCTTAAAGTAGGCGGCTAATAAAAAGAAGCGGTAAAGGGCCGCTAAAATATTTATAAAAGCTACCGGATAGGAAGCGCTTAGCCCGGCCGGGACGGCCCCAGCCCTAGCCTTAAAACGGTTATTACAATATAATTAAACGGGCGAAGTACTAATAATAATAATATTAAAAAGGGTTATAAATATTATAATAAAAGGTTTTAAATCCCTAGAGAAGGATAATTTATAATTTTAATATAGTTAGACCCCGGGGGTATTTTTAACCTAAGGAAATATTATAAGGCTAGCCTATAATTATTATCTAATCGTAGCATTACTATAGTAATAATTACCGGGTTAATATACGCTTTCTAATTAGCTATACCGCCCTAAAGGCTACAGCCAACCATTTACCGTCCCGGTAAGTAAATTAGTTACGTATACCAAGGATAGGGTTCAACTACGGGTATATAGGATAAGCCGCCATATATAGATTCTATAATTTCCCTTCTTCCTTATACAATTACACAAATCTTAATTAACCCCCAACGTTCCGTATCGCCTTGCCCTGTAACAGAATACTAATATTAATATAGGAAACTAAAGTATTAATTAATAATTAATTATTATAATATTACGACGTTATAATACTAACCGTACAATACGATAAAGTATCGCGTCGGCAAATTTCGATAAATATTACTAAGAAGAAAGATATTATTAAAAAGGTAGTTAAAAAGGTGGAAAAGGTAGAATAAAGAAGAAAAAAAATAAAGGAAATGACCAAAAAGGATAAAGGAAATAACCAAAAAAGGATAAAGGAAATGATTAAAGAAATGATAAAGGAAATAATAAAAGAAATAATAAAGGAAATAATAAAAGAAATAATAAAAAAAAAACAAAAAAGATTAAAATATTAAGTATAGACGTTACTTAAATCTTTATTATTTTCTTCGATGGTTTCGGCGATGGTGGCGGATGTGGATGCGGTGGTAAATGTGGCGGTAGTGGAGAATGTGGTAGCGGACGAGGACGAGGACGATTCGCCTAGTATATCGGGAGAAGGAGGGAGCCGATAGATCTTCGTACGAGTTATAGCTATACTATGTTAATATATTATCTACAATACTAATATAATAATATAAAGTAAATTAATTTACCTAAATTATCCTTAATCTCCGCCTACGTCTTCCGCTTTGTAATTAGTAAACGCCGACCAAAACGCTCGTCTAAGGACCGAAAATAGTACGGCCGGACGTGCTTAAAATCTATATATATTGTTAATATTTAGATTCTAATATATAATAAAGGATTTAAATATTTATGCTCTTTATAAGGCAAATCGTCCTAATAATTTAATGCTTATAGCTAGTAGGCCGACTTAGTATACTTCTTCTGTAAATAAGGCTCGAACGCCGTATACTTCGGCATTTCGGATTTTTATATACGTAAATAATTTATTATTTTAAGGGTAATAATACCGAATATCTCTATACGATATTAATATAATATTTAACTACCTAACCTCTAATCCGGACGTATAGTATTATTCGGTTAAAAACGTTTCTAATCCTAACGAATAATATTAATATTAATATATTTTAATATACTACGATAATAATATTAGCCGAATTTATAGGAGCGAGCGAAGTCGAAGCGGCCGACTATTTACGTCCAAATTTTAAAAAAATTTTCGGAGGACTAAAGCTTATTAATTATATTTAAGGTCTTATTTTCGGTTAGGGAGGTATTAGGGTCCAAAAACTCTTCGAATTCGGGGTCGTCGGCGTATTGCTTTAGTAAAGTCTAAGTATTAATAAATATTATAATTATATTTTAATACCAATCTTTTAATATTAATAGATATTTTAAAATTAATATTTTAATTTACTCTTATATTAATTATAGCCGCCTTCTTATCGTTCTTCTAGTAATTTATTAAAATATCGCGGGCTAGCGAGAATTTAACCCTATATAGGTTAATCTTCCTATAGACAGACTAAATAATCTAACTATATATTTTTATTAGTATTCGTCATCGATATTATATATTATATAAATAATAATATTTTATTGTAATTTACAGTCTTCTCGTTCTTCGGGAGATAGCGGTAGTAGAGAAAGATCTACTACGCTGCTTTATCCCTTAGCTTTTTTAAATTACCCTCCTCTTTAGCGATTTCCTCTTCGATTTTAATTTAGGTCTATTCCGGACCGAATTTATCCGGAGTAGGAATGAGCTTATCTTTCGGACGAAGTATTTTTTTTATCCGACTTGCCCGGTAAATTATAATAGTAACCGAATCGAGGTCCTTCTCCTTTTTAGTCTAATAATATTAATAATTAGTATTATTATTATTATTAAAATAAAAATATTAATTATAATATTTACCGGTTTATAAGCCGAAGGCCCGCCTACCCGACCTATTAATTCGGCGAAGCTTTTATTGATATTGCCCCTTAATAGAGGGTTATCGGCTTTACCCTTACTTTTACCCTTACCCTTACCCTTAATAACTTTATTAGTAGGCTTTTTAACTTCGCCCTTCTTAGCCTCCTCTTCCTTCTTCTTTTTTTCCTTCTTTTCCTTAGCGGTAGTATAAGTTACCCGTTTTATAGTATTTACAGCCTCCTTCTCAGCCTTCTTCTTAGTAGTACTATCCCGTTCGGTACGCTAATCCTCGGTAATAGTAAATTATGTATTATAGGCCGCTTAGGCTACTTATTATTAATTATCGGTGTATTTAATAGTATTGCGGGTAATTTCTTCGAAATTAGCCTTTTTAACCTTCGTAGCGCGGTCGAAATTACGGCGAACTATATATATTGCTTGAATAATATCGACGGACTTATCGGCAGCCTAGTTACGATCTAAGGCTAGCTAATAATACTACTATATATCTTTTTTATATTTTTAAATAGCATCGCCCTTTAAATTTAAAAAATTTTTTACCGCTAGTTTTAGCCGATTTATAGTAGAAGTCACCTCGAGAGCGGCGGACTTTACTATACGCTATACGGTAATATAGCGCTCTTCGAGTTCGGCGGCGGTAGGGAGGGGGGCCTGGCTGCCCTAACCGGGCCGGGGCGTAGCGTTAGTATTGGTGTTGGTATTGGTAATATTAGTATTAGCGACACCGGAGTCTTCGTTAAATATCGTTATTATTTAAATAAACATCTATAAATTAGGCCTAATTATTCTAATTATTTATATAAGGACAATATTAACGAGAGAATAAGATGAGAGTGTAGTAATAGTATAGTCGGTCTATATAATAGGTTCTTGTATTAGCTTAATATAAAGCGATATAGTATTTAAGGGCTAATACTTATAAATATACAATAATAAAAGACGGCTTTAAATTAATAGTAATCTAGTATATTACTATTAGTAATTTTAAACATAGGGATTCGATTATACTTAGAATTACGCAATAATATAATATAACGATATATTGAAATGGACGGATAATGAACGCGAAGGGTAATAACGTTAATTATTATACGGTTATAGGAAGAGATTAAGGATAAGATTGATAAATTATAATATTTTTTTAAATATTAATAAAATTCGTATATATAATACTATTAATTATTATTATTATAAACGTTAGGAAGGTACGCCCCTCGACTGGAGTTGGTCAATCCTTAGCTGAATCTACCCTTATATACCTATTAAACCTTCCTCAATTAACCGAATTAATTAACGTATAGACGAAATAGCGGTTTATTCTACTTAATGGTTAAAAGCGATTAAACTATTATCTTTATTAATATTTGATAAGAGATGGCCGTTTTCAAAAGTTAGCCGGCTAATCACGGATTATTGCCGTATAACTATTGATTATTACAAATTAATAGTATACGGAGCAGTTACGAATATAAGCCCGGTATACGCCGTTAATATAAGCCAACGGTATAGAAGTACTAGCCCTTGGGATATATTTCCGCTACTAATTTCCAATTAGATATCGACGGCTGGTTGTCCGTTTATATTGAATAATTATTATCGATATAAACGACTATCCTTATCCTCGATTGGTACCGATAATTATTATTCATTTAAATACTTATAATTATATACGATTCCTACTAATAACGATCGAAATGTAGTATGTAGGCGGCTATCTATAATTATCGTTATTTATACTAGTAGTTGTTATAGATAGCTATATTTATAGTAAACGTTTACTTCGCTATTGAATAATAGTTGGTAATACTACTGGCAGACATTACCAAGCGGTTTATACATTTTAACGACTGTATTGATAAACCATTGATAGTACCAATTAGTATACTAAATAGTAACTGAACTAGAGTAATATGCGCTAGACGATTAATTGATGGTTTATTATTTAAACTATTAGTTATAATATCGATTAGAAGAAGTAACCGTTTAATGAAAATGTTATGATATTATAGTAAATAGATAGCAAATTAGATAAACCGATAAGAATTCTAATAGTTAGTGTGGTGACCCGTTGTGATTATATAATCTGTTGGTGTACGGTTCATTTCAATTTAACCAGCAATTCACGGTTTGCCACCCCCCTATAAAAACAGGTAAGTATGGAGGGCAAACAAGAAGGACGTTAAGGTGCAGAAGAGCAAGGAGCGAAAACGGCAAGATAGAAACTAAGAGGAATAGAAAGCATGAACGAAATTAAGACCTCTGAACCTAAAGCAGCTGGGATCCTGAACTTGCCAAACGCACCGGGTCGTTGGACGCATGAAGGCTCGTGTAAAATCCAAGAGCATCTCTCACGGCTCAAGACAATATTTCAACTTTGGCGATCTGACATGTTTGCGGGAGGAAATGGTCAACGGTCGCTTGACGGGGATGTTCTCTTTCCCCTTACCCAATCAAAACAGACGATCTTCCCAGATTAGGCAATCGGCCACCGGCTCCGAGAAAGATGGATCCGGAAGGCCGTTATTCTCGTCAGGTAGATGAACAACCCCACAGTGAACCCCAACACTCCACTTGGAGACGGAGGACACTCCTGGACCCCTGACACGGCGAGCATCACCAAGCCCTGCTTGGACGAGGGAGACACGGGCAGTTTAGCCGGGGCAGCCTATAAGCTGAGGGAAACTGAGGAGCCTGTTTAGAAACTTACTATATGATACGAGAGGAGCATATGAAATGCCGTGTCGGCTTCATCATCCTCCACTTTTCGATCGCCTCTGATATTTCCCGTTTGTCAGGCAGACGGCATGGCCACTATGGGGATTATGGAGAATATGGATGAAGTGATCGTCGAGAGGTTTCGGGCCTTTCGCTTGCTAAGGCCACCGGGGCACTCGCTTCCTTTTGCTTGTTGATGTTCAGGTAAAAGTGAATGCCGATCGACTCGAGTTGTATGTTTTTGAGGCAGTTGTTCGGGCCACGAACCCGACTACCAGGCTCGTGAGCTGTTCGAAGGTGTTGGCATAAGCAACCCGGGTAAGATGGAGGGAAGATGATAAATAATCATCTTGTGTATCCCGAATTGCATCTTCCCATCCCGTCTGTCAAGCGTCATCATCCGCAGCCAAGAACGAGGGTCTCTGAAGAGTGCCGTCAGTCGAATCCCGGCGTCTCCAACTTCACTTCTTTTTCCCACCTCGTCACTCGACAAACATCATGGCAAGAGCGTTGAGATTTCTGGCGTCCTTCGCCTTGTTCTCTCAAGCCCTCGCACATTCTCGGATCCTGTACCTGATCATCAACGGACAGCAGTATCGAGGATTCAATCCCCATGCTCCCGATGCCATCACCAACAGCATCGGTTGGTCGACAAGCGCCGTTGACGATGGCTTCGTGACACCGTCCAACTACTCGAACCCCGACATCATTTGCCACCGCGACGGCAAGCCAGCCAAAGTACACGCGCCCGTCAAGGCCGGGGACAAGATCCAGGTGCAATGGAACGGTTGGCCCCAATCCCACAAGGGACCCGTCTTGTCGTACCTCGCCCCCTGCGCCAACACCACAGACGGATGCGCTTCTGTGGACAAGAGCAAGCTGTCATGGACCAAGATCGATGACTCGTCGCCAGTTCTGCTCGACGAAAAAGGTGGCCCACCCGGTAGATGGGCAACCGACGTTCTTATTGCCCAGAACAATACTTGGCTGTTGGGTTTGCCGAGCGATCTCGAGCCGGGACCGTACGTGCTGCGTCACGAGCTGATCGCACTGCACTATGCCAATCTGAAGGATGGGGCGCAGAACTACCCGCAGTGCGTGAACTTGTGGGTGGAGGCTTCAGGGCCGAAGGTCGCAACGGTCGGTAAGGAGAAAGTGGTGGTAGCCGGACAGAAAGAAGGATTGCCGGCTACAGCGTTGTATAAGGCCACAGACCCAGGGGTGGTTATCGATATCTACACGGCGCTGTCGACGTATGTGATCCCGGGGCCAACGGTAGCGCCTGAGGCGAAGCCGGTGCCGGTGACGGAGCAGGGGTTGAAGAGCACCATCACGGCAGTGGGGACGCCGGTGGTCGTGACGCGGGCAACGGCAACCGTCCCATTGCCGAATGGCAAGACGGCGGCAGCGTTCAAAGGCTGAGGTCCATGATTTGGTAGCTGTGGTCTGGCAACAGAGTCAGAGGGTGTTTGGGCGCCGAAGGAATGGGCTCTTTGGCTTCGGTTCAAATGTATATACCTTTGACGATTCGTATTTTGGGGTGCTTGCTACAGCTGTTCGTCATAGTGTTGGGTTGTATCGAGGAATTTAGCAATGCGCGCTTTTCCCGAGCCAGTGTGATTTTGGTGATGATGATGATGCAATGTGCTCCATCGTGAACCGGGACTCGTTGCGCGATGGGTTGGGCACGAGAGGTACCTGGACAGCTGGCAATAGCGAGCCGTCAAGGTTCTGCCGGACCGTTATCTGCATGCAAGTCACTTCCGACAGTCCAGTTGCAGTTTCTGATTGGCCCTCGTACCTGCAGGTTGGTGGCTGCCGGCGCCGAGGCCAACAGCAAACGACGATCTGGCATCTATCCGCTGCACTAACAGCGAAAGCCCCTAACGTCGCGCTGAGTTACCACTCAAATGTTAGCGTAAGCTGCCCAACATGTTACCCCGTCTCATCAGGATTCAGAACGACATCGCGCCTTCCGTTGAGTTGGGCGTCATCTCAACTTCCACTTCACCACTGGCAGGAACTTCCTCGATGAGGCACGGGAAGAACATGTCATCAATCGCTTCAACCTGAGCTCTCTATCCGACACATCTGCACGTATACCTTCTACCTTTTGCGCATAGTCACTCCTTGACATTTGTCGGGTGTCAACGATGCGCCAGGGCGTCTGGAGGCTGGCGGGCGCATTCCCAATAGCACATCTCAACCAGAGCTTGCGATTCTCTACTTGCACACCCTTTCAGAAAAAGCACGGCCGAAATTCCAAGGCAGAGGGCAAGGGCAAGGTTGGGCGACCACTTGATCACAATGGGCGACCACTGTCCGAAGAAGCAATAGTCGTTGCCCGCGAATACTGGAGACTACAGCAGCTTCTGCAATCTTCCCCGTCGCCTCCATCGCACACTCTTCTTCATGAGATACATCTTCACCGGGCAGCCTACAACCACGTCGTGCTGAACTTGAGCCGTGCGCCTGGAGCTCCCGTCACAATCACGTACGAACCACCCTACATTGATTCCTCAAGATCACCATACATTGATCCCTCAAGGAAGGAATACACGGCATCATACCGACATTCGATTGATTGGAGGCCTCGCATTGACCGAGAGTCAGAAAACCATGCGCTCTGGCAGCACTATCACGCTCCCAAGGAGGAGACACAAATTAAGCGGAAGCAATCGGCATTGTGGGTCGAAGAACTACCACCACTCGCCCTAGAGCAGCAAGAGCTTGTCGAGCGTGCTGAGAGGGGCGACAACATATTCTACACGGGCTCGGCTGGCTCGGGCAAATCGAGAGTTCTGCGCGCCATTGTTGAGCGCCTTCAAGATATGGGTAGAACTGTCCAGGTAGTGGCTCCCACTGGCAAGGCAGCCTTCAATGTGAATGGCATAACCACCTGGTCCTACGTTGGCTGGAGTCCAGGCCTGACCAGACAAAGTATCGAGGACCTTGTGTTCAAATCACGATACAACGATGCTGCCAAAAATCGAATCCAAAAAACAGATGTTCTCATAATCGACGAAATCAGCATGGTGGAAAATCTTCATTTCGAACGCCTCAACACGGTTCACAAAGAAATCCGCGATGATCACTCGCCGTTCGGAGGCGTCCAGGTCATTGTTGTGGGCGATTTCTGCCAACTACCACCGGTCTTGCCCTTCGAGCTTTGCTATCATTGCGGATCCAGGATGGACAAGAAGGACAACGAGACCGAGAGAGGCGCAACATATACCTGTGTGCCGTGCAACGCAACTTTTACGGACGAGGACAAGTGGGCTTTCCGGAGCAAAGCCTGGAAGGAATGCAACTTCAGCAATGTCCATCTGAAAGAAATCCACCGACAAAGCGGCGACCCCAAGTTTATTGACATACTCCAGAAATGTCGAGTTGGCGCTCGTCTCACGGACCAGGAAATTGATTCACTCGTCAATCATGCGTCCAGCACAGGCAATGCCACCAAGCTGTTCCCAACCCGGTGGGAAGCCCGTTCGGTCAACGACAGAGAATTTTATAAATTGCAAGGCCAGCCCCGAGTCTTCAAGTGCATCGATAGGTTCCAGTGGAACCACAAACTCCACCCAGAACTAGAATACCTGGGTGAGAAAAATCCGCTGGACGGCACACTCAGAGCCCTCAAAGAACAGGTTCTGGAGTCCAAGGTGCACCTCAAGGTCGGCATGCCCGTCGTCCTCTTCCAGAATCTTGACGTGTCGAAAGGACTGGCCAATGGCAGCCAGGGAGTGGTCATCGGGTTCGAAAAAGTCCCCTTTGCAAGCCGATTTGCCGATCGCGTACTCAACACCAACATCGACGACCTAAACGACCCGGAAGTTTTATCCATCCTCGAGGACGAATTTCTCCGTCGGGTCAAGGGACAGCAGTGCCCGGTAGTCGAATTCCCAAACGGAGAAGTAAAGGTCATAAAACCCATCACCCGGGTCGTCGAATACGGGAGCAAACCGCCGCATACTTTGCTCACGCGAACGCAACTACCGCTTGGTCCGGCCTGGGCTATGACCATGCATCGATCCCAAGGCTTGACAATGGACCGCGTTGTCGTCGACTTGTCCAAGGCCTTCGCCATGGGTCAATCGTACGTGGCCCTTTCCAGAGCCAAATCACTCAAGGGACTGAAGGTGGAAGGGGATCCAGAAAAACTCCGGACTGGCATGGGATTGGATCAGGCTGTCAAGGATTTCATGGATAAGACATTTGGGGATGTGTGGACTAGTGCTGGCTCTGTCTCTGAGACGTCCTCTGTGCCGCCACCGATGCAGCAGGCTGTTGACCGAAACCGAGCCAGCTCCGGCTGAAGCTAAGGCGAGCAGCGCATCATGAGGCTCTTCTGTATTCTACCACCGGTCCACCGACCACCGAATCATGGTCCGCATGGATCTACCGTCTGCATTATCAACGCCTCTCATCTCGACTTAGCCGGCCTTTCCCTCTCTGGCTGGGACAAAAGTAACCTCCATCCTCAATGACAGTCTTTGGTTCCGACAGCAGCAGTCCATCAAAGCAAGTCCCATATCACGGCGGGAGCAGTTCCTCCTCCTCCTCCTCCTCGTCTAAAGATGCCTCCGAATCATCACCAGAGGCATCAAACGGCGTTACCACACTCGGCCCCTTTCAACCGGACCCAGTGCTCACGTTCCCGGTGTGGGAATTCTGTCACACGGCAATGTGCATACCTGCACCATGGCCCTAGAAAGCCTTCAAAAAGATGGATCATAGTTCTGCTCGCTAGGGGGACACAAAACCCAGTATGCACTCTATGTATGAATGTCACGAATTGACTCCGTGACTACCTAATATGGCTCTACCACCCAAGTACCCAAGTCTCAATCACGAAGGGGCCAAAATGCTGAGAGCATTAATCGACAGTTGCACAAGCACAGAAGCCTCTTGGGTCCATTACCACCCAGCGTAACCAATTTGGGACCCAGCTGGGCTGAGCACTTAGGTCAGAATCAGCACTCGGGAACCAAGAGCCAGGTACCGAGATTCCTATTATGTATACCTACCGTGTGTTTTCACAGCAAAGATCTTCCCCACCTCACGAATTACCAGCTGGCGTGCGGTTGTATCTCAGTGTGATACCTCCTATCACTGGTTTTCGATCTGTACTTAGGCACCTCGAGAACCCCCGATGTTAAAACTGGTTGCGACTGCCAATTTACCGTCAATTAACTATCCCGCCCCGCGAAACGTCCGGATTTCCAAACGTCCAAAAATATCCGAACTATCCAAAGACTGTGAACCGATGGTCAAATAGTTCTAGATGTCCTAAAGTTGAAACGTTAGTGCATTCAAATATTAAAAAAAAGTCGAGATGTCTAAGTACATGTCACGAAATACCGTCTTATCCAACGATGGCTCGCGGAGAGTTCGTAAGACCCCCCCCCCTCGCAGTACGGGATTGTGTAAGGCTATATAGATGGACCGCAATTTTTTTGACTGCGTGTCTCGTATATCTTATTCTTATATCCGCCTTTACACTAGAAAGTACATTCGGTCTCCGGTCCATAGCATCCCCTTATTCCAAGGCCTCATGTTGATAACGATCCCCACACTGAGACGCTCTGTGGCCCTCTTTGGCCCTCTGTGAGGTGGGTTTGTGGAAGGCCTTATTCGAACAGCCGAACTTTCTCTCTTTTCTTCGATGGTTATTTACCGGGAAGCAACATATCACATGCCTGCTGACATTTGCTACCTTTATAGTGTGTCAGACCGGTCATTGCAAGCATCAGGCTGTCACATGAGGCAAGAAAGCAATAGATGGCGAATAACCAGGACATCGACGGTCATTCGGTAGCGACAAGTTCAAAGATGGCCAGATTGGTCGCCTGTCGACTTCAATAGAAGTGTACCTGGAGGTGATACTTTGTTTATTAGTTCCGCTGTGTTACCTTGGAACTCATGATACAGAGCCAAGGTGTATTTTCCGGCTCACCGGTATTTCCTCCGCTATATCCCACTTGATCCTCGCTCTCTCGGTCTAAACAAAAAACCTCCCGTCAGATCTCCGGATGCAGCTCTCACCACTGGTCTGGAGGCAGGATCAGAATTTCTCCTGGATCCAACTGTTCATCATCTTCTGAATCAGACTCTTCACCATCTTCCGGCTCCGGCCCTTCACTCACTGGATTATTTCAATTCCGACGTATCAGCGTCATCATTCTCGCAGAATCCGCACACCCATGACAACTCTCTGGATGAAGTGCTCTCGCCAACCTCATACCTATGCCCTCATCAACCCTGCTGCCTCCTTTGGCCCTCAGTTCCCGCAACCTCTCCGCCGCGGCTCGAGCCGTTATCCTGTCTTGTCTGTAGAGACACAACATTAATCTCACCACATGCATAACACCGACAAGCTCAGTCCGCAAATGGTCGAATGGTTCCCCAGGTATACGAAGACCTGTCCCCTCTTTTGTAACTCTGCTACCATATCCTTGTAGTTCCTTTTCAAATCCTTCAATTGACTTTCCATATAACCGACCACAAAGTTTCGCCGGCTTCTTCTCCATCATTTTCGGCGATCTTCGTCCAACCCCTTGACGCAAGTCTGGGAACTCCAGCCCGGTGTGGCCAATCGGGGTTTATAGATCTCCGTGAGGACGAAAAAGTGCTTTCACGCCCACAATCGCAGGTGTCAAGCTCGTTCTGAACTGCCAAATTCATGACGGACCCGTACAGAAAAAGGTTGGCCCGTTCGGGATCTGCCGTCTCCGCGGGGGTACCTTGCAGGGTACCGTAAAGATTTTCGGCGCACCTGTCGTAGGAGGGCAGGAAGCGGCAGGAAATATAGAACCCCGGTTGCAAAAGGCTCTTTCGCAGATAAATCGTCATATTGGAGAGCCAGTTGTACTCTCATCCTGTTTCTCGCTGACAAGGTCCGCCTGGAAGCTACGCCGGTCTCGGAACCCTGGTAGCGGGGAGAACAGGCAGATGAGGATCTCAAGAAAGATGGCGCCTAGGCAGAGCAAAGACATCGCTTCTTTGAACCATTGCGGAATCTGATTGGAGTTTTCTCGTTGTTGGGCTAAATTTGAGCCTGCTCCATTTATCTGGAGCGTGATACATCAAATTGGTCCGGGCGAAGGATTGGGACGCCGTCCATGTCCCGCAAGATAACGGTTACGGACCGGGTTGGCGGACATGTCGTGTACTTGTCTACTACCGACCTGTACAAGAGCCGCTGGACGTTCGTGACGGCGTTAGAGAGTAGCGTGTTCGCGTTGACAGCGCCGAGGAACTTGACAGCGCCGGGATAGTCGAGATCGCGGATCTCTAGACGAAGCTTGGGATGTGGAAACTTGGGCGTATCTCGATCGCGATCGTCATGTTTGTCCTTCCCTTGCCCTTGGTAATCCAGATCCTGTTCCTCCTGAGAACCAGGGGCAGGCTCTGGGATTGGTTGAACCGGAACAACAGTGGATAAGAGTTGAGCCCGCAGCCGTTATCCGGTGGTGGAAGCGAATGGTATTTGCTGTTGCCGAAGTCGCTGAACTTGAACTCGACCGAATTCCTCTCGCGGTCTTCCTAGACCAAAATATTTTGCGGGCTCAAGTCACCGTGAAGGCAGCGGCTCCTCAGGCCGAGGATTCTCTCCTAGGCGCTCGAGCTCCGCCCGGATTTCTCCAGGTGACCGACTAATTCATTGGTTAGCTCATATGGGCTGAGGATGGAGTGAGGTTGACTTACAATGGCCACCAGAGGTCCTTGGGGTGGGCGAGAACCCAAAAGACACTGGCCGCAATGACGACCACAACGGAGGCTCGTGTAATGTTCGCCGGTGTCAGTGACAGGCTCCGCGCTATATCAAAACCGTGGATAGCGTCCAGCGCGGAGGACAGACCATGGATTTGGTCGAGAACAGAACGGATGCCGCGGCCTCAGCGCCCAGTTGTTGCTCAGTAGCTGATTCGCCTACCAGCACCTTCTCCAGCGACGTATCCTACACGAGCGGTAGGTTGTTGTCGTTTAGTTCCAAATCCACTATCAGCTATCGGAGATTTCGCTCCAAAAATAAAGATATGGACTTTCGTCGAACGTTCAAGGTCTTTTGGCGGATACAAATAAGATCTTGTCGGGCGCTTTCCATGATGCATTCCGACAACACATCGTCGAGTACTAGTACGCGTTCCCCAGAGAGCGAATAGAACCCACACGAAGGCAAAATTTGCCCTGGCCGCAGTAATCGGCATTTTCACCCAATGGAGCGGCAACGCCCTCCTAAGCTTCTACACCGGGAAGATCTTGCTTCCCTCATCGTGGTACTCGGACAATACGCCGAACGCATCTCTAACGCGGTCCTTCGAAAGGAGCCATCTTGGTGATTCGGGGCAAAAGTGGATTGCTAGTAGCTGTAGGACGCTCGGGAGACCTTGGCAGGCGCTGGGAAGGCGCCGAATAGCCCACGATGTCTGCTGCGGAAAATCGAGCTGGAAATGGCCAAACTGTCGTCAACTTGGCAAACCACAGAAAGGAGCTCGCTGATAAGAGCGAAGGATTAAGTGCCACTCGTCCACTAGAGGCGGTAGCTCGAGGTACTCAAAGTCCTCGGGCGTCGCCTGAGCCCCTTGGTCTCCTTGGGCCATGAGCGGAGCGGGAGCGGGAGGTAGCCACTCGTCCTCAAGCGGTGGTAGTTCGACGTATTCAAAGTCCGCGGGGGTTGCCTAGGCCCCTTGGACCTTGGTCTTGCTGGGCGACTTCCTCTTCGGCGGTGGTAGTGGTGGGAGTCGCGGCTGCTCCCTGAGGCTCGATGCTGGCAGAGACCTCTTGTTCGGTGGTTGTGGCAGGGACCTCTTCCTGTTCGGTGGTGGTGGTGACGCGGACGGTGGAGGATCGCACTCGTTGTGGCCATATGCGAAAAACAGAACCATGCCCAATTTGGCGCACGATGACCGAACTTGAAAAGCAAGCTCTTTGCCCACGACAATGACGTTGAAGAACCAACTGGTTTAGTCGATTGTTACCGTTGTTGTAATTGCAGAAGCAGTTGACGATGGTCCAGGGGAGGTACGCTTTTTCTTCCATGTCCTCTCCTGTTTCTTTTTCTGATTCTTCAGAGTCGCTACCATCGTCTCGATAGTATGGCGAGTGGCAAGATTCAGCCATGGTCTCAAAGTGGCGGATATAGTTGCGGCGAACCTCCTCAAGGGTGTACCTCGAAGCTTTCAGTCCACAAGCTTGTTTCATTAGGAAATGCATAAGATCTTTCGATATGCCGGGGGCGCAATAGCGGCGAAACTTGTCTTTCTCGTCCATCTCTGTTGATGTGTTGGTGTCGGTCATGGTGACGAGCGGAAGTCGGAAGACGATGAAAGGAAAGACGCTAGATATCCGGATGGTATTGATATTGGATGATGATAATGATCGGTTGAGGAATGATACGACGCTGAGGAAGGTTTTGGTTGAGGGAAAACACAACCATAAATGCTTGGTTGATTGAACAAGTTAGGTTTGATGGGTCAAGTTGTGGTCCTGGAAGACTGCAATTATTTCCCCCCTGCCCCTCCGTTCCCTTTCCTGGGCTTCTCTCTTCTTCTGTCTTCTTCCCCCTCCTTCACCCCGGCCCTCACCTACCACAAGATGCTCCTTCCCAAACTAGGATTGTGAAATATTTTCTTCAAGTTATTTGGAGACATCCATGGATCATATCCGATGTACGAGGTGGGTTGCTCCTTCTTTCTCTTGCCCTCCTTTGACTGCTTTCAGGAGGACCTTGACGGATGCAGCCCCGCATGTTTTGCTCCTTCCGTTTACAAGTACATCTTTGTGTCGAACGTGACGATCGGAGCTTATCGCCCGTGTGCGATCACGGGACTGCGAGAATTGTACCATGCGTGGGATGGACTGCAAGTCCTCAAACTTCTCACGTTCCCCTTTCCACATCATGATTCCCTCCACCTTGTTCCCCTCCAAATGGCTTCTCATCATGATACTTCCTCGAGTACCTTCGCGAAAAGAAATACCAGATACCGACAGTGAACAGCGTGACAGGCACCGACACAGCCAGAAACAGCCACCAATCTCCAGCGTATCGCAGTTTCCCAGCGGCATCATCGTACTGGACGAACTGGGTAGAATAGAAGCTCTTTTGAGTCGTCAGCAACAGTAAGTGCCCCATTCAAAGGACTCATTGATGATCGCCTGCTTACCATGATGATAGTTGCCGGAAGATACACCAATGTGATGATACTCAGCACTTTGAGACTCTTGGAGTCACTGTGTCCTTTCTTGGTCAATTCATGCATGGACGCGCTTTCTTGCCGGGTGTCGGTCTGGATTTTCTTGAGCGCTAACGCTGTTTGTAGTTCCAAGAACCGAGAGGTCTGTCACGTCTTGACATCAGTCGGTTGCTCCCTTGATTTTTCTTGTCTCCCCTGCTGCCCTTCCTTGTCTGCGGCCTGACGCATGCGCTCCCCGGGAAAGAGGAAGTTTTCTCTCACCAAGTTTCTACTTTCTTTGCACTTGGCCACCAGTGCCTCTGCCTTTTTTCGAATGTACCCAACCTCTGCTGCTCGTTGCCGTAAGGCTAAAAGTATCCCGTCCGTTTGGGCAGCATAACCCGCGTCTTCTATGCTTGCAACCACGATTGCCCTGAGGTGATGGTTATACATCTCCGTCATTTGCCCGATTGTGTGTACCACTGCGGCAAAACTCAACTTGGAGAGTTTGGGCTTTGGCACAGGCAACTTCCAAGAACTGGTCAATTGCGCACACGTCTTCCGTTCTGTTTGCCAGCCTACCATGTGCTGGTGAAGAAGGCGCCAGTTCCCACCAACCTGGGAACCATGGGGTACTTAAGCATCTCTTCCATGGCCATTCCCCTCGTCTGGTGGTGCTTCGGTCAAGGAAGCGCCCTCAGATATCTCTATGAAAGAAAGCCCTTCGAAGGCTTCAAAAGACCATCCGTCACAATCATGGCAGCAAGCACAGACGCTTCGGAGTGGGAAGACGACGAATGGGTACGAGCAGGTGTAAGGCAAGCCATAGGTAACGGCAAAAATGCTCATGACACCCTCTATTGGTATATTTACAGCCGTCATAATCCCCTCAACCCCATCAATCCTGTCAAGCCCAGGTGTTACATCTCTACTTCACTGACGAGAATTGTTGGAGAGGAACTGGAGAAAGTCATTGGGAACGTGCTTCCTGACGAATCATTGCGCGATAAGTTTTACAAGTCCAGAGGCCGTAGTCTGTTGTGGAAACTCTTGGCGGTATCAATTTTCTCATCAAACAATTATGAATGGTTCTTGCACAAGTCATTGGAGTTGCTCCCGCATCCATCGGATAGCGATCTCTCACTGCGAGACGCCTCAGCACCTTATGACCCTCTTTATAAGGCAGTATTTGACAAGTTTGTTTGGAACCAGTACCACTTTTGCGGCAAGGAACTTGTTGACCTTATCAAGAAGAGGGTGGAGAACACAATTTCCGAGGGCCCAGGTCCCAAGCTATGTCTCTTGAGCCCGGACTCTGAAGGGGACACGGGTTGCCGGGTCTTTCGGATTGATCCAATTGCCGACCTTGATCTTCTGGCATATATCAAATGGGTAGGTTATGCCTGGTCCCCAGGAGATCCAGACCTTGACGGGCTCCCCTGAGCAGTATTAGGGCATTCTCTCAAGTACCTACCTAGATGATAGCTGAGCGTAAGCTGACTAGACCGTATGAACTCTCAGAACTGGGGCTCGCTCGCCCTTAAACTTTATCCAGCGACGAGAGCAATCCACGATGAACTCACTTTCTTTTTCCATCACGATCAACTGACCAATGGCTTGACTCATGAGCACATCATGAGGCCCCTGTGGTCACAGTACTACGACGACAAACACTCCTTCGCCTTTTACCCGCTCGTTAGCTGCAACCTAGAGGAGTTCATGCAAGGTCAAAAGCCAAGGGAGACTGGAGATGGGCCGCCAAAGCCAGAGTTCAAGGAATTGCTGAAACAATTGATTGGCTTGGTTGGCGCGGTTGATTCAATTCATCGCCCCGGAGGCGGGCAGTCCAAGGTCGGATTTCACCGACGTATCATGCCTGAGAACATACTCGTTTCATGCGTGGATGGCAAGCTCAAACTGTATCTCAGTCATTTCCAACAGGCACGATTTGCTATCCCTCGGGATCACAACTTCATGCGCATTATTCACGGTCCCCTGGTTTGGCATTCAGGCATGGGGAATTACATTGACTACAGAGCACCCCCCCATAAAGATTTTCGTCACAACCATCCAGCGTTTGATGTATGGTGCCTAGGGGCTGTGATGCTGGAGATTCTGGTCTGGCTCATGTGGGGCCTGGAAGGTGACCAGGGAGACAACCGACTGGGACTCAACACCTTCAGAAAACGGAGATGCTTGGAAAGCAATAAGACCCGTGATGGGCCCTTTTATCATCAAGACAAATCTTCGCCACAAGCAAAGGAAGCCCCGATCAGGCTGTCTTCGGTTGTGGTAGATGTCATGAACGCAATACGCAACACGCCTACGACTGATCAACAATCAAAAGGCGCTAAGCAACTACTTGCCGTTATCGAGAGAATGCTCGTGGTGGACCCCAATGAGAGGCTGACTGCTAAAGGGGTACTCGACGTTCTGGAGCTGACATATCGGTATGATCACTTTGCTCCCTTTGGGACTACACCTTGAGGAGCTGATCTGGTCATATACACTGTCATAGACAGCGAAACATGGATAAGCCAAGTCACCATAGAAAGGAAACTGCAGTTCGCTAGCTTCTTGCCGTATCGTGCTTGTGGTTTGCGGTTCCCGTTCGGTGGGTGACGACTGCTGTGGGGTAAAAAACCGGTATTCCTGCGGGGGGGGGGGGGGGGGGGGGGGAATACTTTTTTCTTTTCTTCCTCTTTCAACCATCTCAATCTTCCTGGCCAGCAGATACTACATTGTCGGGCGGGCTTACCACTTGCAATCCGTCTCCTCTTTCCGTATGCGGGGCCTGACCCCCCAGGCTTGTTTTTGCACTGACTCTTTTTCATGTTCCATGTTTTCTTCATGTCATTCCTCAAACCATCCGTTTCCCATTGACCTTTTTAAACATTAACACCAGTTTGATGCTAGCCAAGCTCCGATTTACAAACTCACATGAGAGTGAATGGATACCATGTGACTCAATGCCGTAATCTGACGCGACGGCTGAGGAGTTGAGTGGCATATTTTAAGCTCAAAAGCCACATTTTCAAAGTTCCGCTTTGTCAGTGTCAGTCTTCTTCCCTTCGGCTTCTTCTTCAAGATCACCCACTCTCTTTGGTTTTACACCTTGAACGGTTGAATGGGCATGCTACATCACCAAAGACAGTAAAACATGTATTGGTCACGTCACGCGTTGACAGCCAGCTCCGACACTACTGAAGGGGAAGACAAAACATGGACGCAACTGGGACTCAAGGCGGCCTTTGAAGACCTCATTGTCGTCAAGCACGCATGTCGCAATCGTCTTTTCCATGCAATTTATTGCGACCTTCAGGTGCACTTAAAAGAAAAAGGCCAGTCGCTCGAGTCCTTTTGCATTCCCAACAGCCTTATCGACGCAATAGGGCCAGAACTCGACCCTGAAATCCAGAACATTCTGTGTCTGCACAATTGGCATGGGAGATATAATGCTTCCAAGTTACGCAAGATCTTCCTGATATCTATGCTTTCTTCTGAGGATTACTGGGGGTTTCTTGTGGACATGCTTAGAACTAATGCTAACTACCAGTTATCCGACGACAGCCTCCCCATCGAAGGCAGCCAGATGAGGGGCTTGGATGAGAAGTACGCGGAGAGCTTTCGGGAGTTCTTTTGGTACCAGTACCTCTTTCTTGATGGCTACTGCGTAGGTCCATGTCGCTTCAAGCAGGAGTTGGAAAAGGCAACGCCTGAGGGAAGTGGTCAGAAACCGTATCTTCCGAGCCTTCCACTTTACAACGAGAAAAACCTTCCCAGAGAGAAAAAGGAGGTCAGGTCGGCGGCTTTGACCCTGTCGTTGACGTCGCATTCTGATTGCCAACAGACGAAGAAGGTAGGCTTTTCCTGGCCTTGTCCGTGAGGGAGTACCTTTATGCTCTGATCTAACTCAACCTTGCGAACTTGCAGGAGTAGGGTGACAGGCATTCAAGGACAAGCTACACACAAAAGCTGTCAGCAATAAACGCAGGATTTCGTCTTTTACAGTGACCGGCTTACCAGAATTCCCCTCATGAAGACATCATCAGGTGTTTATTGTCCTGGGCCTACGACGCCTGACACGCCTTTGCCATCCTTTTACGCGCTGATATTAAGCTAGAGGAGCTTTGGATCAAGGAAGAGGAGTGAGTGATGCTTCCCTGCCAATGTGATATCAAGTGTTTGCCCTGGTTGCTTCAAGGGAACATCGTTTGTCTTTCTCGGAAAGCCTCTAAGCAGAACATGGACTGACAGTCCAGAAAGAAGAGACAGGACAGCTCAAAGCATATAACGTAACAATGGACATGACGGATTGCAAGGTATATCTTCAATCCAAATTCCTCTCACTCATTTCCATCGAGCACGCTCTGGTCAGGTGGAAGTGTTAGTGAGACCACCAAATCCCCATCAACCACCTCCACTACCTACAGGTAATCAAGCACTCCAAAACCTAAACCAAGCAACCCAAAAATGCATCCCCACAACACCACATCCTTCGCCCACACCTGGCTTCACCCCCCAATCCTCAAACCAACCACCCAAGGCCTCAACAGCCCCCTCACCATCCCACCCCACGACCTTCCTTCAACCCCAGCCGAAGCCCACGCCTACGTCTACCGCCACGGCCGTTCCTTCCAACTCTTCCCCGACGCCACGTCCGAACTCCAAGATTACTTCGTCCCCGCCAGCGTGATCCACGCCCTTTCTCGGCATGAAATCATCAACCATCTAATCTCCGAGCCCAGTCTGCGAGAAAATATCTTTGAAACCGCGCCAAGGCTTTTTGTCATTTGTCTCTTTTTGTTTCCGGATTATCAAGAGGTGCTGCAGAAACTGGTTAATTATGGGGTGAATGATAAGTGGTTGCCGCTGATGGTGAATGAATTCAAGGTGCCGAATGGTGATTGGGGGTTTGAGGAGAGACTGGTTCATACGTTGATACCGAATCAGGTGAGGTTTATGGTTTCTGCGAGGTGGTTGGATTCCCAGGGGGGAGAAGGGGGAGGGGAAGAAGAGGAGGAAAAGATTCCGGTGCTGACGGGGCAGGCGTTGCCGGTTTGGGTGATGGCTGGGGATGCAGATGCGCAGGCGAGGTATAGGAGGGAGTGGATTGGTGAGGAGAGGAGGGTGAAGGTGCATGGGGATCATGATTGTTTGAGGAAGGTATGTCTTCTGGTGTCCGAAGTAGCCTTCGCTCACCTTCAAGTTAGCCGGCGATTGAACACCGAACAATAGCTAACAACACCAGACAAACCCCCAAGGCCTCTACGCCCTAAAACTCATCAAATCCATCTCCCCCTTCCCCTCCCAAACCTCCGGCTCAACCTCCGTCATCCACTCCGCCATCCACCGCAGCACCACCCTCCTCCGCTCCCTCCGGCACGTCCCGCACCCGCACATCACCCGGCACTACAAAACCTTCTTCCACAACACCACCTTCTACACCATCCTCCCCGCCGCCACCTGGCGCCTCGACCGCTTCATCGGCAATCCTTCTTTTGGAAGTATCACCTCCCCCCGCCGTCTGCAGGAAGTCATGGCGCAAATTGCCCATCTGGCGGGTGCACTGGCTACGATACATGATATTCCCAGCCCTTGCGGACCCGGGAAAGGCGGGAAGGAGGAGGAATCAACTGGTTCTGGGGTGCATATGAACGAGATGACGAAGCAGAAGACCGGGAAGAAAAAGAAGGGATTTCATCTGGATATCCAACCAAGAAATATCCTGGTGTTTGAGAGGAATGGAGGGCATGATTTGCATTTTGAGTGGAGCGGGTTTGAGTGTAGTTGTGTTGTTCAGATGCCTGAGACGTCGGACTCGGAAGTGGTTGACTGGGTCGGGGCGTACCGGCTCTTTTCGACGGACATGAATCGCTCTGATAACGAACTGTATCAGAAGTATCTGGAGGCGTCTAACGAAATGTACTTCCCTCCCGAATCGGAAGATATGTCGAAGCCGGTCACCCAGGCGTACGATATGTGGTCGATGGGCGTGCTGATGTTGGACGTGTTGGTTTGGGGGTTGTATGGGGGGAAGAACTTGGGGATTGATGATGTTTATGGGGAGATGGTGAGTGAAGTCCGTGACAACATCCTGGAAAATGTGAAAGGGGGAAGAAACGAGAGGGTTTGGGGTAGGAAGGAACCACAATGGTCAGAAAAAATGAAGACAGAAGACTGACATAACCCGAAACAGGGCACCCAACGACCCCCCTCACCACCAAACACCGACTCCGTCTCACCCAAAATCTTCAAGCGGACCAAAACCGACGCCGAGCCCACCAACAAGAAGCTCTACGAACCCTGCCCCACCGACCCCGACGTAGACACCAACACTCCCTCCCCTTGTACCCCAGGGTCCTCTGACAGCAATGAAAGCAAAACCGAAATGCGCCTAAAGCTCCCCATCCTGGACCGGATTTCCCACATCCTCGAGGATCTCGCCGATGCCCCGCGCGTCAGACAATGGTGTAACTGCATCATAAGCCTGCTTGAACCGGAGCCGAGTGAGCGGATTATGATCGCTGGTGAGCTATGTCAACTGCTTCAGCCGGATACAGAGTTAGAGGGTGGAGTTGTTGCTAGATATGTGAATGGTATACGCCAGCCGGATGAGATGAAGGTGCTGGAGAATTGGTACAGTGAGAGGAGAAGCAGAGGTAGGGATAGGATGCAGAAATAGGTACCCGAGGAGAAGGTAAAGGGGTAACAGGGAACGGGCAGGACATGAAGAGGAGGGTGTGTCGATCTGAAGTATGAAAAGATGGAGAGCTTTGAACGGCTAGGAAGATTGATGCTAGACAGTGAATAGAAGGGCGATCTGTGCCGATTGTTCCATCATGCTCGTTCTTTCCCATCAAGCAGGTATTCAAAGCACAATATCCCATCAACAAGACACACCTGGCATGGAAGACATAGACTAACCATGTCTCGCGACTGCTTCAAAATTATAATTGCCCACCGCTCCTGCCCGCCGCTCCTTCCATCCCATCTGGCCGCCGCTATCTCCCATCGCTCCTGCCTACACAGTACGTGGCTCCTAGGGGCCGTGATAACTGTCGGCGTCGTAAATCCGATTCGAATGCTCAAGTGAGATGGGTATTTCGAGCCACCCCAGGATGCCACTTTGCTCAAAATGTATTCCTGTGAGACAGATCCATCAACCTCGAACCTTGCCATTATTTGCGTCCCCAAAAGGGAAGTTTGTTTACATCGCCAACCGTCCCCTTTTAGGCCGTCTTGGTGTCATTCGCATACCCACTTTTATCAACGACACCCACCGAAAATCCGCCAAGGGGGCCCTTAAAACGGCTTTTATTGATCAATTAACACCGATGAGAACCGGGTTTACGGAGCCATCTTTCTGGCCGGTTCGGAAACGGGAATGGTGGCATGGTCCTACCGTAATCTCACGTCAGCTTCATCTCACCCGTGATCTCACCTTTTCTCTCCAACCTCCAAACCTCCAAACTTCCCTCGGACTTTCCATCAAAGACTTCCATGGAAAGGGAGAAGGCAAAGCAAAACAGCAATCAAGCATCGCATCAAAGACAACTGACCAACCGCCATAATGACAACACCAATCCACCTCGTCTCCAAACGCAACAACGCCCAAACCACAATCGGCTACATCAACCAATCCGCCATCCCCCCTCTCGCCCCCTCCTCCGTCCGCGTGCGCACCCAACTCATCTCCCTCTCCTCCAACAACCTCACCTACGCGCTCAACGGCGATCGTTTCGGGTGGTGGTCCGCTTACCCCGTGCCACTTGGCACTCAACTCCGCTCCTCCTCCTCCTCCTCCTCCTCAGAATCCCAGGAAGATGCCGACTTGAATAAAGAATGGGGTATAGTCCCAGCCTGGGGCTACGCCCTCGCCTTGTCATCAACCCACCCTCTCATCCCCTCCGGTTCTCTCCTCTGGGGCTTCTGGCCAACCTCTGCCCACTCCTTCGACCTTTCTCTCGCCAACTTCCCCGAGGAGGAAAACCAACCAGCGACACACTTCCGCGAGATTTCTCCCCATCGGGAAAAGCTGATGGCCATGTACAACCGGTACATCCTCGTCCCCTCCCCTTCGCAAATTGACCTAGACAGCGACCTTGCCGCGCAAACAGTCCTCTCCCGCCCCGTCTTCGAATGCGGCGTCTTGTTAGAGAAATACACCCTCCACCGCCACCGCTTCACTCACCCCCTCGGCTTACCCGCGGGCGCACCGGCTAATACCATCCCCGGCGTCCTTGCAGGTGCCTGGGGTCAGAGCGATGCAGACTTGAGGAAGGCGGTGGTGATTTCCTTGTCGGCGGGTACCAAGACGGCTAGGAGCTTTGGGTGGATGTTGGCTCGCGCGAGGAGTGAGAGGGGGGAGTTGGATAGTGAAGGACCGTTGGGGCTGGTGCAGGTTACTAGTGTTCCTGGGACTTTGGCTGATTTTGGGGAGGAGACGAAGACGAAGTTGAAGGTTAAGAATGTTGGGTATGAAGGGGAGGAGTTGGTTGTGGAGTGGGTTAGGGGATTGGAAGGGGTGGAGAGGGTGGTGATGGTGGATTTTGGAGCGGCGAAGGAGGTTACGGAGCAGTTGGTGGAGGGGTTGAAGTCAACGTCCTCAGAGGATGGTGGTGATGTGAAGAAGGGGTTGGAGGTGTTGGTGTTGGCGGTTGGGAATGAGTCCAAGGTGTACTCGGGTGAGGAAATCCAGGCACGGATGGCGAGTGGACAGGCGCTCGGGAAGGTGCAGTTTAACACGAGCGGGGTACGGGATAGGGCGGCGGAGGTGGAGGGCGCCACAGCTTACTTTGAGGCGGTGGATGAGGCTTGGAAGCGATGCTATGCCGAGACGGGATTGGGTGAGGTGCGTTTTGAACGGTATCGTGGTGTTGAGGGGACCAATGGCATCGAGGGAGCGTGGGAGGCACTCTGTGGGCAGAAATTGGCACCCAACTCGGGAATTGTGGTGAGCCTGTAGTAGCTGACGATGTGTTCCACTTCCACTCGCTATGTACGGGTGGATGATAGGCCTCTGAGGGTGTTGTTAGCATGTGGTCTCGTTAGGCTTTTGCTTTATTGTGATCAAGGAGACCGAGTGTTTCCTACCTAGAACGAGTTGGGACGTGTCTCATTTGGAATAACAAGCTAGACTACCCAATAACAAACCATCGTTGGATAGTACCTGTCGGGTATAGCAGCGAGAATGGTTTGGCTTCGGTCAGATCATTTCAGTGTTATCTGCCCGTTTCAGCCTTGTGCAATAGTTTATCCGAGGGAGTTGAAATCATTACCTACCTATTTGCTAATCTTCATTGGGCAAATTAACTTGGCTGTGTTGTTCAAACATGGTTGGCCGACCGCTCAACCCCTAGAACTAGGTTGGCGAGTCCACCTGGGTCGTGGTTTGGATATCCCTCAACGCCATTGCTGTCGCCCATTTCGTCCCGAAACACCTCTTCTCACCTCTTGTCGTAAACCTCAAAACTTTGTTGTGCGCAATATCTCGCAAACAATGCGGCATGGCACGAACTTTCCGAATCTCCGTGACTTTTACAAACGTCTAAAGCAGAATCATAGGTCCAGAAGACTGGGGAGGGGAAGTGAACCTACGGGAAACAACTCTGAAGGAGGTGAGCTGATTAAGAATAACCTTTCACGAAATGACTTGAAGAGGTCCCATTTTGTTTTTTTGGAATAGCGGACTTACGAGACTTTGCCCAGAAAAAGGAAAGTCCGAAAGGCCTTTTGCTCGGATAAGAGAATACCTCAAACATCCTTGGAGAAAGGCCGCATCCGAACCTTGCGTCCCTACCGTCGCGACGGCTTCCAATACGGCAACAACTTCTAGCGCCGCTACCACGCATGTAACAATCGATGACGTTCCTACGCCGGAGACTGGTGCTGTCTCTATTACACAAGCTTGCGAAGTCCCTACCGTCGCGACGGCTTCCAATACGGCAACAACTTCAGACGCCGCCACCACGCATGTAACAACCGATGCCAATCCTACGCCCAAAACTGGTGCGCTGCTTATACCAGAAGGTTGCGGGATCCCAACCCCGAAGCTTTGTGAACATTGCCTCAAGTACAACTTCAGCCGGGAGACACTTGATCCTGATTGTCGACTTTTAGAATTGGATGCATATGCTGCAGTGTTCACCACCTTTGGCAAGCTTATTGACTCTTCGACGACTTGTCCCTTGTGCAAGCTTATCTTGGAAGGGCTCGAAAACAGTTTTGCTAGAGGTAATCAGGGTTCATTGAAACAGCGGGTTGGCAAAGACAGGGAGATCTTTGTCTCCATGTGGCCGTGGTGGAAGGAAGGGGAAACCACCATAAGCTTCTTTATTATACCCCCTGAAGAAAACAGCCCTGGGTATCCCGTCCCAAGACTTGCAGAATCAAATTTGCGTGTCTATGTAGACTGGAAATCGAGTGTGTGATTCCAACCCCCGATACTGGTAGCTTTACCGCTGACGACGACACCCTACAGAACTTGATGCCTGGGCCTGCCCCCCACCTCTCGCGCCATGGAGTGAGCCATGGTTATATCGGTTGAAACAATGGCTCAACGACTGCCTTGATCAGCACAAACCGGAATGTCGCACGATGCTCTCTGGCGAGGAAATTGATGAGTCGTTACCGTCAGTCCTTCCCTCTCGAGTTATTGACGTAGGCTCGCTGGATGGCTCTGGAAGGGCCCGTCTTGTGGAATCAAATGGGGAACGCGGGCATTACACCGCCCTCAGTTACTGTTGGGGAAGTGCTCAGAAGTCTGACCGACCGTACCTAACCACAACAGAGACACTTGAGAAGCATCTCTCGGAGCTTCCGTGGGATTTGCTTCCGAAGACCTTGCAGGATGCCATCCTTTTAACCCGGGCAGTTGGGGTGCGGTATCTTTGGATAGACTCGCTGTGTATTATCCAGGACTCCAACGCTGACTGGGAGAAGGAGGCAGCCAGAATGGGTACGGTGTATGCGCAGGCACGGCTTGTCATTGCCGCAACAACAGGCGCAGATGCTGAGGCTGGTCTGTTCCCTTTCCAGACGTACATTCATCGTGCAAGCGCGACGTCTCCGTCTCTATATTTCTGCAAATTGCCGAACGAAAGAGGGACTCCTCAACACAATCTTCCTCTATTTACTAGAGGGTGGGCAACCCAGGAATGGGTGCTTGCAAGAAGAATTGTGTTTTGGACGCAAGAACGGATGTGCTGGTACTGCGCGTATGAAAGAGCTGGGGATGATGGCGAGAGTGTGTCCACTTACTCTGGCTTATTCCAACGGTATACCACTTGGAAGGAAATCGTGACACTCTACTCCGGTAGAGATCTCACATACCCGACGGATAAGCTCACTGCTTTAAGGGGCATCGTCAACGAAATACAGAAGAAGAGGCCGGAAGACAAGTACGTGTTTGGATCCTGGCAGTCCAATCTTCCCGACGAACTCATGTGGTCAGGTCAGGCGGCCACACCAACTGATTTTGGACTGGAGGAATTGCATATCCCGTCATGGTCGTGGGCTGCCCATCCTGGTGGTGTGCAATTCTTGGAGAAGAATGAAGGATTTTTGCAAGTCTGGAGAATATCCGCCAAGTGTTCTATTTCGTTCCTAAAGGATTCTTCCCTTCAGATTGTGGCAAGATCCTTGAAAGTGGATCTTCACGCACCTGACATGGAAAACCTTTGTTTCCGTTGGTTCCGACATGAAAATAAAGTTATCGATCACGATAACCCATACGTTGGGGTATATTTGGAAGACATATTAGAGATTTGTCCGAAAGACATTGGCCCTGGCTCGGTCCAAATCGCCCATCTTGAACGAAACATAGCGGTTGTGTTTGACACCACAGACTTTCTCAGTACGTACCAGAAAGAGCGCGATGGCTTAGGGATGTCTGCGGGCATAGCTGATGAGTTTTCATTCGTGGAGATTGTACAGGAGAAATGGTCTAATAGGAGTGCGGGCTTATTGTTGCGCAAAAGCCCCCATACACCCGGCAGATATATCAGAGTTGGAGTCGGGTTTGCTTACAAGGAGTGGTTCAAAGATGCGAAAAGGGAGAAGTTTGTTGTTGACTGACGGGGTGGGCAGACTGCAGAGGGCCGGAGCATTGAAAATATCGCTGGGTATAAACAGAGAGGAGAGGATATAATGAGAAGAACGACGCGAACGACGCTGTTTGGTCTGATCAGGCGATCATTCAACAGGGACGTGGCTTGCTGGAATCGGAAAGACGGTGGTAGGTGTGAGTGAAAGACGGTCTGGTTGAAGAAACAACTGAAGTGGTTGTGGAGGAGAAGAAAGACGAGATGGCTCGTCCAGTTCTGCCATCTCTGAACCCCTCATATTAATTGACTAGGCGTTCTTTCTCACTTTGACCTCGGGTCCTCATTGTGAAAGCTCAACCATGACGCACCTTCCGACTCGAACAATGCCGAAGATATGCGTAACGCCGAGGGTGGAAAGTGCTTCTGGGAGGCAGGCCGGTTGGAGCGGGCACGACCTGAGGGTTCGGTCCTGCCCAATATCACCGCAACTCAACACGAGAAGCAGCGATGTAAATGAGACAAAAGATATAAAATAAAACAAAATGAAATAAAACAAAATAAAACAAATCGGGTATCGATATGGGTAAAACGGCCGGCCCGATTTTATTAAAATACGCAAAAAAAGACGGTCCTAAGGTTCCCGACATTAGAAGGGGTAGATTCTAGCCGTCAAAACTAGTCTTTCTTATGTTATGGTCCTCGTGCCCGTCCGTTCAAACGGGCTGTGAAAAGTCTGCTCCCGACGGCTCGATAATAGCGTTTGTAGGGGTTGTTGGGATCTTTCTAGTATTGTAGGGGGATTCGCGCATTGGCCTTCCTACTTCCTCGATTCGTATAAGATTGGTTAGTAATTACTCCTTATAGTGTTGTAAATTTGTAAGCTATAGTATAAGTTACCCTCCCTTTTTGTATTTTATAGAGATATTTTTGCCTTCTTTCTTTCTTTCTTTCCTACCCTATTTTTATAGTAATGGCCGAATTTATTTTTAATAACGTTGGCAATATTGGTAACGCTGGTATTGAGCCCCCTATTACCCCCCCTCTTACTAATGCCTTTAGTATTCTAAAGAACCCTACTATGGTCTTCAATCGTATTAGAGAGTTGGTTCGTATACCTTTAGACTAGGTACGTGATTTTCATTAGTAATAACTATTATAATAATATATTAATACTTATACTAATTTGTATCTTTTTGTTAATTACCTCTTTAAATTAATAAATTTCCCCGTATTAAATATAAGGGACGTAAATATATATTCGATAATTGGCTTGAGCGTTATAAGCCCCGTACCTCTATTATTAGGAAGGATGGTAACGGTATTTAGTTCGCCGAGTAAGGTATTAATAATAGTAGTAATAGCTATATTAAGACTGTTAGCTAGGTATAGTATTATAGTTATTATAATACTATTTATACGGGTAATTCTATTAATAGTGCCGTCGATTATTTTAAAGAGGCCTATTAAATTACTAATAAGGTAGAAAGTCCGCTAACCAAGCGATTTAAAATAGTTTTATATAATATATTTGAATAGATTGTTAAGGCCTATAGATTTGGCCGTACCTTTATTACTAAGCCGTTTACGGATACCTTTAAGGATTTATTATTCGCGTAGATCGTTAATTATAGTATCCTTTTCGCCGTTATTTTTAACCCGAATTTCCGTTAACTCTTATCCCTTTTTAATATAGAATTAATAATTAAATTATTACTTAATGCCGGTTAAATAATTAAGAATTAGATTAATTGTAAGTATCTACTTTAATTTAAATTTATTAAAGAGATAATATTAGCGAACCTATATAAAAAGTACATTTTTTTTGATTTTTAGACCTTTAGTAATAAGTCCTTTCTCTTAGGGGTCTATGTTTATTATTTAAATAAAGACTGGATTTTACGCAATTATTTATTGGGAACGTATTATATGAGCGGGGGGTACGGCGGTATAAATATTAGGGTAGTATTATATAATATATTAGATCGTTAGGGGTTAGCCGAAATTAATTATATTTAAATTCAAACCTAGTCTTAAATTAGTTATTTTTAAGGCGATAATATCGATTCTAACGATATTTATATAAATTATTTAGTAGAGAAGCTCTACTCTAATAACGACTTCCTAATTAACGACTTTAAGTTCGACGAATTTAAGAGCCGTCTAAAATTACGTTACTTTGGCTATATTATTAACTTCGCTGCGAAGGTATTTTTTAAAAGCGAAATTTGTATTATAGTTCGAGATATTAATCTGGGATTACGTTAGACTTAGGAAGAGGACGACGTATTGGTAAAGGAGTAGAGGAAGCGGGGTTCTATTAATAAACTTCGAAATATTATTATATTTATTGTCACGGGTCTACTGGGTGTGCACGGCAGTAGGGGTAGAATAGAGCTTAAGATTGTTGACAAAGGGGAAAAGGTCTGCAGGCCTGAACAGGTCTGCAGAGACATAGCTATATATTGGAATGAATAGGTGGCCTGTGGGATTGGCTAATTAGAGGGCGGATTCGAACCGTGGCCTAGCTTCTATAGCTAGGTACAACCTTTGGGCGCTAGCCTATTATATTACCCCCTTGCTCCCTCTCCCCGCACGCACAAATATGAAAATTATTATATATAAAAGAATCCCAGAATTATCGCTGCAGCCGTACCGCAAGTCCTCTACGTTGAATACTCCCAAACTAAATACTCGTGCAAATGACTCGATTAAGTAAATAAATGAAACGATGTAAATGAAGTATTTCTACGGCTAGCGTAAAGTGCCTGTACGCCCGTCCTGAAAGTTGAGCCCCCGGGAATTAAAATATTATAATACCTTATTTGTACGCGTATGCGGGCGCTAGAGAGAGAGGGAGTAACTGCAAGGGCACAGTATGGTTGAGTCGAAGGTAAAGTTAAGATTCTATCTATAATAGAAGATTTTAAGTGAGGAGAAGAAAAGGAAGAGAATTAAATACATACGTTACGAACCCGAATAAATACCCTAGTACGCAAGCGACAGCAGGACCCACATATAGGTCGCTAACAACTAATCCCTTCACTTATATCGCCCTTCACCTATATAATAAATAAGAGTAAATACTTTTAATAAATTTAATATCCGTTTGGGCTAGCCTTAGCGCGAACCTTCTATATTATTCGTTCCTCTACCCTTTATAATACCTTATAATACTCTATAATACTAATCCTCCTATAGGGTATAGCGGGTATAGTAGTATAGCCGGACCGGCGCCGTTATATTACCCCCCCCTATATAGAAGATTCGTCCGCGAATTTTATTAAATTAAATTAAAGGCTCTATAATAAATATAATAATCCTTTAATAATTTTATTTGCGTAAAATCCTTCGTAAACGCTTTAATCCCAATAATTTTAATAATTCGTTATCTTTATATTCTTTTTAATCTTCATTTAATTAATTTATTAAACACTTAAGTAGGCCCGGGGCTTCCGGGTTGGCTTTATAGAATTCTTAAAGAAGCTTCGGAGTATATTTAAAATTAAAGGCCGGCTAGTATTTTAGGTCGGGGTCCTAACCTTTTTAGTCCGCATTATAAAAAAGTTTACCGTTAATTACTTTAGAAGTATTAATTTTCTCGACTTCCTATTCGGGATCTTTATTATTATTAATAATAAAGCTAAAATATTTAACTAATTAATTAAATAATAGGTTATTATTATATTTACAAAGACAATTAGCGTAAAAGAGGTTTAAACTTTTCTAGCTATCGGGGAATTTTAATTAGTAGGAGTAACCTACTTTCTCGATAATTTTATAGTAGTTACGGGTGTTAGGGAAGTCGAGTTTATTATTGGGATAAATCGTTATTAATTATAGTTGCTTAATAATGACGATTTGGTCGCCGACGTCGAAATTAGGGTCTCTACGCTTCTTATTAACTTAATAAATTTATTCTTCCTATACCTTTAATATTATTCCTCTTATATACTCCGTATAACCGTGAATATATTAGGCGAACTTTTGAATTTATTCTCTAATTAATTACTTTACTTTAAATCCGGCGTTGAAAGTATAGGCTTTCTAATTGAAAGGTATATATATCGGGCAATCGAATATAATTTTATAAGGGGAGAGGCTAATACTATTTTAAGGGAGGCTATTCTATACGGCGTTTAGTACTAGGATCGCTTTTAACTAGTCGTTTTAGTAGTAGTTAACGAAAGGGCGAAATCGCTAATCGAAATAAATATTTATAATTTCTACTTATTCCGCTGTCTAATTATAGCCTGCGGTAGTTAATTTCTACTTCGTACCGGTTAACTTAGATATTTCGTTAGTAAAAGCCAATATAAATTAGGGACTATAGTTAGAAATAATTTCTTTTAATATACTATAGACCTTAAAGGGGCCCTTATAGTATATCCGAACAGCATTTTAAATAATAGCTTTCTTTATATAGGGTATAACTTATAACGATTTTATTAAGCGGTCTACTATAACTAAAGTATTATTATAATTGTATTTATCCTTAAGCATTTTTTTAAAATCGATTATAATTAAAATTTATTTCTTAGTAGGCGGCGGAATAGGGTATAGTTTACTAGGAATTTTATTTCTAAGTATTTTACTAGCCTTATAAACTATATAATTCTTAATAAAATAATTAATATTTCCCGCTATATTAAATTATTAATATCGTTCGATTAAAATCGCTCGTATTTTATTTTGGCTTAGGTAGGCCGTTATAAGGATAGAATAAGTTTTATCGATAATCCAGGTTCGAAGGTTATTTTTATTAGGGATAGCAAGGCGGCCTTAATATATTAATAGCCTATTAACTATTATTATAAATTTAAGGTCGGAACTATAAGTGCGTATACGATACTCTTTTAAAGACTCCTCTTCGTAGTTAACCTTTATAATTATATTTACTAATTCGTACCCTTCTAATTCGATTAAATATAATTCTAAATCGTTAATATTAAATATAAAGATTAGTACCGACTCCTTTAAAAAGCCGTTTAATATAGTAATCGAAATTAGTATAATAATTTTAATTCTATCGTTAGTTATTAAGGGCTTAAATATTTAAAAGGTATAATACGCCTCCTTCTTATCCTTCTAAATTTTAAAATCCTTTAATTTCTAGGATAGGGCGTTAGCGGCTATATTCTTAATACTAGGACGGTAAGTAATTTCGAAATAGTATTAAGATAAGAACTCTACCTACCCGGTTTACTGTAGGTTAAATAATCGTTTTATATTAAAATATTCTAAGGTTTAGTAATTAATAATAATTGTAAAGGGCTTCGATTACTTTAAGCCGACTAATTTAAATCGTTAAGTTTAGAGAGTTTTAATAATAATAAGTAATTCCTTATTATAAATCGGGTAATTATATTCGGTTTACTATATTATTTTTAAAAAGTAGGCGATAGGGTACTATTCCTTTATATTTTCCTAGTATTGAGAGAGGATTTTCGCGAGGATTCTATCGTTAATATTTATTTCGATTTTTATTTTTATATTATACCGGAAATATTTTAATAAGGGAGCGTTTATTAATAATTATTTTAAACTATTGAATGCCGCTTAGTATTTATCGGTCTATACAAATACTTTGCCCTTCTTAATTAAGTTAGTAAAGGGGCGAATTATTCGGTTATAATCCTTAATAAATTTTTAGTAGAAGTTATAAAATCCTAAGAAAGATTATATTCTTTGTAGGTTAAAGGGTATAACTTACTTTTTAATAACCTTTACTTTTTTTAGGTCGATAGAAATATTATTACGTCCTATAATAAACCTTAGGAATTTCGTCTTTGTAACCGCGAATTCGTACTTTTTAAAATCGGCTTATAATCTTATATCCTTTAATTTAATTAGGATTTTACGGACGTAATCCTTATAATTTTCGAAAGTATTAGAATAAATAAAAATATTATTAATATATGCGGTGTAGAAATTTCCTAAGTATAGCCCTAGAAGGGAATTAATAAAAGCTTGG
The DNA here is from genome assembly GCA_009806015.1 of Neurospora sp. CHS-2018b. Lineage (NCBI taxonomy): Eukaryota > Fungi > Ascomycota > Sordariomycetes > Sordariales > Sordariaceae > Neurospora > Neurospora sp. CHS-2018b. The sequence continues at coordinate 546,421 of RAOV01000015.1, read as the reverse complement.
AAGTTAATTAGACCGTTAATTAAATTAAATAGTAATACTTTATATTTAAAAGTTCCTATACCCGTACGGAAGGTAATAAATTCTTCGTCTTCTAATTTTATATAAATATAATAGAAGGCCTATTTAATATTAATTTTAATAAATTATTAGGCTTTAATAACCTTAGTTAGTATTTCTTCAATTAATAGTAATAGGTATTAGTCCTTTTTTGTAATAGCGTTAAATTTTTAGTAATTTATATAGAATTATAAATTATTATCAGCTTTCTTAACGAATAAGACGGGTACCGCCTAAAGAGATGAGTTCGTTTTAATAAATCCCTTAGAAAGGTTTTTTATAATATATTTCTTTATTACTTCCAGTTTATCGAGGGACATTTTATATAGAAAGCTATAACCGAACTCTTCTAATCGATAGCCTTCTTCGAATTCGATTTTATAATTATATAATCGATATTCGAGTAGGACGTTCGAATCGAACTTATTAAAAACGTCGATATAATTATAATAATATCCGGGTATTATTTTTAAAGCTTCTTCGCGTAATTCTCTTTCGTTATAAAGTAAGGGTTCTTAAGTAGGGTCGTTTACTACGTATTTCTATTATATAAACCGGTCGATTTCGAAGATACTAATTAAATAGATCGTATAATCGGCTTTGGCGGCGGATTTTATAAATAAATCGTTTTCGAGAACGTATATTTATACCGGTCGTTCCTTATACTAATTAATTGAATTTTTTTTAAATTTATATATATTTTAGTTATTAAAGCCCTATTAACTGTTTCGAAATTCGGTCGGTTTAATTCGAGCGAACTATATAGGTTCTAAAAATAATACTATAAAGTAAATAAAATTAATTAGGTTCCGTTCTATTTTATTTAGCGGATTAAAGTACTTAAGAATCGAATTGGGGTTCTAAAGTAGAGTACGGGGATAGGTATAACCCAATTCGTTAATATTTTTATTTCGGGTATATTTAAAATCCGTTAGTATAATAAGGACCGTCTTTTTAAATTATAATTAAAGTATTTCGAATTTATAAATACGCTTTTCAATTTATTATTAATATTATTATACTTCTCTTCGATATTAATTATTAATTTTTTAATTAAGTTCTTTCTTACGATAGTTAGGAAAAGGTTAGTTCGCTAGGATAGGTATTAGAGTAATTATATAACCATTTATAAATTTAAGCGTTAAACGACTACTATTTTTATTATAAATTCGTTATTTATTTTCTCGTTCTATAAATATATTACGGCGGGCTACTTCCTTCTAATAATTAGGATTAGCGACGTTAAAACCTCCCGGGCGGACTTCGAAATTAAAATTCCTTATTTATTTAAAGTTAAGCTTCTAATCGAGGGGGAAGATTAATTAACGGTTCTTATAATTTATTTAAATATCGTAAAGGTCGAACTATTTACGGCCGATAATAATATTATAATTTATATTAACGACGATAAAAAAATTAAAAGGCATTATTCGGTTTCGAACTTTTAAAGCGGCTTTAATTACCTCTTTAATATTTTAATTAGTCTTTTTTTAATAGTTATTAATACTTCGGGCGGGAAAATCGCTCGTTACTTTTATTAGTAATTATTTTTTTAATTTATTAGTAAATATCGTACTAATAAATAAATAGCCGTTTACTCCTATATCGATTAAAGCGTTAAATATAGATAAAGATATTCTATTATTAATTATAATATATTAAATAAATATAGGCTCCCTTCCTAAGTAGGGTATTAAATTAAATTTATTCTTTCTTTATCTCTTATCCTTTATTTATTTTATAACTAATACTTCCTTTAAAAAAGAATCTAATTCATTTAGGGCATTTAATTTCCTTAATTATTAATAACAGGGGCAACGTCGCCAGCGGCGGTACTAATAGTAGTAGGAATTGCCTATTAACTATTTCTAATACCGTTCTCGTAGGCTAAATAGCGTTCGACAATAGCGGCCACGTAATTATAGCGCTTTCGATCGTATTAATCCTTTTAAGGGCAATTATACTTAATATAACCACGCTTTTTATAAAGGAAATAATAACCTTCATTAAATAAATAAGTAGTTTCTTTAATACGTTCGGTAATAAAGTAATTATTACCTTTACCGCTAGTATTAATAAGTTTAGATATAAAGGAATTGGAGCCGCCGGAACCGGAACCTCCAAATCCCTTATTACTATTATTACCTTTATTGCGAAAAGAAGAAGAAAAAGTAACCTTAATTTTATTAACAATAATTTTAAATATTTAATTAAAATTAAAATAGTCGATACAATAAATTTTAAAAGAAATAGAAGAGTCGCAATACTTAGCGCTTATTTACTTCTTATATTCCGTAGGAAGGCGTTAGAATAATTCACGCTTCTATTCGGACTTGGGGCGTTAGTATTCACTAACTATACGGATAAATTTATTTTTAAAATAATTGAAATTATTAATATTTTTTATTTTAAACTTCGTAAAGTTAATGAAAGCCTTTTCATTTTAATTAGGGTCGCTATATTCGCGCTATAAATATATTATTAAATTAAAATAGGTTATAAATTAATTAGGGTAAATTTTACGGAGATATAGTATTAAATCTTTAAAAGTAAATCCGGTTAAGCGATTCTTAATATAAAGGAATTTATTGCAGTTAGTTAGGTAATAATTAGCGTTAATTTCAAATTTATTTTAGATTAAATCGTATTAAGCTTCGAAAGGTATATCGTCTTCCTTATTTTAATTATAAAATTTAGGGGGGTCGGCCTATTTAATTAAGAGGCGGGCGTAGCGAAAGGGAATAATTATATTATCGTCGTTATTATTATCAATCGGCGGGGTCGTAGCAAAATAAGTAATTAAACGACGGAGGGGAACTGCGGTAGGATCCTTCTTAATATTAAGGAGGATTATTTCTTTAATTATAATTTTTACTTTATTAATTAATTTACAAATATTTTTAAGGACGTTTAAATTAGTAATAGTATTTTTTAGGGTTTAGATTTCCTCCTTTTTATTAGCCAAATAGTTTTTAAAGGACTAAACTATTTTAAAGTCGATAGCGGAAATCGGTTTAAGGTCGTTAAAAGCGTCCGCTAATTTAAATACCCAATTATAAATAGTATAAAATTTAATATTTAAAGACGAAGTAATTTTCTGTAATTCTAATACTTATTCCCTTAAAGCTATAGCTATTATAATTTAAAATTTAAATTCGTAGAATATATTAGTTGAGCGGTTAGTATATAATTCGGTAAATTAAGCTTCGTTTAAATAATTATTAAAAGGTAATTCTAAATTAGGTAATAGAGTATAGTAAAGGACGTAGGGAACGGCGTTACGAATAAAAAACTTAACGAATTCCTTTATTTTAGCCTTTAAATCCTTAATAAGGTTTTTTAAAATAAAAGTAATATTATACTTATTAATTTCGCCGCTAATATATTAATCGAATAAATCGAACAATAATTTAGGTTCCTCTTCGTCGTCTTTACTTTTAATTAAAACATCGGCTAATATTTCGGAGGGGGATTTAAATTAATTATATAAGTAAAGTAAAGTCTTTTTACGAAGAAGGGTAAATTTACTATAAAATTTCTCTTCGAAAAGGTAGAAGCTATTAAAATATTCTTCGTTAAAATATATAAAGGCCTTCGTATTTTCTTTAATAATAAGGTCGACGCGTTTAGGGGTAATTTTTTTCTTATCCCTAGCGACCTTCTCGTCGATACTAAATTTAATAGTAATTTTATCCTTCTTTTTCAACGATTTAGAATTATCTTTATCGATAGCGTTTCCTACGTTAAAAGTTTCGTCGTTTTTATTATTAAATTTAGAATTTAAATTCTTATCGTTACTTCCCTCCTCGAAAAGGTTAATACGATCGTCTTTATAATAGTTATCGTTTAGGCTTTTAATTCTAACGTTAATATTATTGTAAATTAAATGTAGGGGTATTATAATTTCGGTTTATTAATATTATAAATCTTTATTCCTTAGATTGCGACGGTTAATTTATTTATTTATATCGGTTTTTATTCGTTTAGAATTTAACCTTCTTAAGTATTATTAATTAAAGTAACCTAAAATAATATAAGGGTATAGTATAATTAAGTCGAAGGTAAAGTTAAGATTTTATTTATAATAGAAGATTTTAGGTAAAGAGAAGAAAAGGAAGAGAATTAGATATATACGTTATAAACCCGAATAAATACCCTAGTACGTAAGCGATAGCGGGACTTATATACGGGTCGTTAATAGCCAATCCTTTCACTTATATCGCCCTTCACCTATATAATAAATAAGAATAAATACTTTTAATAGATTTAGCGCTCGTTTGGGTTAGTTTTAGCGCGAACCTTCTATATTATTCGTTCCTCTACCCTTCGTAGCACCTTATAGTACTCTACGATACTAGTCCTCCCATAGGGTATGGCGGGTATGGCGGCATGGCCGGACCGGCGCCGTCACAGTAACTCCTCCCCTGCGCGTATTTCTAAATTACTATATGTACCCAGATCTATGTGATCTAAGCCATTGTAATCCAGCCTATTTATCTGTGTAAATCCTTGCCTTATATTATTTAAGAAGCGTTATAAATATTTAAAAGCTATTCTATTTAGGTAATAGCGTTTTGTAGCCTTCTTACTTCTATATAAGCGTAGAAGGGTAGCGAGGCTTTAGTATAAATTTTAATATGGTTATTAATGGTTCGAGTTAATTAGAATAATTTAATATTACCTCTCTTTGCGGTAGCCTAGCCTATATGGCTATAGTTTATTACGGCCTAATATCTCCGTGAATAAAGGCTATTGTGGAGGCGTTTTTATAGTTATTAATACGCGGTATTTCCAGGCCGATTTTTAACTCCTTTGGGCGGTTATTCGTAATTATTATAAATCTCGTTATTATCCGAGTCCTTAACCGGTTTAATATTAGTAGCTTATAGCCGTACGGCCTTATTCTTATTTTTGGGATATTCTTTTGCTTAGTATTGCTGGGAGTTATAGTTTATATAGTGGTTTTCTTTCTTCTATTATTATTGTTATTTAAGGGAGATCCTTAAGGCGGATCCGGATCTGGACTTTGTAGGCGGACTTCTACGTTTCCTAATCTTTGTTGTTCTTGTAACGCCGATTTGTATAGGATTACTGGCGTTTGTAGCTCTAGAAGAAAGGTAATTATTGCTATTAAGACGGCGAAAGAATTTTAAAAGTTTAGGGTATTTTTTTAGGGCTTCGGGGTGGTCTTTAATATAATTCTTCTACTCCGTATTAAGGCTAGCCTTTAATATTATCGTTTTTGTATTATCTAGCCAGGTAGAGGTTCCGGCTCTATAGAGTAGGTTATTGAATTGGAATAAATATTTAGGAAGCGGTTCTTTACCCTAGAAGAGGTCGAGAAGCTTTAAGCCTGCGTGCTTGTTTGCGTTCGGGTTATTATAGTCGAGGCGAATCTTCTGTAAAAGACGATCGGGAAGGCGGTTGAGGGGTTGCTTCGCGAAGGGGAGAAGTTCGATCTTGATGGAGGGTAAAAGGTTGGAGTAAAAGTAATAGAATTAGGCCTCCAAATTACTGTTGCCGATAGCGTAACCGTCGGTGTGTAGCTTGGCTTTAGCGCTGTAGATTTATACATCGATTTCTTTGGCGGTCCCCGTGAATTTGTCGAGATGGGGAAGGCTGGGCTTCGGTTGGGGTAGCGGGATTGTAGACGAGGAAGCGGTAGTCTAGGATGCCTTGAGTTTAGCCATTTCGTTGACGAGAGTTTGGATAGCTACGGTAAATTGCTATTGGCGTTCGTTAGCGCTCTATACCTATAGAATGGAAGCTATATTTGCAAAGAAGAAAAAGTCGTGCAGACGGTCGAAAAGAGGGCTCTTTAATTGTAGACGAGTAAGAGGGTCTAGGGAATAATTAAAAGAAGAGAGTCAATAATATATTACGGGTCTATTGGGTGTGTACGGTAGTAGGGGTGGAATAGAGCTTAAGATTATTAACAAAGGGGAAAAGGTCTATAGGCCTAAACAAGTCTGTAGAGACACAGCTATATACTGGAATGAACAGGTGGCCTGTGGGACTAGCCAATTAGAGGGCGGATTCGAACCGTGGCCTAGCTTCTATAGCTAGGCACAACCTCTAGGCGCCAGCCCATTACATTATTCGCTATTTTCCCTAGTGTAAGGAAAAGTTTATTGACTTTGTAAAGAATAAATTAATTAAAGTAGAGAAGAAGAAGTACGGCGATATCTTTCTCGAGCCGGGTATTAAATCGACTATTTTCGTTATAAATAATAATATTAAATAGAATTTTATTTATTTTATAATTTAGTGCGTATTCGATTTGAGAAAGGTAGTCGACGTTTATTATTATTAGAACCGCCGTTAAACTAATACTAATAAATGTATTTTAATAGAGGATATTTTAATAAAAGAAAATTAGGATATATTTATTTATATCGTTCGTATCTTCAAACCTTTTAAGAAAATTATTAAAATTTTTGAGTAACGTAAGCCGCATTTCCCTATAGTCTACGCCACGCTCTATTAAATATTGAAGGATTTTAAATAATAGCGAGACTTTTACAATACTAAGATTGCGGCCGATAACGAGGAGGAGGTATTAAACGAGAATTTTTATAATAATAAAGAGGAGGAGGAGGGAGAGGAGGAGGATACCTTCGATCTTCCTAATTAAAATTAGTAATTACGACCCCGCTGCGCTAAAAATCTACTATATTACTTAAATAAATTTAATGTAGATTTACCTAGTATTCTACGACCTAATTTATTATAACGTAATAATTATTTACTAACTATCTCCTCCCCTCTTACTAATAGTCAAGCTCCCGGCAGCCTATTTGGTACTCGACGTACGGCTAGTAATTAATTTGGTACCTAGTGTATTATTGGCAATTAGACCGCTGGCAATTAGACTGCTGGTAATTAGTGTCATAGTATAACTGGATAAGGGCCTAAGGCACTAGCCACTAAGCAATAGGGTGCCGGGTATAGGGTACTATAGTACATCGGATAGAATAAGGCTTATATTCTTATCGATAAGATTTACGGATCGGGAAGGCGGCGACGAGTAGCAGGATCTGATTTATATATCCAGACCCGTAATGCCCTCGTTTAATAACTTCCCTTTCCTCCTTATATTTAATATTACTTTAATTTGTAACTTCTAATTTTATTATTTTATTACTCGTAGGATTACGCTTTTATATAATATTAAGTATTATTCTTTGTCCGGGGACGGTATTAAAATATCCTACCTTTTTAATTTATACCGAATAATTAATTTATTAATTAAATTATAATTAATTATCGTCGTAATTCTTATTGAAAAGAATTACCAAATCTCCCGATAATTATTATATTATAATATTAATAGAAGGAATATTCCCCCCCTAACTCCCGCCTTTTAAATTAAATTAATTATACAATATTTAACGCCGGAGCCCCCTATTTATTACTATTTATTATATTTCCCCCTTTTAAAGATAATTCTTATTACGAATAAGAATCGGATTTATTCGGCGCCCTTAATAAGATTTAGAACGACGAAGGCTTTAATCCTATTATTTAATTATCGAACCCTCTTACTTAGTTCGGAAGTCGATAAATTTCTAGTCCTAACCCATTAATAATAGATTGGTTACGCCCTAATATAGCTTAAATACCCGGTAGTAGTTTGAATAATAACCTTTAGGGTACCCTTACTACTCCTATAAAATCGATTAATTATTAAATTCCAACTATTAAAGCCGCCGACGAATTATTTATATATATTAAGAACCTTAAGGAGGAGGACTCCTTCCTCGACCCCTAAATAATCCTCTGCAATACTAGAAAGAGTTTGAAAAGTAAGGGTAAAAATATCCTAAAATTAAAGAAACCCGCTAAGGTAAATATATTTATATTTAAGCTATTTAATAAATTTACGGGTATCTAGGGTCTATTTAAATTTTTTAAATTTAAAGCCCTACTTATTAAATTAAATATAAAATAATAAACTTATTATATTAAGGACCTGGATCGCTCGTATTAAATCCCGGATATAAAGGTCCGTTATAAAACCCGGGTCGAGGACGAAATTTTAATTAAAGAAAAAGCGGAAGCGACGATAATAAATAATATTAATATTATTTATAATAGACCGATAAATATTTCCGATTTAAAAAATTATTATTTCCGTTAGTTTTATAAGCGAATAAAATTCCCTTTATTCCTTATTACTTTAATTTAATTGGTTAAAGAGGTTTATAAACGAATTTTAACTATTAACGAAATATAAATAAATAAAAAATATAATAATAAATTAATAATATTCTTTAAATTAACGTTTAGCGGGGCGGAGATTAATAAAATTTTTTAAAGGAAGTTTAATATTATTAATTGGTTTATTAACAGATAAACCGTTTATTAAACTTATAATTTAAACCTAAGAATTATATAGGATAAAGTTAAAATCCGCGGGATCTTTAATAAAGCTACTAATAATTTACTACGTAATTTAATAAAATTATTATAAAAGGTAGCGCAATAAATTAATTAGTTCGATACGTAAGTCCTTTATTTCGTTAATTAAATATATTAGTACGTTTAAAATAATAACCGCCTAATTGGAAAAATCTTAAAATTTAATATACGTCGGAAGGATATTAAAAGTAGTCTTAGCGAAAAGATTCTTTCCTAATTCGAAATATAGTTTAAAGTATTAAAAAAATAGAATTATCTTCTTACTTAGACTATCTACTCCTTTATTAACCTACCCCCTACAATAAATTACAATAGCAGTTAAATAGTATATATACCTAGCGCTAGCGGTTAAATAGCTTTTAAAGGAAATTATAGTAAAAAATAGAATATAAAGTTCGAAACCGACGAAATAGAATTAAAGACGGGAAATTACAATAGATAATTACTAGCCGAAATATTATCTACCTCCTATATCGCCCCAATTTTATACGTCTGTATCGGTAGCGACCCGTTTAATAATAACCCTTTAAATAATAAGGACCCGTTAAATAAAAACAATAATAAATTATAACCGCTAGTTCGGCCGATAGTACCGTTTTTCCCCCCGGGCAATTCGGAAGGTTTCGTCCTAATTAACCCGCTAATTCCTAAAAAATTTAGAAAAAAGAAGTTAATAAAAGTACTTAATATAAATAAATTTAATAATAATTATATAAATAAAGTATCCTTCGACGTATAGATTTTCTAAATAAAAAATAAGCTTTATATTAATGTAAACTATTTCGTAAATAAAAAGGCGAAAATTAGTAAAGTCTTATTTAAATTAAGCGGTATTATAATAGAGGGTATCCTACTCTACTTTAACGGCGCCTATCCCGAAACTATCCTAACGGTCGATAGATTATTAGAGTACTTATAGAACGATTATTACGACTATAATACTTAAGAGAAGGTTATAATAGATTTTAAAAAATTGAAAATAAAGCCCTCCGATAGGTTTTAAAATTTTAAAGCTATTTTCGTCCGGTTAGTAAGATAATATTATATCCCTCGAGAATTTTAAAAGAGTAATATAAAATATAAAGTATTTAAAGAATTAAGAATATTAGCGGAACTTACCTATTTAAAGACTAATATAAGCTTTAAAGATTATTCGCAATTATTATAAGCTTTAGACCCTAGTATAAAGAAGGAGGAGTAGAAGAAATTAATTAAATCCCCCGCTATAGGAAAATCCTAGGGATATACTCCTATTATTACCCTTAAATACTAATACCCGACTTTTAAAGAGATAAAAAAATTATAGGCGGAAAACTGTTATTTTAATTATCGAAAAGTAAGTTACTATTTAAATAATTATTTTAAGAAGGTTAAGATTAAAATAAAAATCGATATATTAGAGGTAGAGTTTAACGCTATTATTAATTATATTTAAGGAATTTAAAACGCTTAGGACGAAGGTACCTTATAATATAAGGATTTAAGGTCGACTTTTAATAGTAAGGCCAATAATAAAGGGGATAGTAATAGAATTAAAAAGGAGGATACTTCGGATTCGGAGTCTTCGGATTCGGAAAATTAAATACTTAAAGAGAAATTTCTACTTTAGGAAAAGTCTCTATTAATAGTATAGAAGAAAAAAGATAATAGATTAGTAATAAATATTTAAATTTTAATTTGAAGGACTACTTAGGAAGCGGGAACTCCTTCTTAATATTTTATACTATAATTTATAATAGATTATCTATTACTATACAATATACGTTAGTAAATACGGGAGCCAATATTTATATTATTATAAATTATTCGTTCGTAAGTAAATTAAAGAAAAGACTATAGTTAGAAATATATAACAACTTTAGCCCGGGTTATATAACCCCTTATAAGAAGGCGAAATTTAATACTATTAATTTAACGATATAAAAATATATCCGAATCGACGGTATTACCTTCCCGAATTAATAAATTATTATCCTTCTAAATTTAAAAAGGAATATAATTCTAGGAAGAATATAGTTAACTAAGAACAATATATTACCGGATTATAAACAGAACTAATTAGTTTACCGTTTATATATCGTTCTAATTTATAATATTAAAAATATTAAAATAGGGGGTACGGTAATTAAAATCGAAGACCCTTCTTTTTAAATAAATATAGAGCGGAAAGAATAATTAATAGTAGAAGAAGATAAGCGGAAGAGAGATAGTAAATATTTAAAGTTTATATATAATTATATCGCCAAATTAGAAGAAATAATAAGAAAGAAGGTATTATATATAATTAAAGAAGAAATTCCCCTCCTAGAGAAGGGTATAAAAGAAGAGAAGCCGGCTTAGAGACTTATAAATTTAATTTAAATACGTCCGATAAAATCTTTATCCTATAACGTATAAGAAAGGGATTTATTAAAAATAAAGAGGAATTTATACGACGATAATTAAGACGAACCGCCCTAAAGGAAATTTAAAAGAAAGGCGAAGGTAAAGGATTAACCAAGCCCCTTCCCTTTAAAGGATATATAAGGACCCTACTATTTAATAAAGAAATTTAATTAGGTAAAGGAATGCCTTATAAACCTGGCTATTATCGATACTTATATTTTCGATATAATATATATTAAAAAAAAGGCCCAAATCAATACTACCAATCTATATAAAATAAAGAGTCTAATTAATATAAAATATTAAAAAGAGTTAAAAGGGTTAGAAGATAATAAAAAGGAAGAGAAGCGATTAATCCTAAAGAAAGTACCCTCGTATATTTACGACCGATTAAATATCTTTAATAAAATAAGGTCTAATATTTTATTAAAATATAAGAAAGGTATTAATTATTAAATCAATTTCGAAGAGGGTTACTTACCCGACGAATTAGGCATTAACCCCCTATATTAGATAACCCTAGCAGAATTTGAAGAATATTAAAAATATATTACCGATAATTTGGAGAAGGGGTTTATTAAAACGAATTTAATATTATAAGTAATTCTTATCCTTTTTATACTTAAAGGTAATAGAAACTTACATTTTTATATTAATTACTAAAAATTAAATACTATTTCGAAAAAAGACCGCTACCTACTCTCCCTAATAGAGGAGACCCTAATATAAATTAATAAAGTAAAAATCTTTATTAAAATCGATATTAAATAGGCCTTCTATTAAATTAGAATATATTCGGGCTATAAAAACCTAACTACCTTTAGGATTAATTTCGGAGCGTACCGATATAAGGTATTACCCTTTAAATTATACAGCGGCCCGTTATCCTTTTAATAATTTATTAATAATATTTTAATAGGAACCTAAAATTTTTATAACGCTTATATTAATAATATCCTTATTTTCTCCTAAACAGAAAAGGAATATAAGGAATATATTCGGGAGGTTTTAATACGCTTAAAAAAGGGTGGGCTATAAGCCGATATTAAAAAATATAAATTCTACGTTACGAAGACGAAGTTCCTAGGGTTTATTATTAGTTCCGAAGGGATATCGGTAAATTTAAATAAAGTCGAGGCGGTTTGAGAATAGAAGGTTCCTAAGAATTTAAAGGGGCTATAAGCATTTTTAAACTTTTATAATTTTTACTATAAATTTATTAGAAATTTTAAAAGAATTATACAACTACTAAATAATCTAATTAGGAAGGACCGAACTTTTATTTAAAACGAAGAATACTAATAGGCATTCGATTCTCTTAAATAATATTTATTAAAAACCCCGGTATTAATTTATTTCTCCTTTAATAAAAATACGAAATTAGAAACGGATATATCGGATAGGGTTTACACTAGAGTATTATCCTAATAGTAAGAAAATAACGAGGAATAATACCCGGTAGCCTTCTATTCGGAGACGATATTACCAACAGAATTTAATTACCTTATCTACAATAAAGAATTATTAACTATAATAAAAGCTATTGAAATATAGAAGCTAAAATTAAAAGGATAGAGGTTTAAAATACTTATAAATTATTAAACTCTAGAATACTTTTGTACGAAACGGTTCCTAAATTCTTAATAAGTAGGATAGTCGGAGAGATTATTAGAATATTAGTTCAAAATGACCTATCGATTAGGTAAAGAAAACCAAATAGTAGATACGTTATTTAAAAAGATAAAAACGTTGAAAACGATATTAATTAAAAGGGACGACCAACGGACTTTATAATTATTAAAACTATAAAATAGATATTTAATATACGTGGAGGATAAATGCGATATTACCTTAGCCGAATTAAATACTATTTTTTAAATAAAAAACGAAGACGAGGCGTCGGTACCGGAATTACTAGAAGGCGTGGAATTAGTAAATAGGCTATTATACCTGAACCGTATTAATGAATTTCTATCGATTTATCGAGTGAAAATATAAGATAACGAGTATTTTAAAATAAGAAAGGGCTTATTATTATATAACGGAAAATTAGTAGTACCCGATAATAAGAATTTAAGAACGGCAATCTTAAAAGCCTATTATAATAGCCTCTTTACGGCTTATTTAGGTTGTAATAAAATAAGAAAGTTAACCGTAAGATAATATTAGTAGCCGGGTATAATAATTAATATAAATTGGTATATAAATAATTATTAGGTTTGCTACTTTTCGAAGGTACTTAGGGACAAGACCCCGGGATTACTTTACCCCCCGGCGTTAGAACCGGATTATTATATTTAACAATCCTTAGTAGTAGATTTTAAATTAATATTAAAAAATAAGCGAGGGTTTAATAATATACTAGTAATAGTAGACTATTTCTCGAAGCTCTTTTAGACTATACCCTATAAGGATACGGTAATAAGTAAGGAAGCCGCGATCCTATATTATTATAGTTTATACCGTATTTTCGGATTATTAAAAGACGTAACGAGCGACCGCGGTCTATAGTTCGTATTAGAATTTACTTAGGAATTATCGCGCTTAATAAATATTAAATGGAAATTAAGTAATTCGGAATACTTATAAACCGTAGGGTAGGCGGAAATAATAAATTAGTATATCGACTAACGTTTTAGACCTTATATATCGTATTACTAAAATAATTAGTTAGATCTTTTACTAATTTTCGATATAGTTTAGAGTACGTTCCCCTATAAAAATTTAGAAGGGTTATTACCCTATAAGGTAGTATTCGGTCACTTTATAGGATTACCGTTCGATTAGGAGGACCGGGTACGCGCGGAGGGAAATACGGAGGCGTCTCCGAGAGAAAAATTATCGTATTAATAAGTTGCCGATATAGTTAAAAAACTATAGGAAGTGAACGCGTTAATAAGGGACGCGATTCTAAAAGCGTAAGAACGATAGATTAAGTAAGCGAATTGTTATAGAAGAATTAGTCTCTCATAACAGACGCTCAACCTAGATGTCAGCCCACATCCACTTCCCCGCCACATATAGCGCAGTCGTTTTGTACCCTGTGGGTCCAAATAGTATAATATTAGGATTATATTTATATATAATTTAAACGAAACCGGCTATTATCTATAAGAAAGGTCCTATTTCTCTATAAATATTCGAATATTAAATTACTATAAAAATTTTAAATTTAATTAAATAAAATGTCCGAAGATAATACGAGTAGTAGGTCTATTTTTCTATACTTTTTTTTATATTTTTATAAGGCTTTTATTATTTATTAATACTATTTTATAGCTTTTATTGTCCGTAAAATTGTATTTAGAAGGATCGTATACTCTATTTCTATAACCCAATATCGTATCGACCCGAAAATTTATATATATAATAAGCGATTATAGATTTAATACCGATAAGGTTATAGAATTAATTTGTCGTATTACCAATTTTCGGCAGCCCGATACGTTTATACTTTTTAATCCGGCTCTCTAGAATTAAATTGCCAAAGTATTATACTATACGATATTTATTAACGTTAAGGATATATAATACTACTTTATTAATACGGTCGCTACTTATTTATTAAATTGGGGGTTACCCGTAAATTTAGATTAACGCCGCCTAAAACCTAATTAAATTAAATCTATTTATTATATTATTTATTAACGAAGCGATATAATTTTAATTACTTATACGGGCTATAGTAAAAATATTATTTTTTAAATAATATTTATTATTTTAATTAATAAGGTTATTATTTAAATTATACTATTTAATCGGCTTAGTAAGGAATAGCGGGATATTATTATTAAATTTCCTAATATTCGACCTATTTTAATCGACTAATTAATTATAAAAATATAAACCTATATTTAGATTATTTAAAACCGATAGGGGGTACTAACCTTTTACCCCCTTATTAAATTTAAACGAGTTCTAATTGATTATATAGTAGGGTCCTTTCTTTTAATCGGATTTAAAGGAGGGAAACTATATATATATCCTCCTTAATCTAAAATAAATTACCTATATAAAATTTATAATATTAATACGTACAATTTTATTTAATTAATAAATTATATTTATTACTATAAACGAATTATATATTATATTTTAATAATATATATTCCGGATATAATTTACCGATATTTATACTATTAGGACGGCTATCCTATTTAATATTCCTTGGTTTGGGTATACGGCTACCCTTATTTACGAAATATAATTATATATATATAAATATAGCAGTTTCTATCCAAAAGGTTATAATTTAAGTAAATTCTCTATTATTTATACTTCTATCGACCGGTCTAATATTATAATAGTATTATAATTAATTCTATTAAACGCGCTTAGAAATTACCGGCGGTTCGAATTCGTCCTCGATATAATAACGTTTAACGAACCCCGGCCTAATATTTATTTTATTTTAAAAATTATTATTTATATTAATAATAAATTATTATTTTTCTCCGTTTAATTATATTTTTTATAATATTTTATATTTTCCGGCTACGAACCCTCTTATACGGTAAAGGTAATTCGTAAATATAATACTAATACCCGTTCTTTAAATTAGAAGGTTATATATAAAGATTTTAAGTGGCTTAATTCTACGTACTAAATAATATTTATTATTATTTCGCTCAGTATAGGTATAAATATTCCGGATATATAATACGTAATATAGTATAGCGCGGTTAAATCTAATAACGTCGCGGATTTAATTTAGCGCTTCGGATGCGCCGTTTATACGGATCTTACTATATATAATACAGGGTTTTATTTTATTCTTTATTATTAATTTAATTATTTTAAGTAATTATACAAATTTACTAAAATAGAGCCGATCGCGCCATTTAATAATAATACTTTATTATACTATTCTATTATTCTAGCATTCAAAGCCTAATACGTACCGTTTCCTCTATTTATTAATATTATTTCGTAATATATTATAATAATTTTTATTTTAATTAAAGAGCCGATTATACTATTTCTTCTATTTATTAATATTATTTTATAATATATTATAATAAATTTTATTTTAATTAAGGAGCCGGTTTAATTGCTTACTTCGGGGGATAAGGATATTTCGGACGAAGAAAATATATTAAATAAAAAAAAATTATTAAATAACGAAAATACTATTATTATTTAATAGGTTCCGTAGGAATTAGGTATTAGCAATAGCAATCAATAGTTTTATATTTAGAATAAAATAGAAAAAGCGGCCCGGGAGAAGGTTATTAAAAAGTAAAAGGAGATATACGAATTCGTTAATACGCTATATTTTAAATTATATATAAAGAAATTATTATAAGAGCTTAAACTACCTTCTACCTTTAGGGGGTCGTATAATTATATAATAGACTTCGACGCTTACCGTTTCAATACCGCTCTTATTATAATACCCCCTTTATAATATTATAATAAGTACTATCCCTCCTTAAATTTCTTACTACTTATCCCGAGAAAGAAATTTACGGTTATTATTAAATACCTAGCGAAATTATTTAAAATTAATTTTATTCTAATTGAATTAAATTATTTTATAGCTACTACAGCGAAAACTCTCTATCCTAATATCTTTAGACTCTTCGACCTACCTAAAGAAACTTTTATATCTTTAGATTTTATATATATATTTATATATAAATTGGGTAAATAAATTTCTATATTTACTATATAAAATTTTATTAAGGCTATTCTAAAATTCGAAACGTAGAAGTAGTTAGGAGATTATAGTAATATATTACTTATAAAGTGTATATATATTACTCCCTTTATATTAAAGGTATTTACTATTAATTTAAAACGGATTATTTATAATAAAGCGAACGCGGAGAAGAAAAAATTAATAAAGGCGTAGGTAAAAGAAGTATAACGTTCGAAAATCGCTACGAATAACGGTTTTAATATTATAAAGTTAACCCTATATATAATTTATCCTATTAATATATATATAAATATAGCCCTACTTACGGCTCTTCCTACTAATACATATGTAAATATAATCTTACCTATTAAAAGGGTAAAATTTAATACAATATTACTAAAATAGAAGAGGTAAATATACGCGCCTTATAGTACGGAATAATATTTAAACGAAGCTTCTTATTCCTTTATCTAAATCTTATAAAGGTCGATAAAGGATAGATAAAAGTAAATAAGAATCTCGAGACCTACTTTGAATTTTAAGCCCTAAATAATCTATATATTCTATCACGGGGCAAGGGCGCCGTTAGGTATGAGGTACGATATGTGTTGTTGTACGAAGGAAGTAAGAAGAGTGTGCGCCAGCCAGGGTTGATATAGGGCTTAGTATATGACCTACTAGAGTGGGTCGTGATAGAGCCTCAATGCCCGGGCTAGCCTAGTACTATAGTACGAACGCTATAACGTATTGGCTAATAGTACGCAAGGTATAGGGTATATAATTTGATATGTGATTTAGCCCTATAATACTACCTCCCCTCAAGAAAAGTTCCCGGCTATGGAAATTGCTGTCTAAATATATTATTTTGCCCAAAGTGGGTCTTCCCGGTCTTCCCGTAGATATGCCCAATTAAATCGTAATAAAAAATTTTAACGCCCATACTAAGGCGGCAGGCTACTCGGCGCTAAAACTCTCACTCAAGAGTTAACCGCCAGCCAAAATATTACTAAATATACCCCTTTCCTTAAGACTTTCCTCTATCTATATTATTATACTAAATAATTTTAAATAACGTTCTAGAACGTTTTAATTATCGTTTTATAACCTATATCCTACTCCTTTATTATTATTAACCCTTTTGGGGGTACTATAGGGACGCTCGTAGTATAGCGGTTTATATAAATGTATATAACCGCTATTAGTATAGATAATATAGAGACTCTCTATTCGATTCCTATTTATAATTATTATTTTTATACTAATTCTAACTTTCTAATTTCAAAGACTATATTAATTCTAATTCTCTAATTTTATCCGTTCGTAGGATTTTATCTATTACCGGGGGAATAGGAAATATAAGACCGTAGTAAAACGTATTATCTCTCGGGCCTAGGACGGCTACTCTAAAAAAGGGTATACTATAAGGCTTCGATTAGAGTATATAATTAAATCGAGCTAAACTCCTTTCTTTTTTATTAAATTTATCCTTTTTACTATACGACTCTAATATTTCGTTGAAGGGGTTATAATTATTATTATTATTATAAATCCGAGGTAAGAGTTGGTTTAGAGTCCCGAATTGACTTCTTCTTTAGCCTCCCTCTACCCCGTCTCCTCTTAACCTAGACCGGCGGTAGTAGAATGTTAGGGTTAGCGTTATAAAATTTCTAAATAGTATTATTATAACCCTCTAGATCTTTAACCGGTTACTAATTAGGTTCGTCGATATCCTTCTATTTAATATAATATATTTAGTAGCCGTTATTTACTTTACTATAACCAATAATATCTTCGAATTCTTATTCTTACTAATCGTCATCGTAATTATTAATTCTTATTATTATCCGGCCTTTATTAGCCACAATATCCTACTCAATATTTTATTAGCCGGGGAGCCTTACTATATCCTAAAGTTTCACTATAGAAATATAAAATACTAAATTAATTTTTATATTCTTAGGGAATTTGAATTTAATATAGTAAGAGTCGTATTTAAGGATATCGAATAGGCCTTCGAATTTAAATACTAATTTAATTTACGGCCTTCCTGTAACTAAGTTCTTAATATTAAGTAAAATTCTATCGCCGACGCGGTATTTAGGGGCGTTATTATAGTTTTTGTTAGTATTCGTTTCGTAATAGTCTTATACCTATTTAAAGAGTACTATTACGCCGTTTAAAATAATTTAGAATCGGTTAGCTACCTCTAAAGCCTTAAAAAACTCCTTTTTTTATATATTTAAAAGGTTGGGCAGGTATAATTTAGCCGGTTCCGTACCTATATGTAGGTAAAAGCTATAGTTAGTATAGAAGGGATTAATATTAATTATTTTAGAAACAGTATTATTATAAGTAAATTCGGCTAAAGGTAGCTAGTCTGCCTAGTCGTTTTATGCTTAATTGACGTAGAGCTATAAATATTATTCTATTTTTACGTTAATATATTTAATTTAGTTGTTTATTTAGGAATAGAACGCTAAAGAAAGTTTAACGGTAATGCCCAACCTTTTGTATAGGGTCTTTTAAAGCGTGGAAATGAATTATAATCCTTTATTTAATACGATATTATCCGGTAGATTGTAAATACTATAAATTTATTCGATGAATTTCTCTATTAATTCGTCCGTTTTTAAGGTTTCTATAGGAATATAATACTTTATTTTAATTAGATGGTCGACGATGATTATAATGTAACGGTAAGTCCTACTCCGTTTAGTGTAGGGCGTTATCGGGGTAATATAGTCGATTGAGATTTTAAATTATAATTTGAAGGGTACTAGAAATAACTTTAGGAATCCCGTTGGTAAATATTATAAGGACTTCGTCTTTATATATATTAAGCAGGCTTTATAAAACTCTTTAACGGACTAGTATATACCCAGCTAGTAATAAAACCGGTTAAATATTTTGTATATTCTTTTATAACTAGGGTAACCTCTTGGTTTAACTATATATATTTTATAGATAAATTATAATTAGGTATCTTTATTATTTAGATCGATTAATACGCGCTCTTCGGTATCTTTCTTCTAATAAATTTTACCTATTTGTATTATATATTTTATAAACGCGATTTTGAACTTCTTTATAACCTTTGGGGTCTATTTCCGTTAGCCGTCTTTCTATAGGCATAAGATTATTTCCTACATTAAATTCGATTTAGCGTAGCTATTATCGATAAGGTCGTCGGTAGATTTAATAATATTAAATTCGTAAAGGTTAAAGTCGTCGAAGTCTAAGTCCTAATTATAGAAGTTTATAATATAGTTTATATAGTAAATCTCTTCTATAACTCCCAAATATAGATAGGTAATATCCGCTATTTTATTATTATCCGCATTTTAGTTTTTAAAGAAGGTTAGGTTGAAGCGGTCTAAATCGATTAATAATTTCTTTCTAATTTACAAACGTTCGTTATCGTTGTTTTGGGGTCTATCCTTAAGTTTTTTACTTAGAGCGTTTAGGCGGATGTTCGTTACGCTCTATTTATAGGTAATACAGAAATTAAAACGGCTAAGAAACTTTGATTAGTATATATACCGGGGCGTAAATTATTTGGTTGTAGCAAAGGTCTTAAAGTTCTTATAATCGGTAATAATTTCTATTTATTCTTAAGCGCCTTCTAATTTAAGTAACTACTTTTCGAAGGCTTTTATAATAGCTAATAATTCCTTATTATAAATATTATAATTATATTCGGCTATAATATGCTTAGCCGAGAAGTAGGCTACTAGATAAAGGATACTATTGTCCCCCTATTAAAAGAGGGTGCTTCCAAATGCCTAATTTAAGGCGTTTATCTTAATTACTATCTTCTTACTCTAATCGAAGATTTTTAAAATTAGTACTATTGTAAACGCCATTTTAAAGTTATTAAATACCTTCTAATACTCAATACTCTATTACTAGTCGTTCGTTTTCTTAGTAAATTCGTAGAGCGGTTTAACTATATTCGAGAAATTCTTAATAAACCGGCGGTAGAAGTTAGCGAAGCCTAAGAACGACTATAACGCCTTTTTCGACTCTAATACTTCCCATACGGTTACAGCTTTAACTTTATTTATATTTATTTTAATACCCCCTAATATAATAATTAAGCTTAAATACTTAATCTTTATTATATAGAATTTATATTTATCAATATCAATCTATAGGCCCGCTTTTTTTAAATGTTTTAAAACGTTTAAAACGTACTTAATATATTCCTCTTCGTTATTCGAATAAATTAGGATATCGTTGAAGTAAGCGGTAGCGAACTTATTTAACGCGTCGTAGAGGATATCGTTAATAAAGTACTAGAAGGTTACTAACGTACCCTATAAACCAAATAAATATATTAATAATTTATAGAGCCCGAACTATATTATAAATACTATAAACCATTCGTAGCCCTTATAAATACAAATCCGGTTAAAGGTAATAATAATATTTAATTTAATAAAGATTTTAACTTTATAAATAGCGTCTAACGTCTCCTTAATTAGCGGTAAAAGGTATTTTATCTTTAAAGTAGCGTTATTAATACTATAATAATTTATATAAATATAGACGCCGCCGTCCGGCTTCTTAATTAATATAATTAATAAAGAAACGAATAATTAGGACGGTCTAATAAAATTTTACTTAAAATTATCGTTTAATTACTTCTTAATAATACTTAGCTCCGTAAATAAAAAGGGTCTAAATCGTAAATATAGTAATTCGGCACCCGGGACGACTTCGATTTTATAATTATAAGAACGGTATTAGGGGATGATTTTAACGTCTATTAAATTCGCTACCTTCTAAAATTTGTAATACTAGTGCAATATCTTTATTTTAATTTATTATTCTATAGTTATTAATTTATTTGCTTTCTTATAAAACTTTCTAACGTCTTCTTCTATAATTTTAACTATTATTTCCCTGGCCTCCCCTTTTAAGATACGTAAAAAGTAATCTATAAATTAATTTTTATACTTTATTCCGTCACTTATATAAATATCTTTATATATACGTTCCGTAATTTGAAACTTCCCTACGTTTAATCCCTATTCGACTCTTTATTTAATAGTCTCCTCTATCTTCCGAATCGCCTCTTCGATCTCCCCTCTAATTATAATAACGATCTTAAGGTTTTCTATTTTAATGGCGAAGTTGAAATTAATTGCATTAAATTCAATAATATTATTTATATTAATTAGAATATTACTAATATCGATAGGCCGTACGAATAGGGGTATTAACGGCCTCCTTCCTAAATTAATAATTAATATGCGTTAGCCCCCGACTATCCTATATAGTACTAGTTTAATTTTAGCCTCGGGTTTCGGTTCTAATATTAAGTCGTAGGGTAGTATTATCGCTTAGCTTCCCTCTAGTGAATTCATTAGCTAAAGCTATTTAAGGTTTATACTTATAGCTTTAGCGACCTTCTCCTTTAGCTTAATCTTTTAGTGCTAGATAACTTTGTAAGTCTATAATAAGGGGCGTAATTCCTTCGCTTCCGCTTTTATAATTTACTCTTACTCTTCCCCCGCTTCAATAGCTTTTTCCTACTCTTCCTCCGCTTTAACAGCTTTCTCCTCCGTACCCGCCTCGACGGCTTTCTCCTTTGTACCCGCCTCGACGATTTTCTCCTCCTTTATAGATCTAATAACGGCTTCCTTTAAGACCTTAGGAGCCCGTATTTAGAAGTCCGGCGTACCGGTTGGAAGATAAGTACTTTAGTATTTACAGTTGAACTTAAACTCTCCTTTCTCCTAATTTATAAACGGGTTATATTATTAGAGCTAGGGCAGCCTTAGGATAATTAGGTTCTCTAGGGATAGGGTGAATATAAATAATTCGATCTCTTCGTTATAGACCCTAATATATATTATAAATTTAATATAATTTATAATATACGTATTAATATTACTGTTAGCTAACTTCAAAGGTCTCAATCGATTTAGCTTTTTTATTAGTATATAATTTCGTTTAATAAAAGTCTTATTAATAAATCCTTTACTTATATAATTATTATTAATTAATATTAAGTAATATATTTTACGCTTACTATAATAAAAGTAATTTAAAAGGAAAATAGATTTCTCTAATTTAATTATAATTAAATTAATAAATAATAATTCTAGAAATTTTTAATCCTAATATAACTCCCTATTTAAAATATCCTTATTATATTTATCCAAATATCCCTCCGCTTCCAAACCATCCTTTTTCCTTCCTTCCTTATCCTTTTTAAACATTAACCTTCGTCCGCAATTTAAATCGAAAGTTCAATATTTCCCGATTCGTTAATAACTTCGTCGGTAGCCTTAA
Organism: Neurospora sp. CHS-2018b; assembly: GCA_009806015.1. Taxonomy (NCBI): domain Eukaryota; kingdom Fungi; phylum Ascomycota; class Sordariomycetes; order Sordariales; family Sordariaceae; genus Neurospora; species Neurospora sp. CHS-2018b. The sequence continues at coordinate 523,617 of RAOV01000015.1, read as the reverse complement.
TATTAGCGGCGTTAACGTTATCGCTTTTATTACTATAATTATTCTAGCCGGGCTTTTTATTAGTATTATCCTTCTTACGCTCCGGGGGACGGTTAATTTTAATACCGTCGATACTACCCTTTCTATTACCGATATCTACGAAATTCTAATACTTCTTCTACTTATAATTAACCTTGCTATATCTCTAATATTTACTAATATTAATACGTTTCTTCCATAAAGCCGATAGAACTAAACGACGTATAATAACTTCGAACTAATCCAAATCTATAGTATTACCGCCCTAAGAAACGGTCTTAGGGGCGGAATTTAAACCGCCGTTACTACTACCCTTATTATTATTATTAAAGGAAATCGAATTAGACAACTTCTTATTAAAAGCCTCCTCCTCTTACCTACGGGAGAATTTACTAAAGAATATAAACCATCTTTAAAAATCGTCGCTTACCGGGATATCGGCCTAATAAATAACCGATACCTTAAACTAATTAATAACCTTCTAACGTAATAAAAATACGCGTATAGTATTACCTATACTATAATAATCGGCGTTAAGAACGAATTTATTAGCGAAATCCTAGAATAAAAATTTTATAGTAAACTTCTACAATATATAATCGGCTTCTACCTTTATATTTATAGTATTATAATAAGAATTAAAATATTTAATTAAATCCTTAGCCTTCTTCTACCTCTAGAGATTTAAATACTCGTTAACGAAAATAAATTATATATCGGGCTTAATAATTAATATAAGGATTTTACTTAAATAAATAAAGATATATATAAATTTATCGCATTCGGTCGGGAAATACTACTTATTGTACGCCCAATATAAGTAGATTTTAGTACGCTAAATTATATAAGTAATATTACGCTCTTTAACGCCCTACTCTAATATATTAAAGACGGTAGGGTTTTTAAATATATAACGTCGTATACTATTAGAAGGCTCTAGGGCCGTATTACTAAGGTTGGAGCCGAAGCCGCCGGAGCCAGAATTACCCGAACCGCCGGAGCCGGAACCGAAGCCGCCAGAGCTAAAACCGCCAGAACCGCCAAAGCTAAAGCCGACGGCGCTCAAATCCTTAATTATAGCGTTGAGGCCGTCGTTTATAATTTTAAAATTAACGACCTTATCCTATAGGAACTTAACTTGAGCCTTAAAAATAACGTTATCGTTAAACGCCTTTATTAACTCAATATTATAATTAGTATAGAGAGCTTCCTATTTCTTAAACTCGCTAAATTATCCCTTTACTTCGTTTCGCTAGTAAATAATATTATTCTAGAGACCTTTCTAAGCCTAAATATAAACCCGCTCGTCGGCCTCCTTCTTAAATATATCCTAACTATAATTATATTTAATATTATTAAAAACTTCCGTAATAATATCGATAATAACCTTAAACGCCAGAAACTATATTATATTTAAAATATATTACTAGTAAATAATAAAGTATATATTAATAGGGTTACTAACCTAAAGTATATTATATAAATATATTTAAAAGACCCTACGTTATTAATTACCGTCGTAAATAATACGTAAAGTAAATAGCGCTATCTTATTATTAATAATCGTTTTATCGGGCTAAGTATAAAGTAGAATATTCGTTCCTTAAGGTACGAAGCCGGGGTTATAAAAATCGTAGCCCGGTAAATAATAGGGAGGGGGTTAGGGTACCTATAAACCTGATTCGGATATAGGGATAGGGTAATCATTAACTATATTGTAATTAAAAGCTAATTTTTAATTAATAATAAATACTTCGCCTAGGAGGCTAAGGGTATAGATACTAAGTATTAGAAATTCAATCTCGTCGGCGTATTCGTTAATAACGACTAATTTAGTATCGTTATCGTCTTTAGGGTAATTAAAATAACCGTAGCCGCTTTAATTAGGCACAATTAATATTAAATTTGAACGATAGCTACAATAACTAACAAAGCCGCTCATACTAGTATTTTAGATTTAGATCGTTTTTCCTTAGTCCTACAAGGGTTAAACGTCGGAATTAATCGCTTAATCGTTTAAATACTTAATTATTAGCGAACCTACTACCGGGTATTTTATTATTTGTATGCGCGCAGCGTAATGAGAGGTACAACAAACTATTACGGGGCAAGGGCGCCGTTAAGTATAAGGTACGATATATATTATTATATAAAGGAAGTAAGAAGAGTGTACGCTAGCTAGGGCTAATATAGGGCCTAATATATAACTTACTAGAGTAGGTTGTAATAGAGCCTTAATGCCCGGGCTGGCCCAGTGCTATGGCACGAGCGCTACAGCGTATTGGCCAATGGTACGCAAGGCACAGGGCATGTGATCTGACATGTGATCTAGCCCTGTGACATATTCGAAACCTACTTTAAATTTTAAACTTTAAATAATCTATATATTCGGGTATAAAAACCCCCCTTATATTTATTAGAATTATTCTTTCTTCCTTCTTCGTACAACCTAATTATATTTTCCCTATCCCTTATTAAATTTATACTTAATTTAATAAGTTTTTATTTATCCCTTATCGGATTTATATCCGATTTAATAGGTTTTTATTTATCCCCTATTAGATTTAAATCCTATATTGCCCGGGGTAACCCTTCAATTCCCCGATCGGATTTAAATCCAATTAATATCGCTTAAAATAAAGATAATTCTTACTTCCTTACTTTATTACTATATAATAATCTTTTAATTATAGTAAATAGTACGAAATAAGAGTAATACTTCCTAATTAATAAAGAATTTAAATTTAAACGTCGTTAATATTTTTTTTAATAGGACGGATCTATTTATTTTATAGCCTCTATATTACCCGTTATTCGAATAGTATAAATTTACTAATATTAAGAAAGTAGAAGAAAAGTTGTAAGAGTATAAAAAGGATTAATTAAATAACGTTTTATTATAGAAGCGATTCCCCCTTAACGTTAGGGCCTACAATATTAAAGAAGTACGGAAGTTAATTCTGAACTTAAATATTAGATAGTAAATAGAAGGCGAAAGTATTTACTAATATACGAATATTACTATAATACCTATAATTATAGCCTAATAGAAAAAATAGAAAGATAAAAAGGGCGAGGGTATAATATTACTAGGATAAACGATAGCTTAATATATTAATATAGGTTTTCTATTAAAAAATAATAAAATAGCCGGTATTACGGGGTATAAAAGTATTCGGGCCCTAATTTAATATTTAAAATACGTTTATAAATATATCTTCTATTTAAATCCTATAGGGGAGGGTTATTCTACTTTTTAATCCTCCCCTATAGGATTTAAACGTATTCTAGGTATTCGCTAATTATATTATAGTATCTTTAATTTTCGGCCTACTTAAATATTTCCGATTATTTTAGGAATATAGCAAATAATTTTAGCCCGGCGTTAATAGTAGATAATAGAGGATATAAAAGAATATTATTCCTAGTACCCCGGATAATAAAAATTATAACCGAATTTTTTAAATTTTATCCTAAATCGAAAATATCCCTACTTATACTATCGCTATCCGGTATAGCGATTTAGAGGGTATAAATAATATACTTTTAGCGAAGAAGAATATAATTTATTTAAAAGCGACTATATTTATTATATAACTTATCTATTTCTAAGCCTTTTATAATAATATAAACAATATAGGCCTATTTAAATTTATATAAATTAATAATACGCTCGCTAAAAATATATAGTTTAGGTATTCTATTAACGATTAATTCCGTATAATAATTTATTTTATATAATTCTACGAAGCGCGTCGCTATTCCTATAAATTTATTATCGGTAGGGTAAAAGGTTTAGACGATACTAAATTAGCGCCAATTTTTATTTTTACCATCGAAAATATAATAAGGTTAATTAAAGAATATTAGTATAATGAAATTACGGGTAGTAATACGTAGTAATTAGTCTATTAGATTTATAATATTATTAAAGAAATCTTTATTAAAATAGACTAAATATTAATTATTAATATTATTCGGCTAGGTAATCCTTAGAATTTAGAAGTACCTAAGCTCTATAAGTAAGTTAATATTATAGAATATAGGATTACGAATATAGTATATTTCTAATTAATTTTATATATTTATTCGGAATTGGGAAAGAAATAGGAAATTCTTAAATTATTAAATAATAAAATAGTTAAATTCTCTAAAGAGTTTAAAATATAGGACGTATTTAAAATAAATATAGGTTTTTTAATTACTACTATCGGGCTCCTATATAAATAGAAGAAGGCTAATAGGTTTTAAAACCTTATAGAATTTTACCTCCTTAAGGACTTATTAGTTATTTCGAGGATTTTTATACCTAAAGGCAACCTAGGGTATATAGTAATAAAAGAATAATTTAATAAGGCGATAAAAGAATAATTCGACGAATTATATAAGAGTATAACCTTTAAATACGTATTAGAATTTAAATGGTATTAATACGAGCCTAAGGAAATATTCGGCCTACTAATTACTTTTATTAAAAATTTGGATTTATTTTAGGAGAATAATATTTAAAAATTAATAGAAGCGCGCTTAGAGGTTCGATACGCTATAGCGAATATAATTTAATAAGGCTATTTACTTTTAAAGATTTTACTAAATTATATTATAATTTATAAAGTAATAAAAATATAGGGAAGGATCCTACTTATTAATAAAAATACTATTTCTATTCTTCTTACGATAATAAAAAAGCGTAATATTAATATTTTTAATTAATATTTTTAATAGGCGAATTAGGTATTAGGGGATCCTAAACTCGTAAATAATATTTTTATTCTACTTTCTCTATCTTATTATAAGAAATTCCTTCTTCCGTATTAATTAATTAATAAATTATACCCCCCCTCCTTATTTAATTCCTATAAGGGAACTATCCTACCTATTCTTTTATAAGATTTAAATATATAGTATTAACTTCTTTCCTTCCGTTTAAACGTATATATTATCCGGCAATTCGAAAAATCTCCCTTTAAATATACTATATTAACTAACGAAATTAGTACCGGAAAAACAATTATTTACTTAATAGTAATTTTACTATACCTTACAGAATTATAATATAATATTAATAATAATAAAATTATAAAGGCCTATCCAATATTTATATTAATACCTACTTTATTTATTATTTAAATATTTATAAAAACGATTAATATATTTAAGGATACGCTTAAAATATATTATTAATTCGGTATAATTAAAGTACTATTTCGGTAAGACCCAAAACGGTTATAAACCTTTAATTAGAACGGGTTCGACGATTTAATAAAATAATATATTTATAAGCGGTATAAATCTAAGACAACCCGGGTAATTATCCTTACGGCGATATTAATTTATTTTTACTATTAGGTTAAAATTTATAAAGTTTAATATAATCCGGCGGATTATCCCGATAAATTGAAAATTAAAAATTATATTACGTAATAACCGTTAATAAAAAGGAAGGCTAAGGCTAAAATTAAAATTAAATTTAATATTAAGGATAGGGGTAAGGGTAAAAGTATAATTAACGATACTAACGAATTAGAAAAGGTATTTCTATATTTTATTACCGATAAATATTCGTCATTAGATTCTTTTAACGAAAAGCCCGAGGAGCCCGACGAGGCCGGGTACGATAAATAAGTATTAAAATTCCTTTAAATCCTATAAGGATAAATATTTCGCCTCCTTTATAGGATTTAAACGAACGTTAATTCGTTTTTATATATTAATATTATTTAATAATAGGCTAAACCGTCGTAAAGGGGGGAAAATTAATAATAAATAATATAAAATAAATATATTTATTTATAAGGACATTTATTTTGCGCGCGTTATCGTAAACGAAGCTTAATTCTTACGTAATAATAATAGTGCTATATAACGTTAAATTTATAAATTAAAACGTAATATAATTATATTTTATTCCGCTATACCCTTCTTAAATAATATTCAAAATATAAAGGCATTTACATCTATATTTTAAAATAATATATAATTATCTGTAGTAATACGCTTACTATAGAATTTAGATTAATTCTAATACGATAGTATATATAATAAGGAATACGCTAATTATATATTTAAATTTAATACGGAATTTACTATCGTAAATACTTTATATACTATTGAAAATAAATAGGGCTTTAAATAGTAGGTTCTCTACCCGGAGTTCTAAAAGCTTATTTTTAATAAAGGCGCTATTACTTCCGAAACTATTAACGTTATTATCCTACAATCCTAAATATTCTTTTTATTTAAAGGTATAAATACGCCCCTAATTTTACTTAACGGTTAAATAGTATATTTATCTTTAAATATCCTACTTATATAGGTCTACCGTATTTATTTTAAATATAATAAATATTTTGGGGGTCGGATTTCGGCCCTTATTAATAAATATTTAATTTTAGTAATAGAATAATTAAAGGAAGCCGCCGTTCTAGATTAATTAGGCCCTAATAATAACCCGAAGGGCTTTAGCCTTATCCTTATATATAGGTTACAATTCTTAGCCTAGGACCTTTATATTTAAGATATATTATAAATTAATAACCTAATTGGCCGTAAGGAAATATCTATAGCCGCTTAGCGAGAATTAAATTATAATAAGGATTTTAAAGCGGCCCTCTAGGGCAAAAAGCCGGCTAAAATTAGTATAAACCTAAGTAAGGAGAAAAAAGACGCTTTAATTAGAATATAATTTAATAACGGTTTAGTATATATATATAATTATTTAAACTTCGATTTAAATATCCTACTATTTATCGATAGGATATAAATATTTATTTGGGCATGCGGTAAATCCCCCCTTTAAACGTAAATCCTTAATAAATATATAGAAATATTTCGTAAAAAGGAGCGTATCCTTATTATAATTAATTACCTTTAAATATAAATATAAGTACCCTACCCGTTTATTCTTTATCTATTTCCTATAAGGGAGGATTCTACGCTTCCCTTATAGGATTTAATTTCGCCCGTATTATTTAATTTTATTAAAATTCTTTATTCGATCCTTTAAAAAGTAAACTTTATTATTAAAATTATTATACTTAATGATTTGGGGTGGTATACCTTATTCTTTTTGCGATGAATTTTTCAATTTTTTCTACAATACATTCAAATTAGGGATACGCTTACAAAATTGGAAGGGTCTAGTCAGACTAGGCATAATTAAGGATTATAAGGGGGATTGAGGAGCGAATAATTATATAAACTAATTAGACGAGTGATCATTTGCCTACCATAACAAATCTAATAAAATAGCCGTTCTAATAAATAAGAATAAAAAGGAAAGATAGAAACAAAGAAGAAAAGAAGGAAGATATTAACTTTCTTTTTAAGAAGGGGGGTAATCAATAAGAAAGATTATAGCTATTCCCAAATTAGTTTATTAGCATAATTTTAAAAGAATAATTCAATATACTTCGTTAAAACTTCTTCTTAATTGAACTCTATTAATAATATTTTTATAAAATGTTTAATTATTTATTTTATTTGAACTATATATTTTAATCCTTTATTTCTTTAAAGAAGAAAATACTTTTATTTATTTATTAATTATTTAAATTATAAACTTTAATCCTACTATTTATTTTCTCAATTATTTAAGACAATCTCAATTTTTCTATCTAATATTAAGCGTCGACTATCTTGATTATTTAGGTTTATAATAATTATTAATACTATTTTAATTAATTATTTATAGTAAATTTTATTATAATATATAATTAATTTTTGTATCGTAGTAATAAAACCGGCCTATTTCAAATTAGTAATAAAGATAAAATAGGTTTTTTAAACTCAACTGTCACAGGTTGCTCACCTAGTGACATTGCTATATAAGCGTGCATTCAATGTTCTGTCTGTCGAACAGAACATTATTCCATCTTTTGGTGGTTTGGCGGTTCTGGGCATTGCACGCCCTGTCTCCCGTGACATTATGTTCTGTTCAAGGGTGCAACACCGTGGGTTCAATTCCCCGCAGTGACAATGTTGGAGACGGTTTTTGGAGCTACCCGTCGCGACTGACATGTGTCAACGACTGTCGTATTCGAAAGCATTGCTTTCAGGTGGTGTTATATAGCCCCGGCGACCGCAAGAAGGCGGGAAGACAGCCGTGGTCCTTTCCTCCCCAAGACGGGGTCCCCAGAGCGGGTGTAATAGGTCTGGCGCCCAGGGATATAGTGCCCGGCTGCAAGCCCGGCCAAGCCTGCAGATCCGAGGCATGCTTCCTAGTTGGCCGATGCCTCAGGCTACCTGTTCTCTCCAGTACTTAGCTTCCGGGCTATAGGCCTTTCCCGGCCTATAGACCTTTTCCTCCTTATTAATAATTTTAAACTCTATTCCACCCCTACTACCGTACATACCTAATAGACCCGTAATATATTGTTAACCCTCTTTTTAAACCTCTAAACCTTCTACTCGTTTACTAAAGAGCCCTCTTTTCGACCGTCTATACAATCTTTTTTCTTCCCTATACAAACGATATATCTTCTATCCCGTAGGCCTAAAGCGCTAGCGAACGCTAACAATAATTTACTATAACCATCCAAACTCTCGTCGACTAAATAGTTAAATTCAAAGCTTCCTAAACTATAGCCCTACCGCCCTCGGCTCCCTAGCCGAAGCCAATCCTTCCCTATTTTACTAAATTCTTTAAGGAAAGAGACGATTTAAAAACATAATTCTATACAATTAAAATAAAGCTCTACGTAAATAGTCTCGCTATTAATAATTTAGAAGCTTAATTTTATTACCTTTACTTTAGCCTTTTACCCCTTATTTAAAAGACGCTTCTTTCCTTCGCCCGGCACTCGGCTAGCTATAACCCCAACCTATTACTATAAAAGATCTATTAATCCTATAGCGATACGAATTCTAATAAGCGTATAGCCTAGGAGCTCCTCGAAACTCTCTAAAGAAAAAAGGAAGCGATTAAACCCTTCTTCCTCCGCTTCGACGAAATACTTTATAGAGCCCAATCCGACTAAATAAATAATACTAAATAGACTTTCTTTATAGGCAATTTTAATATAGAATAGAAGCTACGGTTGAAAGAGAAGACGGATATTCTAAATAGTTATAAAGCCCTATAGGAATACTTTCGATGTTTAAATAGGAATAACTTTCTTAAGGACGGATACGGAGATTTTAAAGGCGACCCGATATAAATTAGCGCTATAAGAACTTCTAAGGCTATAAAACGTAATAGTCTAAGGCCCAATTTAAGCTTTAGGATTACCCTTAAATAATAATAACGTTAAAAGAAGGAGAACCGCTATATAAATTATAGCTCCTAATAATATTAAGTAAGAGAATATCCTAAGAATAAGGGTAAAAAGGCCGTACGGTTGTAAACTACTAACGTTAAACCGGTTAAAGATTCGGATAATAACGAAATATACGATAAAAACGATTAAAGAGTTGGTCTCCGCTCTACGAGCCTAAAGACATCGAAAATCGGCCTAGAAATACCGCGTATTAATAGCTGTAAATACGCCTCCACAATAGTCTCTATTCACGGCGATATTAAGCCATAATAAACTATAACTACATAGGGTAGTTGGCAATCACCGTAAGGAGAGATAGTATTATAGCCTTCCTAATAGGCACATACTATTAATAACTATATTAAAATTTATACTAAAGCCTCATTATCATTCTACATAAGGTAGTAAGGCTATAGGACACCCTTACTTAGATAGGGGGGTTTTCAAGTATTTATAGCGCTCTAATTTACAATCTTTAACATTACAAAGTGAGGAATTATACGGATAAATAGGCTAGATTACATATAGTGATTTAGAAATACGCGCAGGGGAGGCTCGCTCCCTCGCCCTAGCGCCCACGTACGCGTATAGGTAAGGTATTACGATATTATAGTTCCTAAGGGCTTAATATTTATAACGGGGCTGTAGACGGTTTTATTCGTTTATATAGTATTAATTTCGTTATTTGTACGAATATTTAATTTAGAAATATTCACGCTAGCGGACCTACGGTACGGCTAGAGGCCTTACGACTCTAAGGATTTTTATTTTGTACGATAATTTTCTTTATCTTAGTATTTATACGTACGGAGAGGGAGTAGGGGAGTAATATAATAAGTCTGGCGCCTAGGGATATAATACCCGGCTATAAGCCCGGCCAAGCCTGCAAATCCGAGGCATGCTTCCTGGTTGGCCGATGCCTTAGGCCACCTATTCTCTCCAGTACTTAGCTTCCGGGCTGCAGGCCTTTCCCGGCCTACAGACCTTTTCCTCCTTATCAACAATCTCAAGCTCTGTTCCACCCCTACTGCCGTGTACACCCAGTAGACCCGTGACAGCGGGATTTTAAAGGAAGGTAGTGTCACAGGTTGCTCACCTGGTGACATTGCTATATAAGCGTGCATTCAATGTTCTGTCTGTCGAACAGAACATTATTCCATCTTTTAGTAGTTTGGCGGTTCTGGGCATTGCACGCCCTATCTCCCGTGACATCAACGCTAAACTAGCCAAAACGAAAATAAGAGACTTACGACTATAATTTCTTATCTTCGTTAAAGTTTGCCTATTTCCAAGTAAGAACGATTAATTATTTACCTTAAAAATATATAATAATAATATTTTAGAGAATGTATAATATCTTTAAGATTAAATATATAAAAAATTTAGAGGCCCTCGATAATACTAATATATAATTACTTCGGTAGCTATACTAGATTATCAATATTATAAAAAGATAAATATTACTAAAAGGGACAATTATTTAAATATAACGATAAAGCCCGATTAAACGCTCAATTAATCGATTAAACAATAATAATAACCTAATAAAATAATTAAATAACGTAAAACGGCAAACGGATATAAATAAAATAATGGATAATAAAATAATGTATATTATAAAGATTCAACAAATACGATAGACTATATCGATAAATATATAATAAACTATAAATTTAAAATAATACTATTAATATATTTTTAAATAACGTCTATTTCCCCTTATAAAGTACAATAAAATTAAATAAAATTCGATCGATCTTATTATAAATATATAATTAAATATCCTTATAATAAAGTACTTTTACAAAGTATTTCTACTAAATCCTTTCTTTACAATATATATCTTTAATTATCGTTAAAGAATTTTCGTATTATAATAATTTTAATTATTATAATTAAAAAGGTTTATAAAAATATAATTAATTAGTATATTCCCTATTATAAAGGATTATATTAATTCCTTTATATAAAGTATAATAATATTTAATACTACTTTTATATAATTATAATAACTTTTATAATATTTATCGAAATACCTATCGAAATATAACTTTATATTATTCTCTTTACTTAAAAAAGGCTAGCAAAAAGATATTAAAAAGGAATATCTATTAGTAATAAATAATTAAAATAGTATATTAATACAAAAAAGATCAAAAAAGGTTAAAAACCTTATAATCTTCTTATTAAAAATAATTAGAAAAAATAAGAGGGATAGGATAGTCGATAATAATAACCCTAATTTTAATACGAATAATAATTTCTTTAGAATTTTAAATATAAATCTTAATTTAATTATTTTAAATTAAATACCTATACCAATTTCTAAATCATCTCCATCGGTTCCTCTTCTATTTTTACCTTTATTCTTACCTTCTTCTTCTCTACTACCTTAACCTTTTCTTTCCCCTCTACATATAGAATTACCTCTTCTAAAAATTACTTTTATCACATTCCTAGCACTTCCCGCTACGCCTAAACAATTTAAACTATTTAATCCGCTTAAAACGTCTAAACTAATAATACTACCTATTTAATTTCGGATACCTAATTTAATAAAATTATTTACCCTATTACCTTTTAAATTTCCATTACCTACTCTATCCTTTCTACCCCCTCTCGCCTTATTTTTATTCTCCTTTACCTATTCGATACCGTTTTTACTATCTAATCGGTTTACGGCCCTTAATTAACTATTACCTAATTAAAGTTCGCTTAAACGGCTCTCAATTATTAATAATCGAAATTATTATTATTTATAAGAATAATTTCTTTGAAGTAGTAATATAGCTACTATAGCTACCTAAAATATAATCCGCTCTAAAAGAAATAGTAATAAAATAGTTTAGGAAGATATACTAATAAATTTTAAAAATAATATTTTTAAAAATCTATTTATAAAATACCTTTTTAAAATATTAATTACTAAGTCCCTTACTATTTCTTTTATAACTAATTATCTATTTAATAAGAAATTTAAAGGAAATAAGATTAATTACTATTTTGAAGAGTTTAATAAACGCGTTAAAAATTATGCGTTAATTAATCGGGTAAAATTAAACGCCTAGCTCTAATAATATTCGAATAATATAAAAAAAATCTATCGAAATATAATCCGGACTTTCGATAAATAAAAAACGTTTATTTAAATAGAATTCAAAAAATTAATAAAGTAAGAATTTCTTATTTTAAATCCTAAATAAACAAATTCGAAGATTATTTCTTTAAAGGTTTTTTATAATTATTCTATACCCTACGAAAAATTAAAGATCGTAAAAATAATATTAATTTATTTTATCCTACTTTCTAAATAGCTTACAAAGGAACGAGAATTTACAAAATCTATTGTAATATAGAATTTTTATAGGAAATTAAATAGAAAAATGCGCTAAATAATTATAAATTATATTAGATTGAAAGAAGAAGTTTATAAAATAAGTTAATTAGAATTTATTAATCGAATTATTAAAGTAATTATTAAATAGTTTAATTATAGAGATAATAATAAAGGATTTAATTCTTCTACTAATTCTTTTAGTAATAACGTAACTATTATACGATTAAAGAAGTAGAAAAATATAATTAAGAATATTAAATTAAAGAACGATACTTTAAATAATTTTTCTAACGAAGCTACTAAAAAGAAAAGTACGTTATAGAAAAAATAGAAGAAAATTAATATAATATTAATAATAATATTTAATAATTTAACTTATAAATTAAATATAGAGAAATTAATAAATTAATTATCTAATTTAACGTTCGTATAATTAGAAATGAAGATTAAATTGACGGAAAAGCTTAATAAAAAAGCTATTAAAGAATATTAAATCAATTATAGTAATATATTTACCTTTTTAATTAAAATTATTAATTCTTTTAATTAAAGTTAGTCTTTAAGAGGAGGCTTTAATAGACGAAGGCGTAGAGGAAGGTAAGGTAGAGGAAGTTATTAAAAATATTATTATTAATATAATAGTAATTACTTCTAGTATAATTATTAGGAGATAATTAATAATTATTAAATTTATAAATTAGTAATATATTAATTAAGAATTCCTTTATTAGTAATTTAAATTACTCTCGCTATTAAAAATAGAAAGGAAATAAACGACTTTATCCCTAATAAATAGGTTATTAAAATTAATAAATAAAGGAAGTTTAAGTTCCTTACGAAATTATAGATAGCTGTTTACGGTAAGATAATTGAATATAAGATTATTTTTAATAAATAGGAAAGGGAAATTTGGATACCGGTTTAGAAAACCAAATTTAAACCCGATTTTAGTCTATTCCCGGATACTATTCTTAATATTTAGAATATAAAAAAGAAGGGCCCTACTTATTAAATAAATATATATACAATAGATATTATAGAGTATTTTTATATAAATAATAGATTAAACGTTAATTAAAGCGTTTTTTAGAGAAATTTTAGGGAATATAAGGTAATAATAATTTATTAATTATTTATTATACCCCTTAAAAATCTAATATATTATTTTATTAACGTTACATAAATAACGGGAGATTAGATTAACCGGGTTAAATATATACTAATATTCGAAGAAATATTAGAAAATAAAACGGATTTAACTACTATCGATACCTAAATAATTGGCGAATATTCAACCGAATAATTATTTAACTAATAAATATCTCCTTCTTTACTTATAGAAGTATATAACCTATATAATAGGAACGACTTATTAACGTACTTTTATAATTACCCGAACGTATTAAAAGATTAACGACTTCCTAAATTAATTTTTAATTACCCAACCTCGGTTCTTAACCCTATATTAATAACCAATTAATTTATTCCGATTCCTCAACTAATATTAATTTCTAATTACCTAATTCCTCTTCCTAATAATAAAAGTAATAAATTAAACGACCTAATTTTGGAAATGAATATAATCGAATAAAAGCTTATTAATATTCGTAAAATTTATAAAATAAAATTAGACGATACTATAAATTATAATTATTAAATAATTTATAATTATACCTAAAAAAATAAAGAAAGAATTTAAGCTAGAATAGACGTTAATAAAATAATTAAATAATTGAAAAAAAAAAAGGAAATAATCGCTAACTATATTAATAAAACTTCTTTTTCTAATAGAGGAATAAAAAGGCTAAGGAAATTAAGCGTTACTAATAATAACGAAGCTATATTTAATAAATAACCTCCTATCGACCTTAATAATATAAAATAATTACTACCTATACTTCTATAAAAGATCTTTCAAAAAATTATAGTTCAAAATAGGCCTTCTAATCTACTAATACCAGAATTTAATAAAGAGAATATACCGCTACGCTATAATAAAGCCGCGTAAATTTTAATAAAATTCAAAACGACGAAACGAAAGCCAATTCGGGTTCTTAATCTAAAGGCTATTACTAATAAAGTAATAGAAACGCTAAAGGATTAATATCCTTTAGTAAATAAAATTATAAAATCTAATATTCTAATTCCCTTACGGGAATTATATAAAATAAATTAACGTTTCGCGTTAACTATTATTATAATAATTAAATATAATTCTAAATTAAATAGGAATCTAATTATAATATCCTATAAAGGAAGTACAATAATTAATAAATTAATAAAAGCTAATAAAGTAATCCTACTTATAGGAGAAAGCGTTTAAATAAACGCTATAAATTTAATAGAGCTATTAATAAATAAGATACTACCGATTAATCCGAAATCATTCAATATAGATATTTATTATTTAAATAAAGGATTTGATAGATATATTAACTTCTTTAAAAAAAATATAATAAAGCCTATTCTATTATATACCATAAAGAAAATTATTCTAGAATAATTAAAGGTTTATTTAACCTAATTATCGTACCTATTTTAATTAGGTAATATAATAAGGATTTTAATTTTATTGACCTTATTTATATTATTTTAATATAATAGAAGAAAGGTTAAATTATTACTAAATATTAGTGTAAAAGTAAATATAATTACTTAGAAAATAGTTATAAAATATAAATTAATTATTTTTAATATTTAAACGTCTAATATTAATAGTAATAGGGGCCGAAAAGGCTTTATTAAGGAAACGTATATAAAAATTTAGCTAGCTAATTAATTTAGAAATATATATTTCTTTATTATAATAATAGATCTTCTATATTATAATTTAATACTAAGGTAACTATTCTTTAAAAACGCTTAAATAAAATTAAATTATTTAATTAGCGGAATTAAATCGGCTAATATTCTAATAGATAGTATTTTAATAAAAATAGCCCTAATATTAAAGGAGAAAATTGATTTTTTAGTATTCTCCTTTCAATTTTAAAATAACGCCGAATGGCTATTTCCCGTAGAAAAATTCATTAATTATTTTAAGATTATACTTAGCGAATACTAGCCAATCCCAATTTAATATAATAGAAATATTAACGATATAATCTTCAATCGAATCGAAGATACAATAGTTAATTAATTATTCGAATATTTTTAGCGTATTTAATAGCGATTTCGATAGCTAAAAAAATTATTTTAAGATACTACTTAAGAACTTTTATAAAATACGCTATTCAACGAAAAATTAAAGGCTAGCCTATTTAATTATATTAATAAGGATAATAAAATAGATACGGTTAAATAGGCGTTAGGCATTTTATATAAAGGAATTAGATATTAGGACGAGGTTCTTAAAAATCGATAATAAAAACGAACTTATAAAAAATTTTATAAGAAATTAATTAAAAATCTTTTACGTCTTTTACTATTACTATAGAATTCGAATATAATTAATCCCTCGGAAGCGATTAATTAACTAATAAAAAATATAATAAAGAAATTAAAAAGCTTTACTACTTATATTATATATAAGTATAAAAATTAAAAAATTATACTAATTGATAATATACCTTCGGATAAATTAAAGTTAGAAGGAGATCCCTAATAAAAAATTAAACGTTTTAAATATCGATAAGAAAAAATTAACGAAAGGATAAAAATTTATTTATTTAAATAGGACGATATAATTACCCCTCGCTTCTTTAAAGAAATAGAAAGTAAATACTTCTACTTTAAGCGCTTTAAAACTATATTAAAAAGTATTTAAAATACTTTAAATCCCGAGGAACGGGACCTTTTTATATATATTCTAAAGAACCGAAAAACTACTTTAATATAAGAATTTAAATATATAAGAAAGATCGAATTAAATATCTTCTTACTATAAGAAATTAAAATAATTCTTTATATAGTATAATAAAGTAAATTAATTCCTATATTGAAAGCCAATTATAAAAAAGTTTATAAGCTTCTAAAAGATCGAATTAAACGTAGAATTTTAAAAGAGAACTATATAACCTATAGAAATAATTAGTTTCTAATAACGAAAAAAGACGGCGGGCTAAAATTAATTAATAATATATAATGTATTAATATAATTACTCTTTGTAATTCAAATATTCCTTTAAATTATGAAGAATTTAGCGAAGAATTCGGGGGTTATAAAATATTTTCGCTATTTAATCTATATTCTAAATATAATTAAATTGAGCTTAACGAAAAGAATAGAAATTTTACTACCTTCTAAAACCCTATAAATTCCTATCGAAATACTACGTTACTTTAAAGAAGAATAAATTCTATCGCTTAATTTATATAAAGAATAATAAAGATTTTATATAATTTAATACCTTATATTTACCGACCTTACTTAGATAATATTTATATAAAATTAATTATTATAAATTACAATAGGGAAGAAATTAAATTTAGGATTAGAAGATACGTATTCGATTACTTAATAAATATTAATAAAATACTTATTAATATTAAATTGAGTAGCGTAATAATTATAATAGAAAAGTCGAAATAGTATTAGCTAGAAATTATATTAATTAATTACCTCTATTTAGAAAACGGCCAACGATTATCGTTAGAAAAAGTATTTAAAATCCTAACTTAAAAACAATATAAATTTACTAAAATAAAAAGGAAAGAACTATAATAACCAAGGGCTTTCCTAGGAATTGTAAAGTATTATAAAGTTTAGATCAAAGATTTTAAATTAATTACTTTACCCCTTTATATTCTAATAAAGAAAGGAATAATTTAATAATAAATAGAAAATAAATAATTTACACTAAAATACTTTCAATATAAAATAATATTAATACCCTATTTAACCCCGATTATTTACAATAACCCGCAATATAATTAAATCTTTCTTATTGTAAATATATTACTAATCGGCTAGGGTATAATCCTTAAATAAATTAGACTGGATAAAATAAAATACCTATACTAATTTAAGAGTGGAATTTAATTAAATTCCCAAAAAAAATATAACGCTATAAAAAGAGAGCTTTAAAATCTTCTTTATACCCTAAAACAAATAAAAAAATATCTATTTAATATTCATTTCATTATCGAAATAGATATTCAAATTATAGTATATTAATTAAAAGGTATTATTAAAGATATACTTAGAGTATTAATTATACGTTAAATAGTTTAAATTTAACTATTTAATTTCGAAATTAAATATATCCTAAGAAAAAAGAACGTAATAGCTAACTATTTATTATATTTACCTCCATCTAATAAGACTATTAAAAATAAAGAAAAAAAAAGAAGATATCGACGATTATATCGATCGCCAACTCTATATTATCTAATTAAATAAAAGATACCCTAGAGTAATTAAAGAATAAGAACTATTCAAAAATTAATAATTAATTAACTCCTAATTAATCGCTAAATACCTATAAACCCTTAAACTTCCTTATTCCTTAAAAACGGAAATAAAATAATACTATTTTAAAACGGAAACCTTAAAATTCTTCTTTAAAGATAGTACTTTATAATTATATTTAAAGAATACTATTTAAATACTACGTAAATTAATTAATAATATAATTAATTAAAATACTATTTTTTAAAAATACTATAATAAAATCGGGTATAAAAGAAGAAAATCTATTTACCGCCGGATTACCGACTATTATTACTAGAAAGGGATATATAATTATATAGAAAGCCGTATTTAATCTTATTTAAACTATTAGAAGTAAAATCCCAAACGATTTATCGATACTTTTTAATATATTAATCTATTACTTTAATTATTTTATAAATAGATGTTAGATATTTAATATTTATTAGGACGAAATAGAAAACGAATCGGCATTATTAAAGTACGAAATAATCTTATAAAATATGTAGAAATTAATATTTTACTTTCCGTTAATTCTAAAAACGTTATTCGATTTTTAATAACGTAGATTATTTATTAATAAGGACTTCTACTATTAATAATAATCGATAGCGGATTAAAATTTAAATTTTTTTTTATAAAACTACTATTCTCTTTAAAAATCCTATATATTCGGATTTTACCCTACAATTCGAAGGCTAATAATATTAATAAATTTAATTACTTTCCTATTACTACTGTATTAATAAAAATTATTAGTAGTACTAATAAGGATTAAAAGCCTTAGTTACCTTATATTTTATTTACTAATCGGACTATTATTCGTAAAAACTACGGTTTTACTCCTTTCTTTCTCGGTTATAGATATAATCCAATCTCTCCGATCGAATTTAACTTACCTTCTTAGAAAATTATATAATAGGTAGGGATTAAGGATAATAAATTATTTAAAGCCAAATTTAATTTAATATTTATTAGAGCCCGTTTACTATAAAATAGTAAATATCGATTTAATTTAACTACGGAACGAATTTCTACTATAAGAGAAAAAGCCGTAAAATATTGTAATATTATAAATAAAAGGAAGATTAGGTTAAATATTATTAAATTAATTATAAGAGATCTAATACTAATTTACAATTCAATTCAACGGATTAATATAAACTCTATTCGGAAATTAATTTACTAATAATTTAGACCTTTTAAAATTAGAAAAATTGTATCCAAATATAAATACTTATTAAAAACGTTAAATAGTATTAATATTACAACCTCGTATTTAATAAAAAAAATAAAAAAATATTTTTATTTTAATAAAGTATAGTTAGAACCTAATTAAAATATTATAAATTTAGAAATATTATTACTAATTACTCTAAAAGGTACTTTAAAAAAAATAATAATCGACGAAAATACTATAGGACGAATAATAATAGAAGAAAAAGGATAGTAATCTAATAAATAAATAATAAAGACTAATTAGTTATAACGACCGGAGATACGGCGAAATATAAAATAGAAGAATAGGAAGTTTGAAATTATTTTACGCAAAGGGAAGCCTTAAAATTAGAAACTAATTTATAGACGAAGTAATTATTAAAAAGATTAATATATATATTATATAATTAATATTAAAATACCTAATTACTATATTAAAAAAGTTTTATTTTAATATTAATTTATCTTTTTATAAAAGGAACCGAATGGATATCGTTATTCCTTTCGAAGGGAAGATTATAACTATATAGTTTTACCTATTAAAAGTTATAGGAAGATTAATAATTTCAAACTATAGAAAAATTGGATTTTTTCGTACATTTTTTATTAATTTCTATTAATACTCGCCGAAAAACAATATAATTGAATAATTATCCCGCGAAAACTACCGGTAATCTACTATCTACTAAAATTATTAAACTTATTATTTATAACCCCCAACTCCCGTTCCTTAGCTAAATAATCAACTTACAACTTCTTATTAGCCCTAAAATAAGCCCCAACCCGGAAAGCAAAAGGATAAACACTAGCGACTATTTAACTCTTATAACTATTTAAATTTCCGTATACCCTTAATGTATACCGATATATATTCTCGGGTAAATTGATTAAAATAGTAAGTACAATACGGATAATTACTATTATTAAAGAAAAAGTTAACTAAAAATTAATTAGGAAATATAGAAGAAAGGGGATAATTTATACTTTACCGAAAGCTTAAATAATAAAACCTTTTAAATAATCTACCCTTTAACTTATTATATAAATATAATAATTATATGGCTAATCGCCTTTTTACTTAACTTAAACCCAATTTAATCGTAGTTCCAATTTATCCTAATATTATTTAATTAAATTAGTAATATTAACTTTAGCGCTAAAATCGTTAAATATCTTAATAAATCTATTACGAGAACGAAGGAAACGTTATTATAAAACTAATTAAAATACTTTAGGGGGATAAATAACTATATAGAAAATTATTTATTAAAACGCGTTTAACGTATTTTTAATCGGTTTATAAACTCCTTAAATAATATTATTAAGAAGCGGACCGTCTCTAAGCTATTATTAAATCCGAGAATAAAAATAATCTTTAATTCTCGGACAATTATTATACTAAACTTAATAATCGACCTAGTATAAATATTTAGGCGGCGGACTTTATCGAAATAAAAGAATATCGTTCTTATAATCCCGCTACTATCCTGTAATGTTCTAACCTACTTCTTAATTAGGTAGGAAATGTAAAAGTAAAAAACGTTTAATAAAATCTTAATTAAACATTTTAATAAAAATTAAAAATAGATCTTAATAAAAGAATAAAAGAAAAATATAATAATAAGAAAAGAAAAAAAGAAGGGAAAAAGGGAAAGAAGGTATTTTATACCTAATTAATAAATAATTATCGATAATTAATTAATAATCTCTTATATTATATAAATATAATTAAAAAAAGAAATAAATATATTATAGCCTAAAAGGATTAAATAATAAACGAAAGGAATAATTATTAAAATAATTATTACCGTTATAAAGAAGGAACGAAAAGATATTTCTAAGGAAAAATTATACCTTCAATTTTCGAATTTACCTAACGTTTACTTCCTAAAAGAAAAATATTTAACGAAGGGATAAAATATTTAAATAAAAAATAAATATTAACCAAATTAAATACTGTTTTATAATTAAATAAATAATAATTTTAAGAAAATACTTTTTTATAATTATTATAAATGGATAGATTATTTACGAAAAATTTATAAAAATACCCTTCCCCTACTTCTTTCTAACTTATTCCTCCTCTCCTCTTTTAATTAATAACGTTAAAAATTATTAATTATTAAACTAATTCTTTTACTACAATAATCCTAATTTAATATTACTTACCTTCTTCTACTTTTCTTTTTTATTTACTAAAATTAATTAATACGCTTCTAATTTTAAAATATTAATATCTATTTATTTTTTTCTCTAGTAAGAATTGTAATTATTTAATTATTTTCGTATTATTTATTAATTATTATATCTTTTAATTAAATTACCCTTTGTAATACCCCTTCTTTTTGTAATAATTCATTTTTTTATAATATTTCGCTTAGTTCCTTTACCCCGAAAGGTTATTCGTACCCTCAAATTATTAACCCGAACCGTCTATTTATTAATTCGAACTAAATTATTTAATTTCCTAATTAGATCGACTATTAAATTTATAGTATATAAGTAATTTATCGAATTATATAAGTAAGAACGGTTTATAAAAGATAATTAAATTAGTATAATATTAATAATTTACTTCGGGTAAATTCTAAAAGTAATTAAACTATTATTTTCCTATTAATATAAAAAGTATTCGAATTATTCGGAGTAATATATATTTAATAATATTAGGGATATAATTAGGAAGTATTATATGCTATTCAAAAATAGTTAGAATATTTTAAAAGAAATAAAATATAAAATTAGAAACCGAAATTTAATTAAAAGTAGACTAATTTATTCGGTAAACTTTATATCGATATTAATTATCGCTTATTCTTTAATCCTTATTGAAAAAAAAATATAAAGGGAGGTTATACGCTGTTTAAATACCCAAAATAAATAAGGAAGGGAAATTAGCGATTTAATATTAATCTACCTTATAAAGAGATTAAAAATTAATTATATATATTCAATAAGTTTTTTTACCTAAACTTATAATTTAATTTAATAAATCTCTAATCTATTGATATACTAATAAATTAAAAGCGATTCGCCGTACGCCTCGTAAATTTCTAATATAATATTAATAAGTATACCTTTTTAATTAATAATAATATTATTACTATATTGATTTGGGGAATTTTTCCTGTTTTTTCTTTAGTACCGTTTCATAAGAGTTATTACAAGAAGAGAGGTCTAGGTAGTAGGAGGAGATTAGCTCCTGGCTCTAATAGGTTGAAGGGTATTATTAGCCTAGAGATAAAAGGGTAGAAGCTCCTTTTTCGTTTTAGACGAGAAGGATAGACACTTAAGACTAAATATTATTTACAATAAATATATTTGAATTTATACTCTCCAAATCTGCTCCTCGCTAAGTCTATTTTTACTTTGTAAATCCCTTCCCCGAACTTAAGAACTTTAACCTCTAAATCTACTCCCCCTTCTCTATTTAAAGTCTTTAAAATTTAAAGGTTGGAGGTAATATTTCGGTATTACTTCTAATCCGCTCCCTAAGTATTTATAGCAATTGTTTTAGGCTTTCAAATCTAATTTTATTATAAATATTACGGCCCTCTATAAACGATTTAATTTACTCCTTCAAATTCTAAGGTTCTTCCTTTAAATTTTGTAGGGTTATTATCTTTTTTTTATAGTATAGTTTTTGCTCCAAATCAAATAGTAATAAGGACGAAATAAATTTTAAATTCCTAATTAAATTAGTTAATACGAATTCGAAGAATTTCCGGCCGGGATTCTTTATAAACGCGGAGGTCTGCCCCCCTTTTCTCGGAATATTAATTTAATAATCGACCGAATAGCGAGTAGCTAATTACCCCCTACGATAATAGAATTATTTAATCGACTCTTCGAAGATATTAATATTGGATATATACAATTCCTTACTTCTTCGTTTAATTTACAATTTACCAATATCCTTCGATAAGTGCTCTAGCCCTTTTCTCTTCTTTTATTAGATTATAAGCGACGTAGATTACAAAGAAGAATTATATTGAGAGATTAAATTAGTAAGAAGATAGATTAGAGACGATAGAATTAATAATTTAAATTACGTAAGAATTCGAAAAAGACGAATTAAAAATAGAGAATTAATCCGCCCTTTACTCCTTTCTCCTACCTTCGCTATAAATATTCGAGAATTATACGTTAAACTTTTCCTTCGATTAATTATAACCTTACTAGGTTATATTATATTACTTTTTCGAATTTTACTAGCCATTTTTTTATTTATATTAAATTTCTTTTTAAAAGCGAATATTATTAGTAAGGTAATTATTAATAGCAATTAATATAATTAAAAATATTATTAAATAAGCGAATTATTATTAAATAACCTAATCCCCGGTCGTATTAAATTACCTAATCTAAATTTTAATATTTAAAGTCCAGCGGTACAAAAATATTTGTACAATATTAATCCTTTTAATAAAGAGTATTAAATTTACTTATTTTTAAATAATTATATTAATTCTTACAATTATTATTCTATATATTTATTAATATATTTACCTATTTATTACTCCCTATTCAATTAAAGACCTTTATTCTTTACCGAGTTATTCTCTAATAATATATCCGATTCCTCTTCTAAGTACGACGACGACGTTACTCCTAAGGTTAATACTCCCGAAACTCCGGTTAAAGGAATAGATCCTCCTATAGTAATCGTACCCCTTAATTCTATTTTTAACCGGTCTAGTATTTAGTAAGGCCGCAACATTAAACTTAAGAAGAAATTTAATAGCAAGAGAGTTATTAAATACCTCAAACTTTTCGAAGAAGAAGTTGGCTATATTAATTTCGGTAATAATAAGTTTAAAATTAGCGCTTGGATTATTTAATATAAGAAGTAGCCTAAGGATATTGCTAAAGGTATCCTCCGCTAGTTTAAATAAAATAACGAAGTTTCTTAGAAGAATTTTATTAAAACCTTTAAAACGATTTATAAGGCTAAGGACCTTAAGTAGATAGATAATATATTTACTACTTTAAAGAAGTTTTATATTAAACGAATCCTTTACGAAAAGGATAAAATCAATAAAGCTATTCTTAATTATATTACTCTCCTCGTTCGCTAGAACGATATTAATAGGGAGGCTATTAAAGAATTAGCTATTAAGAACTTCTATAAGAAATTAAATATTAAAATTAAGTAAATAATTATTAGCGTTATGTCCGTTAAGAGTAAAGAGGTAATTTTTAAAATAAATTAGATTGCCTTCTATATAGACTTTTAGGATTCTATTATTTAGTAGTTTGAAAAAATATTTTTTAATGATTCTTCGAACTCTTTTAATTTTAGCGAAGAGGAGATTACTATTAAGAAGTATAAGATTAAGAAGAAGGTCGTCGATATAGATAACTCCTTTAATTCTAATAACGGTAGTATAATTGTCGTTAAGAAGACTACTTTTATTAAAAAGGTTAAGTAGTCGGCTAAAGTAATTGATCCGGTCTTGCCTATTAAAATTAATAAGAGGATTGAACGTATCGATAATATAGTAGATAAATTTATTAATTAATTTAAAAAGTTAATAATTTATTATTCTAAAATAGAAAATATATAACGCTTCGCCTAGAACTTTCTTCCTACCCCTTAATAATTTATATACTTTATTTAGATTTTTCGTCCTTTTATTTAAATTAATATTATATTAATTTCCAGCTTTAACCGAAATAGAAGTTAATACCTTTTATTTCGCAGCAAATATATTCCCCGCAATTATATTTTTCGTAATAATCGGGCTCCTACTATATATTATTAGTATAAAAGTAACTATTTTATATACAAATACAATTAAAAATAGCGCAATATTATATATAAATATTATTTATTTACTATTATTTAGCCTTTTAGAGGGTTAAATATTTAAATCTTCCTTAAATTTGATTAAGACCCTAATTGGAAAGTAGATTACTAATTATATATTAATATTTAACGTTAAAATAAAATTGGGGAGCTATTCCGGTCTTTAATAATTATTAAAATTAATTATTTAGAATACCCTAAATTTAAAAAGTAGGAGTTAAAGTAATTTAAAGGAGGAGATCCTAAGAAGTTTAATTACGTCCCTAATTTCGATTTACTTCCCCTAAGTAATAAGTAAGTATAGGAGGAAATTTAAATTGTAAACGCTAAATAGAAGAAGGTTAGGATTAATATTATTTAAATTAATAAGTATAATTATTTCTATAGAACGATTTAAATTATTCGAAAAAGGGCGGCGGCTATTTATATAGTCGTAATTAATTTTGAGGAAAAGTTCCCTAGTAAGTCCTTAAAGGTTATTAAATTGACGGATTCGGGTAATAAAATAGAAATTAGTACCCCTAAGCCTTCTTTTATTATAGTTATTATTGTAGGAGAAGTTAAGAAATTTAGGATTTTTAATAAAAGTTTCTTCTTTTTTATTAATATTTTTATATTTGCGGTTGCCTCTCTTCTTAAGGAAATTAATTTAAGTAAGCGAGCCTTTAAGTATAATATTATAATTATAGAAGAGAAGTAACTTACTTCCGAATTTACTATTAAGAAAATTAAGAAAGTTTATTTTTTTAAAGAATTTAAGGACTTTAAGATTCGCAATAATGTAGTTGAGTTAAAGGATCTTTACCTTATAATAGTAAAATTTATAATTATTAGGGTGAATATTATTATTAAGGACGTTATTAAAAATAATTTTACTAATATTATAACTATTTATTAATAGGTTAATTTATTTAGTAATATTAATTATAGTAAAGATAATAGTATATTTAAATTTGAATTTAAATATAATAGGAGTACTATTTATAATAATACCCCCGAAGTTAATAAATTTATCCTTATTATATTTAAGACTAACGTTTAAATTAATACTATATTTATTAAGAAGGGATTTATTCCTTTTAAAATAGTAATTAACTTTATAAAAGTATATATAAAAAGCGTTGTATCTTCCCTCTACGATTATATTAATTTAATAGGGATATATAACCTTTTAGTATTAGAATGGCAAATTTTTAAATAATTCCAGTATAAATTTATACAAAGAGTATTAATTTATAAGGCCTTTATTAACGTTATAAAATACGTAGAGATATTTATTTTAATTATAAAGAAGGGAATTATTAGGCTCCTACTATTATTTACCCTAATAGTTTCAATTAAGGTAAAGGGAGGGTAGAAGATCGCCGCCTTATTTAATATTAATATAGAATATAATATTATTTATAAGGGGCTTATAGATCGGTTCGGTTTAAATATTATTAGGACGGTAATTAAGAATATTAATAGTAATAGAGGAAAAAAGAATTTCCTTAGGGAGATCTATAAGAAAATCTATTTATTCGATAAGGGTAGAGAAATTTATTTCTTCGTTATTAAGAACCGCTTACCTAATTATAAGATTATATTAGGCTTACCTTTCTTTTAGGATATTAATATTTATATAAAGTATAAGGATAATAGTAAGAATTATATATTAATTATAATTAGTAAGGTAGTAATCCGCGCCGCTTTAATTGTTAATTTAAAGGAGTTAATAAATATTAATTAGCGGGTTTAAATCCTAAATAATATTTATAGCCCTTATAATACTCGGTAGGGAAAGTATTATAAATATTAGTTCTTTAGTAAGGGTAGAATTATTAAGTTGGATAGAATTTGAGGAAGATAATTATAGGATCGCCGCCCTTATTAATAAAGCGGTAAAGGAAATAGTTTTAATATTATTTAAAGAAAGGGAAAGGTATTAGGTTCTACGGAGGGTATAGGGGATTATTAGAAGAGAGGATATAAATTTTAGGGTTAATTCGAGTCCGGAAAATACTATTCGGCCGTATTCGGTATAAAGTAAAGGAATAAATCTTAGGGTTAGTAAAGGAAAGGATTATTAGGAATTAAAGGGTTAATAGGAGTTGGAAGTAGTTATTATTTTAAGGAAGGCGAAGAAAAGGATTAAGAAGGCTCTAGTAAAAGAATTTAGGAGGGTTATAAAGAGATTTGAAAGGAAAGTAAAAAGATAGAAGCTAAAGATTTTTTTTATATATATTAATATTATATATAAAAGGGTCGGGTAGAAGGTTAATCCTATTAATAATATAGTTTCGGATGGATTAAAGCTTGGGAGGAACTTTAATTAGAAGGTTAATAAAATAGTAAAAGTTTAGGAGTAAATTAGTAATACTTTAGAAAATTTTAGTACGGAATGGGATTTTTACGTTGTTCCCTGGTTTACGGAGTTAATTAGAGGGTTAAAATTAATAGAGGAGTGTTTTTAAACTATTATTAGGACGGTTTAAAGTATTTTAAACGACGGAGAAATTAAATTATTTATTTATATTCTTTTTAATAGGGAGAACGCCTTCGCTTAGGATTTTATAAAGTATAAAAAGTTTAACGTTAAAGTAATCCCTCCCTAAGAGATTTATATTATCCTATATTCTATTTGGTAGATTAAAACTATTCCTATCTTTAAGGTTCTTTATAATAAGGTTTATAATTTATTTAAAGATAGAATTAAGAAGGGAATTTTCGAAGAAAGTTATACTACGTATAGGAATAATTAATTTCTTATTATTAAAAAAGATAGAGGTTTGCGTTTAATTAATAACGCTTAACGGATTAATAAGGTAATTTTACGAAACGTAAATCCGCCCCCAAGTTATAAAGAGTTTAATAAAGGTTTTAGAGGCTATAAGATGATTTTACTTTTAGATTTATTCTTTGGCTATAATTAAATCCCTTTCGATGAAGCTAGTAGAGATCTTACGACTTTCTTAATATTATTAGGGTATTTTCGGATAATTACCTTACTTTAAAGAGGTACTAATTTTATCGCTTAATTTATAAGAATAATAATTTATATATTTTACGACCTAATCCCTAACGTTTATTAATTATACTTTAATAATATTTATATTAAAGGTCCTAGAATTAATTATAATAGGGAGGTAATTAATATTAAAGGTATTAGGAGATATATTTTAAAATACTTTATAAATATCGATAAGGTCCTTTTTAATATAGAGTTAGTAGGAAGGATAATCGCCGCCGCTAAATTCTAATAGTATTAAAATTAAGCTATC
Source organism: Neurospora sp. CHS-2018b (assembly GCA_009806015.1). Classification (NCBI taxonomy): domain Eukaryota; kingdom Fungi; phylum Ascomycota; class Sordariomycetes; order Sordariales; family Sordariaceae; genus Neurospora; species Neurospora sp. CHS-2018b. The sequence goes on along the minus strand of RAOV01000015.1, from coordinate 495,347 downwards.
TTTATTGGCTACCTTTGTTCTTCCGACGGTAGATTTCCAATTGCGGATAAAGTTATTAAAATTAATAAATGGATTTACTATAAAAGGTAGATTAAGAAAAAGGGTAAGGAGCTGGAGTAGGTTAGAGCTTTCTTTAGTATCGTAGGTTATTACCGAATTTAGATTAAGAATTTTAGTATTATTATAATCCTTTTCTATACTTTAATAAGGAAAGGAGTAGAATAGAATTAGGAGGAAAACGAATAATTCGTTATAAAATACTTTTAGTACTTAGTAATTATAATTCTAATCCTCGCTACGCTAATATATAACGATAACCGATATAAGATAATTTATTTGATAATTAATATATTATTTAAAAATTGGGGTATAGTATTAGAGTAGATTGGCTCCGATAAGAAAAGATATTTATATTACTTCGAGAGTAGAATTTGGTCTAATGTTAAAAAATATTATAATATTATTAAGAGAGAGTTTCGAAGTTTCTTTTATACGTTAAAGTGGTTAAAGCGATATTTATTCGGCGTTTATTTTATTATTAAAACCGATATAATAATCTTTATATATTAATTTAACGGTATTATTAGTAATATTTTTAAAGTTCTTCTTATAAAATGGATTATTTAAATTAAAATTTTTGATTTTAAGGTTAAATATATTTTAAGAAGTAAGAACGCTATTATTAATAGTTTATCTTATAAATTTCTAAGGCCTTTTAATCTCTACAAGAAGGAGTACGAGGAGGATATTAACGATTTTATTAATACGTAGATTTATAGCGTCTTTATTATTTATATAGATATTTTAGAAGCAATTTTTAAGGGAGATTAGTTTTAATAGTCTTAAGAGATCGCTTCCTACTTAATATTTTATAAAGTCTTTAGGTATTTAAGGGGATTTGCTCTTCGCTGGCAATTCTATAATAATGTTATAAAATATTTTATTTTTGAAGGCGCTCTTTGGCTTTTACCTACTAACCCTTCGTAAGTTCTACGAAGGTTTATTAATAGCTTTAAAGATTATAAGTTAATTTTAGTACGTTATTATAATGAAGTTGGGTATTACGGAAGAGAAGGGATATACCGGCGGATTATTAAATATTATTATTAGAAGGGTATATATATTTAGATTAAGGAGATAATCCGCTCTTACTTATAATATTAGAAGTTTAACCTAAAGCGGTTCGAGGATAGCTATAGGTAGATTTACCTAAGTATTTAATTTATAGGAAGATAGATATTTAATATTTAATTTATATTAAGTATTATTAGGAAAAGGATATTATTAATAGAAGTTAAAAATGATTTTACCGGGTACGTAGAGGTAATTATCTTACTTAATATTAAGGTGGAATTAGTAGCTAATTTTTTAAGGATTATTTTCCTTCGATGGGGATATCCGTTCGCTATTTTAATTAACGGTAGCTTAGAGTTTAAAGGAGAATTTAAGGATGTATTTTAATAATTGGGGATCTTTAAATATATTATTACTCCCTATAATTTTAAAATTAATAGAGCAAATGAATAGGGCTATATAATTATTATAATTTCTTTAATTAAAATAAACGATAATAAGAGTATTATTTAGAGGAAATTCCTACCTTTCGTTCTTTTTATAGATTAAATTATAGTTAGAGGTAGCTACGGATATATATTCTTTTGGTTTGCCTACGGTTATAATCCGGTTATTTTAATTGAATTTAATCTCCCTTTTTAGAGAATAGTAAATTAGTAGAATAATAGCGAGAAGATAATAAAGGAGGAGCTAATTTTTATAGTAATTAAAATATATTATAATATTGAATATTATTTCGCTTAGGTAATTGAGAAAGTTGTAGTAGTAAGGGAGCGAGTAGTTAATTATAGAAATAAATATGACCGATGGAAGATAAGGCTTTAAAATAGTTAGATTGAAATTGAAGATTTAGTACTAATTTATAATAGTATCCGTTATATTAATATGAATTCGGTTAAGAAATTGAATTATTAATAATAAGGTCCGCTCTATATTTTTCGGATATTAAGGAACGTTTATTATATAAAGACTTTTAATAGAATATAATTTTTAAAGTTAATTAGTTTTTAAAGGATTAAAAAGTTTATAATTAAGGATAGAATTATATTAATAATAAATAATCCGGATATATTTTTATTAAAATAGATTTTTCCCGAGGAAGGAGGGCGTATAGGAAATTGCAAATTAATTAAGGATAGAGTTGTAATTGAAGAAAATTAGTAATAAAATAAATTACGAGCCTAATTTATAATTGGGTTCGAATAGGGTACCGCCGGGGAATTGAGGGAAATAAGGTTTAATACCCGAAAATAGAGGATAGAAGAGAAAAAACGTATTTTTCGTTTAAAGGTTTTTCTACCGAATATTAGGCTATTAGGGGATTAAAAAATAATAATAGAGGAGAAAGAGGAGGAATTATAAAGTAGTTACTAGAAAATTAGTAACGCTGGTAGTAATTGGGCGGGTTATAAATCTGGAATATTGGCTGGGAATTAGTAATTTGTAATTATTAAACGAATTTATAACGAGAATGTTAGAATAACCCCTTAGCCGACGAGGGACGTATAGATTTACTGTATATAATAATTAATTAACCGATTTCCTCTTTATTTTTATTTTTATTATTTTTCTTTATTATATTATTTTAATTTTATATTTTTTTATTATTTATTTATTTTATTTTGTAATTAGTTAAGGGAAGTCCTTATTAGTTTTATAATATAAATATTTCCGATTTGAACCGGCCTTAATTTGTTGGACCTGTTTGAGGGAATTATATTTTTGGGTAAGGGGCGGATTTAAGCTATAAAATTGAGATATTAGTATTCTTCGGCCTTTATTTAACGAATTTTTCTTAGTTTTTATTTTGGTTTTTATATTTTATTTAACGAAAGTAGTCGTTAGGAGTTTATTTACTTTCGAAGGGAAGATAAGATATTAAAAGACGGAAAGGGGGAGATTAGTATTAAAGGAAGAAGGGAAGATTGTTTATTGTTACGATATTACTTTTTTATTGTTTCTTTTATTAAGTTTTTTAACGAAAATTTTTATAATCTCTTTCCTTAAGGTAAAAAATTCTAGTTATTTTTATATTATTATAAAAATATTATACTTTTTATTATAATAAGAAAAAGATCCGATAATATTATAAGTAGTAGATTTGCTTATTTATTAAAAGGATAATAGATTCCCCCTATTTAATACTTACTTTACCTATATTTATATTACCGTTCTTATTCTCTAAATTTATACCTTATTAGTATAGGGTTTTATTATTTAAATAATTAGTTTATAAGCGGCGGTTATTACGGAAGGTAAATCCTTAACCTTTAAGATTAAGAATTTAGTATTTATATTACGTATATTAGGTTTAATATTCCTTTTAAAAAGGGACGTATTAAATAGTATATATTTAATTGAATTGAGTAATACTATTAATAATTAGGATATTTCCCCCTTAATTACAATTGTTTTTAAGGGTTTTAATATTTTTAAGGATAATAGGATAGTCCTTTCTATTAGCGTTCTTCCGGGCGAAAATCTCTAACTCTTTAATACTTTTAACCGAATAAATATAATTAATAGCGTGGTTAATATCCTAAATATAATTCTTATAGATCCTCCCTTTAATATTAATTAATATAGATATATAATTTATAAAGGGCGATTAAACGTTGAGGGTTTCCTACTTATTATTTGGGAAAATAGATATAAAAGTCTTTTATACTTTAGTAAAATAATAAGAGTAGGGGTGTTTATTTTTAAAAGAAAAAGAAATTAATAAGGGAAGAAATATAGGTTGAAAAGGAAGAGATCTATATAGTATATTAAAAGTTTAAATAAATAAATTAAAGATCTATTCCTTTTTAATCTTTATATAGGTAATATAGTACCTTTAGGGTTAGGCGCCTTTCTTTTTAATAAAAATACGTTAGAGAGGGTACGTATTAAAATCTTTATTTTTAATATAATTAAAAAGAGCGTAGCGGTATTAATCGGCTAAGTAAAAGGCTTTTATAAGTTTACGAAGTTTAATTACGTTTATAAGAAGAATTTATTTTATATATAGTTTATTAATAAGGGTAAATTCGGTAATAGCGCGGATTTGTATTACGTTAGCGAATTTCTTATTATTTTCTTTATAAATTATATTTTGAAGGGAATTTATAAGGATCCGGTTATAATTAAGATAAATATATATTTTCGATAGGAATTGTTTTTTTCTATTAAAACGTTCATTAATATAACGAAGGTTATTTTTAATAATTAAAGGATATACCGGAATAGCGCTTCCTACCGGTTTAGTAAATTAATTTTTTTAAACGATATTTATAAGTTTAGTAACGTTTATATTAGGTTAGGGGTTAGTACCTTCTTTTTCGAAGGGTAGATTTCTACGTTCGACTTCGATTTAAATAGGATTGTTATTAAAATTTCGAAATATATTTAATAAGCGTTTAGAATACGAAGAGGTAATAAGTAAAAAGGGTATTGAAAGAAAAATGTAGAGAAGTGATAGATACGTATAGAAAAAATGTAGTAGAGGAGGGAAGAGTAGATTTATTATAATAATAAAGGTATATAAAGTATAATAGGTAGTAAATATACGTTATTTAGACGATAAGGATAGGAAAGTTTTAGGTAGAGTTATAGAGTAGGAAAGTATTATTAGGAGGAAAATAAATAGATTTTAAGGTATTAATTAGGCGGATTAGCACTTAAATAGTACTTAGAATTCTGATAGCGATTATAAAATAGTACCGAAACGCCTTTTTTCTTTAAATTTATAATATAACGCGTTCGTAAATTTTAATACCCCGCGTAAATTTTTTTGAAGTATAAATAATAAATATTAATTACTATTACGCAAACCTTTATTTCTTTTAATAACGAACAGATTTATACCTTTTATAATTATTTTTTTATTATATAAATAAGTCTTTTTTTTTCTATTTCCTTTTATATTAATAGAGTAGATTAATATTATAATAATATAGCGTTGAATATTTAGTTAAAGAAATTTGATTTCGAAAGGCCGTTTAATAGAGAAATTGAATAAACGTTAAATATATATAATATTAGTTGCTACCCGTTAATCTTCAAAATTAAAATAAAGTATAAGTATTAATATAAGATTAAATTTAGGAAGGGGGTAATCCTATCCTTATTATATTATTATATTATTATTATTTAATTGCGTATGGAAGAAGAGTTTAATAAAGATGCTATCTTTAGTTAAAAGGTGTTAGTTTATTATTAGAAGTTCGACGGTATTAAAGAGGAGTAGGAATTATTAAATATTTAGAAGTAAAAAGATTTATTAGTATTTGCTTATAGAGAGTAAATTATAGTAGAATAATTATTATCTTTATTTATAGGAGATTAGCTTTTTATAATATTAATTTTAAATCCCGCTGCTAATTTGCCCTCCGCTATTAATAAACCTAAGATTAAGGAGAAAATTTAGCCCGAAGAAGAGATCCCCGCTATTATAATTACTATTAAAGAGATTCTTATTATTAAAAAGCCTTTAATAGAATTAAAAATATAAGAAGTAAGTTTAAGTATAATTATTATTTAGTATTTAATTTACTAGAGAAACGGCCCTTCGAATTGGGAAAATTTTAATGTTAATAGAGGAGAGGTTTACTTTCTATACGTCGAATAATTTAAGGATTTGCTTTTAAATTCCGATTAGAGGTTCTTAAAGTATAAAAATAATAGAATTTTAAATATAGAAAGTGTACTTCCCTTTTATATTATATTCGATGAAGCGGATATTTTAATATATATAATTATAGTTGGTATAGATTTATACCCTTTTAATAATTAGAGAGAGTTAAATTAGCCGGATAGGATGACGTAGAACGCTTATATTTTAAGAATAACGAATTTATAGTATTACGCTAACGCCGAAGAGTAATTAAATAGTATAGAAATTTATTTAATTCTAATTTAAATATTAAGGAGTTTTGGGGATAAGATTTATATTTTATTAATAGGGGCAATTTTATTAAATACCGATTAATATTTCGTAATTATTAACGCTAAAATAAAAGCCTTTATAGAAATAATTCGATAGTAATATTTTTTAATCTATATAAATAAATATTTCTCGCTAGCTATTTTCGATTAATTAGAATATATTTAATATTATTACAATTTAGCGTATAATAATAAGAGGGTAAAGCGGATTAAAACTGCGTGCTTAGTTTACTCCCTTATAAATTCCGAGTATATAAATACTACCGGTTATTAATTTTAAATAGAAATTTAATAGATTTTGTAAGAATTCCTTAAATAGTAATCTTCTTAGACCTATAACCTCTAAGTATTAAAGGTAACTAAAATATTTTTTATAGAAATTAAGAGAGTAAATTAGTACTTTATTAAAGGAGAACTTCCTTATTTATAATTAACCTTTTAGGAGAACGGTAATTATTGGAATTTTTGGATATAAATAAACGATTTATTATAATTAGAGAAGGTTATAATTTACTAATAAATACGTATAATATATAATTATATTAGAATTAAATAAATTAATTCTATTAAGGAATTGATAGATAAATAGTAATATATAGATTTGTATTATAATTTATAATTTAAATTTAAATATTAAGTCGGCCGAACTAAATTTAATACGGAATTTAAAGAATTTATTTATAGAAGGCTAAAAGATAACTTTATATTAGGAAATACTATTACGTTTTACAATTTAATAGTCTAGGGATTAAATCCTCCCGTCGTTTTTTTTTACGGGCTTTAGTAGTATAAGGAGAGAGAGGAAATAATTAAAGAGTCTTCGGAAGAATAGGCCGACCCGAATGAGATGGGAATATTAATTAATTGTAGGATTGTAGTCGAGGAAGCGTTAGTAATATTAGAAAAGTAGTAGACCCCTTTTAAAGCCGCGGTTAAAATACTAAGGAAATTAAAAGTAGTCCGAAAGATTAAAAAGTAGAAAAACGAAAAATTAATTAGTTCCTTTACTAATTAAGACCGGTTAATAATTAATTATTTTATTTTACCGGAGAAAAGGAAGGCCGAATTAATATTAATTATTTTCAATTTGAATAAGAACCGCTAAATTACTACTATAGAATATAAATACGTTCTTACCTTTAATATAAAGATTTAATAATTATTGCCTTTACTTTTTAAAGTTAATATAGTATAGATTTAAGGGTAGTTAGATTCCGGTTATAAGGATATTATAGTAGAGAAAAAGGAGGAGGTTAAAGTAGAGTAATAGCGTTAGAAAGAGGTAAGGGATATAGTGCGTTTCGTAATAAACGTAATTAAGAGGGCTAATATTGTTAAAAGGCGCCGAAAGTAGAGGTATAGATTTTTACCCTGGGTTGAAATTTAATTATTTATTAGAACGTTATTATTACTTTTCCTTTCTTTAATATAATAGTAGAAATATTTTTTGTTAGAGTAGTAGTTTCGTTTTTATTTTATTAATGAATTTGTTAGGAGGACCTATAGTAGAATTTAAAAGGAAGTTTGATTTGGGGAATTTTTCTTGTTTTTTCTTTAGTATTGTTTTATAAGAATTATTATAAGAAGAGAAATCTAGGTAATAGGAGGAGATTAGTTCCTAGTTCTAATAGGTTGAAGGGTATTATTAACCTAAAAATAAAAGGGTAAAAATTCCTTCTTTATTTTAGACGAAAAGGATAAATATTTAAAATTAAATATTATTTACGACGAATATATTTGAACTTATACTCTTTAAATTTATTCCTCGCTAAGTCTACTTTTACTTTGTAAATCCCTTCCCCGAATTTGAGAACTTTAACCTCTAAATCTACTCCCCCTTCTCCATCTAAAATCTTTAGAGTTTAAAGGTTAGAGGTAATACCTCAGCATTACTTTTAATCCGCTCCTTAGGTATTTATAGCAATTGTTTTAAGCTTTTAAATCTAGTCTTATTATAGATATTACGGCCCTCTATAAACGATTTGACTCACTCCTTTAAGCTCTAAGGTTCTTCCTTTAAGTCTTGTGGGGTTGTTGTCTTTTCTTCGTGGTGTGGTTTTTGCTCCAAATCAATATTATTATAGATAATTAGGAAGAGAATTAATTATATCTTCGTTTTAAATAAATATACAATATTTTATAATAATACTAATAATTTTCGGGTTTTACCTTTTAAAAGTAAAGGGGTACTTAAATAAATAATAGTTAAAAGATTTTGGGTCTTACTTATTTATTATAATAAATATTTTACGATAATTATCTTTAATTAATTAGGAAATTAATAGGATTATTACGATTCGGTATTAACGAAAGAAATTATAAATAGGATAAAGCTAATTCTATTAACCGTTTCAAATAATAGAAGAATCTAATCGAAGGTGCCTAATAAATATAAAACTACTAAGGGAATTAGTATTTAATTTATCGATTTTGCTAAATAATATAATATTTAAATTTATAACTTATAAATATTAGAAATTATTCGCGTACGCTTATTAGAATATAAATTTGCCTTCTTTATAATAAAGCCGAAGAATTAGGATTAGAATTCGGTTTAATATAATTATAAAACGTTTAATTAAATTTAGAAGGAAAATATTATAATTTAATAATATTAGAAAACAATTTATAATATTTTATATATTAAATAATAGTTCCCCTTTAGGATATTAACGGAAGATTAAACGGTTAACGAATATATTAAAAATAATCGATTAATAAGGGTACTAAACGAATAAATAAAATAAATATATAGGAATCGCGAAATTCCTTAAAAATTAATATAGTTTAAAGATTATATAATTAATATCTCTAATAAAATCGTATTTAATTATACCAGAGAAAGAATTTCGTATAAATATCGGATTATTATTAAACCTTAGAATATTATTAATCTTCTAAAATTCTATCCCTAACTTATATTAGAATATAAAATATTTAAATAATAGAAGTAGACCGAAAAAGTATTAATACCGATTAATAATTATTAATTAAAGATTAATCCCGTTATTTTAATAATTAAAAGAATTAATTCATTGTTTAATAATAATTATTTTACGAAATATTAGAATAAGGATCGGTTAATTAAATCTATACTAATTCTAATTAAATAAAGAATTATAATACAATTAAAGATTAGTAACGCTATTTATTAATCTTTATAATTAAAGATCTTATTTCTTTTAAACCCTTAATTATTAGGAAGGAGCGTATTAAATTAAATTTAAAGAGAAATTAATAATTAATTATATAAAAAAAGATACTAAACTCCTAATAATTATAATTCCGTAAATAATTATAAGAATATATATTTTAATACTCCTTTTACCTAAATCCGATCCCCGCCTACCCTCCTATAAAAGGATATATTAAAATATCTTTGTATTTTAAATATTCGGGGTCTCTTAAAAATCCTTAGAAATATTAATAAATTAAAGAATATTAAATATAAATCTCCTATAAATTTAAATACGTTTATACGTCTTAGGATTAATAATTATATATTTATAACTCTAATAATTCGAAGGACGAATAATCCTATTAATTAGTAAAAAAACGATTAAAGGAAGTAAACGCTTATACCTATTCAAATATAACAAAATTTATTATTAAGTAGCGGATTAAATTAATTCTATTCTATATAGTAAATTCCTATTGAGAGTCCTAATCCTATTAAAAAATAAATTTAATTCGATAATTATACTTTCCGAATAAATTTATTAATTTATCCTATTTAATAGATAGAAAATAATTTAAAAAAATTATAAAATTATAATCCGGAGAATCCTCTAATTTAATTTACAAATTATAAAGAACAATTTAATTTAAATATACGTTCGCGCTTAGAAATAGTTAATTACTTATTAGGTAATATAATTTAGAAGGAATAGTTTAGAAGGTTAAACGAATAGAGAGTTTTATAAGGAATTACGGAAAGGATTTTAAAACCAAAGTAAAAGAAGCCGAAAAATAATAATAATAATAATAATAAAAATACTGGGAATTAATTATATATATTAAATTATTATAAATCTATTTAAAAGATTTTTATAAATTTAAAGGGAAGATTTAATTTAGGGTAATATACTTTATTCTTTTTACGATAAATTTTTCAATTTTTTTTATAATATATTTAAATTAGGGATACGCTTATAAAATTGGAAGGGTTTAATTAGATTGGGCATAATTAGGGATTATAAAGGGGATTAAGGAGCGAATAATTATATAAATTAATTAGACGAATAATTATTTACTTATTATAATAGATTTAATAAAATAGCTGTTTTAATAAATAAAAATAAAAAAGAAAGATAGAAATAGAGAAGAAAAGAAGGAAGATATTAATTTTCTTTCTAAGAAGGGGGGTAATTAATAGGAAAGATTGTGGCTATTCCTAAGTTAATTTATTAATATAGTTTTAAAAGAATAATTCAATATATTTCGTTAAGATTTCTTTTTAATTGAATTCTATTAATAATATTTTTATAAGACGTCTAATTATTTATTTTATTCGAACTATATATTTTAATCTTTTATTTCTTCAAAGAAGAGAATACCTTCATTTACTTATTAATTATTCAAATTATAAACTTTAATCCTACCGTTCATTTTCTCGATTATTTAAAATAGTTTCAATTTTTTTATCTAGTATTAGGCGTCGACTATCTCGACTATTTGGGTTTACAGCAATCATTAGCACTGCTCTAATCAGTCATCTGCAGCAAGTTTTATTGTAGTATATAATTGGTTTTTGTGTCGTAGTGATGAAACCGGCCCATTTCATTAATTAAAGCGCTTAGGAGTAATCTATTATTATTTATAATTAAAACGATTAATACGCGGCTATTAATATTTTAATATTTAATTCGAATATAAATATTATTAATTTAAATATTTACGCCTAATATAATACCGGGATTAGCCTTAGGTTCGTATAGAATATCCCTACTATTCTCTAATATATAGGTCGTTTATACTATATTAATTAAATTAAAATAGTTGTATACTACCTTCCCTAAATTAATAAGTTTATTTCTAATTAGTAAGAGGAATAGATTATTCGTAAGGTTTATCCTTATTTTATTCTTATAAGATTTAAATCTACTATATTAATTCTTTCTTTAATATATTTATACTTTATAACCCTCCTTCGCCTTCCCGGACGTAATTAAATCGTTTATATTAAAGGCGGTTATTATATATAAAGCAGCGAAAGTAATTCTAAATTACAATTTTAACCGCTTTACTTAAATAATAGAACTTTTTTAATAAATCGACGCCTATATATCTTCTTACGCTAAAGAAATCGGGAAAATATATATTCGTATTTATAAATTCTTTATTAAAAAATTCAAAAATAATTTTAATAACGTTATCTATTTACTCCCAATTATCGGGCCTATATTCGTCGATATAAATCTAATATTTAAAACCTTAGACCTAATTCACTTAAATAACTTTAAGGCAATAGCCGGTCAAAATAATTCGCTTACCCTATATTAAAAAGTAAAATACTTAAAAAATTTAGCCTAAATTCCAATTAGTTCATCCTAAACGGAATTTAAGTACCGTATTAACGAATAAAAGTAATACACTTCGGAAATAAGTTAAAGAGAAGATACTGTTACTAGAAATAAGGTAGTAATATATATTAATACTTAATATTTAATAATAATATTTTAAGTTAATAAAGTTCTTACGCTATAAAAAAAGAAGTATATTTTATTAATCGTCGATAGAGCGTCTCTAATAAAGAAATTCCGGTTAAATATTAATTCGGAAGGCGGTATTGCGGACCGTACTAGTAATACCAATTTAAAGGGCGGTACTACGGACCGTACTAACGATATTAATTTAGAAGGCGGTACCGCGGACCGTACCAGCGATATTAATATAATAATTAGTATTCTAAATCTAATTTCGGGGGGTAATGCCGCAAATACTCTAAATCCAATTTTAAGGGATAACGCCGTAAATATTCTAAATTTAATTTTAAGGGGTAATGCCGTAAATATTCCCTTAAATCTAATTTCGGAGACTAACCTAGAGGGTATTAATTCGGAGGATATTAATTAATCTTATTTTTATATAAATCCGATAGGGGTAAAAATTGTAATCCCCTATCGGATTTAGTAGTAGTTAAAATAGTTAGCCGTTTAATATATATAGGAGGATAGCGAAATACTAATAGCCGTAGAGGGAATTAATATTTAGGAGAATCTTAGGGCCGATATTAAAAAAAGATTTATAAATATTATTTATATAAATATTTTCCAAGCGGAGGTTTTATACCGTAGTAGGCTAAAGGTCCTTAAAACTAGAAATAGTTTAATTATTTAATTTAATTTCGAAGAGGTTTTATATTGTAGCGGGCTAGAGGTCCTTAAAATCGGAAATAATTTTATTATTTAATTTAGTTTCGAAGAAGTTTTATACTATAGCGGGTTAGAGGTCCTTAAAATCGGAAATAGTTTTATTACTTAATTTAGTTTCGAGTAGGAATAATTAAGGCGGCTTATAAGGCTAAACGCGATGCCCACTCTAATTTTATAATTTATTATTTAAATATTGTAAATAGACTAACGCTATACGTAAATATATATATAATATAATATAGCGACGCTATATACTAATAATTATGGGTATACCCTAATTTAAACGGGCAAAGCAATTTGTAAAATCTAAATCTAAATTTATTTCGATTTTAAATAAACTTATTTACTTATATTAACGAAGCCTATAATTACGCGTATAATATTATAATAGCGCTATATAGAAAGCTATAATAATATTTTCTAATTATTTTTAAGGATCCGATAAGTAAAATAACTTTTTTAAAATCGAAACCCAAATCGCTTTTATTCTTTTACCCTAATATTTTTCGTATTTTTTAATATTGAACCGGGCTAGTTATCGTTTATTCTTTAGCGCGCTATTAAACCTACTATAGTAATTATACTATTTATTCGCTTAATTATATAATCCGCCCTAAATAAGAAATAATTTCTATTTATAATTATTAATTACTAATCGAATAAATTAATATTATTACTATATCCTATTCGGTAAAGTTTGAACGCGGATTATAGCTAATAGGTAAATAAAAACGAACTTTAATATATTAATTATATAAGTCCAATTCGACGGGATCTTTACCAACTTTCTACTCTTCGCTTATACGTTAACTTCTCCTTCTTAATCGGGTAACCCGTAAGCGCAAATAACCGTTAGGGTAAAATACGTAATTATATATTCTAATAATAAACGGTTAAGTATTTATTAAAATAATTTATTAATTCGTAATATATTAATATTTCGACGGACTCTACTTACTGTTATATATTATATTATTCGCTACGCCGCCTTTATTTTAATATTTTTACGATAAGGATTTATAACGTTATTAGAACCCTTTTCCTTAATAAGACGCCCAATTCCCTCTATACAGTTAATAGAGCTTACTCCGTCCTTATTAATTTTAATTCCCCCTTCGAAAATTTATATATTTTAATTATCTGTTATCCCTAATCTTACTATAAAAATACTATACCCCTACAATCTTCTATTTTATAGCTCTCTTACTATAATTACCCCTAATATTATATTTTATTATACTTTATTTCTACAATCCCTCTAAATATACTCTACGATTATTAATTACTTATAATTTACCGCCCTTTATAATTAATTAAGCGTAAATAATAGGGTTTAAGATATATTTCAACCGAACTTTAATTATTAATTATATTATTAGCCTTAATTCGTTTTATAGACCGGGTTATTAAAAATAAACTTCTAAATACATTCTATAATACTATTTATTTATAGCCTATTACCTTTTACAATTAATTAAGCATAGATAATAAAGTCTAAGATATATTTCGACCGAACCCTAATTAATAATTACGTTATTAACCTTAATTCAATTCGTAAATAAATTTACTAAAAATAAATTATACAAAATTAGGTATTAAAATTCGAAAACGACTTACTATTATAATATTACTTATTATTAATCTTTCTATTAGTCCTACTATTCGGAATAAAAGTAAGAAAAGAAAATTATTTAAAATATAATATTTTCTAACTTATTGATTTGGGGTGGTATGCCTTATTCTTTTTGCGATGAATTTTTCAATTTTTTTCTACAATGCATTCAAATTAGGGATGCGCTTGCAAAATTGGAGGGGTCTGGTCAGACTGGGTATAATCAGGGATCATGAGGGGGATTGAGGAGTAAATAATTATATAAGTTAATTAGACGAGTGATTATTTGCTTACTATAATAGACTTAATAAGATAGCCGTTCTAATAAATAAGAATAAAAAGGAAAAAATAGAGATAGAGAAGAAAAAGAGGTAGGATATTAATTTTCTTTCGAAGAAGGGGGGTAATTAATAGGAAAGACTATAGCTATTCCTAAGTCAGTTTATTAGTATAGTTTTAAAAGAATGATTCAATATACTTCGTTAAAACCTCTTCTCAATTAAATTCTACTAATAATATCTTTATAAAACGTCTAATTATTCATTTCATTCGAACTATATATTTTAATCCTTTATTTCTTCAAAAAAGAGAATACTTTCGTTCACTTATTAATTATTTAAATTATAAACTTTAATCCTACCGTTTATTTTCTTAATTGTTTAGGATAGCCTTAATTTTTCTATCTAATATTAGGCGTCGACTATCTCGACTATTTAAATTTATAGTAATTATTAGTACTACTTTAATTAATTATTTATAATAAGTTTTATTATAATATATAATTGGTTTTTATATTATAGTAATAAAACCGGCCTATTTCAAATTGGTAATAAGGATAAAATAGGTTTTTTAAACTCAGCGCTAAATTAGCCAAAACGAAAATAGGAGACTTACGATTATAATTTCCTATCTTCGTTAAGGTTTATTTATTTCTAAGCAAGAACGATTAATTATTTACTTTAAAAATATATAACGATAATATTTTAGAGAACGTATAATATCTTTAGAATTAAATATACGAAAAATTTAGGGGCCCTCGATAATACTAATATATAATTACTTTAATAGCTATATTAAATCGTCGATATTATAAAAAAATAAATATTATTAAAAGGGACGACTATTTAAATATAATAATAAAGCCCGATTAAACGCTCGATTAATCGATTGAACGATAATAATAATTTAATAAAATAATCAAATGACGTAAAATAGCGAACGGATATAAATAAAATAACGGACAATAAAATAATATATATTATAAAGATTCGATAAATACGATAAACTATATTGATAAATATATAGTAAATTATAAATTTAGGATAATATTATTGATATATCCTTAAATAACGTTTATTTCCCCTTATAAAGTATAATAAAATTAAATAAAGTTCGATCAATCCTATTATAAGTATATAATTAATTATTTTTATATTAAAGTACTTTTATAAAGTATTTCTACCAAATCCTTTCTTTACAATATATATTTTTAATTATCGTTAAAGAATTTTCGTATCGTAATAATTTTAATTATTATAATTGAAAAAGTTTATAAAAATATAATTAATTAATATATTCCCTATTATAAAGGATTATATTAATTCCTTTATATAAAGTATAACGATATTTAATACTACTTTTATACGATTATAGCAACTTTTATAGTATTTATCGAAATACTTATTAAAATATAACTTTATATTATTCTCTTTATTTAAAAAAAGTTAGTAAAGAAATATTAGAAAGGAATATCTATTAGTAGCAAGTAATTAAAATAATATATTAGTATAAAGAAGATTAAGAAAGGTTAAAAACTTTATAATCTTCTTATTAAAAATAATTAGAAAGAATAAAAGGGATAGGATAATTAATAGTAATAATTCTAATTTTGGTACGAATAATAACTTCTTTAGAATTTTGGATATAAGTTTTAATTTAGCTACTTTAAATTAAATACCTATACCGATTTCTAAATTATTTCTATCGGTTTTTCTCCTATTTTTACTTTTATTCCTATTTTCTTCTTCTCCTCCGCTATTTCGACCTTTTCTTTCCCCTTTATATATAAAGCTACCTCCTCTAGAAGTTACTTTTATTACGTTCCTAATACTTCCCGCTACGCTTAAATAATTTAAACTATCTAGTCCGCTTAAAACGTTTGAATTAATAGTACTACTTATTTAATTTCGGATACCTAATTCGATAAAATTACCTACCCTATTACTTTTTAAATTTCTATTACCTACTCTATCTTTTCTACTCCCTTTCGCTTTATTTTTATTTTCCTTCGCCCGTTCGATACCGTTCTTACCGTCCAATCGGTTTATAGCCCCTAATTAACTATTACCTAATTAAAGTTCGCTTAAATAGCTTTCGACTATTAATAATCGAAATTATTATTATTTATAAGAATAATTTCTTCGAAGCAGTAATATAGCTACTATAATTATTTAAAATATAGTCCGCTCTAAAGAAGATAGTAGTAAAGTAATTTAAAAAGATATATTAATAAATTTTAAAAATAATATTTTTAAAGATTTATTTATAGGATGCCTTTTTAAAGTATTAATTACTAAATCCCTTACTACTTTTTTTATAATTAATTATCTATTTAATAAGAAATTTAAAGGAAATAAAATTAATTATTACTTCGAAGAGTTTAATAAATACGTTGAGAATTACGTATTAATTAATTGGGCAAAATTAAACGCTTAATTCTAATAGTATTCGAATAATATAAAAAAGATCTATCGAAATATAGTCCGGACTTTCGATAAATAGAAGATATTTACTTAAATAGAGTTCGAAAGGTTAATAAAATAAGAATTTCTTATTTTAAATCCTAAATAAATAAATTCGAAGATTATTTTTTTAAAGGTTTTTTATAATCGTTCTATACCTTATAAGAAGTTAAAAATCGTAAAAGCAATATTAATTTATTTTATCCTACTTTCTAAGCAATTTATAAAGGAACGAGAATTTATAAAATTTATTATAGTACGGAGCTTTTATAGGAAATTAAATAGAAAGACGCGTTAGATAATTATGAATTATATTAGGTTAAAGGAGGAAATTTATAAAATAAGTTGGCTAGAATTTACTAATCGAATTACTAAAGTAATTATTAAATAGTTTAATTATAGAGACGATAATAAAGGATTTAATTCTTCTACTAATTCTTTTAATAATAACGTAGTTACTACGTAATTAAAAAAATAGAAGAATGTAATTAGGAGTATCGAATTGAAGAACGATACTTTAAACGATTATTTTAATGAAATTATTAAGAAGAAAAGTACGTTATAGAAAAACTAAAAGAAGATTAATATAATATTAATAACGGTACTTAATAGTTTAATTTATAAGTTAGACGTAGAGAAATTAGTAAATTAATTATCTAATTTAACATTCGTACAATTAGAAATAAAGATTAAATTAACGGAAAAACTTAATAGAAAAGCTATTAAAGAATATTAAATTAATTATAGTAATATATCTACCTTTTTAATTAAAACTACTAATTTTTTTAACTAAAGTTAATCTTTAAAAGGAGGCTTCAATAAATAAAGATATAGAGGAAGGTAAAGTAGAGGAATTTATTAAAGACGTTATTATTAGTATAATAGTAATTACTTTTAGTATAATTATTAGGAAATGATTAATAATTATTAAATTTATAAATTAATAATATATTAATTAAGAATTCCTTTATTAATAATTTAAATTACTCTCGCTATTAGAAATAAAGAGGAAATAAGCGACTTTATCCCTAATAAATAGGTTATTAAAATTAATAAATAAGGGAAGTTTAGGTCCCATACGAGATTATAGATAGCTATTTACAGTAAGATAGTTAAATATAAGGTTATTTTTAATAAATGGGAAAGGGAGATTTAGATACCGGTTTAGAAAATTAAGTTTGAACCCAATTTTAATTTACTCCCGGATACTACTCCTAATATTTAGAATATAAAGAAGAAGGGCCCTACCTATTAGATAAATATATATACGATAGATATTATAGAGTATTTCTATATAAACGATAGATTAGACGTTAATTAGAGCGTTTTCTAGAGAAATTTTAAGGAATGCGAGGTAATAATAACCCGCTAGTTATCTATTATACCCCCTAATAATTTAATATATTACTTTATTAGCGTTACGTAAATAACGGGAGGTTAGATTAATTAAGTTAAATATATACCGGTATTTAAAGAAATACTAAAAAACGAAACGGATTTAACTACTATCGATACCTAGACGATTAGCGAATATTTAACCGAATAGTTATTTAATTAACAAATATTTCTATTACGGGGCGAGAGGGCACCGTTGGGGGTAGGGTAAGATATACGTTGTTGTACGAAGGAGAGAAAGGGAAGTGTACGTAGAGGATTGGCTATATAGGCGAGAGCCCAGATAGGCTAGTCCGTACGCGCGTACGTGAGACTGCACGTGACGAAGTATGTAACTAATACGAATATATAGCTCTAGGCTATGGTACGAAGCATTAATATAGTATATATACGGTTAATATAGTATAACTATATTATAGGCTAGCCCTATAATACTATCCCCCTTTAAAAGAAGTTTGTAGAGTTGAAAAATCTATATATATATATAATAATAGACCTATTCCTTTATAACCTATTATAATCTACGAATTGCGTTAGAAATAACTTTCCTAATTATATATCTATTAACTATCGTAATACTTTGCTAAATACTAAGTATAATTTATCCTCTACCTCTTTATTAACTGTTATATCTATTTTAAATATTATAATTATATTTGGGAATAGTTTCGTTATATCGATTATAGAAGCCGTCTCTTATTAGAGACGAGCGGAGTAGCGCTATAGAGGGGCCGGGTCGGGAGTTGGGGCGGTTAGAGAGTTGGGGGCCGCGGTTGGAGAATTGGAGGCGAGACGCTAAAGGAGGCTCTAAACTTCTAGAAGGATAGGTTTATTCAGGTTTTCGTAATAGAATTATTATAGGTAGTGTTTGTAATCGATAACGTTACTAACGGGCTCCTAAATAAAGTTACCAGTCTTCTATTTAATATAATACTTTTAATAAAAATTAGAGCCCTTCTAAACGTAATCGATAAACTTCTCGAATATTTATTTTTTGTATTCCTCTTAATTATTTATTTGTATTATTACCTTTTTATCGTTAATTTTAATATTAATCGAAGTATTTTAGCCGGGTAATCCTTTGCCGGACTATAATTATATTATAAAAATATAGAAGATTAGTAAATATTTTATATTAGTAGGTAAAGCGAGGTAAATTATATAAAATTCGGTTCGGACGATTTTAAAGGGCCTTTCTTACTAGAGGGAGAATTTAGCGTAAAGGCAGCTATTAACGAAGTTAATTATATTTAATAAGACTATATTATTAGTATAATATTTAGGCGAATCGATACGCTTTTTATTAGCGTTATCTTTATACTATATTTATATACGCCGAAATTATTAGATTACGAAGTCCTAAATCTTCTAGAAGTAATCCGCTAATTCGTTAATTTTATAATATTCTTTAAATTAAACCGGTAATAAGTTTAGTAGCGGTGGGGTATAAGGTTCGGTATTTATATAAGGGTAATAACTATAATTAATAAAAAATAGTAAGATTTTTATTAACGACGAGATAGCGTTATTATTAACGAATTCTACGAATATTAATTATTTTGCCTAATCTATTTATACCTAATTAATATAGAACTTTAAAAATTATTTTATTTCTATATTAATTCGTTCCATTTAGGCATTAATTTACGGGTAGAAAATAGATATTAATTTATAAATGACGGATAGTCTCTTATAGAGGGTGGATTAAAATCGTAAAATAAATTAAGTATTTCTATTAAATAGAATATTATTTAATAAGTTATAAATTAAATAAATATAATTAATAAAGTAGTCGGTTAATTCCTTAGCTTTAAGGGTTATAATTATAATATAATAATATATTTTAGTAAGG
The DNA here is from genome assembly GCA_009806015.1 of Neurospora sp. CHS-2018b. Lineage (NCBI taxonomy): Eukaryota > Fungi > Ascomycota > Sordariomycetes > Sordariales > Sordariaceae > Neurospora > Neurospora sp. CHS-2018b. Next base: position 475,373 of record RAOV01000015.1, on the reverse strand, counting down.
TAGTTAATAATAATAGCGATATATTTAAAGGTTTAGTTAAAATAGGTACTTTCCAGTAGCGAAGTAACGTAATTGATAGAAATATTTTTTTAAAGCGCTAGAGAGACGGTTACGAATTTAAAGTAGCTGGTAGAGCTACGTTTTAAAAATTTAATTTTCGTATATAGGAGGCAACTTTTATAGAAAAATTTTATATTATTATATATCCCTTCTTAATAGAAGTCGTATTATAAAAATTCGTATATAGCGTTATAGTTAGGGTAGCTTATACTAGGGGTATTATATTATTAATTAATTAATTAGAATTAGAGATTTTTATCGTAGGGATTAATAATGATTTTATTACGCTACTTCGCAATATTATTAATAATATAGTATTCCGAAAAGGTTTTATAAAAGATTTTCTTAATAATTAATAGTTATTACCGGCGGGTTTCATTTATTAGGTAAAAGACTAGTTCTTATAGGAAAATAGACGTTTTATAGCTTATACGGATTAGGTTATCGATAGATTTAATATCGAAGTCCTTTTAACCTAATAGGTATAGTAAGAAATTGGCGGCGGGGTCTTCGAAGCAACCCTCTTCGAACTATAAGGGGTTAAATAGAATTCATTTACGGGCGATTAGGCGATTATCTTCCTCGCTATCTAAATAATTGTTAGGTTTATAATTTAGGGTATTTAATTATAAATTCTTTAAACCGGGGGTATATTTAATTAAAAAATTGAAGCGAAATAAGAATTGAGATTAGCGTATATACCGTTGGGTAAACTATTTATTAGTTATAAAGGTCTATAAATTCTTATAATTAATTAAAATATCGAATAGTTACTAAGCTCCTTCGAACTCTAGCCTCTACTCCTTTAAAGCCTTAATAATAATTAATAATTCCTTATTATAAATGTTATAATTATATTCTTATAAGGTATATTTAGTTGAGAAATAAATTATAGAGTAGAAAATACTATTATTACTATATTATAAGAAGGTACCGCCGGCGGCCTAATTAGAAGTATTTATTTCGACGATAATTTTCTTAGTCCAATTGTAGATCTTTAAGATAGGGTTTTTAGTAAAGGTTTTTTTAAGAAATTTAAATACTATTCGATAATTATCATTCTAAATTTAAATTATATCTTTCTTTATAAATTTATAAAGTAGGGTTACTATAATTGAAAAATCTTTAATAAACCGTCGGTAGAAATTTACAAAGTTTAAGAAGGATTATAAGGACTTTTTTAATTCCGGGGCCTACTATTCGGTAATTATTTTAACTTTCTTTAAATCTATTTCAATGCCGCCCGGGGTAATAATAAGGCCTAAATATTTCGTATAAATTGTATAGAATTCGTATTTATTAATATTAATATTGAAGTTTATTTTAGCGAATTGGTTAAAGACGTTATTAATATACTATTCGTAATTTCGTACGTTGTCCGAATAAATAAGGACGTTATTAAAATATACGGTTATATAAATATTAAGGATATTATAAAAGATATTATTAATATAATTCTAGAAAGCCCCGGGGGCGCCTTATAAATTAAAAGGGACGATTAAGGACTTAAATAGGCCAAATTATATAATAAAAGCGGTCAACTATTTATAGCCCTATTTAATATAAATTTTATTAAAGGCTACAATAATATTAAATTTAATAAACATTTTAATATAATAGATCGTATTTAAAATTTCCTTAATAAGCGGTAACAGGTAACGGGATTTAAAAGTTACATTATTAATACCTTTATAATTAACGTAAATACAGATTCCGCCTCCTAACTTCTTAATAAATAAAATTAATATTAATACTTTAAATTAAAAAGGCCGGATAAACTTCTTTTTAAAATTATTATCGATCTATTTTTTAATAATATTAAATTCATTTAGGTTGAAAGTACGGCCGCGAAAAGTGGGCGGTAACGCTCCCAAACGGAATTTAAATTTAAAATCGTACGAATAATTAAGGGGAAGAACCTCAGCGCCCTCTTACTTAAAAATATTAATATAATACTAATATTATTTAGGGAATTTAGCCTAAATTTGAACGTCGGTCTTAAGAGGTTTATCTACTTTCTCGTAGAATTTTATAACGTTTTTAAATATAATTTTACTAATATTAATACTATTAGCGGTGAAATATTTATTAATAACTTTTTTATAGCGTAGGAAATTATTATTAGTACCGTTAATTTATATAGAATTAGTAATTTTTACGGCGCGTAAAACGGCCGCATTACCTTCCCCTACTAAAGTATTAATCTATTAATAGTAATTACTATTAAAAAACCTCTTATACCTCTATCCTTTACCTATTAATACCTCCTTAATTATATCCTCTATTAAATTATTATTTATATTCTTAAAATTTAAGACGCTTCCTTTTTCCTTTACTTTATCCTCTTCTATTATCCTTCTAATATCCTCCTCTATATTAGCCCTAATTGTACGGATAATATAGAGTTTGTACATTTCGGCTAATTAATTGAAATTTATTACGGAGAGCTCTTTAATATTATTAGAATTAATAGGATTATTAAAAATATTATAAAGGCGGACTATAATACAGTAATTTATAGCCCTAATACAAGTTCTTCTAACGATACAGTAGGGGATTAGAACTATATAAGGAATTTAAAGTCCCGTTAGGAGCGTAGAGAATATAATAATTTTATTTCCTATAATTTTACCAATTAGAATCGTACTTAGCTAGTTAACTATTCAATTCTTAAAATAGTTAAACCTTTACTAGGCGGCCCTTTTTATAATTATAAGGATAAATAAACGGTAAGCGGATTCCGTTTATAACGAGGCCTCCGGTTCCCCTTCGTTAAATATCTCTTTATAAGAAGGCTTCTTATACGTAGGGCATATACCGGGTATATTTAGGCAAGGAGCAAAGAAGTAATAGGTTACTAATAGAGTATAATAATTAGCGGTTTTATAAAGGAAGTAGCCTTATTACTCGTAAATAGGGCTAAAATAAAGAAAATCGTTAGGCTAATCGATACTTAGGGCGTAATATACTAACTAAAGGTAGCTAAGAATAACGGAATTATTTTTAGCGAAATTATAAATAAATAAGTCGATAATTTTATAATAAATATTTACTTATATCGTTAATTTAAAGAAATAGGTAATACTGCCTTTTGTTTGGCCGTTAGCGAAGTATAATAATTTAGGGACGGGCAATTTAAAGAAAGGTAATCGATATCGAAAAATAAAATAACGGTTAATAAAATTAAGAATAATATAACCACTATTAACGAAAATAGAATAATATAATTTACGCGGTCTATAAGATAGGTAGATAGAAAGATTTAATAAATTAGGGTATTTATAACGGCTATTTATTAAAGATCGGTTTATTTTAATAATATTTAATTATATAAGGACGGTCCCTTATTCTCCCCCTCTTCCTTATCTAATAGATTAGTACCTCTAAATATAATTTAATTAAAAGGCTATATATTTCCCTAGCCGTAAACAGAGCCGTTCTCGTTATTAACGAACGGGCTAACGAAGCCGGGCTAATAAACGGGGACCAGGTAATAGTAACCGCCGGGGCCGGGGGTACCGGGAGTTAAAGCGCCCATTAATATACTAACTATACCTATAATATAGATTTAATAGCCGCTACCGTAATTAGGGCGCTACTAGCCGTAGCTATACTAACCCTAGGCCGGCTACTACTATTAGCCGCCATTACTACTACCGTTATTATTAGCATTATTATTACTACTATTCTTATCCTTACCCTTCTTCTTATTATAGGGTTTAATTTCTTTTTTAAAATTAATTTTAAAGCGGTATTCGGCTAAATAATAACCCTTTTTACTATAGCGGGTATATATTCTATTCTTTATACGGAATTTAAAAACGTTATTATCGATAATACGAGAGATTTAAACATTGGAAGCAAATATAGTATCGAAATCTATAGCGTTACTACCCTAATTAATAATAGCTTCGCTAGTAGAAACGGAGGCGCTAAAGGTACTAGCGGCGGTATTAGTACTAATTTTATAGTAAGGGTTAGTAGTTTTATTACGCTAATTTTTATCCTTTAAATTCTTTACGAGGTTATAAGCGAACATTAATTATTCGTTATATTTATTATTAGCGGGCTGGGGGTTCTAATAAGTAATAGTAGCGCGGACGTACTTAGAGATCTTTTAATATAAGTAATAAATCTTTATATTATTATCGAAATTATAATAATTAATAAGGTAGGTAAAATTATCTTCGAATTCCTACTACTTTATACCTTTAATTATCTTTAATTCTTCGAATTCGCGGTAAGAATGGACGATAATATTAACGTTATTATACTTCTTAATAAATTCTACTAGTAATTCGCTTACTTTAATCTATTTGGCGGGCAAATTTTCTAAAATCTTAATAAATTCTATTTCAATAGCTTCGAAGGGAACGCCTTCAATAGAGTAGGTAATAAGAGAGAACTTTTTACATTTAATATTAAAGAATTTAAAGTTATTAAATTAGGCGAATTGAATGCGAAAGCGCTAGGTATAGTATTTAATAGCACGCTCGATAGTAATACCTTTACTATTAAACGCGGGCAATATAATAATATGCGATATTGACTTATAGCCGCTATTATCGTTCGTAATAATTATAGTTTCGGGTTCGTCGTTACTAGGGTCTTCGTTATCTTCGGGCTTATTATTTCCGTCCGTAGGGATATTAATATTAAAGATAGGGGTGCCGGAGGCTTTAGCCGTAATAATATATTAGCGGAAGTTATTAACTAATTTCTAGTACTTCTCCTTTTACTTTTAATAGGAGGCCTTAAAATTAATTCTTAAGGTCGAGAATTCTATTCTTAAAGTAATAATATTAACGTAGAAGGAGCCGATCTCGTCCGAGTAAATTTTTTAGAGGGTTTTAACTTTAATTTCGTAATCTTTATAAATTTCCTATACGTAGAGTAGGGCCTTAGTTTGGATAGTAGCAACGTTATTACCGAATTATTTAATTTCTTATTAGGTAATTACGAATTAGGCCTTAGAAATTTCGAATAGTTTTTCTACTTCCCGCGCTTAGGTTCTAACGCTAATAACGTTATTATAAATTAGGTAGTTAAAAGCTATAAAAACGATACGAAAAACGGAGAGGTTAGAGAGATTGAAGGCGTTTTTAATAAGGATATTAATAATAATTATTTAATTATTAAGGGTTTTAAACGCTTATAAAATATTTAAATAGAATTCGTAATTAGCTAAGTCAATTATTATAAGGGTACTGATCGTTGTAATCGCTAGGAAATTATTAATTATTAGAGGAGTATTATTAAATATTAATCGCTAAATTAATACGCCGGGCAAATATAAGGGAGAAAGAAAGAGAGTACGAGTTATTTAATAATAAATTCGGCTTAATAGTTACCTAATTCGACGGTTAGGATCGCGACGAAAGTTTTAATCGTATAGGGACGAATTTTAATTAATTAATTAATATAATTCGAATACGATTAATCTTCCTCTACTAAATAATAAGCGCGCACAGCGTAATAGTTAAATATAATAAATTATTACAGGGCGAGAGGGCACTATTGGAGGTAGGGTAAAATATACGTTATTATACGAAAGAGAGAAAGGGAAATGTACGTAGAGGATTGGTTATATAGGCGAGAGCCTAAACAAGCCAGTCCGTACGCGCGTATATAAGACTATACGTAATAAAGCATATAATTAGTACGAGTATATAGCTCTAGGCCATAGTACGAAGCACTAGTATAGTATATGTGCGGTCAGTGTAGTGCAACCACATCACAGGCTAGCCCTGTAATAATTTCCTTTTTTACTTATAGAAGTATATAATTTATATAACGGGAATAATTTATTAACGTACTTTTATAATTACCCGGACGTATTAGAAGATTAATAACCTTTTAGGTTAACCTTTAATTATTTAGCTTCGGTTTTTGACCTTATATTAATAGCCGATTAGCCCGTTCTAATTCCTTAATTAGTATTAATTTTTAATTACCTAATTCCTCTTCCTAATAATAAAAGTAATAAGTTAAACGACTTAATTTTGGAAATGAATATAATTAAATAAGAGTTTATTAATATTTGTAAGGTTTACGAAGTAAAATTGGATAATATTATAAATTATAATTATTAAATAATTTATAATTGTATTCGAAAAGATAAAGAAAGAATTTAGGTTAGAATAGACGTTAATAGAATAGTTAAATAGTTAAGAGAAAAGAAGGAAATAATTGCTAATTATATTGGTAAAACTTCTTTTTTTAATAGAGGAATAAAAAGGTTAAGGAGATTAAACGTTATTAATAATAACGAAATTATATTTAATAAATAACCTCTTATCGATTTTAATAGTATAAGATAATTATTACCTATATTTCTATAAAAGATCCTTCGGAAAGCTATAATTTAAAATAGGCCTTTTAATCTACCGATACTAGAATTTAATAAAGAGAATATATTACTATACTATAATTAAGCCGCGTAAACTTTAATAGAATTTAAAATGATAAAGCAAAAGCTAATTCGGATTCTTAATCTAAAGGCTATTACTAACGAAGTAATAAAAACGCTAAAAGATTAATATCCTTTAGTAAATAAAATTATAAGGTCCAATATTTTAATTCCCTTGCGGGAATTATATAAAATAGACTAACGTTTCGTATTAATTATTATTATAATAATTAAGTATAACTCTAAATTAAATAAGAATTTAGCTATAATATCCTATAAAGGAAGTACGATAATTAATAAATTAACGGAAACTAATAAAGTAATCCTACTTATAGGAGAAAGCGTTCAAACGAACGCTATGAATTTAATAGAGCTATTAATAAATAAAATACTACCGATTAATCCGAAGTTATTCAATATAAATATTTATTATCTAAATAAAGGATTTAATAAATATATTAATTTTTTTAGAAAAGATATAATAAAGCCTATTCTATTATATATTATAAAGAAAATCACTCCGGAATAATTGAAGGTTTATTTAACCTAATTGTCGTACCTATTTTAATTGGGTAATATAATAAAGATTTTAATCCTACCGACCTTATTTATATTATTTTAGTATAATAGAAAAAAGGTTAGATTATTATTAGATATTAGCGTAAAAGTGAATATAATCACTTGGAAAATGGCTATAGAATATAAATTAATTATTTTTAATATTTAAATATCTAATACCGATAGTAATAGGGGCCGAATGTAACGGTTCTGAACGAGTGTTGCACAGCGAGCAGTCGTATAAGGTTAAAATGCTATATTTGACAAGGAAAGAAAGGAAGGAAGACTGCGCAGAAGGCGCAGTCTGGAAAAGGGTTTTGTGCACCGTAGTGCCAAGGCCGGGGCAGGCGTACCAGAGCCTTCGCTAGCTTTATAGACTTGGCATCCGCCAAGTCTAACCCTTGGGCTCTACCCCTATAATATTACCCCCCTACTCCCTCAAAGAGACGCAGGCCCACCGCACGAAAGTCGCAGACATAGCTAAATATACGAAAATAACCAAAATGAGCCCGCCAGTCACGCCCAACCAAATGCCCATCTAAGAGGGGAAGAAAATCAACAACACCAACAAGAATCATCACCATCTGAGCCCTCAAACAAACGCTGCACGACCACCTACTCCCTACCCGGGTCAGTAGTATTCTTAAATTATAAATACCTACCTTTATAAAGCTACACCCATTAGCCTAAACACTAAAACTTAATTAGGGGACATTTCTAGACTTTACTTATCCGGCAGTCCTCTTCCGCTAAGTAATAAATCTATACCACCAATAGTAGTTAGAAATAAAGTTATTACTTAGTACTTCGTATTATTCTACTTCCCTTACTAATAGGAACCTTATTATTATTATTATAACGATAGCTTAGTAATCCTTATACCTACAAAATATTTATACTTACTACCTTCCTACGGTTACGTATCGTAGTAGATACTAACTTCTAATTACGTATAGAGAGGTAGAATAAATCTAATTACGACTTAACCAGTAGGCAGCATACTCAAACAGCTATAGAGGCTCCTCCTTTACAAACGTACAAACCTCCCTCCATTATAGTATTTTTAAGGCGTTACTATCTATCGATACAATAATTATTTAGTCTATAAACTCCTCCTCTTAATCATCATTATCGTAACTTTTTAAGCCCCCAACCGGACTGCGAATCTCTACGTTATTTATCCTCGTCTTTTACTTATATTTCTTAGCCTAGTGAGAACCACTACCGTAATTAATATATTTCCTATTTCTCTTCTATTATTAACGTAGCTTACTAATAAGCTCGCTACTCCCCTTTATCCTTATCGTAGTAATATCCATCGGCTCACTACCATTATTATTAACTAAGTATTTTAACAAAGATATTAGAAAAGTTTTGCCGTTAAGGCGGCAAAGGTATTCGAATAGTACTAAGTATTACTTAGGCACGTCGGTTCGGTCGTCGAAGCGTTATTTCCAATCATTATTTAGAGTAGTAAATAATTGGCTAACTTTAATAGGTTTTAATTAAGAGTCGGCCCGAGCCCGGTAGAGTACCTTTTCGAAGCGGGCGAGGAAAGAAGCGATACTTTCGCCTATCTTTTAGCGAAGTTTATAAAGCTCCTACCCTATTCGTTTAGCGGCGTTAGGGTCCCTATAAATAAACCTAAATTTCTTAATAAATTTATTAGGGGTACGGGACCTTAGCACGCTAACGAAGGCGACTAATAATTTCTTAACGGAGGGTAACAAATAGGCGAAAAGGTAATAGAATTACACTTCTATATTACTAATAACTAATTTATTTATATAGAATTTAGCCTACGCGCTTAAAACCTAGGTTTTAAAGTCCTCTTTATTATTTAAAAACTTCTCAAGGTAGGGAAGGACTGGCTTTAGGGAAGCCGGCGAGGTTTTGAAAGCGGCGAACTTATTTAATACAGTCTTAAAGGTAGCGCTAAACTATTAAATACGTTCTTAAGGGTCTTAGGACTACGGGATCTAGTTCAGTACTATTATCGAAAGGGACGGAGGTCCGGGCAACGATAAAAATCGGTCGGTAAGAACGGTTATCGTAAATAACGAAAATGTCGCTAAAAAACGAGAGCGACAATAGGAGACTCTTTAGACATACCTACAAACGTTTGGTAACGGTGATAATTGAAAAGAGGGTCAAATATAATGTAACGGTTCTAAACGAGTGTTGCACAACGAGCAATCGTATAAGATTAAAATACTATATTTAACAAAGAAAGAAAGGAAGGAAAACTACGCAGAAGGCGCAGTCTGGAAAAGGGTTTTGTACACCGCAGTGCCAAGGCCGGGGCAGGCGTGCCAGAGCCTTCGCTGGCTTTACAGACTTGGCATCCGCCAAGTCTAACCCCTGGGCTCTAGCCCCATGACACCGAAGAGGCTTTATTAGGGAGACGTATATAAAAATCTAATTGGCCAATTAGTCTAGAGATATATATTTCTTTATTATAACGATAGATCTTCTATATTATAATTTGATATTAGGGTAATTATTCTTTAAGGACGCTTAAATAAAGTTGAACTATTTAATTAATAGAATTAAATCAGCTAATATTTTAATAGATAGTATTCTAATAAAAGTAGCCTTAATATTAAAGGAGAAAGCTAATCTTTTAATATTCTCCTTTCAATTTTAGGACGATACTGAGTAGCTATTTCCTATAGAAAAGCTCGCTAACTATTTTAGGATTACGTTTAACGAATATTAATTAATCCCAATTTAATATAATAGAAATATTAATGATATAATTTTCGGTCGAATCGAAGATATAATAATTAATTAACTATTCGAATATCTTTAGCGTATTTAGCAGCGATTTCGATAATTAAAGAAATTACTTCGGGATATTACTTAAGAACTTTTATAAAATACGCTATTCGACAAAGAATTGGAGGCTAGCCTATTTAATTATATCGATAAGGATACTAAAACGGATACGGTTAAATAGGCGTTAGGCGTTTTATATAAAGGAGTTGGATATTAAAACAAAATTCTTAAAAATCGATAATAAAAACGAACTTACTAGAAGTTTTATAAGAAACTAATTAAAAATCTTTTATATCTTTTACCGTTACTATAAAATTCGGATATAATTAATCCTTTAGAAGCGACTAATTAATTAATAAAAGATATAATAAAAAAATTAGAAAGCTTTATTATTTATACTATATATAAATATAAAGATTAGAAAATTATACCAGTCGATAATATACTTTCGGATAGATTAAAGCTAGAAGGAGATCCTTAATAAAAGATTAAGTATTTTAAATATCGATAAAAAAGAATTAACGAAAGGATAAAAATTTATCCGTTTAAATAAGATAATATAATTACCTTTCGTTTTTCTAAAGAAATAAAAAGTAAACGCCTCTATCCTAAGTGTTTTAAAACTATATTAAAAGGTATTTAAAATATTTTAAATCCCGAAGAACGGGACCTCTTTACGTATATTTTAAAGAACAGAGAAGTTACTTTAGTATAGGAATTTAAATATATAGGAAAAATCGAATTAAATATCTTCCTATTATAAAAAATTAGGATAATTCCTTATATAATATAGTAAAATAAATTAATTCCTATATTGAAAACCAATTATAAAAAGGTCTATAAGCTTCTAAAAGATCGAATCAAGCGTAGAATTCTAAAAGAGAACTATACAACCTATAGAAACAATTAGTTTCTAATAACGAAGAAAAATAGCGGGCTAAGACTAATTAATAATATATAACGTATTAATACAATTATTCTTCGTAATTCAAATATCCTTTTAAATTATAAAGAATTTAACGAAGAATTTAGGGGTTATAAAATACTTTCGCTATTTAATTTATATTCTAAGTACGATTAAATCGAATTTAATAAGAAGAATAGAAATCTTATTACTTGCCAAAACCCTATAGGTTCTTATCGAAATACTATATTATTTTAAAGAGGAATAAATTCCGTTATTTAATTTATACGAGGAATAACGAGGATCTTATATAATTTAATACTTTATGTTTGCCGACCTTACTTAGATAATATTTATATAAAATTAATTATTATAAATTATAATAGAGAAGAAATTAAATTTAGGATTAGAAAATACGTATTTAATTACCTAGTAAATATTAATAAAGTGCTTATTAATATTAAATTAAGTGGCGCAATAATTATAATAGAAAAATCGAAATAGTACTAGCTAGAAATTATATTAATTAATTACCTCTATTTAGAAAACGGCCGACGATTATCGCTAGAAAAAGTATTTAAAATCCTAACTTAGAAATAATATAAATTTATTAAAATAAAAGGGAAAGAATTATAATAATTAAGGGCTTTCTTAGGAATCGTAGGGTATTATAGGGTTTGGATTAAGGATTTTAAATTAATCGCCTTACCCCTTTATATTCTAATAAAGAAAGGAGTAACTTAGTAATAGATAGAAAATAAATAATTTATATTAGAATACCTTTAATATAAGGTAATATTAATACCCTATTTAGCCCCGATTATTTATAACGACCTATAGTACGGCTAGATCTTTCTTATTATAAATATATTATTGATCGGTTAGGGTATAATCTTTAAATAAATTGGACCGGATAAGATAAAATATTTATACCGATTTGAGAGCGGAATTTAATTAAATTCTAAAAAAAGATATAACGCTACGAAAAGAGAATTTCGGGGTCTTTTTTATACCTTAAAACGAATAAAAAGATATTTCTTTAGCGTTTATTTCGTTATCGAAACGGATATTCAAATTATAGTATATTAATTGAAAAATACTATTAAAGATATACTTAGAATATTAATTATATATTAGATAATTTAAATTCGGCTATTCGACTTCGAGATTAGATATATTTTAAGAAAGAAGAATGTAGTAGCTAATTATTTATTACGTCTACCTCTATTTAATAAAACTATTAAAAATAAAGAAAAAGAAGAAGATATTAATAATTATATTGATCGCCAATTCTATATTATTTAATTAGATAAAAGATACCCCGGAGCAATTAAAGAATAGGAACTATTTAAAGGTTGGTAATTAATTAATTCCTAATTGATCGCTAAATACCTATAAACCCTTAAACTTCCTTATTCCTTAAAAACAGAAATAGAATAATACCGTTTTAAAACGGAAGCTTTAAAATTCTTCTTTAAGGATAGTACTTTATAATTATATTTAAAGAATACTATTTAGGTATTACGTAAATTAATTAATAATATAATTAATTAAAATACTATTTTTCGAAAATACTATAATAAAATCGGGTATAAGGGAAGAGAATTTATTTACCGCCGGATTACCGATTATTATTATTAAAAAGGGATATATAACTATATAAAAAACTATATTCGGTCTTGCCTAAACTATTAGAAATAGAATCCTAAGCGATTTATTAATACTTTTTAATATATTAATCTATTACTTTAATTATTTTGTAAATAGACGTTAAATATTTAATACTTATTAGGATAAAATAGAAAATAAATCGGTATTATTAAAACGTAAGACGATTTTATAGGATATATAGAAGTAAATATTTTACTTTCCGTTAATTCTAAGAATATTATTCGATTTCTAATAATAAAGATTATTTATTAATAAGGACTTCTATTATTAATAGTAGTCGATAGCGGATTAGAGTTTAAGAAAGATTTTACAAAACTACTATTCTTTTTAAAAATCCTATATATCCGGATCTTACCTTATAATTCGAAGGTTAATAGCATTAATAAATTTAGTTACTTTCCTATTACTACTATATTAATAAAGATTATTAATAGTATTAGTAAGGATTAGAAGCTTTAATTACCTTACGTTCTATTTATTAATCGGACTACTATTTGTAGAAACTACGGTTTTACTCCCTTCTTTCTCGGTTATAAATATAATTTAATTTCTCCAATCGAACTTGACCTACCTTTTTAAAGAATTATATAATAGGTAAGGATTAGGGATAATAAATCACCTAAAGCTAAACTTAATTTAATATTTATTAGAGCCCGTTTACTATAAGATAGTAAATATTAATTCAATTTAATTATAGAACGAATCTCTACTATAAGAAAAAAAGCTGTAAAATACCGTAATATTATAAATAAAGGGAAAATTAGGCTAAATATTACTAAATTAATTATAGGAAATTTAATACTAATCTATAATTTAGTTCGACGGATTAATATAAATTCTATTCGGAAATTAACTTACTAATAGTTTAGACCTTTTAAAATCAGAAAAATTATATCTAAATATAAATACTTATTAAAAACGCTAAATAATATTAATATTATAACTTCGTATCCAATAGAAAGGATAAAGAAATATTTTTATCTTAACGGAATATAGTTAGAATTTAATTAGAATACTATAAATTTAAAAGTATTACTACTAATTATTTTAAAAGGTACTTTAGAAAAAATAATAATTAACGAAAATACTATAGGACGAATAACAATAGAGGAAGAAGGATAGTAATCTAGTAAATAAATAGTAAAGATTAATTAATTATAACGACCGGAGATACGGCGAAATATAGAATAGAAGAATAGGAAGTGTCAGGTCGCTAGGGACTTATCAGGACGTTGGGGCCGTACCAGCGCCGAAGGACGTCGACGGCTCCGCAGCGCAGCGCCGTAGTGTAGCGTCGGGCCGGCTTAGAGACGCTCCGGACTTAGCTACCACAAAATTGAGCCTATACAACTATAAATATCGGGCGAAATCGCCTCTAGAATTATTAGGTTTAACTATTAATATATCTTTAATTTTACCCCTACCTTAACGTTCCCTACGTATTATACTACCCGTAGATACCTCAACCTACTTCTCCTCTACGATCTTAATATATTAATAATTCTTCCTATAGGAATTAAACCGTCACCGGCAAAATACAAATATATAGCGGACAATCCGTCTTACGGACTACCGACGTAACCGCCCCCTCTATTTTAATTATATTTAAATCCCTAATTATTATTTTTATAGTAATTAATAATAATTCTTAATAATAGCCTCCTCCTTTATTCTAATATTATTAGCCGACCGTCGAAAAAATAGACGAAAATAATAGAAATAACGATTTTACCCCCTCACTTAAATTGTATAATCCCTTCTACTATTTAAAGAATAATAATATAATATAAAAATAATGTCTCTTCGAATCCTACGCAACCGCTATTCAATTACTCTTTAAATACCTCTTTTCGTAAATATCTCTTTACAATTAAAATATCTTTATAAATATAACGGAATAAAATTAAATTGGTAATTACCCTCCTATCCCCTTCGGCTTCTACTACTAAAATTATTTTTTTTATAATTAAATATATATTTCCCACCTCCCTACAATTCCCCCTATTGTAATATTTATTATATTTATAATTATTTAGCAAGAGTAAACCAGCCCCTCCGATAATTATTATTATAAATATAATATTATTAATTTTAATAGTAACGCTATATAATTCTCCGACTTCGTTTTCGATTTTAACGAATACTATTATACCTATTCCTATACTAAACTTTCGTTCGCTGCTAATTACTTCGCTAATAACGCTAAATATATTTAGCGGAAGTATATTAATACTATTCGGAATTTACCCGGTTACAACCCTATCCGTAACGATTTTACCTAATTTAATTTATATACGTTCTTAAAAAAGAAATATACCGGCAATACCTAAACCTAAGAGCGCGCCGCCCTTACTAACTTCGAAAAAATATAATAAAGTGCTTCCAAAACCGTTATAAATTTTTATAAATAATATAATACCGAAGAATTAAAATTATTTTATAATTAACCGGAATATTCTTATATCCTATACTAAATTAACTAATTACTCCCTACCCTATATTATAATATTTTAGCAATTAAAAGCATCGATACTATAATTAAAATTATAGCGTAAATAGAATAATTAAAAAGTCTAAATTCATTAATAATAATATTACCGTATTAGCGCCTTCAAATACCGTATCCTTATTTATCTCCTTCTATTATTCTTCCTACTTCTACTCCTACTTTTATTCCTATAACTATTCCTAATTTTACTATTCCTTTTAATTCTTCTCGTCCCCTTCCGACGGTCGTTACCAACCCCAATATTATTTATCCTTATTATAATTAATCGGAATATACTTATAGTTAATACCGGGTAATAAAACTATATAGCATTTACTATAAATATAGTAAGTTTAAATATTCGGCGTTTTCCTATACTAACCGAACCTACTATAATTATAGTAAACTAAATTATATATTATATTAATATACTATTCCCCGTAGTACCCCGAATTAAAGCGCGAATACGGAGCCGGTAATTCCGGTAAAAATAATGATTATTTCGGCCTAAGAAAGCGTAAGTATATTATAATTATATTTAAATATAAAATTATTAGTAAAAATATATAGAAATTAGTGGAAAACGTATAATTTAATAAATTCTAATATAAAATTAAACTTTATTAGAAGGCATTTATTCCCGTCGGATATTAAAATAGAATTTATAAATTATCGTTTCGTTAATTTCTTTCTCTAACCTATTCCCGTTCGTAATTCGATTACCTACTTTATTAAAATATATAATTCCTATAGTACTAAACGGAAGAAAAGGATTATATTTACTATTATTAATTCCCTTAATATAGAAATTATTTTTGGTTACCCCTAATTATACGAATATAACTTTAAAATCGATTAGTACTATAAAAAATTCTAATTCTAATTCGAGTATAGCGATTTAAAAGAAAGTAAGGAGCCGACTAAAAACGTTTATAAAGCTATAATATATTTTTATAATCCGTATTAGGACTCTATCTTAATAATAGATCCGAAAGAAATATTATAAGCGATAAAAAGATTCAATCCGCCGCCGTATATAAATATTCTATTCGAAATTCCTTTATTTTTAAATAAAGAATTAGCAAACCCGCCGATAGTTCCGAATATTCTTAATATTTCTTCTAATATACTTATTCCTATATTTATTAATATACTTTTTAAAATTTTTAGAATTATATTAAATAGAATTTACCTGTCGTTAGAACCCTTATCGGAACTAATATCCCCGAAGTCGCTGGTAACTGAATTTTAATTAGAAGAAGAAATTGCCGCTAAACTAATATTTCCCCCGGAATATAAAGAATACCGGCAAGTATTCGAAATATTGGCCGTACTATTACCCTAATATAATTGCTTAGAGTATTATATTAATTTAATTAAAAGAGAATCCACTCTTTAAAGCCCGATTTATATATTTAATATTAAAGAATTAAAAATATTTTGGGAATAGTTAGTGGAAGTACTATATAAAAAATAAATTCGTTCGTTTATTAATCCGGTAGGGGCCCTTATTATTTTTATTCCTAAAAAGGGTAGTAAATTATAATTATATATTAACTATCGGACGTTAAATAAGGTTACAAAGAAGAACCGTATAGTATTACCCTTTATTTAAAAAATCTTAAACCGGTTAACGTTAATGAAAATCTTTACGAAATTAAATCTAAAAAACGTATATTATTATATTTAAATTAAATAAGGAGACGAAGAAAAGATAGCGTTTTATACGAAATATAAGTACTACGAATTCTTAATTATATTAATAAAATTAATTAATACTCCTATTATATTTTAAGCGTATATTAATAATACGTTAGCAAGCTTAATTAATACTATTTATATTATTTACTTTAATAATATTATAATTTATAGTAAGAATAAAGAAGATTACTATAAATATATTAAGGAAATTCTCTAATATTTACGCAATTATAACCTATATATTAATTTAAATAAATACGAATTCTATATTAAGAGAATATTATTCTTAAAATATATTATATCTCCCGAAGGTATTTCGATAGACTTAGAGAGAATTATTATAATTACAGATTAGGAAACTCTAATAAATATTTATAATATTTAAGTATTTTTAAAGTTTACTAGGTTTTACTAATGGTTCGTAATATTATATTCTAAAGTTATAGCCTTATTAATAAAATTATTAAAAAGGGGTAAACGAAAAATATTTGAATTATTAGAGCCGGCTAAATTAGCGTTCGAAGAATTAAAACGGTTATTTTAAAAAGTACTTATATTATAATATTTTAACCCGTCCTTACCGATCCGAATAGAAATAAACGCGTTAAATTTTATAATCGGGGTAGTCTTAACGCAATTATACGAAATATAATAATACTTAATCGCGTTCTTTTTATATAAAAAATCGCCGGAAGAGACGTACTATAATATTGGCGACGGAAAATTATTAGCAATCGTCGGAATATTAAAAGTATAACGGTAATATTTATTATATATCGACGAACTTTTTTTTATCTTTACGGACTATTTAAACCTTTAGTACTTTAAGAGTAAGGATAAAATAAATGTGAAATAGAGCCGGTAGGTATTAGAATTAGCAATATATAATTTTAATATTAAATATTAAATAGGAAAATTAAATCCAGTAGATAAATTATTAAAAAAGCCGCAATTATACAAGGTCGTAAATATAATTAAAAAGGGCTACCCGTTAATAAAGATTATAGAGGAAGGGGAAGTAAAGGGACGGGCAATACGAAAAGGAAGGGGGATAAATAATAATATAAGAAGAATTTTATTAATTAATTAGGAAATATAGCGAATGGCGGCGGAGAAGCGGGAATAGTATAAGGACGGAAAAGAGGACGAATCGGTTTAGGGATCGGAATAGGAGGATAACGAATAAAAAGGGGAGTATAAGAAATATAATATCGGAAAATATAAAGAGGCGTTAAGGGAGTATATAAATTAGGAGGAGGTAGGAAATAGGCCAAGGAAGAAGGTATATTTTATAGACGAGGTCGCTATAAATTTTAGAAAAGGGGTAAATAAAATCGTTATCGGCTATATAAGAATATATATAATAATTGTCATGGCATGGCTGGACAGGCTCCCAGAGCACTGGCCACTGGGCAATGGGATGCCAGTGCCAGGCACTTGGTGCTATAGCACATCGGATGGAATGAGGCTTATATTCTTATCGATAAGACTTTACGGATCGGGAAGGCGGCGACGAGTAGCAGATTTGGTTTATATGCTCAGATCCGTAATACCTTCGTTTAAATAGTTTCCTTTTCCTCTTTATATTTAATATTACTTTAATTTATAGCTTTTAGTCTTATAGTTATATCTTTTGTAGAATTACGTTTTTATATAATATTAAATATTATTTTTTATTAGGGACGGTATTAGAATATCCTACTCTTATTAATATGCTATTACAATTGATTTCGTTCTATAATTATTTATTCGGAGGATTATTAAATCTTACGATAGATGTGCGCTATTGCGATGTAGTAAATACTTTACCCCCCTTATTCCCGCCCTAAATTGAATTAATTATATAATATTTAACATTAGAAATAATTTAAATAAAATATACTATTACGGCTCTAATTCTAGTTCGAGCTCTAGCTTCGTTTTAAACCCTAGCCTAGAAGAAGAAGCGAACCTATTCGATTAAATAGGAAATGGCGGCAATTTTATACCGGTCGTTAAATTCTATAATCTTTTAACTTAATTAGGAGGTTAATAAATAAGCCTTTAATAAATAAATTTAAATTTAATAATAATGGATTTATCCCGCTTAAATACGGCTTTTACCTTGGGCGAAATAGATTACAACCTATAGGGAAGATCCCAATTATCTATGCTAATACAGTAGATAGGTTATTAGTTCCTTTCCATTGAAGAGGCGGACAATTCTTTCTTTTATATTAAGAGTATTAAGAAGAAGTTAGAGTTGGATCTATAAATAATCCTACATAATATTTATAAGTAATTAAAGGGTAAGGGTAAGGCGATCTTTAATCCTACGACCTTTATTAAATTATTATTACTTAGTAAGAAGATACTTCCTAAACCCGTTTTTAAAAAGTTACTACCCTTATTTATATTATTTAAGAAGGTAGGTATAATAGGATAGTACCCGGATTAAAATATTCGCTTTATTACGGATCTTAATTAATTATATTATATTCTTAATATTTAAATTTAAAAACTTTTATAATAAGAAACCGGGATCTTTATAAAGGCGGAAGCGGAAACGATAATAGTAAATAAAGCTAATAAGGCCGGAATTTCTAATATTCCTATAATAACTTCGGATTATAGGAGTAAATATTTATAGAAGTTCTATAAGTACGCGAAATTCCTACGTTAGAAACTTACGCAATAGGAATTTATAAAAGAGGTAACGTTATAAATAAATATAATTTATAGTAATTAAATTAACAATTATAAAGAGATATTATTATTTAAACCGGTATTAGAAGTAATAGAATTTAGTAAGAGGTTCGGGAAATACGGTTTTAATATTATTAATAAATTTATAGACGAATTATAATTCTATTAAACTTATAAAGTAGACCCCGAAGTAATATAATAAGAGTTTTGCGGCCGGGTTATTTTTAACGAGGCGGTTAATAATATTATTTGTAATTTTCTTACGGTTTTAGAGAGAATTAATTAAAATATAATATATTTCGATTCTTAAGTATTCTATTTCGTTAATTAAGCGTACTAGCTATTTTAAGATAATAATTAATTAATTTATAAGATTTTGAAGTTTAATACTAAAATCCAATTAGGCGTTTAAACAAAGGAGTAAATATTTATCGAATTTAAATAATAGTTTCGTACGTTAGAGAAATAAAATAAATTATTTATTTAAATAATAGTTTCGTTTATAATAATACCGCCGCCCCCTTTCGACCTTATTATTAAGGAGGCTATTTCCGCTATTAAAAAGGGAGAGTCTTTTAAATACAGAATTACTTTTATAGAGGATATTAAATAAAAAATAGATAATTACCCGCGGATTACGGAAGGCGGCGGATATAATTAACAGGAATTAATTACGGTTAGTACCGACCTTCCTAATAGTAATAAGGATCTATCCGACGATGAGTCGGACGGTAATAATAATAGTAATAGAAACCTTTTAATACCGCTTATCCTTAGAAATCCCTATAATTTCTCCCCGGTCGAATTTATAATTGTAATCCTACATATTAAACGGTTAACAAAGGTAGCCGACCTAAGTATTTTTAATAATAATTTAAATATTAATAAGGTATTATTTAATATATAGATATTATAAATGAAATATAAACTATATATTAATACTAATTATTTTAATAGTAAATAGGACTATATTAGTGAAATATATTTTAGGCTAGGAAATTAGGTTTTTAAAGGAATCCTTCCTTATTTTAATAAGGAATACTCGGAAATTATCGAAATAGTAAATAATTTGTTAGAATACTTATAGAACGATTATTACGATTATATAGCTAAGGAAACCGTTATTATATTATACGAGAAATTAAAGATAAAGCCCTCTAAAAAGTTCTAGGATTTTAAGACAACGTTTATACGATTAGTAAAAAAATATATAATCCCTAAGTCCCTTTGGAAATACAATATAAAGCGTAAAGTAATTTAAAAATTGGTAGTTCTAGCCGAGATTACGTATTTGAAGGAGTATAAGACTTTTGAAGATTATTATATTCTTTTATAGTCCTTAAACCTTAATATTAAAAGGATTAATAAAGATTGGAGATAGAAGAATAGGAAAGTATATATCCTTAATAAAGCCGGAGGAACCTAGCCGAATAAACTTTATAACCCTATTACTACCCTTAAATATTACCGCCCTACTTTCGAGGAAATAAAGAAATTAAGGGTTGAGAATCGTTATTTTAATTGCTATAAGGTAGGATATTAAATATTAAAGTGCCTTAAAAAAGTAAAGATTTTTTTTTTAAAAGCTAAATTGAATATTATTATAAATTAGATTTAGGGTCCGTAGGAAGAGGAATATTAAGCGGGCTTAGAGTCGGAGGTTCCGGGTATTAATCTAGAGGATTATAGCGAAGGGTCGGAGGGTTTTAAATTGGATACGGAATTAGATTCGGAAAATTAGAAACCTTAAGAAATAAGGTCTCTACCCTAGGGGAAATATTTATTTAGATTAATAATATTAATAAATAACGAAATAATTATAGAAGTAGTAAAATTTACCCGGATTTTAACTTTAGGGATTATTTGGGAGGAGGAAAATTATTTTTAATTAATTATACTATAATAAATAATAGATTATCTATTTTTATACGACGTATATTAGTAGATATAGGAGTAGACGTATTATTAATTATAAATTAAAATTTCGCTAGTAAATTAAAGAAATAATTTAAATTAAAAGAGTATATAAATTTCGAATTAGGATTAGTAATACTATATAAAAAGGCTAAACCGGACGAAATAAAACGGGCCCTTAAAAGGTATTTAAGGATTGACGGCATTATATATTTTAATTAATAGTTCGTTATCCTACTAAATTTAAAGAGGAATATAATTATTAGGAAGATATAGTTAGCGAAATACAATGTGCTCCTAGACTATAATAGAAATATTCTAATCTTTAATTTAAATATTATATTAATCCCCAATATAAAGGATATCGATATAGGAAAGACAGGGCCGCTTATAGAAGACTTTACTTACTAAGAGGATATAGAGAGAAGGGAGGAATTAATAAAATTAGAAGATTAATAGCGAAAAGTAAATAAAAAGGCGTATAAATAATTCTTAGCCCGTATTTAAGAATTAGAATTCTTTATAATAAAATAGTTAGAAGAAAAGAAAGATTAAGTTCGTAAACTAAATAATACGCTTAAAGAGATTAAAGAGGACTTTACGAATTAATACCCTCTGAACTTTTAATAAGTTAAACTAATAAGATTACTAGCCGCTAGGGCGTCGGTAAGGAAGGTTTTATATATAAAATATAAATTATTCGACTTAATTTTTAATAAATCGATTTAAAACCCTATATTAAAGCGGATAATTACAGTAATATAACTATACCTTTATTGGGATAAAAAGGGACCTTACTATCTATAAAAGGAATGGGGATAGGTAAAATTAAAATTTATTAATTTTACTATAGTAGATAGGAATATTTTTAATTTCTATTTAAAGAAAAAGATAAAGTTAAAAACAATTAATTTATACGAAATCAAAGGATTAATTAAAACTAAGAGAATGTTAACATTAAATTTCGAAGAGGATAATAAAGATTTATAATACTTAATATTAGAAAAAGTCCTAATAGATTACTATAATTTAAAGGAGTTAAAAGTCTTTAATAAAGTATAATTAAATATTTTATTTAATTATAAAGAAAGGATAAATTATAAAATAAAAATACTAGACGGTTATCGACCCGAAGAATTAAAGGTTAACCCTTTATATTGTATAACCCTAGAGGAATTAGAAGAATACTAACGGTATATTATAGAGAATTTTTAAAAAGGATTTATTAAAATTAGTTCTACCTTTTAGGCTACTTTTATATTTTTTATACTTAAGGTTAATAGTAATAGATTACAATTTTACATTAATTATTGAAAATTGAATACGATATTCTAGAAGGACCGATATTTATTACTATTAATTAACGAAATTTTAGTTCGGATTAATTAAATAAAGATTTTTATTAAGATTAATATCCGGTAAGCCTTCTATAGAATTCGTATAGTTGCGGGATAGGAGGATTTTATAACCTTTAGAATGAGTTTCGGGACTTACTATTATAAGGTATTGCCTTTTAACCTATGCGGAGGGCTGTTATCGTTCTAAAGATTTATTAATAATGAATTTATAGGATATTAGGATTTTTGTAGCGTATATATCGACGATATTCTAATCTTTTCTAATATATTAAAAGAATATAAAATTTATATTAAAAAGGTCTTAAAACAATTGAGAGAGGTTAAATTATAAGCGGATATAAAGAAGTGTAAATTCTATATTACGAAGACGAAATTCTTAGGATTTATTATAAGTACCGATAAGGTAGCGGTAAACTTAAAGAAAATTTTAGTAGTTAAGGAGTAGTTATAATTAAATAATCTTAAAGGAGTCTAGGTTTTTTTAAAGTTTTATAATTTCTATAGAAAGTTCGTTAAGGATTTTAGGAGGATAGTTAAACTATTAAATATTCTAATAAAAAAGGATAAAGCCTTTTTATAGGACGACGAATATTAGTAAGCGTTTAATAAATTAAAGGAGGCGTTATTTAACGCCCTAATATTTATATACTACTAATTCGGAAGGGAAACCTAATTAGAAACGGATACTTTTAACAGAGTATACGTTAGAGTATTATCTTAGAAGGTAGAAGGCAACGATTATTAGCACCCAATTGTATTTTATTTAAATATTATAGTACTAGCGGAATTCAATTACCCTATTTACAATAAAGAGCTATTAACTATAATAAAAGTTATTAAATTATAGAGGCTAGAATTAAAAGGTATACTAATAACCTTCGAAATTATAATAGACTATTAAGCTTTAGAATACTTTACTATTAAACGGTTATTTAATTCCCGCTAAATAAGCTAGTCCAAATTATTATTAGAATTTAATTTTAAAATAATTTATAAATTAAATAAAGAAAATATAGCGGCGGACGTATTATTAAAGAAATTTGAAGAATTAAAGATAATACTATAGAAACGAAACGATTAGAGAACCCTCCGGTTATTAAAACCTTATAATAGATTCTTTATATATATAGGAAATAAATAGGATATTCCCCAAACGGTTTTAAACGTAATATTCGAGACGTAAGCGGAGACCTCCGAGAAATTAAAGGCTCCAGTTAAAAAACCGGAGGCCCCGTCCGAAATTTTAGAAGCCCTAATTAAAAAACCGGAGGAAATATTTATTATATTAGTAAATAGATTATTTAACGCTAATCGGTCGGAAGAATCATTATTTATTTATAGGGTTAAAACTACGGGAGGAGATAAATATTTAGCGGTATAAAACGGTTTATTATTTTATAATAGAAAGTTGGTAATTCCGGAAAAAGATATACTATATATAGAAGTAATTCGTTAGTACTATAAAATATTATTTATAACCTACTTTGGGAAGAATAAAATAAAGAAGTTGGTAATTAAATAATATTAGTAGGCGGGGATAGTATTAAATGTAAATCGGTACGTAAATAATTATTAAATATATAAATCCTCTAAAATGCCCTACGATAAAACGCTAGGCTTCCTATATCCGTAATTAGTAGAATTAGAAATACGAATGTAATAGTTTATTATTATCGATTTTAAATTAATATTAAAGGGAAAGGACGGTTTGGATAATTTATTGGTTATAGTAGATAGATTTTTTAAAGTATTATAGTACTACCCGTACTATACGATAGTTACCGTTAAATAAGTAGTGTAATTATATTACGAAGGGTTATATTATATCTACAGTTTACTTAAAGAAGTAATAAGCGATAGAGGGCTTTAATTTATAGCCGAATTTATATAAGAGTTAGCTATTAGTATCGGTATTAAATAGAAATTAAATTTAGTAGGCTATTTATAAATAATTAATTAGGCCGAGATTATAAATTAATATATAGATTAAAGATTGAGGCCGTATATAAATTATAATTAAGATAATTGGGTAGAAGCTATATTAGTATTAAATGTAGTGTAAGCCTCCCTGCCTTACGATAGTTTGGGCGGAATATTGCCCTATAAAGTTTTATTTGGGTGTTTTATTAATTTCTTTTTTTATTAGGATAGAAGGATAACTCCGGTAAAGGATAAATTATTACGAAGGGAGGTATAAGTATTAATAAAAATACTATACGAGTATTATAAATAGGCGTGGCTAGCGATTAATAAAGTATAAGAGTAGTAAGTTAAATAGATTAATCGGTACCATCGTAAGCTGGACTTCGGGGTTAGGGATTGGGTATTTATTATTAAGAAGGGGTAGGTAATTATTAGACCGAATAATAAATTGGATTACTTATTAACGAAAATCCTTTATAAAATCCTAGGTATAAAAGGCGTATCTTACGAACTAAATTTGCTTGAGAGTTAGAAAGGAAATAAGGTATATTATATTGACCGATTGAGGAAAGATACAGGTAATTTACTATTAGAATAGGCGAATGAGAACCTTAGAGGGGTAATATTTAAAGGAAATAAAGAGGGAGGAAAGGAGGTTGAAGAGTAGGAAGTTAAAGAAATCTTAGTATTAAAGATAACGAACGGGAAATTACTTTATTAAATATAATAGAAAGGTTAGAATTTAGACCCTAAATAGTAGTTAATAAAGAATTTTAAGAACGCTACGGAAAAGCTTTAATAATTCTACGATAAGAATCCTAAGTAATTAAGACCCTTAAGGAGATTGGCGTAGTAGAAGTACGCGATATAGAATAACGCTATCGTTAAAAAGTATAAAGATAATAACCTTCCGGTAGAAACGATAATATAAGTTAGAGTACGTCGGGCGAGAAAAAAGTAGGACGACGGGGTTATAAAGTAAGTATAAGGATAGTTGAATATTGGGTGTAGAATAGTATATAGCGTAGTGGCGTAGAGTAATAGCCTATAATATTCGTTGCGTTAGTTCGAAGTATTTGTCCTCTACCCGGGACGTACCCGTTCGAGTCCGATTAGGGGAAGTTTTTTTTTAAGGTTTTAGAGTTTTGGGTTTTTGGTACGCGATAACTAGATTGAAGATATGGTCGCGATGCTTGGCATGGAGTTTTTACTTTCCGGGATTTTATTGTAATATAATAGATTAAACTAACCGTTACGATGGGTTTATATGTTCTTTTATATAATCGATAATTGTCTTTCATTTTATTTTTTTTCTTTCGGCTCTAGGGCTAAGCCTTCTTTTAGGGGGGGGGTAATATTATAGTATAGTTGGACAAGCTCCTAGAGTATTAGCTACTAGGTAATAGGATGCTAATGCTAGGCACTTAGTACTATAGTATATCGGATGGAATGAGGCTTATGTTTTTATCGATAAGACTTTACGGATCGGGAAGGCGGCGACGAGTGGCAGATCTGGCTTATATGCTTAGATCCGTGATGCCTTCGTTTGAATAGCTTCCCTTTCCTCTTTACACTTAATATTACTTTGATTTGTGGCTTCTAGTCTTGCAGTCGTATCTCTTGTAGAATCACGCTTTCATAGTAATTACGAAGGTATAGAAGGAAGATAAATAATTACCCTTATTAAATTAATAGTTATTAAAAGCGTAGTAATCGGATTCTTTTATTTTAGAGGAGATATAAAAGGAATTATTAAAACGGGGTTAGCGAATAAAGAATTAGAAAATAAAGGAGGATAGAATACTATATTATTATTATTAAATTTATATATTAGAAAATATACGGGCGGAATTTTTTTATACTTATTATAATAATACTATTATAAGATACCTAGGATAATAGAAAACGCTTAAAAAAATTAATTAATATTATTATTAGCCGACTATTACTACCGATATTGAAGAATATATTTGGAATTACCCGATATACTAAAAAGCTAAACCTTAGAATTATAAGCTATATAAGTTCCTTATATTATTACCGGTCTTAATAACCCTGTAGTAAGATATTTCCTACGATTTTATTACCGGACTACCTAAATCTTTTAACCCTATTTCCAACCGGATTTACAATACCGTTTTAATTATTATAAATTAATTTATAAAATACGCCCTCTATATCCCAATTTAAAAAATAATTAACGTATAATAATTTGTATATATTTTTTAGTAATCTATCTTCTAACAATTTAAACTTCCCAATTCTATTATATCCGATAAAAATAACCTTTTTACAAATTTCTTTTAAAAGACCTACTATTAATTATTAAATATCTAACGCTATTTTAATACTATTTAATACCCGTAAACTAATAAATAAACGGAACAATAGAACTAAAGTTTCGAATTATATTTAAGGATCTTCTACGGGCTAAAACAAATAAATTAAGCCGAAAAATTAATACTAACCAAATAAACGTATAATAACTATTTCTATACCGCTCTTAATAAAACGACGCCGAAACCGGAAACGCCGATTTCTGGTTAGGAAGTGCTCTAAAACGAAAACCGACAACGGCAATCGATTTAGGAGGGTCATTTACCCCCCTCGCGATATCCTACGACGAGCGCAGCGACGGCGTTAAATCGTCGCTACCAATAATAATTAATAAAGGCGCGCGTAGATTCGAAAATAGCGTTTATAACCCCCTCGGAGGCCTTTCTAATTATAACGACCCTAACGCTATATTTATTATAAAAATTTTAGAAAAAATAGAAGAAGATAATAAAATTATAAAGAAATTTATCGTTTAAGCGAATAAATTTATGGATTACAATACTATTTCGTCCGAAGATTATCGTTGGGTTCGAAAGTTACTTTTCGAATTCGCGAAAATTTAGGCGAGAAAAAGTAGGTCCCGGATACTTAAAGTAAATAAGGTTGGAGAGAGCTAATTTATTACTAAGAAGAATTTTGACGATTTAAAGAAGGATATTTTTAAGGAATTTAAGAAGGGCGCTTAGGAAGCGCCGAAGAAATAGGCTAATATTATTATAAAATTATTAAGTAAAATTAATACTACCTTCTAATAATTAATTATTATTATTACCCCGAAGTTTATCCCTTTTAATTACGAATATTAATTTATAATTAAAGGAATTTCGATCTCCGCCTAATATGTTAAATAATCGAACGAGGATATAAAATAAATAATTAAAAACGCTTTAAAGGAGAGATTGAATAAAGTAATCCGAATAATTACTTGGATAGTAATAAGCGGCGATTATATTATAGTTTTCGATAAACCTATACGCGAATAATATTAAAAGTACTATATTTAGGCGAAGGAAATCTTCGGAACGGAAGCTATTATAACCCTAAGTATTATAGGAATTCTAATTAAAGGAGTCCCTTAGGTTAATTTCGACGAAAGATTATATAATTTAGTACTATAGGAAATAAAGGAGAAGAATAGGGAGGCGGATATTATCCGCGTAAAAGTTTAGAAAAAATACGACGGGGAGGATAGAAGAATAATTTTAATCGAGGTCGCGTTTATAAAAGTAGCGATCTTCCTCTAAAAGAATTTCTTCCTTTAAGATAGCGGAATATATTTATACAAACTATTTTAAATTATAATTACCGTTTAATAGTATTTTAAATATTAGAGATTTAAATATATAATAAAATTTTATCGCTAGGAGGATGCTTACGGCCATTACAATTAATTTAAATATAATAGGGTTCGCTTTAAAAAAATAAATTACCCTTCGAACGAAAATAATTCCCTAATTTATTATAAACTATATAAAAAATTAGAATATTTTACTTTTAATAAAAAGTAATACCTATTCGTTAGAGCGGCCTACGCGAAGGCTTTAATTATATACGTCGAAAAGCTCTATAATTTTATTATTCGTAAAGGATTAATTAAATTAGTATTAGAACCGACGGTTAAAATTAAAGAGGACGTTACTATCCTTAATACCCCTTTTAATTCCCGTTCTATTACGACCTTAGAGAAATTATTTACTAAAAATATAAAGAAAGGCCGATTTAAAAGAGCGGTCGGAAATAACTTTCGGCCGAAACCTATAAATTAATTTAGCCCAATAAATACTTTTATATATTCTTAAAGCGTTAATAACTATACCTATACTAATTCTATCGCTATTATATAGATTATTACCATTAAGGATATAACCCCTACTTTATCTACTATTAAATTAGAAGGAACCTTCTTATAGGGTAATTAATAATTTAATTAAAAATATTCTATTAGAATATAGGGAAGTTATATGAAAGAGGAAAATTTCTATTCGAATAAAAGGAAATTTATAATATTATAGCGATTTAGGAGCCGAATAGAAATTTAAATAAGGATATTTACCGGCCGTAAGGCAGTAAGTATTATAGTATTAATTATTTAGAAAAGGGAAGAGTAATAATTTATATAAATAAGAAATAGAATTTTAAAGACCTAAATTTCTAATCGGGAAAAGATTAGGCCGCGGTAATATTTAAAAATTTATAAGAATTAATAACCGTCTATTCTATTTATTCCCCTATTTTAATAAACGGTATATTAGAATACTAATAGGGGTCTCCCCTCTTCAAATTCTTCGAGGAAAGACCCCTAAGGGGCTATTAAATAACCGTCGGAAATTTTAACTTTTATTATCCTAATTAAGATTTAAAGAATAGGATTAGCCTAGGAATTATATAGCTCTTTACTTAGGTACAACGGTAAAGGCTAAACCGGTTAACCCTTCGTAAGGAATTAATATAATTCGGTAATATAATTCGAAGAGAGAAAGACAGGATAATTAATTATATATAAATATTATATAGTATCGAAATAGAATATTAGGGAGCCTACCGATACGAGTAAACCAGTTCGGATTATTACCCCTAAAAAGTCTAAGTCTAAATTAAAAAACGGAACGGGAAAGCGGAAGAGGAAGGAAATTATAATTAGAATTTTATAAACGCGGAGAAGGTAAGGAAGGCAATAAAAAAATAAATATTAATCCCAAAGGAAATTATTATAATAGAGGACTTCGAATTAATATTCGATAGGCTCGACGGAGAATTTATTAATATCGTAAAAGAATTCGTCCTATATTAGAAGAAAGGTTGGGGAAAATAAATAGATTAATAGAATTTAGAGTATAAAACGGTAATAAAAAATGCGAAGCGGAAGTAGTAAATATAATTCGGGAGTAGGACGCCTTCCAATTAGAGGGAATTTGTAGAAGTAATAGTAAAGAAGCGACGATTTATTTCGAAGATTTAAAGGGTAAAATAGTACGATTATATCGCTATTATATTAAAGGATTTAAATAAATTTTAATTATTAGAAAGGTAAGTTCGAATTTAGAGTTACTATTTAATAGATCCGTTTAAATTATTAGCTTTCAAACTTAGTAAAGGGGTAAATAAAATTAAAAACTATAGTAGTAAAGCGAGCATTTTTATTAACCGATTCTTCCCTAAGGTAAATATATTTATAAATTATTTACCGGATTGGATTTAACTACTAAACGGCGATATTCTAATAATTATTAATAATTAAATTACCGAGGAGGATATTAAAAATATCCTTTCGAAGATAGCGCCGAATAAGGCGCTAGGTATCGATTAATTTTTAAATAGGTTTTTAAAAATTTATAGAGTACTATTTAAATAAGTTATAGCGGTTTTCGCCGTAGTAAGCCTTCGGTTCAAATATTTCCCCTAACGGTTTAAAAATATAAAAATAATTATTTTCAAAAAGTTAGGAAAGAGTACCGAATAATAAAAGCTGGCTGGCGTATAAAGGCCGATCTTGCTATTAAATAATATTAGAAAAATCTTCGAAATATTAATTATTATAAGGTTAATGTAGGTAATAGAAGAGTTTAACCTCTTCCCGGAAGGCTAAATAGGTAATTGGGTAAATTATTTAATAGAATTTATAATTAGAGTAATAACCGATACGGTCTATTCGGCCTAGAAATTTAAAATTATAATATCTTTTATACTTTTCGATTTAAAGGGTATATTTAATAGAATTAATTATAAGTAGTTTCTTTATACTTTATAGGAAATATAGTTCTTATAATAGCTTTTTAAGTAGGTAAATAGTTTCGTTACCGGAAAAAAAGGTTCCCTTTTCTTCGACGATAAAACGTTTAAACCTTATAATATCGTAGTAGGAGTGCCTTAAAGCTCCCTCCTTTTACTAATCCTTTTTATTCTCTTTATTACCTTATTATACTATAGGCTGGCTATAATTAGGAACGTAATTACAATTGGTTTTACTAACGATATTAATATTATTACGGTAGTTAAAATAATAAAAGAAAATTATAGGACTCTTTAAATAATATAAGAAATCTATTCTAAGTAGGTAGCCGAGAGAGGGATAGAGTTCGAAGCGAATAAAATAAAATTTATATATTTTACGCGGACGAAGGAACCGAGGACGGAAATTCTCTAAATCGGTAGGGTAGTATTTTAACCGACGGAATTAATAAGATTCTTAAGAGTTTAATTAAATTGGAAGTTTAATTATCGAATATACGCGGAAATAGTAAAGAAGAAAATAATTATGTAAATAAATACTTTAATATAATTAGTAGTAAAAACTTGGGGCTATTCTTTTATACGAACGAGGGAAATTTATATTAAATATATTCGAAGCGTTATTATATATAGAGCCTTAGCCTTCTATTAACCGATTAAAATTTATAGGAAACCGCGAAGGATAATAATTAGGCTAGCTAAATATTAGATTAAATATTTGAGAATTATCGCTAAAGTGTATAAAATTATGTTAATATAGAACTTAAAAATAGAAATATTCTATCTACTATTCGATTTCTATTTTAATAAACGGGTAAGGGCTTTTAAAGAGAGGTTTACTTAAATAAATTAAATTAAATTCGTCCGAAGGACTATAATTTAGGTAATTAATTATATTTAAATAAAAGTAAGAGGTCGATTACTTACTAACTAATTTAAAAGTAATATTATTAAAATTAAATAAATTAAAGAATAGGCGCTAATAAAGAAATTTATTATATTAATAACGGGGCTGCCCTTAGTAATAAGGATGCCCCTACCTCCGTTACAAATATTAAAACCGATTGCTACCGATAGAGAGGAATAGTTAGAGGATGCTACAAGAAGAAAATAAGTATCGTATTATAATTATTAAGTAGCGGCGGCGGTAATTAAATTAAATTAGTAATATAAATTTATTATTATTAACTTTAATATAAAGTTTAATAATAATGTTATTAAATAGTATATAATCGGGCTAAAAAAGAAGAAAAAGAAGAAAAATTAAATATTGGAGGATAATAATAAGCCGTATTTATTAATAAAAATATAAAGTTCCCTCCTTATTTAAACTCGAATAGGAATTATTGGGTTTTAATCCTTCCTTTTCCGGAAGAAAGTACCGGACGTTATAACGCTATTCTATTCGTATAGAGCCGGGGAAGAAACGTTTAAATATTTCGTTTTTAAATATTTACGAACGGAGGAATATTAAATAATAGTAATTAATTGGCCGTAAATACGGAAAGAACTCTAGGTTTACTTAAATAACGGAATTAAAATAGAGAAAATCCTTTCGTAAGCGTTTAAATTAAATAGGTTAAATAAATACCATTTAATAATCGAATTAGAAGGGGAATATCGTAGGGAATTCGCGAAGTACGTATAAAATTATTTATTTATTTATAATATTAAAATATTAAAATACGGGAATGAAGGGAATAATAGAGAGACCGGTTAAATTAATTCTAATTTACGTTTAATAAAGAGAGTAGAATTATAGAAGAATTATTTAATTAATATTTAAATATAATTAATAAGGGTATAAAGCATTTTCTTTATTTATATTAAATTGTAAGTAATTTAGTAACGCTATTCGTCCTAATTAGGATTTATTTTAATATAAAGGTTATCGAGCGTTATAAATAAACTTAGGGGGCTACTAGTATTAGGGTTAATACTATTACTAATTACGCTAGCGGAAATAATATAAAGAAGAATAGTAGTAAGACGGTCGATTATAGATTTCTTATAATAACCCTTTTCTTTATAATCCGAAACTTTTAAATCGTTAGAATAATAAAAAGAAGAGAGGGTATCTAATATATTTAGGAGGTTATTAGCGGCTAAATAAGTGCGTATAGGGCTGAAGAAAGATATATAAGTCCGTTAAAAGGTTTTAATAAATTTATTAGGGTTAAACGGAGCGCTTATAATAATAACCGTTGCCGCCTAAATATAATTACATTTATTATAATAATTGAAGGGGATATTGAATATATATTTTAAAGCGGCGAATAAATATAGAGTATTCTAAAACGTAATATTTAAACGATATTAGAAAAAAATAATATTATAATACCGAAAAGGATATTTATTCCGCTTACTAATTATATAAGTATATTTTACAAATATAATCCGGAAGTTATTATAATTAAGGGTACTAATATTCGGGGTATTTATAATATAATTGGCGAAATTTAAAATATAACCGAAGTAAGGAAGAATACGAACGATATTAAATAATAGAATTAATTAGGGAGGATATAGAAATATAAGGGTAAGGATTTTACTAATTATTAGGAAAATAAAGTATAGGATTATAGAATAAAGTATAGGCGATAGTAATAAAATCCTAAAAAGGAATCGTAAGAATATTAGGAATTTAAAGAGTATAAGGGGTAAAAGGCGCGGCTTTAAGTTTAAATAAAGATTCTACGAAGTAAGAAAGGTCTTAATTAATTTAAATATTAAATTAGCGAATATTACGACCGAGGGTACGGCCGGGCGCGCCGCTAAATAAGGAGGAGGCTATTTTAGGAATATAATAATTTAGAAAAAAAAAAAAGAAAATTTAAGGCTAACGTTCGGGGGAATTTATATAAATAATAGAGGAAGCCCTTATACGGGTATAAATTATAGTAGGGATAGGAAGATAGGATAAAAGGGGAGAGAATAAAAAGGAAGGGGCGAGGCGGGAGAGTAAATAAAAATAGATAAAGGTAAATAGGGACGGGACGGAGGCTGAGGGATAGGAGGAAGGAGTGGGTAAGGAGAGTAATATTACGATAATTCTAATATTAGGAGGATTGAGATAGAAAGTACGTTTATTCGCTATAGCGGTAGGTAAGAACTATTATAGTTGGAAGTTAGGAAGGAGCGGTATAATTCGCCCGTAACCGGAACGGAACTAGGGGTTTTTATCCGACGGCGCTTATCGCCGAACGGTTTTTCCTTTAGAGAACCAGGAGAGGTACCTCATGCCAATTGTGGCGCTATAGATATATAACTAAGGAATAAGACTATTATTATTATACCGCTCTTAATAAATCCCTATTAGAAATACTCTTCGGTTATTATCCCTATAATCCCGCCAACCCTAAAAGAGGTAAGGGGAATATACTTCCTACGGTAATTATAAATAAAATTACGGAATTAATTAAAGGTTGTGCAACTATTATTAAAATATTAGAAAAAGTTAATAGAAATTATATAAAATAATATAATAAATCGCAGAAAAATAAAAAGTTCGTAATTAGTACTTAAATCCTCTTAAATATAAAGAACGTTAAATAGCGGAAACCTAGCCTTAAATTATTGGATAAATTTTTAAGCCCCTTTCAAATTACTAAAATTATTAAGGATAAAAAAATAATATACCGGCTCGACTTTCCTAAATACTATTATATTTACCTAATTTTCCTAATTATATTATTAAAACCGTATTACAGCGACCTAATAATATTAACGCTATAGGGAAAAATTATAAATATTAAAGATAATAGCGTTTAATACGAAATAAAGGCGATTATTAAATATAAAGGGTCGGGGAAAAATCAATAGTATTAAATAAAGTAGAAAGGGTATTTAAATAATAAAAACGAATAAGTATTATTAAAAGATTTAAATTGCCCGGATATTTTAAAAGAATACGAAGTAAGGGAGGCGTACTAGAGGAGGGCCGCGGAAGGCCCGGCAATTAGGTTAATAAGAGTAAATTAAATAAATAATAAAAAATATTTAAAAAAATTAATAGAAATAGCGTACTAATAACGAAAATATATTCGTCGAATATATTATATTAAATAATTATAACGTAGGCCGTATTAAACGATTATAACGTAAGCTATATTAAATAATTATAATACAAACCGTATTAAACAATTATAACGCAAACCGTATTAAACGTATAATATATAATATATTAGACGTATTAAATTAAAATTAGGGGAATACAAAGCGAGAAAGAATATCGCGAAAATAGGAAGAAAGGTTATAATTAAAGCTAATACTATAATTTAACTATAAAGAAATCCCCTTTCTTATCCTCCTTAACCTTCTTAAAGATACTAATATATTAATAACGACCGAAGATAGTAATAACGGCGGGGTATATTAATATAAGAATCGAACTTATTATTTTAGAAATTAAAACTTTTATACGCTACTATTACGCTAACCGAAATTACTATATTATATTTAAATATTACTAAAATCGTCGTTAGGAACGTCCTTTATAAGCTCTAAAGGAATTACAATATTCTAATATACTATAAATTAACGTAATTTATATTATATATAATATATTATATATTAGAAGTCGCGGATATTATTACCGAAGTACAATTAAATACTACTATTAACCAACGCGCCTATTAACGGCGGGGGAATAATATTAAGGAAGGAAGGGCCCTATAGGTTCTATCCGGCCTATCCGACAGCGGTAGGAATTATTTAAATATTAAATTCGAAGCGTATAATAAATACGATTAAGGACTTACAAAAACTATAACAGAATATCCAACCGATTTCGCCTTTTTTAACTTAAATAAGGGCAAAAAGGTAGAAATACAATATATAATATAAGCTAACGATTTTATAAAAGAATTAAACTACAACTACATAGAATTACTAAGCGGCGGCAAAATTATCTAAAGTATATATAAAAGTTATAATACTATTTTAAAACGTTTAATAATTCTTATAGAATATTAAAAGGAAATTAAATACGTATTTACTTAACGTTTCGTTATAAGCGCTATACGTCGCGGTATTTATAACAAAGAATATTTATTAGGATATAATATAAAAAATTAAAAAATAAATAATAAGAAAGGAAAACTTACTAGTACGAATATAAACGTAAAGGCTAATAGCCTTTAGGAAGGAAATATTAAAGGTATTAACTAAAGTACTATTAATTATATTAATAGCGAACTAAATCGAACGGCTATACGGAGGGTTACGGACGTAATTAAAAAAGGTTAATAAAGGTAAGAAAAATAAAAAGGAATTAGGAAAGAGATTATATATATTGAAGGGTACGATAATATTAGGGTACGCTTAGTAGAAATTAAGGAGTACTACGCAATCGGCGGCCGAAAAGCTTAGAGGAAATATCGTAAGAGTAGCAGTGGGGTACATAAGAAAATAGGCGAAGGAAGAAGAAAAGGGGAAGAAAAGAAAGGAAAGAAAGTAAATTTTTATAATTAGAATTAAAAATACTAAGTAAAATAGGGCTAAATAAATAATAACCTTATAAAAGTACGGACATTACCGAGAAATTTCTAATAAACCGTTCTAAACGATAAAAAGTAAATTAAATAATAAAGAAATACTTAAAATAAAGGTAAACAACCAAATTATAAGGGCGTATATACTATTAAAAACGCTTCTAATAGGCCGTTCTAAGTAATAAAAAATAAATTAAGTAATAGAAGATAATTTAGAATAAGGGTAAATAATAATATTACGAAGGTATATACATTATTAAAAAACTTTTAACTAGCTATTTTAAATAATAAAAAATAAATTAAACGGTAGAAAATATTTTAAAACGAAAGTAGGTAACCGATTTATAAAAGCTTTAAATTTTAAAAAGAAGCCCTAATAAACTATTCCGGATAATAGGAAATAAACCGGTTAAAATAATAAAAAAAGGGTAAAAGCTAACGAAAGGGGGCTAATACCCGGGAAGCGGAAGGTAAAAAGGCAAGAAGGCCGGAATACCGGAACATACCCGGCTAAAGGATATTAAAAAACGGGGAGAATAATAGCCCGGCAATAGTAAATTCAATCGGGTAAATAAATTACGGAAGAAAGATAGTAGAAAGGTACTAATAGAGAACCGTCGCCGTAAGAACGTTATAAATTTCTAGGATAAAAACCTAGAAGGGAAGGAATTATATTAAATCGCTAAAGACCTATCAAAACGTCGGGGCCGTACCAACGCCGAAGGACGTCGACAGCTCCGTAGCGTAGCGCCGTAGTATAACGTCGGGCCGGTTCGGAGATATTCTAAACTTAGCTACTATAGAACTGAGCCTATATAGCTATAAATATCGGGCGAGATCGCCTCTAGAATTATCAGGTTCAACTATTAATATATTTTTAATTCTACCCCTACCTTAATATTCCCTATGTATTACACTGCCCGTAGACACCTCAGCCTACCTCTCCTCTACGATCCTGACAGGAAGTTTGAAATTGTTTTACGCAAAGGGAAGCTTTAAAATTAGAAACCGATTTACGGGCGAGGTAATTACTAGAAAGATTGATATATATATTATATAATTAGTATTGAGATGCCTAATTACTATATTAAAAAAGTTTTATTTTAATATTAATTTATCTTTTTATAAAAGGAACCGAGTGGATATCGTTATTCCTTTCGAAGGGAAGATTATAACTATATAGTCTTACCTACTAAAAATTATAAGAAGATTAATAATTTCGAACTATAGAAAAACTAGATTTTTTCGTACATTTTCTATTAATTTCTATTAATACTCTCCGAAAGATAATATAATTAAATAGTCATCCCGTGAAAACTATTAGTAATTTACTATCTACTAAGATTATTAAACCCATTACTTATAACCCCTAATTCCCGTTCCCTAACTAAGTAATTAATTTATAATTTCTTATTAACTTTAAAATAAGCCCCAACCCGGAAAATAGAAGGATAAATACTAGCGACTATCTAATTCTTACGACTATTATTTTACCCCCGTTTGAATTAATTAGTACCCGGTAGTCTAATACGAATAATATAATTTAAATTGTAAGAGTTTATTATATAATTAGCAGTTCGATAGCTTATTTAATAATAATTTCTACAAATACTATTTTTAAAACCATTTATCGAAAGAGAATAGTATTCGATAAAAGGAATAATGACGGGCGCCCGTTCAAATTTCTATATATTTTTAACGTATACTAATATATACTTTCGGGTGAATTGATTAGAATAGTAAATATAATACGAATAATTACTATTATTAGAGAAAAAGTTAGCTAAGAATTAATTAAAAAATATAGAAGAAAAGGGATAATTTATACTTTACCGAAAGCCTAAATAATAAAACCTTTTAAATAATCTACCCTTTAATTTATTATATAGATATAATAATTATATAATTAACTACCTTTCTACTTAACCTAAACCCAATTCAATCGTAATTCTAGCTTATCCTAATATTATCTAATTAAATTAATAATACTAACTTTAACGCCAAAATTATTAAGTATTTCGATAAATTTGTTATAAAAATAAAGGAAACACTATTATAAAATTAATTAAAATACTTTAAGGGGATAAGTAACTATATAGAAAATTATTTATTAAAGTACGTTCAACGTGCCTTTAATCGGTTTATAAGCTCCCTAAATAATATTATTAAGAAGCGGGCCGTTTCTAAGCTACTACTAAATCTAGGAATAAAAATATTCTTTAACTCTCGGACAGTCGTTATATTAAACCTAATAATCGATTTAATATAGATATTTAAATAGCGGACCTTATCGAAGTAGAAGAATATCGTCCTTATAATCCCGTTATTATCCTATAACGTTCTAACCTACTTCTTAATTAAGTAGGAGGCGTAAAAGTAGAAAGCGTTTAATAAGATTTTAATTAAATATTTTAATAAGAATTGAAAATAGATTTTAATAAAAGAATAAAAGAAAAATATAATAATAAAAAAAGAAAGGAAGAAGGGAAGAAAGGAAGAAGGGTATTTTATACTTAATTAATAAATGATTATCGATAATTAATTAATAATCTTTTATATTATATAAATATAATTAAGAAAAGAAATAAATATATTATAGTTTAAAAAGATTAAATAATAGACGAAAGGAATAATTATTAAAGTAGCTATTACCGCTATAAAGAAGGGACGAAAGGATATTTCTAAAGAAAAATTATACTTTCAATCTTCGAATTTACTTAACGTTTACTTCCTAAAAGAAAGATATTTAATAAAGGGACGAAATATTTAGGTAAGAAGCAAATATTAGCTAAATTAAATATTGCCTTACAATTAAATAAATAATAATTTCGAAAAAATACCTTTTTACAATTATTATAAGCGGATAAATTATTTACGAAAGATTTATAAAAGTACCCTTCCCTTACTTCTTTCTAGCCTATTCCTCTTCTCCTCCTTCAATTAATAATATTAAAAATTATTAATTATTAAACTAATTCTTTTATTATAATAATCCTAATCTAATATTACTTACCTTCTTCTATCTTTCTTTTTTATTTATTAAGATTAATTAATACACTTCCAATTTTAAAATATTAATATCCATTTATCTTTTTCTTTAATAAGAATTTTAATTATTCAATTATTCTCGTATTACTTATTAATTATTATATTTTCTAATTAAATTACCCCTCGTAATACCCCTTCCTCTCGTAATAACTTATCTCCTTATAATATTTCGCCTAATTCCTTTACCCCGAAGGGTTATTCGTACCTTTAGGTTACTAGCCCGAACCGTCTATCTATTAATTCGAATTAAATTATTTAATTTCCCGACTAAATCGACTACTAAATTTATAATATATAGGTGATTTACCGAATTATATAAGTAAGAACGGCTTATAGAAGACGATTAAATTAGTATAATATTAATAATTTACTTTAAGTAAATTTTGAAGGTAATTAAACTATTATTCCTCCGTTAATATAAAGGGTATTCGAATTATTCGGAATAATATATACTTAATAGTACTAGGGATATAATTAAGAAGTACTATATATTATTTAAAAATAGTTAGAATATTTTAAAAGAAACGAAATATAAAATTAGAAACCGAAATTTAGCTAAAAGTAAATTAATCTATTTGGTAAACTTTATATCGATATTAATTATCGTTTATTCCTTAACCCCTACCGAAAAAGAGACGTAAAGGGAGGTTATACGCCGCTTAAATACCTAAAATAAATAAGGAGGGGAGATTAGCAATTTAATATTAATCTACCTTATAAAGAAATTAAGGATTAATTATATATATTTAATAAACTTTTTTACCTAAATTTACAACTTAATTTAATAAATCTCTAATCTACCGATATACTAATAAATTAAAAGCGATTCGCCGTACGCCTCGTAAATTTCTAATATAATATTAATAAGTATACCTTTTTAATTAGTAATAATATTATTATTATACTATTATAGATAATTAGGAAGAGAATTAATTATATCTTCGTTTTAAATAAATATATAATATTTTATAATAATACTAATAATTTTCGGGTTTTACCTTTTGAAAGTAAAGGGGTACTTAAATAAATAATAGTTAAAAGATTTTGGGTCTTACTTATTTATTATAATAAATATTTTACGATAATTATCTTTAATTAATTAGGAGGTTAATAGGATTATTATAATTCGGTATTAATGAAAGAAATTATAAATAAGATAAAGCTAATTCTATTAACTATTTTAAATAATAAAAGAATTTAATCGAAGGTACCTAATAAATATAAGGCTATTAAGGGAGTTAGCGTTCGATTTATCGATTTTATTAAATAATATAGTATTTAAATTTATAATTTATAGGTATTAAAAGCTATTCGCGTACGCCTATTAGAATATAAATTTACCTTCTTTATAATAAAGCCGAAGAATTAGGATTAGAATTCGGTTTAATACAATTATAAAACGTTTAATTAAATTTAGAAGGAGAATATTATAATTCGATAATATTAAAGGATAATTTATAATACTTTATATATTAAATAATAATTCCCCTTTAGAATATTAACGGAGGATTAAGCGGTTAACGAATATACTAAGGATAATCGATTAGTAAGGGTATTAAACGAATAAATAAAGCGAATATATAAGAGTCGCGAAGTTCTTTAATAATTAATATAGTTTAAAGGTTATATAATTAATATTTTTAATAAAATCGCGTTTAATTATACCGGAGAAAGAATCTTGTATAAATATTAAATTATTATTAGACCCTAGAATATTATTAATTTTTTAAAATTCTATCCCTAACTTATATTAGAATATAAAATATTTAAATAGTAGAAGTAAACTGAAAAAATATTAATACCGATTAATAATTATTAGTTAAAGACTAATCCCGTTATTTTAATAATTAAAAGGACTAATTTATTATCCGGTAGTAATTATTCTATAAAATATTAAAATAGGAATTAATTAACCGAATCTATATTAATTCTAATTAAACGAAGAATTATAATACAATTAAAAATTAATAACGCTATTTATTAATCTTTATAATTAAAGATCTCATCTCCTTTAAACCTTTAATTATTAGGAAAGAGCGTATTAAATTAAATTTAAAGAAAAATTAATAATTAATTACGTAAAGAAAAAT
This sequence comes from Neurospora sp. CHS-2018b, assembly GCA_009806015.1. Classification (NCBI taxonomy): domain Eukaryota; kingdom Fungi; phylum Ascomycota; class Sordariomycetes; order Sordariales; family Sordariaceae; genus Neurospora; species Neurospora sp. CHS-2018b. Next base: position 434,228 of record RAOV01000015.1, on the reverse strand, counting down.
ACTAAATTCTTAATAATTACAATTCCGTAAATAATTATAAAAATATATATTTTAGTACTCCTTTTACTTAAATTTAATCCCCGCTTACCCTCTTATAAAAGGATATATTAAAATATCTTCGTATTCTAAATACTCGGAGTCTCCTAAAAATCCTTAAAAATATTAATAAATTAAAGAATATTAAATATAGATTTTTTATAAGAGGTGGTCTATTTGCACTGTTAGAAAGGTCTTAGTCGACTGTGATCCAAAATTTACATCTCCAAGTAACCCGGTTAAATAGAAGCCTATAAATATTTCAAATGGTTCAGAATTTTCATTAGTTTTTCTTATATTTTTCAAGCCCTAGGGCACCTACATACCTATTTACTAGCCTATAGAATCCGAAAATAACTTAAAGAAAATAAGTAATTATTTTAGAAAAAGGCATTGTTGGAGATGTCCTCGCTACGTGAGAGTTGATAGGGGGAGTAGATTACCATATAAAATAAAACAAAATTCTACAAATAGAATGAGGCTACTTTTGCATCCTTAGACCTAAGTTTGGCCGAGTTATACTTAGTTGTTATTTTTAGATCACAGTCGACTAAGACCTTTCTAACAGTGCAGATAGACCACCTCTTTTATAAACTTGGATACGCCTATACGTTTTAGGATTAATAATTATATATTTATAATTCCGATAATTCGAAGGACGAATAATCCTATTAATTAATAGAAAAACGATTAAAAGAAGTAAACGCTTATACCTATTTAAATATAGTAAAATTCGTTACTAGGAAGTGGATTAGACTAATTCTATTTTATATAATAAATTCCTATTGAGAGTCTTAATCCTATTAAAAGATAAATCCAATTCGATAGCTATACTTTCCGAATAAATTTATTAATTTATTTTACTCGACGGATAGAAAATAATTTAAAAAAATTATAAAATTATGATCCGGAGAATCCTTTAACTTAGTTTACGGACTACGAAGAACAATTTAATTCGAATATACGCTCGCGCTTAGAAATAGTTAATTATTTATTAAATAATATAATTTAGAAGGAATAATTTAGAAGGTTAGACGAATAGAGAGTTTTATAAGGAATTACGGAAAGGATTTTAAAATTAAAGTAAAAGAAGCTAAAGAATAATAATAATAATAATAATAAAAATACTAGGAATTAATTATATATATTAAATTATTATAAATCTATTTAAAAGATTTTTATAAATTTAAAAGGAAGATTTAATTTAGAGTAATATACTTTATTCTTTTTATAATAAAGTTTTCAATTTTTTTCTATAATATATTTAAATTAGGGATACGTTTACAAAATTAGAGGGGTTTAATTAGACTAAGTATAATTAGGGATTATAAGGGGGATTAAAAAGTAAATAATTATATAAATTAATTAGACGAGTAATTATTTACCTACTATAATAAATTTAATAAGATAGCCGTTCTAATAAATAAAAATAAAAAGGAAAAGATAAAAATAGAAAAGAAAAAGAAGTAGGACATTAATTTTTTTTCGAAGAAGGGGGGTAATTAATAAGAAAGATTATAGCTATTCCTAAATTAATTTATTAATATAGTTTTAAAAGAATAATTTAATATATTTCGTTAAGACCTCTTCTTAATTAAACTCTATTAATAATATTTTTATAAGACGTTTAATTATTTATTTTATTCGAATTATATATTTTAATCCTTTATTTCTTTAAAGAAGAGAATACTTTCGTTTACTTATTAATTATTTAAATTATAAACTTTAATCCTACCGTTCATTTTCTCGATTGTTTAAAATAGCTTCAACTTTTCTATCTAGTATTAGGCGTCGACTATTTCGACTATTTGGGTTCACAACAATTATTAGTACTATTCTAATTAATTATTTGTAGCAAGTTTTGTTGTAGTATATGATTGGTTTTTGTGTTGTGGTGATGAAACCGGCCTATTTCATTATCGATATTAAATTTAATTAATATATAATATTTATATAAATTCCGATTATACTTATATTTATACCTTTAACGGATAACGAATCTATAAAGCTACTACTATTTAAAAAATTTAATACGAAAGGGAAATAACGGGTAGAATCTATAAAGCTGCTACTATTTAAAAAATTTAATATAAAAAAGAAGTAATAAGTAAAGGAGGATTTAAATATCGAATACTTAACGAAGCTAAATACCGAATACTCAACGGAATTAAATAATAATTTAGAAGGGGGGGTAAAGGTATATATTATCTTATTTATTTATTAAATTATATTAACCCATTTTAATATAATAGACGGATTTAAAGTTATGTAATTTATTATTAGAAATATTCCCTTTTATATTGCGGCGGACAATTAAAAAAGAAAATATTATTAGAATCGCTTTTTAAATTAATTACTTATACAAATTCGTCGAATTTAACCGTCCGCTTAATATAAACCCCTTTTAAAATAAGGTTAAAAGTCCCTTCGAATTTATTATTATAGAATCGGCTAACCCAATTTATTAATCGGCCATTTTAACTACTACTAATACCGTATATTACTACCTTTTATAATTTTACTTTAACTTATACGCCTTCGATTTACTAATAATCAATCCTAATATACTTATAGGAAACGCTGTACTAGGGATCCTAATACTTTTATAATAATATTAGCCTAAGTAAATTACTCCTTATAGATCGATATATAATCCCGATCCCTATACCCGAATTAGAAACTTCTATATATATTAGAAATCGCTATTTCGGGTTATATAATTAAAAGTTGATTTTAATAAATAGAAAGAATAGTATAAAGTTTTCAACGTTTTAGAATATTTATTATAGTATATTAAATTGGATTCTAATTATTTAAAAATTATTTTACCCCGAACCTTATACGATTTTTATAATCGGATAGAATAATTATTATATACCCTTCTATATAAGTAATAGAACCGGGTCCTAATAAATAAAAAAATTAGTAAATTAGCCGTAATCGAAGAAATAGGGAAATCTAATAGTAATAAAATAAAGGAATTGAATTATTTCCTAATAGTACATTTACTTCTATTAAATATAATTACAAAGAAAAGAATTTGTAAATTAATAAATACCTTTATAATTTGAAAAAGAAATTAATAGAATAAACAATCGCCTAATATCTTTTCCTCGATTAAAAGCCTCTAAACTAATAGATTTATTCGTTCGGAATATTTAATATAAATTTATAGTCGTAGGTTCCCAAATTTATAATTCGTATAAAGTATTATAGTCGGGTATAGAGCGTATTAAATAACGGTTTTTATTTAAGAATATCGAAGAACGGATTAAAAACGTCGAATAAAAATTAAAAAATATATCGGAAAATATTATTAATACATTATTTAAATTATCGGCGGATTTATAACGGGCAATTTTTATACGTTTTATATAGTTTATATAGCTATTTACAATATATTATTTAAAATAATAACCGGTTTAAAAAAGTAATTTAAATATACAAATATTTTATAATTATAATTTTAATATTATTAGTACTTTAAATCCGGACTTCGACTACGCTTTCGGCAGTAATAATATCCCCGCCGGCTATATAACCGAAATTACTAACGAATATTTAATACTTTATAAATTAATTGATTATCCCTCTTTTCTATTCTCTTCTAATTTTCTTATTACCTTATTCTATTTTACTCTAATTTAATTAAAAATTTAAGCTAAATAATAGTAGTAATATTCGGGAACTAATTTAATATAAACGTAAAGATCGGTAGGTTATTCGGAAGCTAGAAGGTCTAAATAATAATTAAACTAGTACAAATACGAATCCCGGAGGCCGTAATACTTATTAATATCTATTAATTTTATATATAATAATTCTAATTGAATTATTTCTTATTCTTCTTTATAAATTCTTCGCCAAACTCTTTATCCTATTATTAAATTACAACTTTAGTATTCTTCTAATTATTACTTAGAGAACGTAATAGCAGCCTCCCTATTAATATAGTATTTTTATACTTAATTAGCTCCTTATATTTAAAATTATAAATACTATATTAGAATAAAAAATCTTCGATAATCTTCCCTTTTAATAAGCCTATACCCTATTTTTATACTTATTTAATTAATGCTTTTATTTATTTAAAGTATTTATAGTCGGAGAAATATCTTTCGCTGTAAAAACTATAATAAAAATACCTATATTCGGGAATAATTTAGAAATATAAATTACTATAAATAAGATTTTTATACGTAGTAATATAATAATTTAAAATATAAGGATAGCCGTAAGGTTTAATCTCTTAATACTTTTCGTAATAATTATTAGTATTATCGTCCTAATCCTTTAGGTTCTTAATGTAGATTTTATTTCTATAATTTTAGTAAATTAAAGGAAATTTAAATTTTTAATTAACTATACCCTAATTAATAAATTTATAGGAAATAAAACCCTATAAAAACGATAATTCGATTTTAATTTCGAATAAATTAATAACGTTACTAAATATATAGAACCTTTATCGAATACGATTAATAATAATTATAATTCGGTATTGGTTATTAAGAAAATTAATATTGTATTCGTAGGCTAGATTATACGCCATTAATATTGTATTCTAGAATTTATATTTCTTTATCCTAAACGAAATAGGGTTACGAAACTTTCTAGTCCGTATATAATACTTAATAAGGGTTTTTTATATATTCGCAACCGTAATAAAGTCCGCTAAATCCGATTAATTATTTAAAGGGAAATAGTAAAAGCCCGATATTTAAAATATTATATATTCTATTAACGATATTACTAATTATAATATATATAGTTATAATAATATACAACGACAATATTACTAATTTAATTATTATAGTAATTAACCGGGAGGGACCGCTATATAATAACGGTAATAAATTCTCTAATTCTAAAAAGGAAATTAACAACGACAATAACTTTTAATTATTAAGTAACGCTATTTATCTTATATTTTTTACTACCTCCTTTTATAGGGAAGAAGAATTATTTAGGCTTTATATTACTAATATTACTTCTTCGAATTATATATTTATTAATCCCAATTAATCTTCGATCGCTATATTAATTCTAATCGAAGGGATAGGGAGGGGGAAGCGGGTAATATTCCTATTAAATAGCGAACCTATTATTAAAAAGAAGAGGGTTATTTTTTCGAATTAATATAACGATATATTCGCCGATATAAAGCGTAAAATATATGTACTAATTTACGTAGAACTATTTAAAATATAGGAAAATTTAATAAATTTAATACTTATTAATAGAGATAATTAATACTTTAAAATTTTTAACGATAATAAAGGGTATAATAAGGGGGATAATAAGAATAATAATAATAAACTTATTCTCCCCGCTGCGATCAAAATAACCCTAATAGTACGGTATTATATAGTAACCGACCTTAATTTAATTCCTATCGCTTTTATACTATTTAGTAGTACCCTTTCAATTTTATTATTTTATAAATAAGAAATAAAAATAACCGATATTTTCGGGTAATTTATAATTGCCGCCGCGACGTCGTTAATAAAAGTCCTTAATGCGGACAATTTATTTATAACTATTATAGATTTTTAAAAGGGATTTAAAGGACGGTTAGAAAAGGGTAACGTAATAAAGTATATTAAAAAGTTAGTAAAGGAGCCGCTAATTATTAATATATAATTGAATTTTAATATAGAAATTAAAGAAATGTATATAGAGGAGTAAATTAATTATTTAGAAATTAGAGGGTTTGAATAGTAATTAAATTAATATAAATACGAATTAAAGAGATTATAATACTTATTAACTTTTTTATATATAATAATTCTAATTAAACTACTTTTCGTTCCTCTTTATAAATTCTTTATTAAATTCTCTATCCTATTTCTAGATTATAATATTAAATCGATAAAACGACGCCGAAACCGGAAACGCCGATTTCTGGTTAGGAAGTGCTCCAAAACGAAAACCGATAATGGCAATCGACTTAGGAGGGTCATTTACCCCCCTCGCAATATCCTGCGACGAGCATAGCGACGGTATTGAATCGTCGCTGCCGATAATAATTGATAAAAGCGCGCGTAGATTCGAAAATAGCGTTTATAACCCCTTCGGAAGCCTCTTTAACTATAACGACCCCGACGCTGTACTCGTTATAAAGATTTCGGAAAAAACGGAGGAAAATGATAAAACTATAAAGAGATTTATTACTTAAGTAAATAAATTTACGGATTATAATACCGTTTCGTCCGAAGACCGTTATTGGGTTCGAGAATTACTTCTCGAATTTACGAAAATTTAAACGAGAAAAAATAAGTCCCGGATGCTTAAAGTAAATAAGGTTAGAGAGAGCTAATTTATTACTAAAAAGGATTTCGACGATTTAAAGAAGGATATTCTTAAAGAATTTAAAAAGGGCGCTTAAGAAGCGCCAAAAAAATAGGCCAATATTATCGCAAAATTACTAAATAAGATCGGCGTTACCTTCTAATAACTAATTACTATTATTATTCTAAAGTTTATCCCCTTTAATTATAAACGTTAATTTATAATTAAAGGAGTTTCGATCTCCGCCTAATATATTAAACGATCGAACGAGGATACGAAATAAATAATTAAGAACGCCTTAAAGGAAAGACCGAATAAAATAGTCCGAATAATTATTTAGATAATAATAAGCGGCGATTATATTATAATTTTCAATGAATTTATACGCGAATAGTACTAAAAATATTATATTTGGGCGAAAGAGGTTTTTAGAATAGAAATTATTATAATTCTAAATATTATAGGAATTTTAATTAAAGGAATCCCTTAAATTAGCCTTAATAAAAAATTATATAATTCGGTGCTATAAGAAATAAAAGAAAAGAATAAAGAGGTAAATATTATCCGTATAAAAATTTAAAAAAAACGTAATAGGGAGGATAGGAGAATAATTTTAATCGAAGTTGCGTCCGCGAAAATAATAATCTTCTTCTAAGAGAATTTCTTCTTTTAAGACGGCGGAATATATTTATATAAACCGTTCTAAATTATAATTATTATTTAATAATATTTTAAATACTAAGGATTTGGATATATAGCGAGATTCTATTACTAGGAGGATACTTACGGCCGTTATAGCCAATTTAAATATAATAAAGCTCGCTTTAAAAAAATAAATTACTTTTCAAACGAAAATAATTCTCTAATTTATTATAAACTATATAAAAAGTCGGGGTACTTTACTTTTAATAAAAAATAATACCCGTTTATTAGAACGGCCTACGCGAAAATTTTAATTACGTATATTAAAAGGCCCTATAATTTTATTATTTATAAAAGATTAATTAAACCGGTATTAGAATTGACGGTTAAAATTAAAGAGGATATTACTATCCCCAACGCCCCCTCTAATTCCTATTCTATTACAATTTTAGAGAGATTACTTATTAGAAATACGAAGAAAGGCCGATTTAAAAGAGTAATTGGAAATAATTTTCGGCCGAAACCCGTAAATTAATTTAACCTAATAAATATTTTTATATATTTTTAAAGCGTTAATAACCGTACCTATACCAACTTTATTATTATTATATAAATTATTATTATTAAAGATATAACCCCTACCTTATCCGCTATTAAATTAGAAAAAACCTTTTTATAGAATAATTAATAATTTAATTAAAAATATTCTATTAAAATATAAGGAAGTCGTACGAAAGGGGAAAATTTCTATTCGAATAAAAGGAGATTTATAATATTATAGCGATTTAAGAGCCGGGTAAAAATTTAAATAAGAATATTTATTAGTTGCGAGGCGGTAAATATTATAGTATTAATTATTTAGAAAAAGGAAGAGTAGTAATTTATATAAATAAGAAGTAGAATTTCAAAAATTTAAATTTCTAATTAGGAAAGGACTAAACCGCAGCAACGTTTAAAAATTTATAAGAATTAATAACCGTCTATTTTATTTACTCCCCTATTTTAATAAATAGTATATTAAAATATTAATAAGGGTCTCCCTTCTTCGAACTCCTCGAAGAGAAACCCTTAAGGGGCTATTAAATAACCGTCGGAGATTTTAACCTTTATTATCTTAATTAAGACTTAAAGAATAAGATTAGCCTAAGAGCTATACAACTCCTTATTTAAATATAATAGTAGAGGCTAAGCCGGTTAACCCTCTATAGAGAATTAATATAATTTAATAATATAATTCGAAAAGAAAAAAATAGGATAATTAATTATATATAAATATCGCGTAGTATCGAGGTAAAGTATTAGGGAGCCTACCGATACGAGTAAACCGGCTCGGATTATTACCTTTAAGAAATTTAAGTCTAAATTAGAAAACGGAATAGGAAAGTAGAAGAGGAAGGAGGTTATAATTAGAATTTTATAAATATAGAGAAAGTAAAGGAGGTAATAGAGAAATAGATATCGGTCCCGGAGGAGATTATTATAATAAAAGACTTCGAATTAATATTCGATAAATTCGACGGAGAATTTATTAATATTACGGAAAAATTCGTTTTATATTAGAAGAAAGGTCGGGGAAGATAAGCGGATTAGTAAAATTTAGAATATAAAACGGCAATAAAAAATACGAAGCGGAAATAATAAATATAATTCGGGAATAGGACGCCTTCTAATTAGAGGGAATTCGTAAAAATAGTGGTAAAAAAACGACGATTTATTTTGAAAATTTAAAAAGTAAAATAGTATAATTATATTACTACTATATTAAAGAATTTAAATAAATTTTGGCTATTAGAAAGGTAAATTCGAACCCGGAATTATTACTTAATAAATCCGCCTAAATTACTAACTTTTAAACTTAATAAGGGGGTAAACGAAATTGAAGATTATAATAGTAAAGCGAGCATTTTTACCGATTAATTCTTCTTTAAAATAAATGTACTTATAGGTTATTTACCGGATTAAATTTAATTATTAAATAATAATACTCCGGTAATTATTAATAACCAAATTACTAAGGAGGATATTAAAAATATCCTTTCGAAGATAGCGCCGAATAAAGTACTAAGTATCGATTAGTTTTTAAATAAGTTTCTAAAAATTTGTAGAGTATTATTTAAATAAGTTATAACGGTTTTTACTATAATAAGCCTTCGGTTCGGATATTTCCCCTAATAATTTAAGAATACGAAAATAATTATTTTTAAAAAGTTAAGAAAGAATATTAAATAATAAAAGCTAGCCGGCGTATAGAGGTTAATCTCGTTATTAAATAATATTAGAAAAATCTTTAAAATATTAATTATTATAAAGTTAATGTAGGTAGCGGAAGAGTTTAACCTCCTCCCGGAAGGTTAAATAGGTAATTGGGTAGGCCGTTTAATAGAATTTATAATTAGAGTAATAACTGATACGGTCTATTCGGCTTAAAAATTTAAAGCTATAACGTCTTTTATACTCTTTAATTTAAAGGGCGTATTTAATAGAATTAATTATAAGTAGCTTCTTTACACTTTATAGGAAATATAGCTCTTATAATAACTTCTCAAATAAGTAGATAATTTTGTTACCGGAAGAAAAGGTTCCCTTTTCTTCGATGATAAAACGTTTAAATTTTATAATATTGTAATAGGAATGCCCTAAAGCTCCCCCCTTTTACTAATCCTTTTTATTCTCTTTATTACTCTATTATATTGTAGGCTAATTATAATTAGGAATATAATTATAATTAGTTTTACTAACGATATTAATATTATTATAATAATTAAAATAACGGAAGAAAATTATAGGACTCTCTAAGCGGTATAGGAAATCTATTCTGAATAGGTAGTTAAAAAAGGGATGGAATTTAAAGCGAATAAAATAGAATTTATATATTTTACGCGAACGAAGGAATTAAAGATAGAAACTCTCTAAATTAATAGGGTAATATTTTAATTAACGGAATTAATAAAATTCCTAGGGGTTTAGTTAAACCGGAAGTTTAATTATTAAATATATACGGAAATAATAAAGAAGAAAATAATTATATAAATGAATATTTTAATACGGTTAGTAGCGAAAACCTAAGGCTATTCTTTCGCGTAAGCGAAGGAAATTTATATTAAATATATTTAAAGTATTATTATATATAGAGCTTTAACCTTCTATTAACCGATTAAAATTTATAGGAAATTACGAAAGATAGTAATTAAATTAGCTAAATATTAAATTAAATATTTAAAAGTTATTACTAAAGTATATAAAATTACGCTAGTACGGAACTTAAAAATAAAAATATTTTATTTACCGCTCGACCTCTACTTTAATAAACGGGTAAGGGCCTTTAAAGAGAGGCTTACTTAAACGGACCAAATTAAATTCGTCCGAAAGACCGTAGCCTAAGTAATTAATTATATTTAAATAAAAATAAGAGGTCGATTACTTACTAACCGACCCGAAAGCGGTATTACTAAAATTAAATAGGTTAAAGAATAAGCGTTAATAGAGAAATTTATTATATTAGTAATAAGGCCGCCTTCGGTAACGGGGATGCCCTTACCTTTATTATAAATATTAAAACCGATTACTACCGATAAAGAAGAATAATTAGAAGATACTACGAAAAAAAAGTAAGTATTATATTATAATTATTAAATAACGGCGGCAGTAGTTAAATTAGGTTGGCGGTATAAATTTATTATCGCTAACCTTAATATAAAATTTAACGACGATACTATTAAGCGGTATATAATTAGGTTAAAAAAAAAGAAAAAGAAGAAAAATTAAATACTAAAAGACGATAATAAATTATATTTATTAATAAAAATATAAAATTCCTTCTTTACCTAAGCCCGAATAAGAATTATCGGGCTCCGGTCCTTCCTCTTCCAAAAGAAAATACCGGACGTTATAACGCCGTTCTATTCGTACGGAATTAGGGAAAAAACGTTTAAATATTTCGTTTTTAAATATTTATAAATAGAAGAATATTAGATAACGGTAACCGATTGGTTATAAATACGGGAAAAACTCCAAGCTTATTTAAATAATGGAATTAAAGTGGAGAAAATCCTTTTATAAACGTTTAAATTAAATAAATTAAATAAATACCGCTTAATAATCGAATTAAAGGGGGAATATTATAGGGAATTTGTAAAATACGTATAAAATTATTTATTTATTTATAATATTAGGATATTAAAATATAGGAATAAGGGGAATAGTAGGGAGATTGGTTAAGCTAATTCTAATTTATATTTAATAAAGAGAGTAGAATTACGGAAGAATTATTTAATTAATATTTAAATATAATTAATAAGGGTATAAAATATTTCCTTTATTTATATTAAATTATAAATAATTTAATAACGTTATTCGTTTTAACTAAAACTTATTTCGGTATAGGGGTTATCGAGCATTATAAGCGAATCCGGAGGGCTATTAATATTAGGGCTAATATTATTATTAGCCGCGTTGGCAGAAATAATACGAGGAAGAATAGTAGTAGGACGGTCGATTATAGACCTCTTATAATAACCCTTCTCTTTATAATCCGAAATTTTTAAATTATTAGAATAATAAAAAGAAGAAAGAGTATTTAACGTATCCGGGAGATTATTAATAATTAAGCAAATATATATAAGGCCGAGGAAAAATATATAAATTTATTAAAAGGTTTTAATAGATTTACTAAAGTCGGATAGAACGCTTATAATAATAACCGCCGCCGCCTAAATGTAATTACATTTATTATAATAGCCGAAGGGGATATTAAATATATATTTTAAAGCGGCGAATAAATATAGAGTATTTTAAAACGTAATACTTAAATAATATTAGAAAAAAATAATATTATAATACCGAAAAGGATATTTACTTTATTTACTAATTATATAAATATATTCCGCGAATATAATCCGGAAACTATTATAATTAAAGGCACCGATATTCGGGGTGCTTATAATATAATCGGCGAAATTTAAAATATAGCCGAAATAAAGAGGAGCGTAAATAATATTAAATAATAGAATTAATTAAGGAGGACGTAGAAGTATAAAGGCAGGGATTTTACTAATCGTTAAGAAGACAAAATATAAAATTGCGGGATAAAATATAAGTAACGGTAATAAAATTTTAAAAAAGAATTATAAGAACGCTAAAAGCTTAAAGAGCGTAGGGGGTAGAAAACGCAGCCTTAAATTTAAACGAAGATTTTATAAAATAAAAAAAGTCTTAATTAATTTAAATATTAAATTAGCGAATATTATAACCGGGAGTACGGCCGGGCGCGCTACTAAACGAAAAGGAAGTTATTTTAAAAATATAGTAATTTAAAGGGAAGAAGAAGAAAATTTAAGGCTAGCGCTTAGGGGAATTTATATAAATAGTAGAGGAGGCCCTTATATAAATATAAATTATAATAGGGATAGGAAAATAGGACGAAGGGGGAAAGAGTAAAAAGGAGGGAGCGAAGCGAAAAAATAAATAAAAGTAAATAAGGGTAAACGGGAATAGGATAGAGGCCGAAGGACGGGAGGAAGGAGCGGGTAAGGGGAGCGGTATTATAATAATTCTAATATTAGAAAGATTAAGATAGAAAGCGCGTTTATTTACTATAGCGGTAGGTAAGAACCGTTATAGTTAGAAGTTAGGAAGGAGTAGTACGGTTCGCCCGTAACCGGAACGGAGTTGGGGGTTTTCATCCGGCGGCGCTTATCGCCGAACGGTTTTTCCTTTAGAGAACTAAGAGAGGTACCTCATGCTAATTATGGCGCTATAGATATATAGCTAAGGAATAAGACTATTATTATTATTTCTAGATTATAATTTCGGTATTCCTCTAATTATTATTTAAAGGACGTAATAATATATAGTATATTCCTAAAATAATTATAAAATTTACGAATAAAACTCCCTGCCAATATAGTATTTTTATATTTAATTAGTTCCTTATATCTAACGTTATAAGTACTATATTAGAGTAAAAAATCTTTAATAACCTTCCCTTTTAACGAAATTATATTTTATTTCTACGTTTATTTAACTAACGCTTTTTCCTAAATAATTATAAGTAGCTTCCTTACCTTCTAGAGTATTATTTAAATTCTATAAGGGTAACGGGTTTTATTATTCCCGTTATTTTTATAGGATTTAAATAATATTCGATCGATAGTTCAACTTTAGTAGAGAGGTAATTTCGGCCCTAATAGAATTTAAATAATAATCGTTAGTCGACTTAATATTAAGCCTTCGCCAGTTTATAATATATATATTATATAAAATAAATTATTAATATATTATTCTATAGTCCGCTAATATAAATAGTAATATAGTTAATATTATTCTAATACCGATTGTAAGCGGTTAATAGATATTTGTAGGATAATTTAATATATTAATAGGCCGCCGGTTCGAACCTGGGGCGGATTATTTTTTAGTATTTTAGAATTTAAATTTTAATTTTCTATTCGGATACCCCGCGAATATACTGTACTATATTATTTTTGAAAAAGACTTATAAAACGCGAAATATATACCAAATTAACCTATATTATTATTACCTTAAATTATTTTCGGTTTAATTTATATAAATATTTAAAATTTATAAATAAGTAATTATACGAGATCGAAATTATTATTAGAATTAATACTATTATTAAAATACACCTATTCGCCTTTATTATTACTAATAACTATCTTTCCTATATTTATATATTTAATAACCCTCTCGGGGTCGAAAATAATCGCCTATTCGTCTATTCGCAATAGTCGAACCTCTTTTCTATTAAACATATTAAACTTCGAGTCTAATAATATAGTAAGCCTAAATTAGAGGATATCGGGGGTATTAAATCCCGAATTACTTAGTAATTAGAAAGTAGTATATTATTAACGTACTTACCTATTCTAATATATTATATAAATATAATTAATAATATTTCTATTAATAAATAGATTTATATATCTACCGGTTTAATAAATTTGTATATCGTTCTTAATAACCTTATAGATAGCTATAGTATAAAGGCTAATAGTAGAAAGCCGGACGAATATAGTTTTAGTATTATAAATCGAATTCTTATTCTATTTAATATCCTAAGTAAAAGAAGCGTTAATATATTTAAGGGCTATATTAATCGCCTTCTACTAATTACTAATTATAAAATATTATACTATATTAAATTATAAAATAGTATTAATAAGCAATTCGTCCGTAACTTCGGGGCGAAATAATTATATTAAATAAAATATTTCGGACTTATAGTTACTTAATTTACTACTATAAAATAGGATAGGAAAGAGGCTTATTATTTATTATAAAATGCTATAATCCCCTAAAGAAATAGTTTTATTAAGTATTATAAAAATACGAATAATTTATAAGTAATAATAAATATTATAATAATTAATATTTATTATCCCCGAAAATATTTTATATTTAAATTAGGTAATTAAGGAAAAGACCTCCTTATAAATAGAAAGGAATTCCCGGTTAATAAATTCTTCCCCAGTATTTAATATAGTTTAGTATATAAATGCTTTAATAAAATTAAATTTTAAAATATAATTATAGTCGACGAGCTTAGCGATTAAAAAGGCTAAAATCTTAAAAGCGAATATATCCTTTAATAAATACCGACCGTTATAAAATTAGGTATCGTACTATTTTATTCTTTTATCCTTTTTAAGGCTTTGGATATCCTATATTATAAGAGGCTAAAAAATGCGAAATATTATATTAATATAGTTTATAAGGATATAAAAGAACGTAAATATAATAAGAATTTATTATTTGTAATTATATATATGGCTAGCTTTAAATTGGTCGAGAATAATATAGCGAATAAAAAATATTATTTTCTAATCGCTATAGACGAAGACGAATCGGTTATTAAAATCCTCTTCGTTAAGTCCGAGAATTTTAAGGAAGAATTTATTATAAAATTAATATACGCTAATAATTTTACCTTCGTCCTTTATAATAGTAGGGGTTTGTAGGATATAACTTTTATTAGTTTTCGGTCGTTTAACGACCGGGAAAAGAAGGATAAACTATTTTAATTTTTATTTAAAAATAGTGGCTAATCGACTTTTAGTAAAATAATAGGCTATATTATCGAAGGATAGTAGTATAATGTTTAAGTAATTAAAAAGCTATTCTAATTCGAATTTAATATATAAATATTATTAGGATAATATAAATAGACCGTTAATATTAGGATTACTAATAAGGAAATAAATAGTAAGATTCTATATAATATCTTTCCGACTTATATTAAAACTTTATATACGGTTTATAAATTAAAATTATTATAAATAATAATTATATTCGGGTTACGGCTAACGAACTTAAAATTATTTTATAATCGTATAAATATATAAGAAAATTAGCGGGGGTAAATTATTTAAATCTTATAGGGGGGGAAAGGTCGTCCCCTATAAGATTTAAATAATTAAATTATATATTATAGAAATATTAATAAAATTATTAATAATTTATAGGGTAATTTTATAGGAAGAAACCATATTAAACTAGGCTAATATATTATATATATATAATTATACGGAATTATTCTTAAAGTAAATACCGAATAGCTTCGGGATGAATATATTCCTTTAAGGTACGTAGGAATTTATAATAATAAACGCTATTATAATTATATAATTATAAATCTCTCTTTTTTTCCGAATATTATCCTTTAGCTTATATTTATAAGATTTTTAATAAGTATATTAATATATATATAGTATAGTAAGTAATTTTATTAATTCAGGGGCAATTTTTATTAGGATTCTATATATAGAATAAAAATAAGAGCGAATTTATATAATATTAAAAATATCTTCGATAGTATAATTACTATTAGTAAAATTATTAATAGGGAATAATATAAATACCCCTTCTACTTTTAGTTATAAAAGTAGCGATTTAAATTCTACGCGGAAGGAAGTTTAGAAATATATCCGGGGTAATTTCTACTTCTCTATTATTTATTCGTCTATTTAAAATTAGGTAATAGGTTTATAAGAGGGGAGGTTAGTATTATCCCGTTCAAAGTATAAATAAACGCTAATTTTCGAAAATACTTCGCGTATAATAAGTTCCTTAAATACGTTAATAAATATACCGAAACGCTTACTATATTATTAAGATATTATAATCCTTCGATACGTATAGAAGTAAATTATATATTATTATAAATTTAACCGATAATTCTTTTCGATAAAAGTATAAATATATTCGAATAATTTTTAAATAGGGTTTAAAATATTAGAATTGTTATTCGAATTATTCGAAGTATTTACTTTAAATATAAAGGGTTTATTCGAAAATTCGTTAGAAATTTCCTAATAGGGATTAGAATATAATAATTAGGATATAGGTAAAAGAAACGAAAGCGTAGAAATTAATTAAATTGCCCGTATCACAGGGCTAGCCTATAACTATCATCTGGTCGCGGCATCACTACAGTAATAGTTACCGGGTTAATACACGCTCTCTAATTAGCTGCACCGCCCCAAAGGCTGTAACCAACCACTTACCGTCCCGGTAAGTAGGTTAATTACGTATACTAAAGATAGGGCTCAACCATAGGTATATAAGATAAGCCGCTACGTACAAATTCTATAATTTCCCTTCTTCCTTATATAATTATATAAGTCTTAATTAACCCCCAACGTTCCGTATCGCCTTACTCCGTAATAATTAATTATACCTCTACTATTACGCTACGAATATATATTATTATAAGGAAGAAATACGCTATTTAATACACTTATTATAACGCTGTCAATCGCTAAAGAAGAAATCCTACAACGGGTAGAATCTATAACTCTCAATACCAATATTATTATCACCGACGTAAACATCCTACTAGAAGAATAATAACCGTTACTAATATATACCTAAAAGGACGTCGACGTCCCAAATACCCCTTAAAATAACGAACCGTAAAGCTCTAACGAACTAGAAAGCTCTATTCCCCCCCCAATAAATAAGGAAATCTATTTTATAGCTTTAAATAATATCCTTAGAACCCCAATTATTAAAACCCTCTTTAACACCCTTATAATAAATAAATCCATACCTTTACAAATCGTTAAAAGCTCTATCATTAATACTATTAACTTAACCGATAACAATACCTTCCGTACCATTATCTACCCCATCGTACGCGCAATCTAAACACTTAATTACAACGCCGCCAATTTTATAAACCAATTCGAAAACTTTAAAATTCAATTCCGGATAAGGATAAATAAAAATAAAGCTCTCAAAATAACTTTTAGAAAAATAAAATACATTACCGAAATAACGTAGTCAATCCTTTCGAAAATATTAAAAGAACTTAACCAAACCAAACGAATTAATAATAATAATATTATAATCAATCCTAATTATAATAGTAGGGAAAATAGCAATACCGGTAGAGGATTAAATATAGGGATTAGAAACGTATTAGGAAATAACCTAAAATATACTTTTATAATTAATTCCCTTAAAGCTCTTTTCGCAATTGTAACTAACCCTAAAGCGCTATTCTCCAACCCTAATCCCTTTATAACCGACCAAAAGAACCCCATCCAACGGAACGAAACCTATATTACTTAGAAAAACCGTATTATAATAGTCTAAACCCTTAATACGTTCTATTTCCCTAATAAATATACTAAAATCCTTTATATAAACTACTTTTTAAGCCCTATAGTAATAATAACCCTCTAAAACGACCTTAATATCGTCCTAACCAACCCTAATAACCCTAAGAAATAGAAATAGGAAATAAATATTACTTTTATAGCGTTTATAGACTCCTATTTTAATAATATCGATTTAAAATTCAATATTATACGCTACTTTAACGAATTTAAATAAAATAACCGTTTCTTTACCGATTTTAAAATAAATTTCGTTAAAACAATCGACCGTTACTAATTAAACAAAATTATAAAAATTTATTACCTTCGGAATAAGATTTCCAATAAACTCTATATCATTATTTTAAATTAATGTATTTACTTTAAAGATAATAATTTCGAAAGTTAACTATCCCTTTACTATAATTTAATATACAATTTAAAAAACGACGAATATTATATTAAATTCAATTAACCGTAAACTAATAAAAATAGTAATAATATTAATACTAATAATAACCCTAGCGGGAATAATAATTTAAAGGAATATACCACTAATTAAAGAGGCGATACTATAAATTTAAACGCCGTTTACATTAACTATATTATCTATTCGGACGTCCTCAATTAATATATAAAAAACAGCCTATACCGAAAATATAACTAAAAAGGCTATATTATACATATTTATAGAAATAGTATTAATTATAGTAATAAAGGCCCCTAAAATAATAATTATAATAATTCTTATAATAACCGCGGAAATTATTATAATCGCAACGACCGAGGCGGCCAAAGCGGCCGTAACGGCCGTAGCGGTTAGAATTCTAACTTATCCGGTCGCTCCGCCGCCGGCTAAAGAAATTATAATAATACTAAATTCCGCAACGCCAATACAAAGGACGCTAAGGATAAAAATAAAGAATATTATAATACTAATAGCAGCACCAACTAAGGAAATACTTAAACTCTATAGATAATTACCTATAAAGGTAAGAAAGGTCTATATAAGGGAAATTTTAAGAGACTAATAAAAATTTAGAAACAATCGTTATTAATTCTTTAAATAATTTTAATTAAAATTCTATACTCCTTTCCTCCTACCTATTCTTTAAATTGCGTAAAATCCCGTATATTACTTTCGTCGATAACAATTATTTAATATTAATTTTTATTGACCGTTCTTTCGTAAAAAAGAACGGGCTCGCTACTTTTAAATTATTAAAACTAAAAAAGCTCACCCTTACTAATAATATTATAAAAGGCCTAATTACTAAAAGTCTAATAATAAATTTATATATTAATTATTACTTCGAAAACGTTATATTCTTAATCTATAACCTCTCCCCTACCTACCTAATTATTCTCGGAATACCCTAATTAAAAAAATATAAGCTTCTAATATCCTAAATAAAAAGATAAATTCAATTTACCGATTAATATACCGACTATTATTTACTAATTAACCTCTTTCTATTTATAAGGACCGCCCCTAACGCTTAGCAACGCCCTATAAACGTATAATACTAAATAAAAATTAATTATATAAACGAAAAAATAAATAGTAATACCCTAATAACGCTAAAATTTAAAATAAAGATAATTAATTATATTAAGAAGATGACTATTTCTCTTAATAACTTTAAAAACGGGGAAGGCCCGCTTAGCCGCTCCGTTCCAATTACGCCGGAGGCTCCCGGGCTAGCGAGAGCCGCTTCGAATACCAATATTAATATTATATTACAAATTATTAATAAAATTTATTATAAACGTTTAATACTATATTATAGCGCCGATATTAATAGCCCAATCCTTTAATAACTATCCTTATCGGATTACTATATTCGAAGCTTAAAGGCCGTCTCGCCAAAGAAATTAAAGGCTATTAATAACCTAACCCTTTAACGGATTGGGAGGCTAAAAATAACCCCCCTAGGGAGGTTAAAAACTACCCCTTTAAGAAAGCTAGAAGTTACTAATAGCCTAACCTTCTATAGGATTAAAAGGTTAGAATTTACTAATAAAGTTAACGAAGCTAATTAAGAATTTATAATAATTTGCGAATTAGATTAAAAAAATATAATAATTAACGCCGGTCACCTATACGAAATTTAATCCTATTATAAGACTTACGAAAAACCGGGTCCTATTTCGCCGTACTTTAAAACGTTATTCGTTTATTACGCGAATTATTTTATAGAGGGTATTAATAGTAACGCCGCTTTATTAATAGACATTCTTATTAATAAAATTAAATTGCCTTAGGCGGCTTTACTACTTTACTAAAAAGTAAATAGGGCTTATATTATATTAGTATTATAATATTCCGTCGCTACTAACCCTAATAAAATAAGCGAACCGTTTAACCCTAAAGATATTATTAATTTTAACGCTACGGCGTTTAATTAGTTATACGAATATAATAATTTATAATTATATTTAATTAACTATACCGAATTCGAACGCTTAACGACCGTTTACAAAATCGAAACCTATAACAATATTATTAAATAAATAATCGAAGATATTTACATAAGTAAAGGTTAATAGTATAAAGACTATCTTTTCTAATAATTCTACAACTTTATTAATATTTATATTAATTATATTAACGCGGCGGAATTAGAAACCGTAGCGCTTATTAACGCTATAAAACTTATAGGCGAATTAGAAACGGATATCCGTATTTGCGAAGCTATTATTATTAAAATTATTAAGAAGGACGTATAAAAGTTCTATAAAAAAGTTAACCGGCCGATTAAAACCGACGAGGAAATTATAAAGAAATTGCCCTAGAAGTATTAAAGGAGGTTTATAGCCTTTCGCGATTGCGATATAAACGTATTGCTTCCTTTTCGTATATACGATTATAAGATCGAATTAGCCCTTAGCCTAAGAGTACCGAATATTAAGTATTATATAATATCCTCTATAGAGGTTTCTATTATTAAGAAATAAGTTAATAATTAGTTTTAAAAAGGCTTTATCCGGCCGTCTTAATTAGCCGCGGCCTTACTACTCCTATTCGTAAAGAAACCGGACGGCGGAGTCCGAATCTACGTTAATTACTATAGTATTAATAACGTTACTTTAAAAACGCGTTATCCCCTCCCTTTAATTAAAGAAACTCTTAATACTATTTACTATACTAAAATCTTTACTAAATTTAACATTATTATAATATTTAACCGTATCCGCGTATAGGAAGGCTACAAATAATTTATTACTTTTATTATACGTTTCGGTCTTTTTAAATCCCTTATCTTCCCTTTTAGTCTATAGAACGCCCTAAATACTTTCTAAAATTATATTAATAATATTTTATATAATATCCTAGACGTTTACGTTACTATTTACCTTAATAATATCCTAATATATTCCGAAAACGAGGAGGAGTATATAATATATATAGACGAAGTATTCCGGTATATAATTAACGTAAGTTTATAATTAAATATCGATAAATACGAATTTAACGTAAAATATACTAAGTATTTAAATTTAATTATTATATCGGGCAATATCGAAATAGACTTTAAAAAGGTAAAGGTAATCGCTAAATAGGAGGCCTCGCAATCGAAACGCTAATTCCAAAAATTCCTTAGGTTTATTAACTTTTACCGCCGTTTTATTAATTACTTTTCTATTATAGCTACCCCCTTATACAAATTTACGAAGAAATTTATAAATTAAAAGTAGGTTAAAGCCTATTAATAAGCGTTCGATTCCTTAAAGACGGCTTTTATAATAAAACTAATCCTAAGGATTTATAATTAATTCCGGCCAACGGTAATCGAAACCGATACCTCTAACTAAGCTATAAATAGCACTCTCTCTTAATACGGCGATAACAATATCCTATATCCAATTACTTACTTCTCTTAAAAGTATTCCACGGCCGAATACAACTATAATATTTATAATAAAGAATTATTCGTTATTATTAAGGCTTTAAAAGAGTAGTCGCCGGAGTTATAAGGAGCTTAGAAGCCTTTTATAATTATAATTAACTATAAAAATTTATAAACCTTTACTAAAAATAAAAAACTTTCGTTTAAATATATATAGTAGTCCCAATTCCTATTATAATTCAATTTTATAATTAAATACCGATTAGGGACGTTATAAATCCGCCCGAATACTTTAAATAAAAAGCTAAAAAATATATTTAATAATATTAATAATAATAAATTACTAGTTAGGAATAAGGCCCTCCTCGACCCCTCTATATTCGTTAATTATATTTAAACCTACGAATTAAACGCCGAGGAATTCTCTATTAACGAATTAATAGAAGCTAACTATTATAATTTAACGTTTTACTAAAACGTTATAACTTTAATTAATAATCCTAATAAGAAGACGTAATTTAAAACCGTTAAAAAGCAAATAAATAAAATTATTTTTATTAAATATTATATTATTAATAAAAAGGTATACCGTTATACAACTTTAATTATCAATTCCGAAGATTACGTTCTATACCTCTAATTTATCCGGCGGCACTACAAATCCGCCCTAACTAATTATTAAAATAAGAATAAAACCTTTATAATACTAAACCGGTCCTTTTATTAGCCCGGTATAAATAAAACCGTAAAGGTATATTATAAGGTTTACCTCTAATATATAAAGATTAAACTATTACGCTAATTATTAATAAGTTTCCTAAAATTATTCCCCGTCCCTTTTATAATATAGAAAAATATCGCTATCGATTACGTTATACTTATAACCCCCTACAAAAAACGTAACTAGGAATTTAAATATATTATTATAATCGTCGATCGTTTAATTAAAATACGCTACTATATCTCTATCGAAACGTTAATAACCAAGGAGTTAGTTGAACGTTTTATCGAAAAAGTCTATACCCTTTATAATTTACTTAATACTATTATATCGGACCGTAAGTCCTAATTTATATTTTAATTCTAATACGCCCTATTTATAAAGTTAAATATTATATTAAAGCCGTTTAACGCTTTTTACTAATAAATAAACGGTTAAATAAAATATATAAATGCTGAAATAGAATATTATTTAAAAGCGTACGTAAATTAATTATAGGACGATTGGGTCGATTGGCTTCCACTAATTAAATTCGTAAATAATAATGTACAATTAAATTCGATAAAAATCTCCCTATTCTTCGCTAATTATAATTTTTACCCCTATATAAGCGTCGAACCTGTATAATCCTACCCGCCCGGCCTTTTAATATAATAGTAAACCGAATATTTTAAAATAAGGGAAATTACGAATTAATTTAATATAATCTTAAATAAGTTTACTATTATAATAAGACGGACCTAAGTATATTATAAAGAGAATATTAATAAAAAACGATCGGATTTGCTATAGTACCGGCTAAGCGATATAATTTTTCTTAATACTACTAATTTAGTTTCTAAACGCCCCTAAACGAAGCTATTACTATTTTAGGAAGGCCCCTTCGAAGTCCTAATAATTAATAGCCACTACATTACCCTAAAATTATTAATTAATATAAAATATAATTATACCTTCTATATTAATATAGTAAAATTATAGGTAATCGAAGGCATTCTTA
This sequence comes from Neurospora sp. CHS-2018b, assembly GCA_009806015.1. NCBI lineage: Eukaryota > Fungi > Ascomycota > Sordariomycetes > Sordariales > Sordariaceae > Neurospora > Neurospora sp. CHS-2018b. Next base: position 411,070 of record RAOV01000015.1, on the reverse strand, counting down.
ATTAAAATAATATATAAGATATCCGGGTTAATTATAGGAAGGTTATAAAACGTACCGACGATACCGAAGACGTAATAAAATAATTATATAAAGGTATTAACGGTTACTACTTCGAAAACGGCGTATAAGAATATTACGTCGTTTAGGGCAAACTTTACGACTTAAATTAGTAATTATATAGAAATATAAAAGACTATATTAACGACCTCTATAAATTTTACGCCGATAACCTAAAAGTCCTAATCCCCCCGAAGTAAACAGTTAATAAAAGGAAGCGGCAGAGGGCCGCTAAAATACTTATAAAAGCTACCGGATAGGAGGCGCCCGGCCCAGCCGGGATAGCCCCGGCCCCGGCCCCAAAATAATTACTACAATACAACCAAACGGGCAAAATACTAATAATAATAATATTAAAGAAGGTTATAAGCATCGTAATAGAAGGTTTCAAATCCCTAGAGAGGGATAATTTATAATTTTAATATAATTAAACCCCGGGGGCATTTTTAACCTAGGGAAATATTATAAGGCTAGCCTATAACTATTATTTAATCGCAATATTACTATAGCAATAGTTGCCGGGTTAATATACGCTCTCTAATTAGCTATACCGCCTTAGAGGTTATAGCCAACTACTTGCCGTCCCGGCAAATAGGTTAGTTACGTATACCAAGGATGGGGCTCAACTACGGGTATATAGGATAAACCGCTACGTATAGATTCTATAATTTCCCTTCTTCTTTATACAATTATACAAATCTTAATTAACCCCCAACGTTCTGTATCGCCTTGCCCCGTGACAGCCCGATATAATTAGTAGGACGTAAATATATTATTAATATTAAGAAGAGTAGGAGAAGAGGGGATTAATAAATATATAGTATCGGATATACGTATAGGGCGTATATATAAAGCGTATAGTTACGTTGGGTAGTATTCTAATATATAGGATAAATTGGGGATATATAATTAGTTTGCGGATAATAGCCCCTTTTATTTAAGTTATACTTAAACCGTAATATAACCGCGTCTTTTTGTCCTATAGGTCTAAATAGTATAATATTAGGATTAGTAAGTAGGTAAGTATAGTAGGGATATTATAACTATTTGGACCCGCAGGTACAAAGAGAGCGCATGGCCTATACGTAAGTGGCTGAGAGAATAAGACTAAGAAGAATCCCCGATTTTAGGATGGGGGATAAAGTGTTTGTAATAAAGAAGAATTAGTTAATAGACCGGCCTAATAATAAGCTGGACTTCCTATTTACCCGCATTCTATATTGTATTACTCGTATAGTTGGCTACTCGTACGAATTAGAGGTCCCTACGTGCTAGAAGGGATTGAGAGTCTTCTACGCGGACCGGCTGAGGAAGGACTTAAATAATCTTCTACCGGGCTAGGCTAACGATAATTTAGCAGGAACGCCGACGAAGGATAAAAATAAAAAAGAGGTCGAAGAATAGAAAGTCGAAGAAATATTATTATCGAAGGTTTCGGGAGGAATATTATAGTATTAAATATAATAGAAGGGCTAGGACCTAGACCTAGAATAGTAGAATATAAATGGGTTTAAGAACGTAACGACGAAATTTAAAGAATATTACGATAAGTATCCTAATAAATTTGGACCGCCGAAGAGACTGGGCATTTGGATAAAGGCGATAGAGAATAATATAATTATAAAGAAGTATAGGGATAATAATACGCTAATAAATATTATTAATAAGGGTAAAAGAAGAAGGAGGGCTTAACCGGACCTTATAAATTAAATAAATAGAATAGTTATTAACGGGCCGTAGAATAGTATATAGTATAGTAGCGTGGTATAATAGCCTATAATATTATATTGTATTAGCCTAGCGTATTTGTCCTCTACCCGGGATACGGTCCGTTCGAATCCGATTGGGGGAAGTTTTTTTATATTTTTTAGCATACGCGATAATTAAATTGAAGAATAAGGTCGCGATATTTGGCACGGAGTTTTTATTTTTTCGGGATTTTATTGCAATACAACAGATTAGACCAACCGTTGCAATAGGTTTATATATTTAATTATTTATTTTATATAATTGGTAATTGCCTTTTATCCCTTCTTTTCTTTCGGCTTTAGGGTTGAACTTTCTTTCCGAAAGGGGAGTAATATTATAGTATAGCTGGATAAGGGCCTAGGGCACTAGCTACTGGGCAATGGGGTACCGGGTATAGGGTATTATAGTACATTGGATAGAATGAGGCTTATGTTCTTATCGATAAGACTTACGGATCGGGAAGGCGGCGACGAGTGGCAGGATCTGACTTATATGTTTAGACCCGTGATGCCCTCGTTTAACAGCTTCCCTTTCCTCTTTACACTTAATATTACTTTGATTTGTGGCTTCTAATCTTGTTGTTTTATCACTCGTAGGATCACGCTTTTACAATTAGACCGCTAGTAATTAAATTATTAGTAATTAAATTTATATTAGTACCCGCCAAACCGAGCCCCCTTCTTTCCCCTATCTATCTAACTCTAGATTCTTATTTATACGGGAAGGTTTCAATTAAGTAATTATTAAATTCGAAAAATATAAGGAGTTTATAGGCAAATTATCGTTGTATTAGATTATTATAATTTTATACCCCGGTTATAGGAAGAAGTAAATTAAATTATACGTTTCGAAGTTAGAGGCTAATCGAATAATTTCTAAATTTAAGACCATTTACCGCTAGGAATATTAGAACCGTAAAATATTATTAATTATTACTAATATAACCGTAATAGCATCGTTAAACTCTATATTGCTAGTATAAGTATTAGAACGTAAGGATCTATATAGATTAATACCGCTAAATTACTATAAGACCTTAGTATTATAGCCTTGCTTTAACGAGGAGTTTTAATCCTACTTGAAAGAGGACCCTTAACCGGTTAATAATCCGTTAGTTTAGTAGATTTAGAATAAGGGTAGATACCTTTGCTTAGCGTTAATAGTATTTGATTATTTTTCGATCCCTTTTATATTTAACGAGTACGAGAGGGTATTTAGTATTGCCAATTTAATTTTGATTTTTTAGAGGTATAAACTCTACTATAAATTAATTAATAGATTATTGAATTTGAAATTATAGGGTTGTTTCGAAGGGGGGGGAGGTAATAAGGAGGAGGATTTGTAATCCTTTTATTATGTTGCTTATTATTGCTTATTATTATTATATGTATTTAATTTTGCGTTTTTATTATGTAATAGTGCCGATACGGCTGATAGAAGTGTGTAATTTCGTGTATTTCGGAGCCCGGAAAAATGTGTAATCCGGTGTAAAATATATAAAATAAAATAAAGCCACATGTGAAATAAAACAAAAAGTCGATTTTTATGTAAAATAAAATAAAACGGCCGAAATCAGATTTTATTTTGTTTTATTTACATCGCTGACGAGAAGCTGCGTTTGATATCGTGAAGTTTTTAAACCGCATTGATGGAATTGCGCATTAGATATGGGCTAGCCATGAAGTCCTCTGATAATGTGGACAAACGAAGCAAAGAAGCGTGCTGTTGCTGGGAGGCAGCGGAGAATCCGGTGATGAACAAACTCGTAAGAATGTCAACAGGACTGTGTCAACTGTGAAGGAAAACATCAATGGCTACAAAAAAAAGTAATCAAGTTGCAGCTAAGGAAAACACAATGGGTATCTCTGCTCGCGCAAACTTCAGGCATACCTGAATCACACCCCCCTGCTCACTCAAACCTCAACAGCCTCCAAGCACAACCACACCTCCCCTGCTCACTCACTCGAGTCACCAACAACCTCCACATAACTCCTACACATCTTCAAGAACCTCTGCCTATACTCCTCCGGCGTAGTCGTAATACTCATCGGCCCCCTCTTACTAATCAGCAAATTCCACAACTTGATCAACACCGTCATCACCTGCGGCTGCAACTTATGTTTCGCCCAAAAGAAGTCCAAAATCGACGCTCGGTAGATATACTTTCCATCCGCCGACGCGACCCCGGTCCTCCACGACGGCGGACTAGGCGGCACCGACGGGCCCTCGGTCGGCACCACCTCCGATACCGCTTCGGACGAAGAAGCAGCCGCAGGATCAGGGTTATTGTCCTGCCCCGGGCCCGAGGGAGTAGTATGCATTCTTACCAAAAACAGCGAATAATCCACCGCATTATGATCAGCCAACAACTGCGTATCCGCCTCCAGACTCGCAAAGAATTCATCCGCCTGTTCCTTGCTTAAACGAATCTTATCATGGAACTCATCCGCCAACTGGCTCTTGGTGGCCTCGCTGGTGAGCGCGCCGTCGGCGATGTCGCGCTCGGGGTAGAAGTACGAGGTGGGCTTGAGGTCCCAGTCCTCCCAGTCCACGTCGCCGCGTTTTTGCGCTTCGGAGCGGCCGTACATGATGTTCTCCATGACGATGTGGTGCGAGGGCGCGAGGCGGAGGATGCGTCCGATGGAGTAGCCGGAGGCGCCGAGGAAGTCGCAGATGCGCACGAGAAGGGAGCGTGGGTGCGTGGCCATGTATTCGACGTAGGGCGTTAGGAGGTCTTCGCGGAAGAAGGAGTGTTCGGAGTGCCGCGGGACGGATTTGACGAGGTACTTTTGGTCTTTGGTTGAGTAGAAGGTCTGTTTTTATGTCAGTGGATATTGTAATGTCAGGGTAAGGGGAGAGGAAGACTAACAGAGCCGGAAAAGCCCATGTCTCCTATGGAGCTCAGGGACTCTTCAGGCTTGTCGCCCTCTTCTGGCTGGAAGGACTGGTAGTAATCATCGTCTTCAACGTTCCAATGGTTTCTTCGTAGGTTTGCGAAATCGGCCGGTCGAATCTTCTGTAGGATCAACTGGTGAATGGAGAAGAATAACGAGAACAGCGACAGGATTAGGCGAAGGGGATTGCTGTTGCTAGATCGTCGTTTCGCGAGTCCAGTGGTGTCGGTAATGGCCCGCGCGATCGAGCGCGCGATCGTTTTTGAACGTCCCATGATGCTTCGGTTCAGGTGGTATAGGGTATAGATTTGGAAGAAGCTTACGAGGATGTGAGAGTCAAGGCCCATCCGATGTTTACGACTTTCAAAGATCAGCCGAAAACTGTCTGGCCGTGCTTGCTGATCAGGAACGGGCGACGGCCTGGAACAGCATCGCTACCACTGACGTCATTGTGTTTGTCACGGATCTTACAGTATCACTTTGTCGTCTCACATACCCCTAACCCTTATCGGGCCTTGGGAGTCTGCCCCTACTCGGTCCCAATTCCCAAAGGCATCACGACGAGCGCATGGTCGATGCCCCATTCAGGAACGATGTCGGGCGATGGGTGATGAGAGGTCAAGGCTAATAACGATCAGGAGTATAAGAAGAATTATCTATCATTAGTGCATAGAGAATTCAAACCATCAACGATCCCTGAGGTGAAGAGATCACGACACCCAGTGTCTCAAATAGAGCTCCCTTGACCCTTCAAGCCCCACAAAGCTTGGAAACTCACCATATCATGGGCAACCAAATACGCCAGGGAGATCGCCATGAAATTTCCATACATTTCTGTATTCAATTACCATACGTACTTCCAATCAACTCCTTAACCAGAAGGGAGATCTCATATACCACGCTATTTCACCCCGTCCTAATCCCATCATATTCATACGCCCGAACTCCCGTCCACGCAGACATCCCCACTATCCCCCATCCACGCATCCATCTACCTACCACCAGGCCTCTTCGGCCTAGCGAACCCCCTACTCTGCACCACCTTAGGATGCAACTCCCCCAACACTCCGTCCTCCGTGATCTCGCTCGGCTCCTCCACCTCAAACTTCTTATCGACATTCAGTCCCTCCTTGCTCGCCACCTCCAGGACGGCCCGCTTCATCAAGGGGTAGAGCATGCGCTGCTTGATAGCGATGCGACCGCCGTTGGCGCTGGGGTTGGTGTAGAAGAAGAGGATGGGCGTCTCCTCGGAGCCGTTGTGGGTGTGCGTATAGCGGTAGAAGGTGAAGCGCGGTTCGGTGGTGGAGATGGCTTGGACGAGGTCGGCGATGGAAGATGGGTTGGAAGAGGAGGGGACCAATTCGATGGTTTCGGAGGTGGGGTTTACTTTCTGATGCCGGGGAAGAGGGGTGTCAGTTATTGATCTGGAAGAAAAATGAAGAAGGGGTGGTGGGGAAGGGGAAGAACTATGAAGACTTACAAGCATCACCAACCCATTACCACCCTCCTCCTCAGCCAGTCCCCTAAGGGCTCCCAGCGCATCCTCGCCCATAGGCATAGCCATATGCGTCGACAAATGAATCTCCCGCTTACTCGTTCCCGCGCCAGCCTCCTGCTCCGCACGTTTCACCTCGCCCAGACTCTTCTCCTCCTCCGTCAGCGGGGCGTCCAGCGCCGTGTGCGCATCATGCTTCTCAAACCCGGCGCTCGTCAGCTCCTTGGCCGTCGTCGCGAAGATGGTCTCCCGGAAGTGCTCCGACCCCAGCTCGCGCACGAGCGTCAGCCGCGTCGCGGCGAACAGCATCTTCTGTCGCACGGGCGCCGTGTCGGGCACGTAGGTGACGGCGACCAGGGCCGGGGAGGAGTCGTAGCGGCGGAGGATGACATAGAGGGCTTCCTTTTCTTTGATGTGAGGCGTCAGGAGGGAGTCGACGTTGGAGGCGAAGGAGGAGCCTGGGGAGGAGGTCAGGGTCTGGATGGGCTGGAGCTGTTCGTTGGCGATGTTGACGAGGAGGCCGAAGGTCGATGAGGAGCCGAGAAGGTCGTTGAATTGGGAGACCAGCTCCTTGGAGGCTGTTGGACGGATGGCAGGTTAGTGATGTGGTCTGACTTGGAGTTGGGCTGTGGTGTAGCTCCCGTCTCCAGGTTCCAAGGGGGTGCTGAGGTTTGTGGCGATTAAGAAAGAGGGCGGCAACAACTTACCGGAAATTCCTGACTGCATCTTGCCTGGTGTTTCTCCTTGTCCCAACTGCAGTCGAGATATGGGAAACAGGTATCTTAGGTTAGAAGATGTTGATGTTTGGTACAAGTCGGGCTGGCGCCGCGATGACATGCGGTCAACCAAGGCCGGCGACGGGGCTCGCATTGCTATGGTGGGGTCCGGGGCGGGTCTGGTGCCAGCAAGGTCCATAGAGTGGGGCTCCAGGCAGTAGGTACCTGAATTTACCCCAGGACTTTACCAACGCCTTTTATTTATTCCATCTTCACCTTCGAATGTCACGTTAGATAGTGCTCTATACTATCTAAATCTATTGAAGGGGGTCTAAGACATTTGGGACTGGTTTGAAAGGTAACGATATGTTGGAATTGTAGCTTGACGGGACCGGTGTGTCCGAGTTTTGGTGGTCTTACATCCAGGAGTACCTGAAAATACAGCTAGGGTCTTAACAGAATTGGGAGCAATGTGGAGGGTGGTGAGATAGTGCATTATCTCACTCTCGTGGACAGTACTTACCAGGATGGATTCCGCTTCGAGTCTTCGAGTCTTCGACTCTCTCTCCAGCGATGGAAAAATGAGTCAGTCAGGCAACGAAGTGAACATCTGGTCTCTCATACACACACAAACAGCCAGAGTTTGGGACACACACATCACTCACTTGCGAAGTAACCGTTTTCAATGGGTTCGACAGTCATCACATACTCAAAATTGATCGCTTCATCTCCTCCTCCGCTTTCTTTCCAACTTCTACACCAAAAAAACTTCAGGGTATCAAACAAGAAAAAAAAGTCAAAAAGGAGTATATCCAACTTCCACAAGTTCTTCTTCCAACATCAAGCAATACCAGTCCCCCACCTCTCCACCCCAAACGGCATCGCGCCCTCCAAAGCCGCAGGTTCCAAATGAAGATCCTTAAAATCATGCTCCAGATCCTCTACTCCCTCGTCATATCCATCGTTATCATTATTTCCCTCGTTTCTTGCCCCTCTCCTTTCTGTTCCCGGATGGCCATCAACGGCGGCGGCAGCCGCCACAGCTTGAGCTTGTTTCAGCTCGCTATAAGCAGGCAAATACTCTTCTTCCACTTGTTTCTGTAGACGTCGAACGCTCGACTGTCGTCCGGGTCCGGGTGCGTTTTCATCCACGGGGTAATCATCATACCCCGGCGGCCCGATACCAGCGAACGCACTCCCCCTTGAGAACGTCCTCCCCAGTCCCGTCGACCCAAAATCCTGTTGTCCAACGTATGTGCGTGCGCTTGCCGCACTGGTTTGTCTGCTTATGCTCTGCCCACCTCCACCTCCATAACCTCCATACCCCCCACCAACTGTGCGCGTACTGGCCTTGCTAGCCTGTCTGCTCACTCCAGGAGTCCTGTCCTCATAAGACTGGTAAATGGTTGCCCCTGTGGGGCCGGGCAACCTGATCTCCTCCGCTTCCAAAACCTCGGCAATGTCCCTGACCAAAACATCCATGGGACAAATGTAAGCTACCCTCTTCCTACTGCTCCAAGCGAGGACGTGCCCACAGACACTGCCGCCGTCTCTTTCTACTACCCAGGCGCCGGAGTCGCCGGGGATTCCCATTGGTAGTGGTTGCCGGCGAGAGTTAATGGTGTTGTCACCGGATCCGGACGGTCGGTTCGGACGGTTAGGTACGAGACCGAGGGAAGGAGTACCGGAGACTTGGTAAGTGTGACTGGGAGATGCCCGGCCGAGGATTTTCACCGAGGTGAGGGCCGGGAGGATGGTGCCTGTTTGCAGGCCGGAGGTGCGGGCCATGCATTGCACTTGGAGACCGGGAAGGGTGTGGGAGGGGGCGATGGAGGTTGGGAGCATTGTTGGGATTTGTTCAGGGGAAATGCTGGGGAGACGGGTGTGTTTCTTCCCTTTCCTGCCCGAGGGAGGGTTAGAAGCCTTCGGGATAAAGTTATCGGATGGTTGGCGATCGTCTTCGAACTCGAACAGGGCCCAGTCGATTTCGTGCACGAGCCCGTTTTCTTTCCGGCGCCGAATGCCGCTCGAGGCGTACATCTCCCCGACCCGGAAAGTGTCGAGGTGGTCTTGGTCTTTGTCTTCGGCGGAGGGGTAGAAATCGTTGGCTACATCGTCCAGAGCCGGTTGCGTGATGATGAAGCCTTCGCCGCAGCCGGGCTCGATGCCGGGGATGTCGCCGGGTTCGGTGAACTGCTCCTCTTCTTCGTAGTAGTCATCGTCGTCGGAAGCTTCGCTAGTTATGGCGGACTCGGAGTAGGCTTCGGAGTCGGTGTCGGAGAATTCGCAAGCGTAGTCACCGTTTTCGCTACCGTCGGGGGAGGATTCGTCGGTGTTTGAGTACTGTTGAGCATACCATGCGGCCAGATCGTTAAGACCTCCGCCTGCCATACTTCTGGTGTTGTCATCGGCGGCTTGATCTGTGTCGGGGTCATCCAGCATGTGGTGCACCGTCATCCCGTAGGCCTTGTCGTCCACTACGATTAGTCCTCCCAAACTGACTGGCGGCAAGTGTCGATCGCCGATCCATGCCCCAATACTCGCCCCGTTCTGCGGCTTTGGCTGGTATGACGGGTTGGCGGCGATGACATCTCCAGTATCCTCCGAGTTGGCCATGCTACGGTTGATAACCTGCTTTCGCGACCTGAGAACCTGGCCCTTGCATACCTTCAGTCCGAGGTTCGACCTTGTTCCATCGAACAGAACGCCCAGCTTCTTCTTCAGAATGGCCCTAACCTTGCTGACCGAAGTGCAGACGACCAGAACAGTAGGCTTAGTACGCTGTGGTGACTCGCCGATCGATTCGAGGGAGATTTCCACGGACTCGGGGTTCTTGCGGTAAAATGTCTTCAAAGCCGAGTTGATCTCTGGCATGAGGACAGAGTTCCACTGTTCGACGACATCAGGCGGCAAGGGTACTTGAGGGTACAAGCGGGCCTTTTCTTTAGCTGAAGAGTCTCTGGCTTGGCGGGCTATGATAGAGCTTGTTAGACATTGTCACACTTCGGACGAAACAAGACTGCCTACCTTGAATCTTTGCCCGCACTTCCGCGTCCGGGTCAATGGGCACCACAGTGCTAGTAATCGGAGGATCTGTTTCCTCACTCTTTTGTGCTGCTTGTGCCGACAGTATCTCAACCGCCGCCTTTTCAGACTTGGTTTCCTTGGAGGAACCAGAGCCGGAAGCAGTTGGTTCTGAGGGTACCTGCACGGCTGCCGGAGCAGGCGTAAGGTCATCACCCAACCTCTCCTCCAGGTTGCTCACGCCATCCAGAATGCAGCATGCTTCGAGATATCGGCTAGCCTTGAACTCAACATGACGAGCAATTTCGTCCACGGTATGCTGACCACCAATCTCTTGATCAACTGCCCTCAAGCAGGTCTGAACGGCCTTCATGTAGAGCGTACCGCATCGAGTGGCTAGTTGATCAAGAATGGCATCGGAAACAACTGGATTCTGGATATCCGGGAGAATATTCTCCAGCTTATTCCAGAGACCGACTGAAATCAGGATCATGGCCAAAGAGTAAAGATCCAGTGTCTTGGAATCCGCATTGTTGGAGAGAGGACTTTGGGTACTGTTCTTGGGGTCCAACGGATGTCTATAAGGCGTAAAGGGATCAGGTTCGTCTTGTGATTGTGGATCTGAGAATAAGTCAAACGACGAGACCAAAGGCCGTCTGATGTCCACCTCGCCTTGACTCATTCCGCTGATCTCTGGGTCGGTGCTGACCGCATTGCAGAAGGATATGTTGTCAATAAGAAGGTTGCCATGCGTGATGCCTCTGGCGTGCATGTCAAAGATGGTGTTGGCCAGGTTCGCGGCTAGGCGAAACTTTGCCTCGAGCTTCGGTTCAAAGTCCGGACGAGCGAGAAGAGCTCCCAATGAGCACATGGAGTACAATGGGTTCTGGGTAAGGTTTTCATAGGTCACCGGATTAAAGGTCCGGGGGAACCTGTAGACGAGACCGAACCTTGAGTTCTCCATATCCTCAAAATAGCCCAATAGGCGAGGAAGACCGGTCCAAGAGCTGGATGAACGCTGGGGATCGGCTTGAAGACCGGACGACAAACGTTCAAACTTGGTCATGGGTGGTGATATACCCGTGATGGAGTAGATCGAATCGAAGGGGGCGTATTCCAGAAGTAGTGGTCCGTAGGGAACCTGCGCGCCCATCCGTTGCATCAATTCGGCATAGGCCTGCTTGCCCATAAAGACAATCTCCCTTGTCCCCTGCTCCCGGCTTCCAGCCTCGGTCATAGGCACGGCTTGCATGTCGCGTAGGTTCATGAGAGTGCTAGGATCGATCTGCTGTGGTGTCTGGATCCTGGTAGACTCGAATGGGCGATACTCTTCAGCAGGGGAGGAAACAGCCCTCTGGAGTCTCTCCCGGGCGGCAGATGAGTGCTGGGCATAGGAAGATCTAGTCCTGGACAGGTCGTAGAGGGTATCGATGGATGTCGTCAAGTCGCGGATAAGGTCCTCGAAGCGGTTCTTGTCCCATACCACCATCCTAATCTTCTCTCCCCGCTTTGGTGGTTGATATGGCTCATTGCTCTCGCCGGTCAACTGCTTGGAGCTGTTCCATAGTGGCTCGGCCTCAGCTAGGATGTCCTTGATAGTGGACATGATACTTCCAACCACTTCGCTGAGGCCGGCCTTGGATAAGGACGAGTCGATGTAGACCTCGGCGGAGTGAGTAGGGTCGGACCATTCCAGCCCCCAGCTGACAAGACGGTCCTTTTGGATCTTGAGCTTGCGGTGGAGGGACTTGATCTCGGGGTCGGCCTCGGCATGTTGGACGGGTTCCTTGACAAAGTCTGAGGATTTCTTGGTGTCGTTATAGAGCCTGCTAAGTCTCCTGTTGAGGGACGGCCCCAGCTGGAAGCCACCCATGGGGATGCCGGATGCCATGATTATGGTTCAAATCGGGTCTTGTTGAAGCTGTACAGTACTGTGATGGATGCTGCGTCGATAAGCAGCTGGAAGACTGAGGTTATGCTCGGATGTTATTGTGGGTTAGTACATGGCGATAGCTGATAGTCCAGTCGAGAAGTGAAGAGCCGATGAGTGAAAAGTGAAGAAGATATCGAAAAAGGATTGAATTGAATTGAAGTATCGTAACATAAGAGGCGACAAATCGAGGCTAAGACAACGCGGTTCGATTGCAACCCGAGACCAGCTGAATGATTTGCGAAGGTGGTAGTCAATGTGGAAGGAGTGTGGCACACGATATATGGAAATAACAGAAGACGGGAAGGGTCAAGTCATGATTGTGGCCGGGGGGTGGGTGAGAAAAGAGCCGCATGGAACTTCTTGACTTGGTGAGCAGATCTGCAAACCCCTCCCGCAATATGGGAGAGAACTCTCTGTGATCATCACGAACAAGCAGGGCTTTGCACCTTCTCAAGAATGTCGGTGCCTGCTGGCTCATTTCCTCTTTCCTAGGAAAGCGTGTTTTGTCTAGACGGCCGCTCCATTTCTTTGAGGGAAAGAGTGCCGGTGGTGGCTTCCGAACCGCGTGTTTGGCCATTGGTCCACGGTGGGGTTCCGGAATCCTGCTGCCTGCTGTCGAAATGCGAATTACAGCGGGGGTCCGACCACGGGTTGTGATTGGTCAGATACGATCTTGATCTGCGGTTTTACATCCTGACAGCCCTTTTCGGTTGCCAAGATTACACCTGACAACTGTCAAAGACCTCCTGTCTCGACTCTCTTCGACTTTCCTCTTGTTCACCACTCCAACAGCCACTGCAACATCCGTGACATCGCAACCAGGCTTCCGCCAACCGGAAATTACCTCGACACCAAAAGTCAACAGAGGATCCCGATCAATCTCGTTCCGCTAGCTGTTTACATCTTCCATATTGCTGCTGTTTCTACCCTTCTCGCCACCACTTGATCTTGGCCTACCTTGGCCTCCCTAGACTCTTTTCCAAGATGGCCCATGTGAAGGAATAATGCTTCTAGGCCACCGTCTAGGTACCTGATGATCCCGGATTTAAGCCTCAATGACCCTGTCGAGCGGTCATCGGTAGTCGCAATGACATGGATGACGGATCACGGACTTGTTAGTTCTAGCGTCAGACTATTCAGGCTCCATCTTCGGACACTTCAACCGCCTTTGCTTCTTTCAGGCCGCCAGATTCTCACATCGCCTCTTCACAAGGCCCGCTTGGCAGAAGACTATTCCCAATGACAATATGAATTGCCTGGAACATGTCATCCCGTGGAACGCTTGGGTCTCTGGAATCTCGATAGTGTACCTTTAGCCTTCTGAGGGTCGTCCGCTCGGCTACAAGGTAACTCCCTCGCATACTACTATCACTTGGCCCTCGATGCGTTCCACATCAATAGTTTATCAACAAGACACCATCCCCCCTTTGACATTGCGATCTAGGTCACACAACCGAACGACACCGGCAGCCACGTCGAGGCCCAATATACAGCACGGTCGGATGCAGTAGCGGATGCATTTGTCACCCACAACTCAGACCCATCAACAGTCTCCAGCGACTCAGAGGCCAGTTAATTCTGCTGCCTGCTCGCTCAAATCAACCACATGGGCGGCTTTTTCCAACGTCTGGTACACCACCAACTTGACTTATCACGCATCGCGGCCGCAAGCAATCTCCACAGCAAGACACACCGAGATGCAACAAAATTTTGTTGCTCCATCGTTTGCGTAGTATTGGATCTTGAACTTGGTGGTTGTGGGTTTTGGTTCGGAGCGGGTCGGTAGTGGTAGCTCCATCTCTGAAGATCGAGCGCCATGAATGGGCCCAAAGGAGATGACGGGCCAGACACACACACCGGGTCACCTTTCACGGATCACTTCGCCCAAATCATCCAAAACCCGAAAACATTCGGCAAAGCGCCATATTCCGTAAGTGTCCGCAGACAGAAGTCTACTCCGAACTTGCTGGCCCTGCTTCTTGGTCTCTTAGCTCGGCAGCCCTGGAGAAGCTGGGGTGGTATGTCGAGTATCGTTACCATTAGTGCCCGGTCATCGCTTGATATTACCCAGATTGAGCGTCCTGTCTGCAGGCTACGAACATGGACAGCGATTGACCGATGCCGCCGAGGCCTGGAACCATCTCAACCGAGTATGAAAGGTTCGGTTCACTCGGTCTTACAAAGCAAGGTAGGCACAGGCTGACAACTGACGTCGCTCCATCGTGTGAGAGCCCATATGTAAGTGAATCATATGAGACAAGACACTGACATCAGTCATCGAGTGCCCTGAGTCCGAGTCAAGGAAGCACGAGTTTCTCCCACGTCGTTGTCTGTCAAGTCGAGTCCTAACACCCCATCACATCCGAGCCAACAAACCTCAAAGCTTGCTACGTGAAATCTTCCTACAAGCACCCCGTCCAGCAAAAGTCGTCTGCATATGTGGACTCCTCACTTCTCTGATATTCACCTTCACGGCAGTATGAACTCTTCATCTTCCCGCAGTTGCCCTCCTACCTGACGCCAACCTAACCGCCTTCACCACTTGGATGAAGACGTTCCCCACTTGCCGTCAAGAAGCTAGAATGCCATGACATTTTGGCCCGTTGCCGCCCAGAGGTCCGATATAAAGCAGTATAAACATGAATGAAGTGACACACAGACATCGTTGGCGTCTTCGGCGTCGCTTCACATGCAGTACGCTGAATAACTTCCATGCATTTGGTCTAACCTGTCACGGCCTAATGGCCCATTCTCGGGACCGGATTGTCAAGTGCCGAAACTGGGAACGGGTCCCATGTGTACATACATGTGGGTAGCCGGCTTTAATCCCATTCCGGACTTACGGGGAGCGGTCTTCGGGCCTCGTGGGCGGGTATGCGAGAAAGCTTTTGGTCTGATCTGCTCATTTAAAAAAATCTTTCATCACTCTCATGAACCTTTTTATGACAGGACGAACTCGCAATCCGGGGAAGAAGACCAAGAGCTAATATTGAGGTAGGTAACCAGAAGGGTTTCAGACCAAGAGCAAAAAGAACCAGTCTGCAATGTCCCTCACAAACTGACACAACCAGACAATGTATACACCATACCACGGCATGCTTTCCCATTCCATCCATTCATCCATCCACCATCAAACCATTTGGGGCTTGAAGCGAGTCAGCAGCCACCGTAACACTCGCTTCCACGTCCTCATTATCCAGCGGGTAACGTTAAAGCTGGAAGAAGGAAATAAATTTAAATACTTAACCTCACGTCAGTTTGGGATCTCGTAAAGTTGTGCCATGAGATTTGTGACCTGGACAACCTCAGACCGAAAGTTGGCTTAGAATAATAAACTTGGGGGGGGATTCGGGCCCCTAGTAAATGCCCGGGCGAGCATATATGGTGCCAAACGTCGCTGTTAAAGATAAAACAGGATTCTGAGGATGTGATGGTCTTATGCAACAGTTACAAAGAGATCAAAGATGGAAGACACTCATGAGCTATTACAAAAATCTTACCGAAAAATGCGAGTCGGTGGGTAACCATCGAGTCTACAAGATTTGCCTTCATACAAAGAGAAATATTCAACTAATTTTCGATACCCTCACGTCTTTGTGTTCATCATTTCCACTTGGTGAAATACACAAGGGCGTCGTCTTATAACAGACTGGACGAAGACTGCTAGATAGATGCCTCCTGCCAGATGCCATTAAGATACCGCACTATCACACGCCCGGCCCAACCAGTTACACTTTTGTTAGCACCTTATCTCATTCACCCCCTTTTCGTTCTCACTAACCTACCAAACCACTATGATTGTTGCAACGTGAAGAAGAGCCATCCATGCCAATTCAGCTATAGGATAGATATACCTACAAAGACAAAAAGTAATAAATACATGTGCAAGCAGGACGTTGATGGTGATTAGAATATGAGTGTAATTGTGTGGGTCAGAAAGGAGATAGTGCACTATCTTCCTTACCCGCATCATACTTAGTATTTCTCTTAGTGCACCAACTCTTCAGCCTGTTCATAACCATCATGCGCGATGCAGGACAGCGAAGTTCTCAAACTTCTCATTTCTCACAGCATATTTCACCAGATGGAAGATTGCCATGGCTCATAAACTGTAAAATTGCAATTGATCATTTCATACATCATACTACCTAACTAACAAACGAGAAAACAACAACCCAAAGAAAATGAAACCGTATGGTCAAGTGGGAGGGGGTATAAGCTAACAAATATCAAGAACAAAAAAATGGAACCCTTCTGTTTCATCATTCTCATCATCATCTTCGACTTCCTTTTCGCTCCTGATTCCCGCTATTCATATTTCCCTCCTATTCCTCTCCTCCTCTTTCCTTCTCTTCTTTTCCTCTCTCATCTTCTTCCTTCTGATACCTTTTCACCCCCTTATCGTTCATCATTCTTCTCTCGACTTAAAGCTCATCATGCCCAACAACAGCCTCCGAAGCCTGGCTAGCAACACTAACCACCGTCTCCTTAGCTTCACTAGCCAAGCTGCTGGCACTCTCATATGCACCCACTACAGCTTCGGGGAAAGAGGTAGCATAGACTCCCCTGAGTCTGCTCACCACGCTCTCCGAGAACGTCGGCTCCTTGCCCACCAGCAGTTCACTCACGATGCTGATCACGACACTATACTGTTGCGCGGCAGCATCCGTACCCGCAGCGGCATACTCGCCCGCCGCGCTAGCAGCAGCACCAGCAGCGCTGGTGATCGAGGCAGCGTTATCAGCCGCGGCATCACTCGCCGCACCGCCGTATTGGTTGGCTACGCTGATGGCAGAGGAACTGGCGGCGTTGGCGGCGGAGATGACAGTCTGGTACCAGGGAGTGGGGGTGGGTGCGCCGTAGACTTCGATGGAGATACGGGCTAGAACGGAGTCCCAGGATTCGGAAACGGCCGAGGCGGCATCGGCAACGTTCTCGGAAACAACGGAAGCAGCATCGGCCACGTTTTCAGAAACGACAGAAGCAGCCGAGGAAGCCTTGTCTCCTGCGGCGTAAACGACGGAGGAGGCGTTCTCCCCAACGATCGAAGCAGCGGAGGCAGCGCCGTCAGTAACAGCGGAAGCGACTGATGCCGCAGAGGCCGCAGCGACGGAGGCAGCAGAGGCGGCGGATTCCGAGGCAATAGAGGCCGCGTAGGCAGCGTTGTCAGTAACAACTGAAGCCGCAGAGGCAGCGGACTCGGTGGCCACGGAAGCGACTGACGAAGCAGTGCCGACAAAGTCAGTGGGAGTAGGGGTGGCAGTCAGGGAGTTGAAAGCGGACGAAGCGGCCGCCAAGAATTCAGAGTAACGAGCGTGAGCGACGCCAAGACCAGCATAGTAGTTGTGCCTGGCGTTCTCGAGCGCCTTTTGAACGTGCTCAGAGGGAGTGGAGGGGGTAGGAGTGGCGAGGCCGGCGGCGATCTTGGCGGACTCGTATTGCTCTTCGGCCCACGAGCGGCCTTGCTCGAGACGCTGGGCGGCAATCGATTGGATGCGCTCCCAGTCAACGGAGGGAATGTTGGGGACGGGAACGGCGGTGGGGAGGATCTTGAAGGTTTCGGTGGGAGTGCTCTTGTACACTTGCTTAGAGGCAAGCTTCAAGGCCTTGTCGAGGCGGACACTAGCAGAGGCCATGGCGTTGCTGTAAGCTTGGGTGACGGATGCGAGCATCTGCTGGTGAGCCGGCTCAGGGGTGCCGCGGATCTGGGCAGAGATGAGGGAGAGGGCTTCAGAATACTGGTTGTTGGCACGAGACATGGCGGACGAGTAGACCGACTTGACATCGTTACGCATCTTCTCCATGGCTTCAGAAACATCGTCGTAGGTATCTTCGTCGATGATGGGCTGGCGAGTAGGCACCGACTGAGCAGCAACTCCGAGCCAAGCGGACTTGACGGTGGTGGCAGGTGGCTCAGGGGTTTCGGAGACAATGATATCAGACTCCTCCTCAGCTTCCTCCTCAACCGGGAGCTCGACGGGAGCAGGGCCCTCATGCCCCGCCTCGGTGGTGTTACCAACAATGACAGGGGTCTCCTCGAGGATCTCAGTGGAGGCAAGATTAGGGCGAGACTCGATGGTGGAAGCGGTCTCGGATGCAGACTCAACAACATCAGCGACCTCCTCGGAAGCAGCACTGGCAGACTCAACAGGCTCGGTCTCGATGGAAGAGCCAGCAACGACCTCGGAGGCTGCGCTCAACACAGTAGCGGCAGACTCCTTCGCAACGTCAGTTGCGCTCTCGACAGACTCGGATGCCGAAGAGGCGGCCTCAACGACGGGGGAGGTGGCATCATCGACAAGCTCCTCAATCTGGTCAGTAGCAAAGTCCTTGGTCGCAACGTCAGTTGCGCTCTCGACAGACTCGGAAGCCGAAGAGGCGGCCTCAACCACAGGAGAGGTGGCATCATCCACAAGCTCCTCCATCTGGTCAGTAGCCGAATCCTTGGCTCCAACGACAGCCTCAGTCGCCTCGGATACAACTTCAGCGGCGCGGCTGACGCCATCCTCAACAACCTCGGAAACCTTTTCGCCAGCAGCACTAGCAGACTCGCTAGCCTTGGAAACGACGCTGGCCGCAGCATCCTGGGCATATTCCACATGCTCGGCAGCCTGCTGAGCGACAGTGCTCTCGAACTCATCGGAGTCATCACCAGCCTCCAACTTGCGAACAGCAACCTGCTTCAAGCGAGCAAGCTCCTTGGCAGCGGAAGCCGCAGTGTTCATAGCCTCCTCCTCAACAGCAGCCGCCTCATTCTGAGCAGCCTCGAGACCAGGGTGAGTAACGATGAGGTTCTTGAGGTCGTTGTTCCAGTCCTCGAAACGGCTCTTGAGCTCATGGTACTTGGCCCAGTCCTTGTAGGTGACGCCATCCATCCAAGCCCACTTCATACCGAGCTTTTGCAAGGCCAGGTCTCTGATGTCGCCAAGGATGGTAAAGTGGGCTTCGGCAGCATTGGTAATAGCGGACTGCATATCGGCCTCGTAGTTCTCACGCCAGGTACGGACCTCCTGAGCTCTCTCCTTGATAGACATGCCCGCCTGACGTACGACCGCAGCAATTTGATCGCGGCCCTCGTCGACGGAGGCGTTTCCCTTGTTCACGGCCCCAATAATCTGGAGGATCTTGCGGCGGAGTTGGACGAGCTCGGAAACAGCCGTAGTCTGGAGCTCGTCGAGCAGAGCCTTGCCGGTAACCTTGGCGTTACGGCGGATCATCTTCTTGGTGATTTCGTAGATTCTGGCCGAGATCTCGGAAGCGCCCTGGTCAGCGGCCTTGGAGTACCTTTCCTGCCAGTCCTGAAGATCGGCAGCGACAGTCTCACGGGCGGTACGGCGAGCGGGATCTTCCTTCTCGAGCTGCTCATCGACCTCGGGAGGGGGAATGCGGTTCTCGGGAACATTGTGCTCTGTAGACTCGGAGTTCAGGACCTTTTGTTCTTCAGCGGCAGCCACCTTGATCGTGGACTCGGCATGGGACGAGGGGGTCGAAGCAGCGGTAGTGGCGGGTGTGGGCTTGCTAAAGGTCGATGTCTTGCTGCTGGAGGCACGCGATCGAGTCAGCACTCTTTTTGTCGATAACGGTGATGGAGGAGAATCCGTCGCCACCAACCTAGAGGACAAGTCCACAGGGGGCTTGGGTACCGACTTTTTGTTGCCCGTGTTATGGCGACCAAGACGCTGGCCAATCTTGAGCAGCTGAGGCTCGACATTCTCAGAGTAGATGACTCTCAGATGGGGCATGACGGTTCCATCGAGGAACAGACTGGTCTTGTTCCAGGCCCAGCGGGTCGAGGGCAGCACGGTGCTGGCAGCAAAAGCTGAAGCAGCCTTGTAGCCCTTGTGGGCGTAGGGCTCGACAAAGTGGTACGAGGGCACGACAACGCCATGGTAGGTCTGGAGGGCGTTGGTGCGCGCAATCTCGTAGTATGGGCGGGCAGCAGTGGAAAGCTGCTTGACATGGGGACCAACACTCTGTTCGTAATGGGTCTTTGCAAGCTTCTGGTACTTGACAAGCTGGGGCTGAAGGGTCTTCTGCCACTGGGTCTTGGTATAAGCCTGGGCCTTTTGGATTTTGGGTTGCGCGTATGCCAAGGCGGGAGCAATGGCCTTTTGATCGACGACATCGTAGTAGGGTCTGACGTAGGGAGCGGCGTAGGCGGTATAGTATGGTTCGATGTGCGGCGCAACGGTCTGCTTGACCTCGAAGTAGGTCTTGCAAATGCGCGGAGAAGACTTGTCGCATTCCTTGAGCGAGGCGGGGCAGCGGAAGAGGATGGTGAGGATGGTGTACCAGGTCACGAGTCTGTGGAAAAGCCGTAGGTTAGAGAGAGGTCAACAACTCGATGATGGCAAAGACTGCTCGCTTACCTAGCTACAACATTGAACGTCCTAGCTATCACACCAGGCCGACTGCGTGGGCGTTGTCTTGGTGTGACTCTGGGGCTGGCCGAGTGGCTGAGGGTGGGCTTGATGGGGCCGTTGATGCCATTGATACCGGTCATGGCGTTGGAGGAGTCGTAGCCGTTGACGCCCTTCTTGGAGTAGCCGTTGATGCCGTTAATGCCATTGAGGCCATCGAGAGTCGGCACGGGGCCTTTGGGGCCTCCGTTCATCGAGCCGTTTGTGTCCTTCATGGTTGCAGGCTCTTATCAGCACCCGGCTGACTGGGAAGAGCAAAGTGGTGACGTCGCGATTGAATGTGCGATGGTTGTCGATAGGTCGCTTTGTTAAGCGCGTTCAAATATGAACAGGCGCAATCATTGAAGAGTGCGATGTTGTTGCGTCGTTATGTTGGTGGTCGTCTCCAGGGACGGCGCAAGGGAAGAAAAGGAAGAGAAAAAAAGATCAAGTTATCGGATCTCGTTCGATGCGAGTGGTCACGTCAAGCCAGACCCCGTCCGTGACTGCGAAAATGCGACTGCGACTGGGGCTCGTTCCAGTTGGTGGTTCCAGGCGATGGTTCGGTGCTTCCCGCTGCTACAGAACACTTTTAGCTCATGCTCGTGGGAGGGACCTGAGCTCTTCCCTTCCCGTCATCGGCTAGGGCAGGGCGGGGCCAATGATGATGGAAACAGTGGGGTGGTACCGTACCGTACTTTTACGTTACCTCTACCAAAGTTGAGATTGAGATAGAATGAAGCAGTCGCCAGGTCCTGAGACGAAGCGAGGAGTTGAAGGGCAAGGGAGTTTATTTTGCTTTGTCTCCTTGCCTGTGACTTTCTGGGAGTTTCTTTTCCATGGTCAGTTTCAGGTATTCTCCGCACGCGACAGCCTTCGATGTTAAGGAGGTACGTACCTGTTATATTGAAACTTGTGATGCTACCGTAGCCGAGGTACCTGCTTCTTCAGAGTCTCTTCAAAACACAACGAAGGATTAGAATCACAACCAAATCAACAAACTGGCGGTGATTGTTAATGGTGTTTCTGGGTGACTTTTGTTTGAAGAGAAGGTGAGAAGTGGAAGTCTGTTTGTTTTCTTCTTCAGGTCAAGATCAAGACTTTAGGATAACAGACAGGTACAAGCCCATACAACGTCACCCTCCTCCAATTTCCAGCTTCCCGCTTCTCTCTATCCTACTTAGCGTGCCACAGCTTGCCCCACAGACGTCATTGAGCCTTGAAGGTGAGCGTGCTTTGGATGCACTGCCTCGAGACGGCCAAAGAAAAGGAAAAAATACAAAGATCTGGACACGAGATATTCCCTGATTGGCCCTGTCTTTGTTTATCAGTCAAGATATCTTGGTCGACATGTCCCGATTTTCACTGCGTGTTTCAGGCAACATGGTCAAGTCCATGGATGAGTGTTATCTTGTTCTAGTTCTCTGGAAAGTGCACTGGCCATGGGTTCTTTTATTGCATCGTGCTTATAAGGGACTGTTATTGAACGACATTGAAGACCCCGAACTATTCACATCTCTGGCTATATGACAAAAGCCAAGGGGCAGGGGAGAAGGATCGCAAAAAACGATGGGATGTCGCCATCCTTCCATGCACAAAGGTCCTTAGAGTAAAGAGGACCAAAGTGTACGAGTAGTATGGCAGAGTGTTCTTCTTGGCACGATAAAATCCTTCAACATATGAGCGTAGGTATACGAGCCCAATGTTGTATACACTAATGCCGGGAAATGGTCCAAAGCAAATGGGGGAAAACTCCAGGGTCCAAAGGTACCTTACCTCTGTCAGTTTCGAAATGTTTTCCTTTTTCCTCAAAAACGATGATGCTCAAAGCCAAGAACGACCTTGTAATGGAAGCCAAAGATCTTGTTATTATTCTTTGTGGCAAAGAAAGCTTGAAAGTCTTTGACACACGAGAAGTGGAAGCAAGTTATGCAGCAGGGCTTGGCCGTTATGTCATCCCCACGTTGAAGCACAAAAGTTGTGATCAAATGTGCAGATAGATGCGTGGCATGACTGCGCCATGCTTGTGTCAACACTTTCGTTCTTGCGTTTTCAATTCAGATGGATTCCGATAAATCTGAATGACCTTTCCAACCAACACATCGAAAAAGACCAAAGGCTCTCGATGAGTTGAACTTGTCCAAGTGAGGTCATTGCATTGAGTGGTATCTTCGGCCTTATCATTGAATCAGTTGGCCCGTGCACCACCTTGTCATTTAACGCGCTATACCCTTTCTGTTTAGTGATCCTTGGGCGGGCCCGAGTGAGATCTGGCGGTTCCGAGTCGGGTCTAGCCTTTGCTGAAAGTTCCACTGCACGCTTTCCCGATCCAGGACCACTTTCAACACTTTGGAGACTTTGTCACTTTTTGGTGCATTTGGCGCCTTCTCTCATTCTTCTTCCATTCACAACAGCTTCCCGACTTCCACCGTCTTCACTGCCACCACCACTCACCGGGCCATCACCACCATCAGAACCTCGTCACCCTCTGTCGCCATTGCCGTCGCATTTTCCTCCGTGACTCGACTGCTGTGATCAACACGACATCCATTCCTTCTCTGACTGTCATCCGGCGACTGCCTGCCTACAGGTACCCTCTAACAAGCCCCGCCTGCGACCTGACGAGTACTTCAAGTTATCCGCCGCCGACTTCTCCGTCTTCCCCATCGAATTTCTTCCCAACATCCCCGCGACAATTTTGGTCGAATAGTCTCACCCGGCATTGCATTCGGCATTTCTCTCGACCGAGCATCCGCGACAGACAACAGAGTCAGCGGACTCGCGCCGCCCAACGCCCGAGAATGAAGACCAATACATGATTTGACCGACACTCGAACAACACCATAAACACACAGCGCCCCTGCTGCTGACAACAACTCACGCTCCCTTCCACCATGGGCGACGCTAACCCCGCCGACCCGACCGTCCTTCCGGGCTTCGGCCAGGACCAGCCGGACCATGTCCGATTTCCAAACACCAGACTGCGAAACTCGCGATCAGCCTCCATCTCGACATGGACAACCACCTCTGGCGGCCACTCCCACACTCATTCGCAACCCAACAATAACCCGCGCGAACCCGAGCAATGTCGTATTTGCCGAGGCGAAGCCACTCCCGACGACCCCTTGTACCATCCGTGCAAGTGTAGCGGAAGTATCAAATGGGTCCATCAGGAATGTCTGATGCAATGGCTGGCCCAGACCCAGAGGAAACACTGCGAGCTGTGCAAGACGCCCTTCCGCTTCACCAAGCTCTACGATCCCGACATGCCCAGGACCGTTCCCGCTCACATCTTTGTCGGCCACATGTTCAAATACTCGGTCCGTAAGATCCTCGTTTGGGCAAGGGCCGCCCTCGTCGTCAGTGTCTGGCTTGGGTGGCTCCCGTACTTTATGCGCTCGGTATGGGCCATGCTGTTCTGGCTCTGTGAGGAAGGCTGGGGAGGTCCGGCTCTGTTTTCAAAGTCTCAAAACACAGCATCTTCAAACGGTTTCTCGGTCAGGGCTTACAGCACTACCGTATGTCCATCTAGTCCGCTCTTTGCTGCCAACACGTCACCAGCCAGCTTGGGGGATGTACTGGGACGTCTGCGTCTCGTAAACAGTCCTACTGCTTCCAATTCGGGCGCAGGCCATTCCTTCCTTTCCGTCCTGCTTCGAATCATATTTGGCTCAGGCGGTATTGTGGACAGGACGCCCCCGCCCCTCAAGGACATTTCAAGTCTGCTCCCCGAAAACGTCACTGCGACTTTCCGGCTGGTCAAAGACCAAACGGCTTCACCTTACAGTAATGCATCATTGGCTTATCCACCTTCTCTGCTCAGCGAGGTCGGCCTCCTAAAAAACCTGACCCGGAACCCTACAGTCAACAACAACATCATTGCGGTTCTCGAGGGCCAGATCATCACCGTCCTCGTCGTTGTCTGTTTTATCCTGATCATTCTTGTCAGAGACTACGTTGTTCAACAGCAGCCGGAAATCAACGAG
Source organism: Neurospora sp. CHS-2018b (assembly GCA_009806015.1). Taxonomy (NCBI): domain Eukaryota; kingdom Fungi; phylum Ascomycota; class Sordariomycetes; order Sordariales; family Sordariaceae; genus Neurospora; species Neurospora sp. CHS-2018b. The sequence continues at coordinate 386,817 of RAOV01000015.1, read as the reverse complement.
CGCGCCGCTTTTGCCAACCTTCAAAACGTGCAGCCCCAGGTTGCTCAGGTTCAGGTCAATGTTCCCGATCCTGCGTTGAACGGCGACCTTAACGGTGACCTCGGAGAAGAGGATGCAGGTACTGACGACGAACATGCCTGGGCTGCTCAGCCTCCCCAGCCTAGACCCCAGCCTGATAGGAATCCCGTCAACAATCCCTATGCTTCTGACCTGGAGAGAGAACTCGGAGAATCGGATTCATCAACCATAGATGAGTATCTCAACATCTATAGGGAGGCCGGCGGAAACCCCGACAGAATCGTTGAGCTGGCCCAGGAGCGTGGTCTGGAGGAAAGATTGGCCTACTGGATAGCCCTTACCAAGACCATGAAGGAGCGCGCTGCCCGAGCTCAGGCAAACTACAATGACGGCCTCAACCCTTCCGCGGCGGAATCCAGTACTACCGCAGCAGCGAGACCGTCAGGCCACAATTTGGAGATGGACAGCACTCCTGCCGCCCCACGACCCGATCCGTTTGATGACTGGCGCTATCCTTTGGAAGAAGATGATCATCAGGCTGAGGAAACCGGAGAAGGTTCTAGGGACAAGGGCAAGGGCGTTGCGACTGATGATTTTGACACCGAGTCGGACCCCGAGATTATCGGTTCTTCGTCGAGGCCTCGCGCCAATACAGATGGGCCTGAGATCAGAATGCACACCAATCCTCTGGGCAGCAACAGCTGGTCTTTTAACGACTTGCCAGAAGATGACCCGAACAGTTCATCCACGGAAGAAAAGCCCTCTCAGGTTATTTCAACGCCCCCGGATCTCAATAATGACAATTATTCTTCCAATACTGAGGTCGAACCTTTGCTCGCTTCTCTGGCTGGCCAAGGGGAATCCGAGTCATTCCAGGAGAATCGCAGCCAACATGGCAATCATGATATACCCGACGATCTCGTTGCACACATCGGGCCCAGGGGAGCAGAGCATTCGGGAGCCAACCACATCCCAGAGGGTCAGCAGGAATCACAAGAACTGACAGATATACCCTGGCCCTCCCTTGACGAGAATACGGCTGACAGCCCCGCACAACCTCCTCAACCTCGTGGATTCGTCCCTAGAATGACCGACTTCATGTGGCAAGGCGTTGAGGCGGAGCAAGCGCAACAGGATGCTATCGATATCATTGCTGATGCTTTGATGAGACGCGACGACGAAGAAGTTCGCGATGACCCTGGACTTGACAACGATGACGACCTGGACCAGGATGATGATGACGCCGCAGCAGCAATTGGCCTCGAGCAAGACGCTATTGACGATGCCGAAGACCTTGAGGGCGTCCTGGAGCTTCTTGGAATGCGCGGGCCTTTGGCTGGCCTGTTCCAAAACGCCATCTTCTGTGTTTTGCTCGTATCAGCTACCATCTTTCTCGGGTTGTTCGTTCCCTACAACATCGGCCGCTATGCGCTGTGGTTCATTGCGAAGCCTATGCGTCCAGTCTGGATTCTCTACAGCCTGTGCAGGTTCATCCAGGACATGGTTGTTATTGCCTTCGGGCTTATTTCCCACGCACTCTCTTCGGTGCATCCTAGTCTAGGACTGGGTGGTGTGGCTCGCCTGGTTACGAAGCTCCTCTTCGGTAGCCGTTACGCAGCAGCGATTCTCGATCCGCATGTTGAAATGACCAACGCGGCCAAGCGAGTTGGGCACACTGTGATCAACGAGCTAGGTCGCGTGTCCATGTCGGAGATTCACACCTTTTCTGCTGTCAGTCACGAAGCTTTATTGTCAGTCAAGGGGCAGATCTTTTCCGGCTTTGCCGCCCTGGGCTCCGCGCTCGTCTTCATCTTTGGAGGTGACTACGCTACCAAAGCCCCCATGGTGTTTTCTGCTGCCAGCAATGCTATGGCATTTGCGTTGGACACTCTCAAGACTCTGCCATCTACCTTGTTGAAGCCCAACCTGGTCATTAACGTCAACTTCCCTGACGCGAGTCATGCTATCGACCCGGCATTGGCATACTGGAATGGTACAGACAGATTCTGGGCAATCCTTGCTGGCTACCTCACGATTTACATCGCGGCAGTATTGTACCTGCGTCGTGGCGGACCTATCTCGTCTAGCCAGACCGGACAAGAATGGGAGGCAGCCATCATTGACGCGCTCAACCAGGCAAGCGGTGTGATGAAGGTCATCCTTATTATTGGCATTGAAATGCTCGTCTTCCCACTTTACTGTGGCATGCTTTTGGACATCGCACTCTTGCCCTTGTTCGAGAATGCCACCCTCATGTCTCGCCTCCAATTCACCCTCAACTTCCCCATTACGTCGATCTTCGTCCACTGGTTCGTGGGTACGGCCTACATGTTCCACTTTGCGCTGTTCGTCTCCATGTGCCGCAAAATCATGCGCCGGGGAGTTCTTTACTTCATCCGCGACCCAGACGATCCCGAGTTCCACCCGGTACGCGATGTGCTGGAGCGCAATGTCACGACTCAGCTACGTAAGATTGCGTTCTCTGCTCTTGTCTACGGTGCGCTTGTCATAATCTGCCTTGGCGCTGTGGTCTGGGGCCTGGCATTGTCTCTGCCTAAGGTCTTGCCGATTCACTACTCGTCCAACGAGCCAGTGCTCGAGTTTCCGCTTGATCTTCTCTTTTACAACTTCCTGATGCCCTTGGCGGTCAAATTCTTCAAGCCTGGTGATGGACTGCATGCCATGTATACCTGGTGGTTCCGCACTTGCGGCCGCTGCTTGCGGATTACTTGGTTCCTCTTTGGGGAGCGCAAGGCAGATGAAGAAGGTCGTCTGCGGATGATTGAAAGAGGCCCCGGAGCCCAGGCATCATGGTGGCAGGCGATGTTCCTGCAATTGGATGAGTCGAATGGGCTTGTGAGGCCGTGGAAGCCCAAGTTCGTGGCCGAAAGCACCAAGGCCGAGACCTCTGAGTCCGAACCTGAATCACCGAACACCAGGGGGTATGTGCCCTCTGAGTCTGAAGCTAGGGACTCTGAGGTTAGGGAACTGTCCCCTGAAGAAGCCTTCAAGGATTACTTGGTGAATACGAAGCAACTCATTCCTGATGGACGCTTCGTTCGTGCTCCGGCTTCGGACCAGGTCAAGATTCCAAAGGGCAAGACGGTGTTCCTGGAAGTGTCCGAGAAGAACGAGAGACTGGACGGCAAGCCTGATGTGCCCGAGACCGATCTTTACTCGACCACGCAGTACCGTCTGGTGTATGTTCCACCGCACTTCCGGGTCCGCATCTTCTTCTTCATTCTCTTGATCTGGATGTTTGCCGCCGCTACGGGCGTCGGCATTACGATTATCCCCTTGGTCTTTGGTCGCTGGATGTTCCAGCTCTTGATTCCCGAAGGTGTGAGGACGAATGACATTTACGCCTTCGGCATCGGCATCCACGTTTTGGGGGCTATTGTCTACGCGCTCATCAACATCCGGTCCCTTTCTCAGACTGCCAAGATTCGGGTCGCCGCAGCTATCGTCTCGGTCTTCAATAACGGTGCAGTCCGCCGCGGCCTGGCCGTCATCACCCGCATCGCCAAAATCGTCTACTCCTACTTCTTCCTCCTGGTCGTCTTTCCCCTCATGATCGCCTCCATCGCCGAGCTCTACGTCATGATGCCCCTACACGAATTCATGTACAGCGTTCCGATCGCCCAAGACATCAAGCAAGTCACGATCGAACACGCGGCCGCTCTCAACCCGCGCCACACCATCCGCGTCATGCAGTCCTGGACCATCGGTCTCTTGTATCTGAAGCTTTCCGTCAGAGGAATCACCACATGGTTCAGCGGCAGTCGTTTGGCACTCGCCACCAAGGCCGTGTTGCGCCGTGGATGGTTCAACCCCAACGCTGGCGTCTTGACCCGAGCATTCGTCATTCCCGCGATCCTCCTGTGGACCGTCGCTATGGCCATCCCTACCCTCTTCGCCAAGTCTATGATCTCTTGGAGCCTGGCGGAAACCTTGACCCTTCGCCATCCTCAGGCCGTCGTCGAGGGTGTGGTCGACCAGACTCTATACGACGCCTATGTCGTGCTCATCTACCGACGCAGCTTCCCGCTTACAGCGCTCTTAGTGTTGGCTTTGGCGGCGGTGTGGGGCTTGCTTGGTGTTTTCCAGAGTTGGAAGATGAGGATCAGGGACGAGGCGTATTTGATAGGGGAGAGACTGCAGAATTATGGGGGTGGGATGCCGCAAAGGGGCCTTGGCAGGGGAACGAGGGGGGGATGGAGGGCTGGGATTGCTGTTGGGGGGCGGTGATGATTTATGGAGAGGAGGAAGGAAGTTATGAAGATGGGAGATGGAAGGGGAAGATGGAGAGTGTCTGTGGACAAGGAGAAGAGGGAACGCACAAGTGCAAAGGGAGAGGAATCAGAAATGAAGCGGTGGAATGATACCAAACTGAACTGTACATGTTAGAGTATAAACAGCGTAGCATAAAGGATATTTGTTACTTGCAGTCTGCGGTTGCTAGACACTTGCGTTGTTTTCGTTCTCGAGATAGCGTTTCACTGCGGAAGGTTGTAAGTACAATTCATTCTGTTCATCATGAAGGAGCTGGGTTGTAGTAAGAAGTTTGTCTTCCATTCTCGGAGTCTAAAATCTAACATCTAAGTGTTCATCGTGGTCTTATCCATTCACGGAGTCTGAATCTAACATCTAAGTGTTCATGGTATTATCAAGCCATACAAAAAGACAGAACGACAAGTCCAGCTCGAAGTCCAAGAACCCAAAAAGTTTGATCCCCAATCATCGCTGTCGCCCCTTTTTCAACACCAACAACAAGCATCGCTGTACAGTCGCCTGCCAAATCTTTCAAGAAACCAAAAAACAAAAACCATCAAGCCAAAACACCATAATAGGTGTCTAATGATCCTCCACATCCTCATCCCTCCCAGGATAACAAATATCCTGCACCACCACCGCCCTCACATGATGTCCCAAAACAAACAAATACGTCCCCAACAGGCACAAACTCATGCCCGTGCCCACCCACAACACCGCCTCACTCTTGAACGCGTTTCCAATACTAATAGTAGCCAACGTAAACCCCGTATTCGGGAAAACACTAGCCCACCATCCAAGATGGAAGTACTTTGGCCTCGACGCCAACACCGCAAGAACTCCAATAAAAAACCACCAAAACGCCAGTGCCCAAAGAAAGACCGCGCCCATAACAGCCATGGTGCGAACCATGCCAGCATCCATCAGCCCGTCCATGTCATGATCAAAGTCCTTCGGTAGACCTTGTGCCATTCCCAAAAAGGCCAGTGCGGTGAAGGAGGGCGGACCGACGCACATGAAGAGGCCAGGGCGGTGTTCGCGATCGGGTAAACCGGTGGACATGAGTCGACCGACCATGTGCGCGTACATCATGAATGCTACTGCTACCCCCAAACCTTGGCAGGTTAGGCCGGCGCAGACTATGATGATGGCGCGGTGGGCCGGTTGGAAGGGGCTGATTACCGCGGCGATGGTGCCAGAGAGCATGATGGGGAAGATGGGCAGGATCCAGGTTGGCATCATTGTTGAGAGGGAGAAGGATCTCTTCTGTGAAAACAGGAAGCTGTACTGGCCCACGGCGACGGCGGTGGCGAGAACCAAATAAATCCAGAAGGCGACGTGGAGGACCCAGACCAGATCCTCGGCCGGGACGCCGCCGGGGGGTGTTCCATACTTCTGGGTGGATGTAATGACTGTCGCGATGGACAGAAAAAACGTCGGAAAAAAGAAACCCTCGCGCGGGTGGGTGAGGCTGGCTTTGAAGGTGCCCGCGTGCAAAAGGAAGCGGGTTATTTGGAGAGAGGTCAAAAGGACGAAGATGATCAGGTTGATGATGTATACCGCTAGTCCGATCTCTCGCAAGCCGGGGAAGGTGTGCGGTTGTGCCGCTATCAAAAGGGAGAGGCCGCCGGTCGACATGCAGAGGGTGTACCAGGCCCAGGTGAAGTGTTTTAACCTTGACCGAAGGGGGAGCTTGGGGCGGGAGGGGTTGTAGGGGTCGAGTTTGCCGGCGTGGTGGTGCCCGCTACCCTCTAGGTCGTTGTCGTCGGAGTCGGGGTGGTGGCCAGCACCGCCGGTCATGGAGGGGTGTTGTTTTTCGTTGGAGGACGAGGTCAGGGCCATTTGTGACGAAGCGGCGGAGGGGTTGAAGGAGAAGTCACCGCCGCCGAGGTAATCGGTTGTGATGCGGCCGCCCTTCTTCTCATAATCGCCCCCTGGGGTCCCGGCGTAGGTGCCGGAGGTGCGGGAGGAGGCGGGATCGTCACCGGTTACGGTTGCGGAGGAGGATTGGCGGGAGTGGGAGCCGAGGAAGGAGGGGTCGGTTGGGTTGAGGGTATGTTGTTGTTGCGACTGTTGTTGGTTGTCGGTGGCGTCATGGATGATGACGTGCGCTCCCGCTGTTGGGGGCATGGGAGGCCGGCTGCCCATGTTGGTGGATTGTTCCATCGCGACGGTGTCTGTCTGTCTGTCTGTCTGTTGTTGGATGACGGCTCGACGATGTGAACTTTGGGAAAGGTGTTGTTTCTCGATTCGAGATGGCGGGTATCGCAAACGATATCGAGATGGAAAGAGTCGGGGTTCAAGCGAAATGGATTGAACGACTTCAGGTCAAACCGATGTCCTGATCAACTGGATCGTCTTGGAAACCGAAGGAGAAACGAGAGTGGCAACCAAAACAAAAAGGCAGCATAAGGTCGTCTATCTGGGAGTGTTGTTCCCCAGGTATCAGCCGGCCTCTTAGTGCTGGCTGATGTTGTCGATGGAAATGTCGGAGCTCGAAGCGAGGACGAGGAGAAAAGTCTTTTGATGGCCGCCGTCTGTTGCTGTTCGAAGCATGGGCTTGCTATGATGGCGAGATGGAGAGATGGAGATGAGACTGCTGAAGCTGATGAAGATGGGGAATTGTCAGAGAACCGAGCGCGTGGACCGTCTACTTTTAACTTTCCCCAGGGACTCCATGATTCTTCTCCAACTTGGACCGCAGACCCGCTCTTGCATCAGATCAGACGGACTGCACGCACGCACGCACGCACTGCACACCGGGTGGTCCCTGAGGACAGGTTCTCCCCCCGAATCCACCGGGATTCGCAATCTTCAAACCCATCAGGACAACTGTCGCCCAAACGTTTCAAACCGGGATGGTAGATCTATATCTGCCAAGGGGTCCACCACGAGGCTCTGGAGGCTTTCGATGCTCGCGAGAAGTCTGGGCAGACATTGGCAGATGGATCAAGACAGGCTTGACAGGGTGAAGAAAGAAAGATGAACAAGGAGGCGAGACAAGTTGGGGAGTTGGGCTCCTCGAGTGATCCACATTGTTGGACTGTTGCTCGCAATGGGGCAAGCGAGAATACACGAGATGGTGGTTTGTCTGGGCGTCTATTCCGGCCCAGACCGCCTCCGTTAGTCTTGGCTGGGTAAAAATGGTCTGGCTATGGTTTGGAGTTGTTTGGGATCGTATGAAAAGTCTATCGCGGTTCTGAAACGACTCCTTTCTGTGGTTGTTTTTTTCTTGACTTGACTTGACTCGCTCTGATGATACTGATATCTGATGGGGGGTCTCGAGATGCGAGTACGAACAGATGGAGACGAGAGGGATTTGGGGGATTTGGAGTTGGAGAGTTCTGAATTGGAGAATCTCGGACACCTCCTCCGTCGTTCGTGCAGTTGTCGTTCGTCATGCTGCAGTTCTGGTAGATGATTCCTCTGGTGAGTTCTGCACCGCCATGGAGGCTTCGTAAAAAGGGACATATGCCAAGAAGGATATCCATATCTTTTTGATGGTGTTCTTCGGATGCCCAGAAGATATCGGCACTTGTCTGCAGGGAATAACACACTCGTCCCCTGTCTCTGCTTTGAAGATCACGCTTAGGGGGCGGCAAGGGGGCTTGTCTCCCGTGGTCCACTCTTGTGATCTGCGGTATCTATTCTTGAGAATGCCAAGTGGGGGATTTTCTCTCGCCCAAAAGGATAGGAGAATTGCTCGTTGTGGTGTCCTTGGCGTTGTTGATTCGTCGAGTAGACTTTTTCTTGACAGAGGGAAGAGAGAAAGAACACTTTTTTTTTTTTTTTTGCAGACCATGACTCCATTATACAATGGCCGGGAAGAACCGACCGAACTACAAAACACGGCATCGTGGATGATGCTAGTCAAAACACCACCAACTCTCAACAACAACAACTCGGACAACATCCCCGACCCGGACGGACACCTTAATGGCTCCGACGACAGCAACCTTTCAAAATTCGGACCTTTTACGGTGAAAGCGGCCCATGTCCATGACGCTGTTTTAAGACCCCAGACTCCATAACGGAAGGTGTTAACTCGACAATGCCGTTCTTGGCCATGTTTCTTCCTTTCTTGGCTGGTCTTGGCCTGTCTGAGATGCTGCAGATGTTGTCGCAGTCAGTTGAGGCTCAGCGAAGCTGCCAAGGGGGTTTCAAAGAAGATTCACTACGGTGTGAAAGGAGAAGAAAGATAACATTGTGGTAGCAAAGCATGGATGACGTTAAGGAGAGTCGTCGTCGCCAAGTAGCCAAGCAGGCCAAGTAAAAAGGCGAGAAAAGCCAAGTGCAGCCACCACACGCTATCATAGGCCAAGACGCCCACTGATATCTCCGACTTGGCCTAAAAGGTGCCCAAGACGTTCTAAAACTGCCTAAAAACGCCTAAAAGTGCGGCAATGCAATGGCGATCACCGCCTATCCGAAAGCAATTCCTGCCCGCGCCCAGCCATATTTGACAGGTACTTGTTTTCAGGGATCAGAGATAACTGAGATTGTGATGTTGGATATTGCCCATGTTGAGCCCATGTGCCGGAAATTTCCATGGACATTGGATTTGTAGATTGTATGGGTTTGATATTTCCTGTTCCCATTACGACCACCTCTGAGAAAGACGAAGAACAAGGGGGGGGAGAAAAAAAAAGAAGAGAAGTAGAAGAAGCACGTTGTTCAGTGAAGCACGAGGATTGGATGGAACCTCAACATAGATAACATCGGGCCTGCAACACCCCTGGAACAAAACAAACAAACCCCCTTTTCTTCTCAGACAGATCGATCTTCCAAATCAAAACAAACCCCCGCTGCTTCTGAAGGACAAGTCTGAAATGGACCCCCGTCGGGGAGCGTTGGGTTGACTCCCCTGACCCGCCTGGCCGCTACCCTACAGAAAACCTCAACTCCATTGCTCCAGTATTCTCCAGCAATGCCTTCCCTTCTCCAGTTCTCCTCCTTCGTTCTGAAACAGAGCCTCATCGTCTCCATCTGCCTCCATTCATCCCGCACAACAGTGGACTGCGATGGTGGACAAAACACAGCCTTGACAGCGGGGACCTAGCCGGAGGCGGAGAGAATGGACCTATGTAACACTGCCACCAACAGCACTAACAGACACTAACAAGTCCAGCTGTACTCTGCACCAAAATCTGTTAGCAGGCGTGGACCTCCGCGCGTCACCAACGGCAGCGGGGTCGCCAGCGGGTTCCCATCCTCCCGTAATCCAGACCATTCCATTGACCTCCAGTTCAACATCAGTCCATCCAAAAGTCCTTCACATCTTCATACAACCCGTCGTCATCGCCAGCTGTCTAGTCAGCTACAGTAGTCGATCACACAAGCAGCCAAATCTGCCAGTTACCCATTCCCAATGTGCCAAGCCAGGCAAGCCAGACAAGCCACAAGGCGTGTCGATTGTCAGCCCAGATAGCAGCTGTCGATCTCGCTGAAGGCGAAGCATGCGTCCTCAAGCTCCCGAGTCGTCAAGATGCCTGCGTGCTCAGTCCACGCGCTTGCGCATTTGACATTCTTGGCGATTTGGCCTTGCGTTTCTTGGCGATATGGTCTTGCGTTTCAGTTCTTGGCTCACTTTGGAGAGTTCGTATTGATAAGGCGCGTGAGGGACGCGATATGCTGCCAAGAGGGAAGTCGTGCCCGAAGCGCGTACTGGCCAAGTACCTACCTAGACGATGGAAGAGCTCCGATTGACGGGAGAGATTCGTGGATGACGACGCGCCGAGAGGAATCACCTTGGCGGTCATGGTCTTTTTTGGAATATTCCTACGGCCTTCCTGACCGGGCATCCCGTCGAAGGTCACTCACTGGCTTGTGACTGGGCAGCTATCGGGGGCAAGGCATCGTGCAGTCCTCCGTCACAACGACACACCGGACAGAACACCATGACCGATAACATCGGGGCTGCATCGCGAGATCTCTCCATCGTTGACATGCAGACTAATCGAAGACAGATATTAGCATTTGTGCCAGGTCAAGTCAACAGCGTCGTCATAGTCAAGTGAGGCGCAACTTGGTCGGACGGACGGGAGCAAGTCAACGCCCGTCATTACTGGACACACCGACAGAACACCGTGACCGATGCCATCGGGGCCGCATCGTGAGATCTCACGGTTGTGGCCATGGAGACTAATTGAAAACAAATGTTAGCAACCATGACAGCCCGAGTCAACAAACGTCGTCAAAGCCAAGTGAGGCTCAACTCCGCCCCATCTAACGAGTGTGGTCAAAGAAACACTCACCTCCTTTTCAACTCCACATCTTCGAGTACCTTGGAGCAACCACAGCCATCAAGAAGCCGGTGATCAACAACCAACAGAGACTAACACGTCATGCCAACTCACTTCCATTTCCAATTCCACCTGCAAACAGTCACTCACTCACTCACTCACGAAGACCACACAGGCACATCGACAACTGACATTCATCAACACATGTCTCAATTAAGCATTATCGTGAAGTTAAAGACTACCCCAATGTTCATCAAGCCATATCCAAAAAGAGGCCCCTTCCTAAATACTGGAAAATGAAAAAGTTACAAAGAAATAAGTCCATCATGTCATCACACTGACTGAACTCAAAGAAGAGCAGCAAAGACGGCAGCCATCAGGGCAACGCAGCCGGTGCTGGCCATCATCTTGGAAGCACCAGCGACGACAGGAGGAGGAGGAATGGCATCCGAGGGCTCAGGGACGGGGACGTCGGAGCCACCGGTGCCGCTGGGGCCAGAGCCGGAACCACCACCGTTACCGCCGGTAGGGCCAGCAGAGGTGGTGATGGTGGTAGAGTGGGTGACAGTGACGAAGCTGGACGACGAAGAGCCAGATCCACCACCGCTGCCGCCGCCGGAGCCGCCACCAGGGACAGGAGCAGAGGTGGTGGTGGTGATGGGGCCAGCGCTGCTGCCGCCAGTAGGGCCGGGGCCAGAGCCACCGCCATTGCCACCGGTAGGGCCGGGGTTGGAACCGCACTCGGTGAAAGTGGGCTTGGCGGAGTCGCACTTGCAAAGGGCCTCAACGGAAGAAAGGACGTCGTTAATCTTGGTAGCACCGCAGGCGCCCAGAACGTCCAGGGCAATCTTGCCTTGAATAGTCTCGGCGTTGGCGCATTCGCACTTATGGTCACCAGAAGCACAGCCAAGGGCGAGAGCGGCCTTCTCAATAATAGGAACGGCGCACTGGGGCACGGCAGCAAATTCAGCGGCGCACTCCCAGCTCTCCTCACCACAAGGGCCGGAGGGGGTCGGAGGACAAGCCGGAGCCGAAAACGTAGGCCACGGCTTACAATCGGGCACACACCCGCCATACGTCTGCCCACAGCTATCCACGTAGTCCAGGCACACGGTCCTCGTCGAGCAGTTATCCTTCGTCCCAAAGCTGGTAGTGATGGTGATGATTTGGGTGGTCAGGCTCACGCTCTGGGTGATGGTTGGTATGATGGGTGGAACCGTGCCGGTGGAGGTGATGGTTGCGATGGTCTTGGTTATGACGGCCTTGAAGGAGGTTGAGTAGGAGTTGGAGATGGGTGGGGCAGTACCGGGAACGCTGTCAGTTCCGGGGGGAACGACAGTGCTGGAGGGAATGACGACAACGTTAGAGGTGGAGGTGGAGCAATCCGAGGTAACAGTGTCGGTGGTGGTGATGGTGGTGGTAGAGTCACCGCCGCCGCCAGGAACAGGGACAGAAGCGCTAGGTCCGGCATTGCCGTCACAAGCCTTGAAGGTGGGCTTGGCGGCATCGCATTCGCAGAGAGCAGTCACAGCCTTAATGACATCAAGACCGCCGAGGACGCCGCAGGAAGCCACAACGTCGTTGAAGATCAAGTCCTGGATTTCGGTGGTCTTGCTACATTCGCACTTGTAGTCGCCAGCAGCACAGCCAACCTGAAGAGCGGCCTTCGAAATGATATCAACAGCGCACACGGGCACGGCAGCGAATTCGGGAGCACAAGCCCAGCTCTCCTCGCCACACGGCTCAGTGGGGTTGCCGGAAGGCTCAACGGGGGAGGAGGTAGTCGTAATAGTGATGGGGGGCTGGCTGGAAGGCTGGCCGGAAGGCACCACGACAATGGAAGAGATGGTGGGCTCATCATCGTCGCAGCCATCGGTCGTGCTGGGCTCAGCACTGGGCTGAGGCTCAGAGCTGGGCACGGCAGGCACAGAGCTGGGGGCACCGCCGGTAGGGCAAGCAGTGAAAGTCGGAGAAGTGGCATCGCAATCGCAGAGGGAGGAGACAGCCTTGACAACATCAAGACCACCAAGGACGCCGCAAGAACCAACGACGTCGTTGAAGATCAAGTTCTGAAGCTCCTCCTTCTTGTTGCACTCACACTTATAGTCGCCGTGGGTGCAACCGACCCCAAGAGCAGCAGACTCGATGATGGCGGTGGCGCATACAGGGACTGCAGAGTAGAGAGGGGCGCACTCCCAGCTGTCAAGGCCACAGGCGGTAGGAGGCTCGGTGGTGATGGGAGGCTCAGAGATGGTAGAGCTGGGAGGAGGATCTTGAGGAGGGTTGGTGGTAATAGGAGGCTCAGAGTTGGCGGTAGAGCTGGGAACAACGGTGGCGGAAGCGCAGGGCTCGAAGGTGGTGGCGGTAGCATCGCAGTCGCAGAGGTACGAAACGGCCTTGACGACATCAAGGCCACCGAGAAGGCCGCAGTTGGCAACGACCTCGTCAAAGATCAGGCCCTGGAGCTCTTCCTTCTTGGAGCATTCACACTTGTAGTCGCCATGGGCGCAACCAGCCTCGAGGGCAGCCGATTCGATGGCAGCAGTGGCACAAGCGGGGACCGAGGAGTAGAGAGGGGCGCACTCCCAGGAGTCAAGGCCACATTCGGTAGGGGTTGCGGGAGGCTCGGTGATGACAGGAGGTTCGGAGATGGTAGAGCTCGGAGCAACAGTCGGGCACGCGGTAAAGGTGGATGCCGTAGCGTCGCAGTCGCAAAGGTAGGAGACGGCCTTCACGACGTCGAGGCCGCCGAGGAGACCACAGTTGCCGATAACTTCGTCGAAGATCAAATTCTGGAGTTCCTCCTTCTTGCCACACTCGCACTTGTAGTCGCCGTGGGCACAGCCGGCAGCAAGGGCGGCCGACTCGATGGCAGCGGTGGCGCAGGCGGGGACGGCCGAGTATGAGGGAGCACACTCCCAGGAATCGAGACCGCAGTCAGCGGCGAGAACTCGAGCTCCGGCGGCAGCCAGGATGAGGCCGGCCGCCTTTCGGGGGACCGAGTACACCATCGTTGAAGAACGAGGGAAATGATGTACCAACGGGAATGTTGACCGAGAGAGTCGAGGGTGAGGAGAGAAAGAGGAGAGGAAAGTAACATCAGTGGGGATGTCTTCACATCTTTATTTACTTTCCAACTCCCCCTTCTCCTTCTCCTTCTCCAGCTGAAGGAGCCGCACTACGGGAGACCACCACCACCAATACCGGCATCACTACCTCGGACAAGATCTGCTGAACAAACCCATATGATAGTGCCAAGCTCGAGTGACACTACGGGCTGCATGGTCGTGGGCCTGCTCTCTCGCCTCTTCCTCCTCACATTGCTCAATGTGATGGATGTGTGTGGGCTGCAAGGCAGAGAGCTAGGGTTGTGGGAGGGACGGATGAGAGTAGTGAGATGAACAGGGGTTTGTTGTTGAACTCTCTTTCTTTTCTTTTCTTTTCCATCCTTTTTTCATCCTCGTCCGTTGCCAAAGATGGGAGCTGATGTAGGAACGTAGCGAATCAAACCCGCACCGTGTTGATGCCCGTTATTCTTGTGCAACCACACATGCGAGGTTAGGTCGCTTTTGGGAAACATATCGAGGCGACAATGACACGATTCCCCATCTTTTGTGTTCCCTCTTCAGCATAGCGTTGGGTTGTTGGTTGTTCATGGCCAACTTTCCCAGCTCCGAAGGTCCAGAAGGCCTGCTTTTTTTGGACTTCTCCTCTCAGCCCAACTTGCGAATACGGAAAGGTCGGTGAAGTTGTTGTTTTTTTGTTCCATTTTGATGTGCTATCTCTTTGGAGCAGAAGAGAAAGGGCCCTTGGGTCGCCTGTGTCCGGTATTGAATTGCAAAGATGACTCTCCAAGGGTTTGAGCGGCTTTTTTTTTTCCTTCGAGGCTCTTCCTTTTCTCTCGGATACCATGGCAAGAAAGTCACCGATCTGGTTGCCCAGATGAGGTTGTTATAGACAAGGCATCCACCAAGCTTACACTCCTCGGGAATAGCTTCGCAAGCTGGCATCACATCGGCCACTGTGGTAGTGCCTTGCGGGGAAGCGTCGACCAGGTCCAGGGGTCTCATCAATACGATGTGACGTTGAAGTGTTGACGATCCGGGCCGTTTTCCGGGGTCTGTTAGGGCGTAAAAAAAAGGTCCTGGGGAGGATGCGCCCACCCACTCACCCAAGGATCTTGCGTTGCGGCGATTCAGCAAGCACAAAGCGCTGGAAAACCTGGGGAAACCTGGAGGTGATCTCCTAGGTTGCCTCCCTCCAGAACATGTCGTGATTGTTCGTGATCATCTAGATGCAGCTGTCAAAGGTGTCAAAAGGTGGATGGTGTTGCAGCTTTCCGCACTAAGGGTTCAACGTCCCGAGAGATCGGATCAGATCATTCAGGAACATCAGGAACACACACCGCCATACAAAAGAGGCATCTCGATCGTTGAAGCAGCCATTGAACGCTGTTGTTTCCCCTTTCTTCAGCAGGACAGGAGGTCGTCCATAACTGCAAGACCAGCGCAGACAGTGTACGTACCTTCTGCCTTTCTGCCCAATCCTCTCGCTGTTCCTCTCCAACGTTGCATTTTCCTTTGCTTTCCCTCCCCGATCGGAGTCATCCTGACGATCAGATGTCAAAAGTTCTGACGTCGTCTCTTCCTCGGCAACAACTGTTCGCCTCCAACAGTGCAAAATCTAACTTCCCCAACCCCTCTCGCCCAGGCTCGTATGTTCTGAGCGTACTGTGTCTGCCTGTCAGCCACCGGTGAAATGTTCGCTCCTCCAAAGAAAATCATTCCTTGGAATCTTGTCGGAGACCTCTTTCTCCCAACATTTCGTAAAAGGACCTGCCGTCCCTGCCGTTAGCGCTTCGCCAGGGAAGGCTTCGCAGATATCATAACGGTGGGAAGCCAAGGAAGACCAAGCCCCTTAGCTTTCAGTTTATGGTGTTCGGATAAGAACGGCATCTCTCATGCCTCTGCCCTGTCCGATTTTCGGTCACAGTCCCAAATCCCAATAGATTGTCATGACATGACATGGGCCAACGGGAAGAGGGGGGGGCTTCCCGCTCGCTGTGCGCTGACTTGCCAAGTTCCCCGCACGACGGGCCGTTCATGTAGGATTCGATTTCCCCGGAGCTATTTTAGTCAATTGCATCGGCGTTACTATCCCGATTCTATATGGTATACCCGTTGCGAAGTCTTGGCGAGGTTGAACAGGTACGACAAGTCAGCAAAACAGTAAAGGGAACAAATGTCCTGCTGACCGTTTCCTGACCGACGGGAAGTGTCTTTCGAGCGTTCCTCTGTCTGCCCCTTGGGGCCCCAACATCTTTTCAGTTGATTTGACAGTGTACAGAGGAAGCGGCAGCCATGATGCCTTCCGCATCTCCTTCCCCAGACGCCCCGAGAAACAACGACATTGATCAATTCAGGGGGTCAAGGGTTCACCTCCGCATTTCCCCCAACTTTCTGTCCCTCGCCTCACGAGGCTCACGAGGTTGCAGAAGGAAGTTTTGCTGGGCGGACGAAGGCCCAGAACGCCCCGAGAGACGCCCAAAGTCGGGGTGCGTTAGCACTAGGCCAGGGGGGTGGGGGTGGTTACACAGGGGGTTTATCGAAAATAGATTTGTTCCGGGTGTGGCCTGGCAAGCTGTGATGGTGATAGAGGGTTGGGAAATTTCGTTGGTCCTTCCTTGTGGCTGACAGCTGGGAAAGGATTGAGCGGATTGGACGGAAAAGCTAGAAAGGAGAGAAAAGGTGTGGGTGGGATCGGTGAGAAAGGGAACGTTCCTCTATCCTCCTACAGCTGTATAGCATTCTCGGTTTGTCCATAGGTCCCATGTGAAGATGCGAGAGCGAGCGCGTCTGATGGTTATGATGATGATGACTCCATATATTGGCGCGCCATTGATCTTTGGTGAGATGGCAGTGGAAAGCAGCGCTCAGTGTTGAAAATTTGAAGTTGCGTCCTGACATGCCCTGAACCCCGCAGCTGTGATCTGGAGATGGAAAACGGGCGGTTAGAACGGGGACACTCCTCAGAGTCACTCGCGAATAACCCGTTTCTTCTTACCTCAAGGCGTCCTTTCTGTGTGGAATATGATTCTTCTTTCCAGGCTCATCTTGCACTGCTCGGTATATCTCAAATTGGTCAGTTTTTCGGTGTTCTCGACAACTTGAGTCGACCTTGACATCCCAGATGCAACCCAACAACAGCCTTTGTCCGTTTGTACGCGGTCTCGACTCACTCATCTCATCTAGCCCATCATAAACGAGTTGGTCAGCTGCATGTGTTCAGGGGAAGAAACACATCCAGAGACGTTGTAATTTTGCAAGACACGACAAGAAAGGCCTGGAAGGCGTCAAGAGACGATACGTGTGTTGCATTGCCGCCGGACTACGACGGAAACATGTGCCTTGAGGATCGAACCAAGCCCATCCTGGCAAAAGATGTGCGCGGCGTGCTGTAGGTCGTGTAGTGTGCTACGTGATGCAGGCTGCTGGCAACTAATTTCCGAGACCGGGTGGTTCGGCGAGGGTGTGGAGAGAACTCGGAGTGGTATGAAGCCCGATGAGACTTTTCGGAAGCGATCACTGACTGTCTTGAACAGCTGGCTGATGCACCGTTGTGCTCCGAGTCTGGCCTGTGTAGAGACAAGACAGTTAGAGAAGGAGAAAGCATACAAGAGTACGTAGTCCTACATTTGTGCATGGGAAAACTTGCGCTCGCTGTCACTCCCTCTTCCTTCAACTTCATCTTCGAGTGTGGGGCCTGAGAGAAAGCCCGTGAATGTGATATGAATGTTTTTGGTGGGCGGAAATACAGGTCGTGCATCGTATATCATGGAGGAGCTTGCGAGGATCTGAGTTGCGTAGTTCAGTCAACAATTTCTTCTGGCAGAACCAGCCGGACCCCAAGTTGGGTTTCCTCTCAAGTTCCGGCCTCGTTGAGGCATGGAAGGTGCGTTCTACCAGCAATGGGCAAGTAGGACAACTCACTTGCGGGCATCGAACTTCCCCGGTGAGTCCGCGGAGCATGGCGGAGAAGGAAAGAACAGAGAAAGACTGCCGTGAAGGTTAAGAAGTCGAGAGTGATATGATGGTCTGCTGGCTCGTACCTTCCCTAAGTGCTTGCCATCAATGCACACTTTCCTCATCAACCTCCCAAAATCAAGACGACGCTGCATCCGAATCAAGTGAGTGAAATTGTGCTTGCATTTGGACAGCCGGTTCCTTCCCTCTGTCGTCGACGGGACGTCAACGCGGAAGTTGCGAACAACTCCACATCCTTTCAGAGCCCACAAGACCTACCTAACGATCGGACATGAAGAAGGAAGTGCCCAGCACCTTACTGCAAGACCGCCCATCATGTGCCGAAAGCCCGAGTTCCTTCCCCAACATGAAGTGTTTCCATTGCATTATGACCACGGCAGGACAGCCATGAATGGACTGCCCCTTTCTTCAAATTGCCATTATCATCGTGTTTGCTCGTCCATCATCATGACATCCTTCTTAGCTCTATGGCCCGCTCTTACACTCCCTTTCAAGAGAAATTCTCCATCCATCACAACTGAATTGGCTAGCGCCTGTCATACCGCCGCCGGAAAATAACAGAAACTACCTCAACCGAAAATTCCGAAGCTTCATGTCAGTGCGTGAGGTGAGTAATGTCACGATGAATCATGAACTGATGAACGCAATGACTACGGTCAAGGTGAGCACCCAGCTGCTGTCACCCTTTTACCATGCCTGCGATTCAACGTGCTTCAAGACAGGCTGACCTACGGCGTGCGATCATGTCTCGATCATATCTCAGGAAAGCTGTGGTTGAGTGTGGCAGAACCCTCCAGTTTCAAGAAGAAGGCAACACTTGCCGCCATACTCTCGGCCATCCCAAGCCGCGTGCCTGCCCACAATCTTAGTCCAAGCCGGTCGGCAGACTTAAGTTCCCTCCCCCTCTTTTCATCCGATGTTTCTGCCCCGTATGCAATGCCGCCCCTGCGCCTCAGGCACCAGCGGGCATATAAGCTCTCGTCCCAAGCTCCAATACCACAACGGGCGCCCAGTGGTTCCATGGCCGAGTGGTTCCCGTTGATGAAAACATTGCCGGGTGCGCGGTACTCGTGGTACAGTTTTCGTAGGTTGTAGCTGGCGGATTGTGGTTCGTTCCACAAGCGTACCTGGACAACTTAGCTTTTTGCTTTTTCTATCGAATAGCGAAATAGCGGGAGATATGGGAAATGCGGTGTTTGCATTTTTTGGACTCGAATTGAGTTTGCAATTGACGATCGCAGTTTGCTCATGACGAGGTGAATGACGATTTGAAGTCCCACCCCGGCAGGAGACATCGGCCGTCACGGTGAGGTCCGAGAGGTGAGTTCCGGACTGGCATCCTACTCATTTCCCCAGCACAACTAACACATTGCTTCCCATGCGTGCAAGTCGCCGGCGTGGTTCCGGAGGATCATTGTCCTCTCCTAACAACCGGCAGATACTGACCTGACTGACAGTATCTCTGATAGGAGGCATCCTTCCCGTACTCTATGATGATAGTCCGAAAAGACAGTTGATGTCGATAACCGTCTGACACCGGTCGTTAGTCCGCGCAATAAATATCACGTCGACGTTGGTCAGTGATCGATTCATTGCATATGCATTATTCTGAACGGTCGGCAAGAGGAGCCAGATGCTGAGAGTCGGGCTGCAACGAATGTTAGTCAAATCCCGTGGGAGTTTGATTTTGTGGCGAAAGGAACACATGAAAAAGAAGAAGATGATGCCAAACACAACTCGTTTGCACTCCGAAAGTTCTCGGAAGTCAAACGGCCTCCTCTCAACACCGGACATTTTCCGTCACCAGCATCAAGCACATCCTTCAGCCCGATACAAAGCAAAGTTTAACTCATCGACGACATCATCACCAACCTTCTCCTCCTCCACTTCTCCGTTTCTTCCTAATCTCCCACGTCAGTCTATTCCCAAGTCCTGAACAGCGCGCCTCGATCAAACTCCAAGTCCGGATATTATCCCCCCTTGCCATTTGTTCCCCCGCATCATCAACCAATTGATCCAACGGTCACGCCAAGAGGGTTACATGCACAACCGCAGGCTATTATTCCGGCAAAATGGGGGAGGATTTTAACCGTCTTAGCTCTCTATCGTGAACGCTAGAACAAGCTCGCTGCCGAGTGGTCAATTCAGTCGGTTGTGGCTTGTCCCGGTTGTGAACTTCAAGATCGCGAGGCGTTGCGCAATCACACCACGGTGAACTAGTGATTTGGAGCGGGTTGGTGAGGAGAAGAAGAGGCAACTGAAGCGAAGGGAAGAGAAGGCGAGATGGAAACATCATCCGCGATCCGTCTTCGCCAATGTGGCTTGCTACCTCCCATTCTTGCGGGCCAGTCGCGGTTCGTCCGGCTGAATAGATTGCTTGCATTTACACGTTTTCAGCTTGCGTTTTCTTCGCGCGCAAGAACACCACAAACCAAAAGCTTGGTTCATCAGCCACAGACAGCATCACGAACCGCAAAAAACGTACTGCACCTCGGCACGACGGCGGCTTCTCGCTCCACAAACCCGGTTATCCCTCCCGAACCCCGGACGTTACCCCTGTCTAGCACTCCATTGACCCCAACCAGGCCGCTCATGACAGTCCATGGAAGAACTGTCGAACCGCAAAGGTTCTTCCAAGAACGCGCTTTGTCACTCGCGATTCGCAAGGAAACATCGGTAGATCCGGGGTGACGGATCACGACCCCATCCAGCACCCCATCCAGTAGCATCCAGAACCATGTCATCCATGCCATCACGCATGGTAAAATGAAGCTAACGACTCCCATCCTACCCCATTCCTCCCCATGGGGAGATGATGGGGTCTGTGGGTTCGCTCGCAATGGTTCGTGACTTCGTGATCGGTCTTTGACGGTCGACTCCACCTCCACCTGGATGTCTGCCTCCATACCGTGATCCTTTATAACGTCCTGTTCCCTTCCCGTTGTTGAGGTAGTATCCTTCCTTTCTCTCCTCACCTCGTCTCTCTCCCGTCGAGTTCCCTCCCCTCCTCACCTCCTTCCTCACCGGTCAAGTCAAACCACAACCAGTCACCATGCAGACCAAGTCTCTCCTCTCCCTCCTGGCCCTGGCCTCCGTGCCTCTGGCTTCCGCTGGCAACAATGGCAACAATGGCAACGGAAACGGCAAAGGATCCGGAAAGTCCTGCTCCCACAAGGGCCTCGACTGGTACGCCAAAAAGGCCGGCCTCAAATACTTCGGCGCGGCCACCGACTCGCCCGGTCAGCGCGAGCGTGCGGGTTATGAGTCCGCGTATGCCAAGTATGACGAGATCATGTGGAAGTCCGGGGAGTTTGGGCAGACGACGCCTACTAATGGACAGAAGGTATTTATTTACTCACCCTTCTTCCCTTTCCTCCGTACCCTTCTCCGCATCCCAGTCGAAGATGCTAACACCCCCTTCCCCCAAAAGTGGCTCTTCACCGAACCCACCCAAGGCACCTTCAACTTCACAGAAGGCGACATCGTCGCCTCCCTCGCCCACAAGAACAACAAGCTTTTGAGATGCCACGCCCTAGTCTGGCACTCGCAGCTCGCTCCCTGGGTCGAGGCCAAGAAGGACTGGACGAAAGAAGAACTCCGCTCCGTCATCGTCTCGCACGTCACCAACGTGATGAACCACTACAAGGGCCAATGCTACGCCTGGGACGTGGTCAACGAAGCCTTCAACGAGGACGGCACGTACCGGGAGTCCGTCTTCTCCACCGTTTTGGGCGGCGAGGAATTTATTCAGTTGGCTTTTGAGACGGCTTCCAAGCAGGATCCCAAGGCCAAGTTGTATTATAATGATTATAACTTGGAGTCTCCAAGCCCGAAGACCGAGGCGGTCAAGAAGATGGTTAAGCAGTTGCAAGCAAAAAAGATCCGGATTGATGGTGTGGGACTCCAGGCGCATCTTGTGGCGGAGAGCAGGCCGACGCTGGATGAGCATGTCGCTGCTATCAAGGGGTTCACGCAGTTGGGGGTGGAGGTGGCGTTGACGGAGTTGGATGTTAGGCTGCAGACGCCGGCGAATGCGACGAATTTGGCGCAGCAGAAGGAGGCGTATAAGAATGTGAGTTCAACCTGGATCTGGAGGTTAAACGGCATGGTCAATTGCTAACGAGTTTCATTTAACTAGGCCGTCGGAGCTTGCGTCCAAGTCAACGGCTGCATCGGTGTCACCATCTGGGACTTCTATGACCCCTTCAGCTGGGTCCCTGCCGTCTTCCCCGGTGAGGGCGCCGCCCTTCTCTGGTTCGACGACTTCAGCAAGCACCCTGCCTACGATGGTGTAGTGGAGGCTTTGACCAACAAGACCCAAGGACACAACGGGAAGGGTCCTCGTGGTGCTAAGCGTTGGGTCGCCTAAGTTGGCTGTGGAGTGGCAGTCTGTTTGAAATAGTAATTCTTCGTCATTGGAAGTAATCTAATACCAAATCTTGAATAAGAAGCTTCATTTCGTCGTTACCCATCATTTTCCCTGTCCAAATATGTTTCGGATCTCTTCTCTTGCCTGCAGAGTCTGACCTGATGGTCGTGGAATATGCCAGGGTCAACATCTAGATATCATTGTAGCACAGCATCTTGGGATGCTCATCGTCGCATACCAGCCATGCCCATGCAGCGCTAGGTGTGTAGCTCGTTGTGGTAGAGTAGGTTCGTCCGTAGTCGGCTCGTTCGAACATGGTGCCTGTATGATCGGACTTTTTCATGTTGGCGACGTTCTCGGGGGTTGCGACGGCGAGGAAGTGTTCGCGCTGGGGACCTTTTGGTAGTGCCCTGGGATAAAAATTGTTAGTATAGGTTCAGTCATGGCTAGGATGTGTTCGCCAGCTGTGTTAGGAAGGAGAGAGAGAGGGAGAGAAGAATGGGAAGAGACCAGGTATGTCGGGGACAGGGACAGGGAGTGTTTTATGGAGAGACTGGGAAAGAAAACTTACAAGGCATTCCCAAAGATACCATGACACAAACTAGGCTCCTTCTTCAACAGACCCTCCACCCATATACACTGGCGACCCAAGTCTATGGCCGCATCAATCTTCTCTTGAAGCGCAGGGAAGTGTTCGCGCAACGAAAGCAGCGACACAACGAAACCCGGAGCGCCATGACAGAACTGTACCAAGCCCTTGCCAGTATGCGCATGATCTTCCGAGCTAGGCCAGTTACCAGCCGGATGCTGTAATCTCAACAACCTGTCAAGAACCGATTCCAGCCGGGGAGCAGTCTCAGGCGATGTCAGGACGACTTGCGTCAAGATGCCAATATCCCCATGGACAGCACCCAAGTACCGCTTATCATGCCACGTCCAGTTCGGTCCTCTGTTCAGTATGGTGTTGGTGATCTCGGCAATAGCCGGGTCAACAAGCGAGTTACTGCCAGGAACCCAATGCCTGACCAGACGCAGGAGATATAACGTCCCCGCTCGGCCGTACAGGATCTCATCCGGGTATTGCTCCTCCACCTCCATAATCTGGCTGACGCTCGACACGAAAGTCCTAACATGTGCCGTATCCTCGGGAAAAATGCTCGCGCGCACAGCTTCGAAGGCTAGCTTCTCATCATGGATACCGCACCCGCGCGACCCAAGACGGAGGTTATGCCCGCGCGATCCCGAGATGTAAGCCTTGGCCCAGTGGTGCGGCGTCTGGCCGCTAACCAGCAGGTCGGGTTGCCGGGCGGAGATCTGGAGCATCAGCAGGGCGATGCCCGTCGGGCCGCTCCATAGCCCTTGGAGGTGCTCGTGCGAGTAGCGCGAGCGAGGGGGGTAGCTGGCGACGATGTCTTCGAGCGCGGATTGCAGGTAGTGGGAGGTGTCGCTGTTGATTTTGAGGAGGGAGGAGGGGTCCGAGAGGGTCATGTAGCGGGAGTCGGCCATTTTGAGACACGGAGGCGATTGGAGGGGAGACGAGAATAGAATTATGGTATTAGATTGACTGGTGGCCGGGGAAAGACAATGATCTTCTCTGGTGATCCTGGGGAATAAGCCGTGGGGATTATGCTATGCGGACGGATGGCAATGCGAGAACGATCGATCAATGGATGCGAATCAATGGGATTGCCTTGTTCAGCAAACGGAGGCATTCCGAACCATAGACAGTAGCGTTCCTGGATGGTGTTGATCCGAAGTGACCGTGGATTGTCTGGACGACTAGAAGAGGTACGCGTGCAGTGCTTGACGGTTCCATCAATGTCCGTGTGTTGATCGGGAAAAGTTGTCAAGCTCAAGTTGTCGTCATGATGTTGGACTTGTCCCTCTGCCCGGCGGCACAAGGTACGTACCGGAGATTGTGGGGTACTTGAGACCGGCAGGCAAATTGAAGCCAATCAGCAGCTGTAAAATGCAATGGATAAAAGGAACAAGTGCGGGGACTCATGGGTAACCCCGCCGTAACTCCTCGAGCTTATGCCGGCTTCAAGCTGCCGCCCGCTGTCATTGATTGCAGCTTCAGTGGTGGCTTAACAGTAGGATGAGATCTCGACTCTGAAGGTCTACGATTTTACTCGCAATTACATATCCTCTTGCGCTCTCACAACGTAGAAAAAGAACCAGAGATGGTCACGAGAATGGTTTGAAAGTGGATGAGGACGGTTGTCAGGTCGAAAGAGGGGAAATAGGTGATGTCGTGTGGGAGTGACCATTACCTGGTGGTTTGTTGTCCTCTCCTCTTGTGTTAGCACATGAGGTTGCATTGGGCACTAAAATCAACACCACCTCAATGCTCTCCGGCTTCCATTTTGTCCTTCTTTCTCAAGCAACACAAGCACCCGCTGATGAACGTCCATCTCGGCCCGGAATCATTCGCATTTGGAAGTAGATGCATGCATCATACGTTTCATTCATTTCCAAGACAATCGTCGGGCGCAATTTCCTCTTTCGCTCTCAACACGTTCTGGTCATCACGGTCAATCGTTGTGTCTCTAAGGTGCAGCAAGGTCAAATTGTTGCTGTTATGCTAACAACTGGTCACTGAAGATGTCACCTTTAGCTGATAGTGCAGTATCACTTATTGCGCTCGGACCCACTCCTGTCTCATGTTCCTGCATTAGCTTGGCACTCTGGGTGTTCAATGTTCATCTCTCTTGTCGTTTCATCTCTTCTTACAACACCAACTCTGGTGAAGACCTCGCGTCCACATGAATCTTGACGATGACCGGTCCTATCATCGAATTCCAATCAGAACATTGCGAGATTGACGCCTGCCACTGATGCGCCTATATTCACTGCCCACCATAAGGTGTCCATACCCAGCAATCAGCATTTCCTCGATGCTAGCACGACTGATGCGATGAGCATGAACACCTTGTTTATCGGGTCCAACTTCTTGTCTGCTTCTTCAAGTTGCCGTCGAACCTATTTCAAGTCGGACACATTCCGGGAGCATGTGCCGGATAAACCCAAGATCATGGACTGCACGGATGCCGCTGCATCTGCCAGATCTTGACCGGATGGCTTGCCTCGCGATGCACTCATTCATTATTTCCGGCCCGTTATGCAAGTCAACAACTGTCCGCAGTCCAGTCCACACGGTGAAGTTTCACAGCGGATCTCATTCACCGTGATCCTTGGCGTGCACACCGGCGTAGTGCCAGTCAGCGCACGGTCAATATGTCAATATCCCTTGCTGATAATACAAAGCAAAGTAGGAAATCAATCGTGAATTGATGAGAACCAGGAAAATACGATGAATTCTTCTCCAATAGCAACATCGCGGCATCTGAAAGCCGTCTGGGCTACCAAAAACCATAGACACAGCCATGTGTATGACGTCTAAAAGGACCGTTCCGCGACTCTCCTATAGCACCCTCATGCTATAGAACCGATGTCATATCCTTCCAGAAACACGGTGGTGTAGGGTCGGTTAGGTAAGAAATCATCCCCTGAGTAGCTGGACCGGACGCCCCAATGCAACACCGTTGCCGTGCCTGCAAAACCCTTGAGCCTCCATTCGTGTTCCCCCAGCTGCCGAGAACCAATAACCGCCAACCCAGCTCCCGGGCCCCCGGAGAAAAGCAAGAAAACTTGCAGACACAAGACGTTTGTTTAATCTAATTCTCCTCCATGCAAGGGGCAACATGCCTAATCGGGGCTTCATGGCAAAGGCTCAACCTACAAAGCCCCGGAGTTTAGAGATCGTCGGCTACCTTCAAGATTGCCTTGGAAAAGAAGCGAAACAGTTTGTGGTTCCCGAGTCTGAGCGGGTCAAGACTATTACTGGGCACTTATTGCTAATGACGTAGCATTATAGCCTCTATGTGTTTCACCGATATCGACGAGACATTGCAAGACAACAGTCAACCAGGCAGGGCATAGACGGCATCGACTCAATGTTGTAATTTCAGGGTCTGATCGCAACTTGTCGCCGGACTCCAGCTTCGTCACTAGGAAGCTCAACGTATCAGTGAAGTCAAGAAACAGGACGACATGAGACACCGGCACGTGGTAGGCTGGGATAGAATACCACGCTGGCAACCGGCTATGCGAGGAGTATGGCATCTATGGGGTCGTCGTCATGGTGGTGGTGCGGCTGGATTCAGGAACGGGAGGTAACCCAACTCCGAAGTGGAAGTTGACGACGTCAACACCCTCTTCCCTTCGTCATAACCGGCATCCTGTCCATCCCAGGCAGGCAGGTGCGCCTCCATCGGGACTCTTCAGACATGTGCCAATCAGGGCACCAGAGGAAGGGGCGATGAAGTCCTTCTGTTTAGTTTATTTCAGTTCACTTAGTGGAAAATGGGAAAGAGCACTCCACCCCCCTCAAGATTCGTGTATAAGAAGGACGACGACCTCTGCTTCTCTCCACATCTTCTTTCTCATCATCATCAGCTCAGCAATCAACTTTCAACAGGCAACTCAACCACCAAACCAACAACTACTTCACCAACCAAACCCAAAACACAACCCCAAAACCCAACCCAACCATCAAAATGCAGTTAACCATCGCCACCGTCCTCTCCCTCCTCACCATCGCCCTCGCCGCTCCTGCGGTCATCGAGCGTCAGGTCCCCTACACTCCTTGCTCCGGCCTCTACGGCACCGCCCAGTGCTGCGCTACCGACGTCCTCGGTGTCGCTGACCTTGACTGCGCCAACCGTGAGTTCCTACCACATCGTCACAAGGGATTAAACAGACCAAATACTAACACAACTCATCACCGACAGCCCCTGATACCGTCACCAGCGCCGACAACTTCCAGTCTACCTGCGCTGCTATCGGCCAGCGTGCTCGTTGCTGCGTCTTGCCTATTGTGAGTAGTACCCTGAGTCTTGCTCGAGACAGAGCTGTTGAAGGTGTAACATGATGCTGACTTCTGGCGAACAATAGCTCGGCCAGGACCTCCTCTGCCAGCAACCCGCTGGTCTATAAAGGGATTTGATGGTCATTACGTCTAAGTAATCGTCTTGTACACTACCATTGTTCTATCATGTCTTCTACATGTAATGCTTGGAGCATCCGGTGTTAGCCAGTGTTGATTGTTTTTCAATTTCGTTCGACACGACGATATGGTTAATTTTGATGAGGGTCTGCTGCGACGACGGATGTAATAGTTCTGGAAACATAATCGGGAATTGAAGGGTTTTCAACTCTCACATCGAGGTTACTTGCAATTACCAGTGATAATGTCCTTGAAGATGGAAATGGCTCCCGACATAACAGAAAGAAGGAGGTAAGTATAAGGAACGATGAACAAAATCTTCGAGGGGTTGCTGGTAGAGAGTTAGTTCATGCACCCCAATATCTCTGGCTATGCGAGCGTCAGAAGTTAGAACCCTATCAGCTCTTTCCGAAATCTCACTGCATTTCTGTTAAGGTCGCACCTTAATAATAGGTACTACGAATAACAAATGGTAGCCGATAACCAAGCCATGTCTCGAGGTATGTGGTCCTTTTAAACGGGGAAGGTGCGGGCAAGTGCGATGGGCAAGAGCGATGGGCAAGAGCGATGGGCAAGAGAGGCGGCGACGGAAGGTACGACAGGCACTAAAGCCCGGATCTATCTCCGGTGCTCGGTCCGATCATCACCAATACATGTACTTATAAAAGTGGTCATTAACACGATCATATTATCATCACCATACAGCGTCCTACGCAGCTCCCTGTGCTATGTTGACAACCCTTCTTTTAGACCGATTCTCATCATCCTCAGAGCATCATAACACCAGCGACAACCGCCGCACCCAGCGCCACGAGCCCTCCTCCACGGACAACCACACCAGCATTCTTACTCCCCTCGGTACCCGTAGGAGCCGGTGCCTCGGTACCCGTAGGAGCAGCCGGTGCCTCAACATGCTCTCCGACCAACTTGCTCAACCCAGCATCACTCGTGTAGCTCGCCGTGACTCCCGTGCTGTTGGTGCACGAGCTCGGCGCCTTGGAGTTGGTTCCCTCGACGAAGTTGACGATGGCACACTGGTCAATGATCGTTAGCGTCTCTCTTCTTCCCCTTTCACTTCAAAAATACGAAAGGCAGGGCAGCCAGCTTACCTGGAACAAAGTGCCATCCCCACCAATCCCCGCAACTCCCACAACACCCTTCTTGCCCACCCACTCCTTGGGCGCCTTCACCACCGTCGAGCACAAATCCCCAAGACCGCTCTGCTGAAAGATCGGGTACAGCTGTGTCCAGTTGCCCTCACCGACCTCTTGCACCGACGCACGGTACAGCCAGGTAAACTGCGGGTGACCGGCGTAGAGCGAGACGAAGTCGCCGTCGACGTGGAAGTCGGTGGTGGTGGTGTCCGAGGAAAGGTTGGGGGTCTTGGCGCCGCAGGGGGCGTTGGATTCTTGGCCCTCGCTGATGTTGGAGCCTTCGAGGGAAGGGGGGTAGTTCATCAAGAAGTGGGCGTTGGTGAGGGTGGTGAGGGAGAGGAGGGTTGGGAAGAGGGATAGGGAGCGCATGGTTGCGGTGTTTGTTGTTATGTGGTTTGCGTTTTGTGTTGGTGGCGTCCTTGGCTACTATCGTTGTCGATGGTGGAGAGCAGGAAGATGTCGGGTATCCGTATGCGACGTCGATTCTTTGTTGTGTGACTCGGGATACGATAACTGGGCGGATGTTGTGTCGAAGAGTTACTTGCGGATTGAAGAAGATGATCAGAAAGAAAGGAAAACAAGAAGTGGAAGAGGGGAGGAGGCCGCAGATTGATAAAGGGCTGCGGGCAGGGCTGCGGCGCAACGGGACGGATGCAGACAAGGGACAGGATGTGGAATATGCAAGCTGGAAGGGTCCAACACCACGGATGCTATGGAAAGAAGTGACAAATATTTGAGGTAGTTACTTGTTTCAATCTAATTTTTGTGGATCTAGAACGGGACGGCAAACAAAACCATGCGGCGATGTCAGGTACGGCCGCTAATACAGTTCTCCGGGAACCACGTTTTGGGTTCGGTGTTTGACCTCCACACTGAGAGCTTAGGTCCTTTGGTTCAAGTCCAGACCACGAGATGAATATCAGGTTCGGAGAACTACATTATCGCAACGCAAACATGACCTGTGTCACTAGAATCTCGTTCGAAATCGAACGGAAGTTTGAAGTTGATGAGTTGGGGATCTGAGACTCACCGCATGTGGTGTGCCTGTTGATCGGTTGGATGTCTTGCTCCACAAACTTGCGCAAACGCGACACGATGTTTCCGGCCAAGGGAAAGGTTCGAGTTGCACCAACGAGGTAAGAACGGAATCCCATGTAACTTGTGTTAGCCGAGCCGCATTTCTTCCAGCTCAAAGCTATTCTTTTTGTCCAACAACTGAGGTAGTTTCATATTACTCTGGAGTAGATTCTCTGTTTGCGCCTCACGAATTTGTTGTCCTGTTGTCTTCTTGTCGTCCACAAAGTTTCGATGCTGACCCGAAGTTGAAAAAGTGGGGTGGGCGATTACAAAATACAACAAGCTCCAGTGTTCAAATAAATGCTGACACGCTTAACCCTTTAGGGTTGTGTAAGGCATGCCGCTAAGCCTCAGTCGGTTAAGCGTGAGATTCGCGAGTGGATTTGAGCAAGTTGTGGCCCCACTAGCGCCCGAGCTGCCGACAAGGGTCCATCCACTCGAGCCATTTCGAGCCAGTAACAACTTGCTCTTTCCCATCTTCCTTTTCCCAATCGCATTTCGCGATTTCGAAATCAAGATCCTCGTTGAGGTTTGCGACTGACCGGTGCCGTTTCGGATGTCAGACTGACGGCGAGGCCATCTTCGGATCCAACTGATGAGACATTGCAACTTCGAGAAACATTCCGACACAAAGGGCTATATCATTCTGGAATCCCATTGTCGCATTGCCAGCTTCCACTTGTTCTTTCACCGACTTCTCCAGGGTCTAGGTTTCTCTGTCTCGTGGCGAAAAGCGGCTCCCGATGCTACCTTTGGTTCGGTAGCAGTTCGGACAAGCGCGAACGGGCAATTCCGTCTGGTCTTTTCTTCACATTTCTTCAGTTGTTTTTGCGATCGACGTCGAGGACAATCACCATCATCGACCTCTTGCTTCAGGGGAAAAAAAACAAAAACAAACGGATGGTCCATAGGAGACCGAGAATCACAAGATTGAAGCGCCTTCCGAGTCCTTGGTTTGCGGTGCGGGCGCGCCCTCTACGCCGCGCACAACCTTTCTTGCCGAAGAAACTTGCTCATTCAGGGACCTGCAACCCGGCCCCCACCCTATTTTGACAAATACCCAACCGCGCGTCTGACATTCCCTCTTTTGGATTCAATTTTGCATTTGATACTGCTCGTCGGTTTTCTCATCATCCTTAATCCTCCAACTGCTCGTTGCTGTATTCTTTCGCAGATCCTGTTGGTTTGGTAGGCAATTCTGTTCACAGGACTGAACTGCCCTAGAACTCCATCACCATTATTCGTATCGCGAAGACGAACCATGACATAAACCATCAAGCGCATCGCCATATTCATCATAAGACGTCACAAAACCGAAGTGAAAATTGCGCCAGAGACCGAGAGATCACGAAATACGAAAGAAAATAAGGGTTTGAGGAAAGAACATTCACCAGAACGGCTGCCTTGTGGCAGTCACTAAACCAGCAACATGGACATGTCGATGGGAGGTATGTCGATGGGAGGTCCGGATGAATTTCAGACAACAAACATGGGGCTAGCCCATGATTTCTGGTACATCATCGCCGCCGTACTAGGATTCATGGCATTATGCCGGCTAGTCAATCTTTACAAGAGCCGAACGAGGTTTGTTCACTCACTCCCCTTACCCCATTCAACCCTCAATATGCTAAACCCTCACCAAGGCTACAAAAACGCCTCGCCAACTCGGTCCAATACCCAACAAAACCTTCAAATCAGTTCCTCGAAATCTGGGCAACCCTAACCGCCCTCATCCGCGAATCCAGCTATCCCCAACTCTACGTCCCCTCAACATGGTTCTCCTGGATGACACCCCCTCCCCTCGGGCGGGTAATCACCCTCCTCGTCTACTGGGCCATCATCATTAGCATGATGACCGCCAACGCCATCAAGCACGACGCCTTCTTCTGGGAGCGCATCGGGTTCCGCAACGCCTGGATCACCGTCATGCAGATGCCTTTGCTGTATCTGCTGGCGTCCAAGTGCAGCATCATTGGGTTGATTGCCGGGACCGGTCATGAGAGGCTGAATTGGTTGCATCGATGGGTCGGCAGGACCATGTTTGTTACGGCCGCGGTGCATGGATGGCATTTCTTTGTTGAGTGGCAGAGGGCAGGCATTTTGGATTTTCAGATGAAGATGATGGGCACCGTCAAGTACGGGTTTGCGGCGTGGGCGGTGCTGGGTTGGTCGTTGATCTCGGGGTTTGCGCCGCTGAGGAGGCTGGGGTATGAGTTCTTTGTGTTGCAGCATTTGGTTAGTGCTGTGTTGTTCATCTGGTTGGTTTATGTTCATATCCCGGCGGAGGCGAGGTGGAATGTGTGGTTCTCGATTGGGGCGCTTTGCTTTGATCGAGCGTGCAGGACGGTCTTGTTGGTGTGGCAGAACATCAAGTTCAGGCCGAACAAGTCGAAATGCAAGGGAGGTCAGAGGATCGGTCACTTTGCCCAGATCAGGGCTGTTGGTGACTCGATCACGGTCATCAACATCAAGGATGTTCACTTCAAGTGGAAGGCGGGACAGCATCTTTATCTCTGGGTGCCGGCCATCGGGCCCATGGAAGCGCATCCATACACCATCGCTTGCGCGCACCAGCTCCCGGAGACATGCATCTGCAACAGTATCCAACTCGTCGTCCGCAAGCACGGCGGCTTTTCCAAACGACTACACGAGCGCGCCGTGAAGGATCACGCCGAAGGCAAAAAGGGCAACTACACCGTCTTCGTCTCCGGACCCTACGGCATGCCGCCCCGCCTCGACATCTACGAAACAGTCATCCTCATCTCTGCCTCCACGGGTGCTTCATTTACCTTGCCTATCCTGGAGGACCTCCTCGCAAACGCCAACACCAACTGCATCAAGCGGATCGACTTCCTCCTTACCACCAAGCAAGGCGAGGAAGTCGACTTTTACGTCAAGCGTCTCCACGAGTTTCTCGATCGCGCTAAAGAGGTAGGCATCGAGCTCCTCGTGCACGTCGCCATCACCCGAAGCGGCAGCCCATCCCTCCCGTCTACCTCCGTCCTTCCAACAACAAGGGAGCGTGAAACGACAGAGGGCAAATCATCGTCGAGGTCTTCATCCTGGGGTAGTAACCTAGGAAGGGCCCGGAGCGAAGATAGCCCCAACTCAACCCAAAACCCTGGAGACCAGGAGAAGAGATCAAGCAACACCACCGGCGGCGGGCGAGATGTAGAAGATAAAGCCCTCAGTCTCACGCCCCGCCGACCACTCAGTCATGCTAGCACTGATTCGCACGTGCATCACTCAACCACAAGGCCGGACATCGCGGCATTCATCAGGGCGCCGGTAGAGGCCACGGGGGGAGAGACGAAGGTGGTTGTGTGTGGAGGACCGTCGTTGGTTGCGAAGGTGAGGAATTGTGTGGCTAGTTTGGCGGATGAGAGGGCGGTGCATAAGGGGACGGGGGCGCAGGGGATTGGGCTTTTTGTGGAGGAGTATTCGTTTTGATCATTTGGGTAGTATAAATGTGTATGACTACTACACAGTAGAGATGGAGTCTGGGATCTATCTGGATGGTGATGATACCGTAAGCGAAGGACATGAGCTCAAAGATGTCCAATGACCTTGATGGTCGAGTAAAATGTGATCCCCGGTACCATTGGAATGTCAAGCTAATAATTTGCCCTGTTTTGAGGACATGATGTGTCTTCCTTGCGAGACCACCGCCGTCGATGAGACCGATGCCTACATGATGAGGGAAACTGAGAAAGGGATTTGATGGCGGACGAGGAACAGATGGCCACTCAAAGCCAGTGAAAACCCCCTGAAGACCCGAGACAGTGACCGACTCACTGGCTCAACTTAACTCGATGGACGTGATTCAACCCGCAAGATATTCATGGTCGATATGACCGGCGCCCTCAGGACAACAGGGGGAAATTAATGACAGAGGACTTCGATGGTTAAGCATCAACCCCTGGAGTGCTGAAAGGCTGAAGTTGTCACTGCCCCAATCTGGTTCTGGGGGCCTCATAGTCATCCAGTCTCGCAAGATTCTTTCATGGTCATGGTGGATAAGGCCGGTGCTCAGGACAATGCAAAGGGAATTGGTGACTGAGGACCTCGATGGTCACAAGCGAACACCCCGGGGCCTGAAGCTGTCACTGCCCCGCAGCGGGATGGTAGCGTTGGTGCACCCCGCCCTACCCGCGTGGACAGAACTGCCTAGACCGGGCCCTAGCCGCCTAGTCCCGCACGGACCTCCTTGTTCTAAACGAGCAGTCCTTGGCCTCCCCATTGGCTGCAACCCCTTGCTAAGCGTTTATGCTGGACTGCCCGTGCGCAACCCCGATCGAAATTTTGACTGGGTGCATCCGGGGCGATGCGCGCAAAGAAATTTTGAGTCACTAAAACGTTGAAGGTTACAGCTTTGTAGCACGACTCATATGCTCAATTGGATTGGGATAATACATGGGAACAAGAATTGTTATTTAAGAGGATAATCACTGCTCATGACGGCTTGTCAAGCACTCTTTTCGCGCGGTGTTTTACGTGCTCCCAATTCTCTCAAGTCTGTTCTTCGGTCTTCAGCAGTTCACAATCCTCTCTTTGCTAGGACGACCATTGTTTGCGCCGGCCGCCCCCACTTGTACCTCAAGAACTGCCCCTCCTCCACCAAAATCGCTTCCTCTTACACCACCATCGCCAGCAGCCTTTCCACATCTCGCTTCAGCAGCCCAGGTCCAGGTCGCGCAGCACGCCGCACGTACAACACAACAATGACCACCGCCGCTCCCATTGACCAGTTGGTCAAGCAGGTCGATGGCCTCAGCCTCGACGCCGTCAAGGCCAAGTTCCCCGAGACGTACCCGGACATGAACCTCATGGACCTCTACCGCGCCCACCTGTCCAACGTTCTGTCCGAGGTCACCGGCGTCGACACTGCCCTCATCTACCCCAACCTTGGATGGACTTCCGGTCTCGAAAAGGGCGACATGGCCCTCCCCGTCCCGGCGCTCAGGGTTAAGGGCAAGAAGCCTGACGAGCTCGCCCAGGAGTGGGCTGCCAAGGTACATACATACATCAAACACATATGCGATGCAATGCGATAGCTTTTGATTGCGCTTTGCGACGGTAGCTAACACTCTCGCTCTCTACTCCAGTTCCCCGACACCGATCCCCTCTTTACCAAGCCCACCGTTAGCCAGGTCCACCTTAGCTTCTTTATCAAGGCCTCTCCCCTCGTCAACGCCGTCATTCCCTTGGTTCACGCCAAGGGCGCCGAGTACGGTTTCAACAAGGCCGATGGTCTCAAGGACCCCAAGGACCCCAGCAAGGGCCAGAAGCGCATCATCGTCGAGTTCTCCTCCCCCAACATTGCCAAGCCTTTCCACGCCGGCCATCTCCGTTCCACCATCATCGGTGGTTTCCTCTCCAACCTCTACGCCGGCGCTGGCTGGGATGTCATCCGCATCAACTACCTCGGCGACTGGGGTAAGCAGTACGGTCTCTTGGCCCTTGCTTACGAGAAGTACGGTGACGAGGAGGCCCTCCAGAAGGACCCCATCAACCATCTCTTCCAGCTCTACGTCCGCATCAACACCGAGATGACCGCCGAGAAGGAGGAGCTCACTAAGCGCAAGGAGGCCGGCGAAGATGTTTCTGCCCTGGAGGCCAACAGCTTGGACGAGCAGGCTCGTAACTACTTCAAGAAGATGACCGACCGCGACGCCGATGCCCTCGCCACGTGGAAGCGCTTCCGTGACCTCTCCATTGTTCGCTACAAGGACACCTACGCCCGCCTCAACATCCACTTCGACGAGTACTCCGGTGAATCCCAGGTCAGCGAGGAGGCCATGAGCCAGGTTGGCAACCTCATGGAGGAGAAGAAGATCTGCAAGGAGGACAAGGGCGCTCAGCTCATCGACTTCTCTGAGCTCGTCCCCGGCAAGGAGGGCAAGCGTCTCGAGAAGCCTCTCGTCAGGAAGAGGGACGGCACTGCCCTCTATCTCACCCGTGATATTTCCGAGCTCCTCGGCCGTCACGAGAAGTACCACTTCGACAAGATGATCTACGTCGTCGCCTCTGCTCAGAATCTCCACTTGAGCCAGCTCTTCAAGATCATCGAGCTCCTCGGCTACAAGGACATCGCCGACAAGTGCCAGCACATCAACTTCGGTCTCGTCCTCGGTATGTCTACCCGTAAGGGTACCGTCAAGTTCCTCGATGACATTCTCCGTGACGTTGCCGACAAGATGCACGATGTCATGAAGAAGAACGAGAACAAGTACTCTCAGATCGAGGACCCCTTGGCTACCGCCGACGTTCTCGGTATCTCGTCCGTCATGGTCCAGGACATGTCCGGCAAGAGGTAAGAAGGGTCCCCAGCCATCTTATGGAAAACGCCAAATGAGCTAACGTAACCCCTTTTTGCAGAATCAACAACTACACCTTCAACATGGAGGCCATGACCTCATTCGAGGGTGACACCGGCCCGTACCTGCAGTACGCCCACGCCCGCCTCAACTCCATCAGGCGCAAGGCTGGCGTGTCCGACGAGGAGCTCGCCACCGCTGACCTGTCTCTCCTTACCGAGACCAGCGCCATCAACCTGTGCCGCCACTTGGCTGGGTGGCCCGATGTGGTCAAGAACACGCTCAAGACCCTTGAGCCCACCACTGTCCTTACTTACCTGTTCAAGTTGACGCACGCGCTTAGCAGCAGCTACGACCAGCTCCAGGTCGTCGGTAGCGAGCCTGAGTTGATGAAGGCCCGTCTGGCCCTGTACACTGCTGTGCAGACTGTCTTGGCTAACGGCATGCGCCTCATTGGCTTGAGCCCTGTCGAGCGGTATGTGTTTCTCCTGTTGCCCCTGACTGATGGTTGCATGGCTTGGAAGATTGATAAGCTGACTCGGACGATGTAGTATGTAAATGTATGCGATAAGCACTGATCTTGACGGCGAGTAAAGGCATGTCGACATTTCGAACTTATATACCCAATCTGAGAAGCAACGGATCTGTTCAAATCAACGAGAGAAAGAGGACGACGAGTTGCCCGACCGACAAATTATCACCGCCAACCCGCCAACAAACATCGCACTCACGAATTCAATGTCTTGACAACCGTGGATGCAGACAAATGTTCGGTGGAGTGGAAATGCAGCTTAGCTGAGCTCAGCCCACCTTGCATCGCTTCCGCGCTTGCAGCATACGCAGAAGCAGAAGCAAAAGCAAGCAGAAGCAGCATTGCGGTCGGACCCTCGCAGCGTGACCAACATCATGCTTGATGACGATGCGGATGTCAAAGCGAAAGCAAGAAAGAAGAAAGGAAGAGGCGTTGGGAGGAGGAGGACTCAAATCTTGGAGAACGGTCTGGAAGAATAAAAAAAAAAGTTCAAGCAAGCTGGTCGATGTTTTTCTGGTGTTGTGATACGTTGTGTTTCATGCTGATAACGCTGACATTGATGAACAGAGCCGACAAGAAAGCTCCAATATCGATGGATGGGAGACACCGGGACCGAGTTCAGTGATCACCATCGAATATTGGATTCATCGGGCCATAACAATCTTCATCCCCTGCCGGGGGTCAGCTCCCGTCTTATCAGCCAAGTCCATTACCACGGTTCATGTTCAACGGGATATCAGTCAAGGCAATGTCAGCCATCAGCTCCGGGACCGAAGACCGGCCGGCATACGGAGGAGGGTCGCGGGCCAAGTGGAGCCTCATGCATGCTTCGGCAATGATACCTTTCGCCGGCAGGCGGTGACCCCCGAGGGCCGCGGATACCACACCGTGCCGTCCAACTGCTGCTCAAGTGCGTGGACCAACGTTGACAGCCGCTGACAGTATCCGTCTTCCATTTTCCCTTTCCGTGTTCTTCTTCCTTATCGTTTCTTATTTCGGAAGTGATTTTCGTTTCAACTTGGTCTGGATGTTCCACGACGGGCGTTAAACGGTTGGCTAAAGAGTCCGAGGTCTACCAAATTTCTTTCTTCTATGGATCTGAGAACGATTCTGCGGCTTCGAAGCCATTGATTTCATCCTTGATACTCGGGCCCGGCCATCTGCTTTTGACTCTGCTAACGCGGAAAGGGTCGCAGTATTGACGTGTGCAGAAGACAGAAGGGCGTGACAGCCGCACTCACAGTGCATTTCCTTTCTTGCCGTAAGCCTGAACGCACCCCTGATCTTATCTCCAGGATCTGGGTTTCTGCGATGCCATCTCTTGCGCCTGTCATTTCAGTTCTTGTTCGATTCGATGCGGAGAACATCCTAACACTACACTCACATTGAGGCTACTGACCTCGGGGGCCAATGAGAAGTCCAACGTTGTGCTACCGGCGCAGAGAAGACTAGGTTTTGTATATCGCTCTCCAAAGTCTCCTACTTCCTGGTCTGAAAATCAAAGCAACTTGATGTGACAAGGCGAGCATGGTCACAGGGGATCGACACTTCCATGAACATTCAACCAGATCTTCGACTCCAGGCGGACATCCCCACGGCGTCAGCGAAGACGACGGCCGCCATACCCCACAAGTCGTCAATCGTACCCAAATTTGTGACCGGACAACGTG
This sequence comes from Neurospora sp. CHS-2018b, assembly GCA_009806015.1. Classification (NCBI taxonomy): domain Eukaryota; kingdom Fungi; phylum Ascomycota; class Sordariomycetes; order Sordariales; family Sordariaceae; genus Neurospora; species Neurospora sp. CHS-2018b. The sequence continues at coordinate 349,115 of RAOV01000015.1, read as the reverse complement.
TTGAAAGTTATCCTTGAAGTCGATCAATATTGACTTGACAACGGCGGAGATTCGAGAGAGCTGGCCTCACAACGATATGCATCTGATCCACCATTCTGAACGCATGACCTAAAGCAGTCACTGGTTGACTTACATACCATCACATCATCGTCCCAAATTTCAACATCTCCGGCTTCGAGCACTTTCGAGTTTACAGCAACATACTTCGGAGCCGCTTTGCTTCATGCGGTCCCGAACATCGTCGGTCATCTCCGGGGGCGACCACCATTTTGATCCTCCGACGGGAAGGCGGCCTTGGCCTCTTTTATTCTTGTCTCGACCATGGGACTTACACCAACATGTCTATAGTGGCACCATCTGGACTGAGGCTCAGCAAGGGTGAGGCCATTGGCCGTGGCGACTTTATACAACATCCAACTGTCCTGCCGCACACCATTGGAGGTCTGGTGGGCCAGCCAAAGATAATGCTAGTCTCTTAATCGAGTCGCAGACGTCGCAGCCTTAAGTGGCACCCTTCGAACATTGGAGTACATGGCCAGGTGGCTGGCCTGCATCGAATGACACTGTTACTCACATCAACATCAACATCTACATACACGCTAGAGCCGCTAGCCATGTCCCTCAGGTTTCTGGTAACCTGTCTTGACTAACGATGGAAGCAGGCTTGCAACAATTCGAAGGAGAATGTTTGACAGAGCCACTGCACCTCTATCCCCTTACTGATCTCTGCCTTCCGTGACAAAACGATGATGTCGTTCTTCGATAATTACGGGTCTTCCCCGACGTCGATTGTAGCAAGTGAGCATTAGAGCCACATTGTTGATTCGGATCGTTCCCATGTGTTAGTCACAATGAGAGGGTTACAGCGAAGTCGCTATCTGTTGCTGGCAGGGAAAGTCAGGTCAGTCTCACTAACCCTGAGATCATACCACGGGGAATGGCCAAGGTCCGGGAAAGCTTTATCTGTACCGGCCCTTCCCAGATGTACCTCATCACTCAGCGGAAGACGGATCGACTCGTAGAGGATGTGTTCCGAAAGTTTTGTTGTAAGATTAGATCTCACATAACTATGACCTTACCATTCCCCTGCTCATCTCGAAGAGCTTACCTCCCGAATTTCTGACATACAAACCAACCATTTAGCAGCCGCTGACTGCCCATCCCCCCTTCACCGCAGACAGTCTTTTGCACACCCTTTTGTTTTTCATTCCAGTCCTTATATACAACCTCCGAGGCATAGCCACCGTACTGAACCAGTGCGTCTGCGTCTGCGAAGTGTTGTGTCCGAGAGCCAGCCATCATACTCCCGGAAACCAGCTCTCAGACCCAACAGAGAACGGATCTGAGCAAGACGGACCACGGACAGACTTTGCGTCTTACTGTTCTTGCATCTTGCCTTTCCATCCTATTGCTCTTTTCCTGCCCAAAACCGGGCATTTCGGGCGTCGGAACTCTGCTTCCTGGTTTCCCGTCCAGTTCGGTGTGTCTTTCTTTTCCCACAGCCGCCGGCGGCGAACGGCTCCTCCGAGAGGAGGAACAGAGACACAGACACACAACATGACGTGTGTTCTCCCAATAACCCTCCTGACCGTGTTGGTGGTCTGGTTGGGTATACAGAGATGGCTGGAGAGGAAGAGGTTACTTGCTGGCAGCCGGCCGTTGCCCGGGCCTACTAGTGAGTTGATGACTTTTTCTGTTTTGTCCATACATAGAAAGACACCGACCATGACTTGAATCATCAAGACTTGTTTCTTCATCTACAGGTTGTACATAACCAGAACTCAGCTGACTGAAATCACCTCAGACCTCCCCTTCATAGGTCGTGTACATGATGTACCAGAAAAGGGGTCATGGCTGAAGTTCTACGAATGGAGCAAGGTCTACGGCCCCATCTACCAGACCAAGATGTTCGGCGTCACCCACGTCTGGATCTCTTCGGAAAAGATTGCTCACGACCTCCTGTCCCGACGAGCAAACATTTACTCTGACCGGCCACTCATTCCCAACTTGCCTGATAACCGGACAAGTGGTGATTACCTGGCTCTTCTTGGGCGGAATGGTAAGCCCGTTTTCCCCTCTCACCTCACCTATCACGTAAGTACTGACAAGTTCAACCAGACACCTGGAAACGCCAACGAAAACTCTGCAACCACCTAATGCACACCTCCGCCCTCGCCTCCCTCCACGACTACCCCACCCTCGAGCGCAACCGGTTCCTGTACTTACTGTCCCAATCCCCCGAGGACTACATCGAGTACATCGAGCAATTCACCTCGCGCACCATCTCCCGTTTATCATGGGGCAGTGCCCACCCGGCCCAAATCCTGCGGCACACCACTTTTGGTTTACTCGAAACCATCTCCCCCTCCGGCGCCCTGCCCAACGTGATCTCCTTCCTCCGCCACCTTCCCCTCGCCCTCTCCCCCTGGCAGAAAAAGGAGAAGGCTCGCCATGACTTGGAAGATAAACAGTTCCGCTCCAACATTGGTTTTGTAAGAAGGATGATGGATGTTGGAAGGGCTGAGCCTTCGTTCATCCGGACTTTTCTCGAGGAGCAGCAAGGCGAAGGCGTCAGTCCTAAGAAATCATCCAGCGCAACAAGTGACGAGGAAAAGGCCAAGGAAGCGGATGAGGCGATGCATGTCGTTGGCTTGATGGCTATTGCTGGTGCTCTGACGATCGGAAGCCCGATTCAGAGTTATATATTGGCCATGTGCCATTATCCGGAGTGGCAGGCCAAGTTGCAGGAGGAGATTGATACGAAATTGGCGGGGAGGTGTCCGATGTGGGAGGATCGGGAGAAGTTGCCGTTGTTGAGGGCGGTGGTTAAGGAGGTTATTCGGTGGAGGCCGCCGGTGCCTACTGGTATGTTTCTGTCCCCGTCTTGTTTTGTTGATGCTGAGGAGAGGGAGATACTGACCGTGATGATACATAGGGATTCCGCATGCGATTGAAAAGGATGATGTCTATGATGGGTACTTCATCCCCGCCGGAGCCACCATCCACGCTCTTGAGTGGTAAGTCCTCTCCCCCCTTTCCCTTCCAACTCTCTCTCATCCTCTCCCCCTTCCTTCCCATCAACTCTCTCCTCACCCCCATCCATACTAACACCACCTCCCCTCCCACACACAGGGCCATAACCCGCGACGAACAGACCTACCCCCAACCCGAAACCTTCAACCCCTCCCGCTTCCTCCTCCCTTCCTACCCCACCTACCGCGAACCCCTCACCGTCTACCCCAACCTCTCCGGCTTCTCCCAATTCGGTTTCGGCCGGCGCACCTGCCAAGGCGTGCCCATCGTCGAGCAAGACCTCTTTCTCACCATGGGCGGTATGGCCTGGGCCTTCACCATCACCAAGAAACGCGACCCGGTTACGGGAAACGAACTCCCCGTGCACTGGAATGATTATACGCCCCTTCTGATTGCCAAGCCGTGTCGGTTCCCGTTTGATGCAATCCCGAGGGACGAAGGGAAATTGAAGAGGATGAGGGAGATGTATGATGAGGCGGTGGAGGGGGAGGAGATGGAGAGGAGCGAGAGTCGGGAGGAGAGGGAATGGACGGAGAAGTGGATGGTGGAAGGGGGGGTGAGGCAGAAGGAGGAGGAGATTCCTTGGCAGACGGCTGTGGCTCCTCCTGGCGCTCCTGCTGCTCCTGCTGGTGTTGCTGATGCTGCCACTGCTCCTGTTGCTCCTGGAGCTCCTGTCACAGTCGCTGTTGCCCCTGTCGTCAATGTCGACGTCGACGTCACTGTCGTCTCTGTTGGCAATGGCGAGGGGGGTGATGGTCAAGGTCAAGGCCAAGGTCAAGCCCAGCCTCAAGCCCAACCCCAAGATCCTCAAGAGACCTGTTCTCAAGAGGAACCCGACGCCGACGCCTCCGACGCCTCCGACGCCTCCGACTCAAAGAGCACCTCCAGCCGTCTAGAGGCAGACTCAACCGGCAGCGGCAGTGGCAGCGTCATCGGAACGCCAAGTGCAAGCTGGGGTTCATGTTCCGAACCCTCCCTAAGTTCCGGTTCCAGGGGAAGTAGTGCCGAGAGTTCAGATTGTGATGAGCATGAGCATGAGTCTCGAGAGGTTACTTGTACTTGTACTTCCAAGGAAGATTGTGGCGATGATGTTGTGGATGGGACTGGGACGACGACTATGAGGAGGAGGAGAAGGGTGCGCATCAAGGCGGTGTCGAATGCTAGTTCGACTCTTGAGGCGTTGATGCCGCCGATGTCGCCGACGACGCCGGAAAGAGAAAAGGGGTTGCATTTGGGGATTGGTGGGATGGGGGGGATGGGTGTGGTGGATGAGATACCGGGGGCTTGGAGGTGGTGAGAAAAAAAAAAACTGTATAATTCTTTTTTTTTTTTGGGTATGATCTGGGAGTAGTTCGTTATTGTTATATATATATTCTGTCGTTAAGTTCAAGGTGCATGATGGACATGATGAAGAGAGGTGATTGTTGATGCTGAGCTTTCTTGTGAGATATGGTGTTAACAGGGGATGCTGGGCAATTGGCGGAGAAACTGTTAGGGTGTTAGCGCACAGTATACGGCCCCCGTTGACTGAAATCCACTTATGCTCGTTTGCTTCTTGGACTTTGCTTGATGCGTCCTTCATTCGCCGTCATCATTTTTTTCAATTTGTGTTAAGGGTGATCACTCTTGTCCCCGGGGGGCCTGGTCCGGCAGAAGGGTGAGCCATTTCGCCTTCTTGCCAGCGATGCGAAACAACGGTGCTTGTTGCGAAAGGGAATGTAGGAAGGGAAGAAGGTATAACCCGCGGGTTGGAGGTGAAAGGTCACCCGGGGCCTGGTATGTGAGTGTTAGGTACAGTAAAAGTCAAGGGCAAACATGCGAGTGTCGAACTGAAAGATCGTGAAGCTATTCGGAGATGGTGAACGTGGGGATAGAACATGTGTTTTTGGCCGGAAATTCTGCGCAGATACGGCCTTAACAGATTCCTCTGCTTTTTTGCCGTATTGCAGATAGGCTAATATCTAGGTACCTGGCGAATTTCCCCTCAGGCCAGAGGTGTTACGGTACTATCAGACATTATCAATCTTCCCGGCGATATGTGTTAGTGCAACACCAACTCCGCGAGCATGATATTACCAGGATCGTGCGACTGCTCTTCGAAATCATTGACCAATCACCGCATGCCCCGTCACGAACCCCTCCTCGTTTCTTCGCGAACTCGTCTTGTTTCCCTCAACGTCATCCTTTCCATCGTTGGCCATTGGTTTTTCTGCTGGCGCCAGCCTCTTTTTTCTTCAAGAAAGCTTCCAACCTTCGACGCACAAACCGCAGCTGAAGAAAGGCGATTGGATACCAAAGTCTTCGGCATCATGCCATGACTCTGCCCAGCCAGCCAGCTGCTTGGTAACCGCGCAGTGTCACTGTCCTCTCGTTTTGGGCATCGTCTCGCCGTTTTCGAACCGCTCAAAGTTCCACTGCCTTTCGTTCGGTATTCCTATTCGGAAAAAGATCACAAATTTCGAAATACGATGCCGAGGTTGTACCCGGGGGCGGCAATGGAAACACCAACACCAACCCACAACAAACTCTGATGATCATCCATGCGGTAACCGGACGGAATTGCGTTGGACGACGAAACGTTGTCAGCAGGTTTGCTTCTTGTGCCCCTGGAATTCGTTTCCTTTGTGAGGACTCATTGGGCACGAAACTCGTCTCCCAACATCATCCTGTTTTCCTTTCCTTGCCCCCTTCCTGTGCTTTGACGTAGCAAATGCGGCGCGAGGCAGCCACTCTTCTTTCTTTTCGGGCTTCACCACTTGGCCGACTCTCTTTGGGGGAGGCTTGGACGTTGATGTCAGCCGTGATATGCACATCTGTGATATTGGCTTGGGATGTTGTTCTCGCAGACATCAAGTGATGGTTTCTTTGTTTCGTCTTTTCAACTTCACGTCCCGGCAGAACTTTGGCGTGATATTCTGCCAAATAACTGGACCTGTTCATCAAATCTGGTACTGTACCGCCGCCGAGCCTCATCATGCCTGTCACATCCACTCTTCCATGACCCCATCTGACACATCCCACAAACTCGGATCTAACAAACCGTTACGAGGTCTTCCTCGGTCATCCACACATCGAGCCAAGGCGCCCAAGGTGGCTGCCCTGACAAGATCTGTTTCGTCGATCAAAACGATTCCGTCATGCCACCCGGTGAGCCGGTCAGGCTTCCCGTCCAATGTGGCTTCTCCAAGTGGAAAAAAGCCTACCTACCCTTTCCCAGTCGTTTACTCGTCTGAGGTCAACCGTAGGCGCTTTCCGCCAGTCATTTTTGCTTTTGCCCTGACAGGCCTGACCTTATTTTGTGGCTACTATTAGGCACTAACGTCAATGCACTGCGCCTTGTTTGATCGTCTCCTTCCACTCGGATTTTTTGCAGTACATATGACGGATCGATGGCTTCAGCTAGCTTTTAGCTTGGGATGATTACCTCCCATGTCCATGTACGCCCCACCTAGATCTACTCACCGTTTATCACGCATTTCTGTCGACCAACTAACTCAGCACTCGTATCCCGTGTTTGCTCCAGTCTTCAAACACTTAAGCCTCAAATCTGTTCTAATCCTCTCCACGTATTCTTTCTTTCTTTCCTTCCTTTCTTCTCCATACTCGACCCTGCATTCGGTCAACTTATCCCGGACACAACTCATCATCCAGGATGGGACAAGGTCACAGCGCACTCCAAACGTGCATCAATGGCATTGCCAACGGCCGCTCCGGCTTCGCAGCATATCCCAGCCAACCTCTTTACCAACTATCATGGGTCAAGCCGTACAATCTCGATATCAAAGTGGTCCCCGAGGCCGTTGTGAGGCCTAAGGACTCCAACGACGTTGCGGAGGTGATCAAGTGTGCGACAAAGAACGGGTATAAGGTGCAGGCCAAGTCGGGTGGGCATTCCTTTGGGTGAGTTTGCTTGGGTTCTCATATGTCGTCGATGGTTGCTAACGAGTGATGTAGGAACTATGGTATGTCACTCTGGGACACAATACGACGAGCAAGAATCGCTAGATGCTGACTGAGACGGACGTAGGCCTTGGAGGAGGTCATGATGGAGTTATTACCATCGACCTTAAGAACTTCCAGCAGTTCTCCATGGACAACGAGACATGGCATGCCACAATAGGTGCCGGCAGCCATCTTGGAGATGTCACGGATAGGTTACATGATGCGGGCGGCCGGGCCATGGCTTATGGCGTATGTCCGGACGTGGGTATTGGTGGACATGCTACCATTGTAGGTCCTCGGCACTGGAGATCCATGATAGACCAAGTTACTGATATCTTCCTAGGGTGGTCTTGGCCCAATGTCGCGCATGTGGGGAAGCGCCTTGGATCACATCGTGGAGGTGGAAGTGGTAACTGCTGATGGCAAGATTCAGCGCGCGAGCGAGACTCAAAACTCTGACCTGTTCTGGGTATGCCTGCCCCCTCCTTCTTCCGCGACTACCCACTAACAAAGAACAGGGCCTTCGAGGCGCCGCCTCCAATCTCGGCGTCATCACCGAGTTCGTCGTCCGCACCCACCCCGAGCCCGCCAACGTAGTCCAGTACAGCTACACCTTCATCTTCGGCAAATCCGCCGATGTTGCCTCGACCTACTCAGCCTGGCAAGACCTAATCTCCGATCCGAAACTCGACCGTCGCTTCGGCTCCGAATTCATCCTCAACCCCACCGGCGCCATCATCACCGGCACCTTCTACGGCACCGAAGCCGAGTACCGCGCCAGTGGAATCCCAGCCCGCCTCCCCGGTAATGAGGAATGGGTAGGAAACAACGACTGGCTCACGGGCTTCGCCCACGACGCCGAAAAGGAAGCCCTGTACCTATCCGGCCTCGCCACCCCATTCTACTCCAAGTCCCTCGCCTTCCGCCGCGAAGAGCTGATCAACACCACCGGCATCGCCGACATCTTCAAATGGACCGACTCCCAAGACAAGGGCACCCCGCTCTGGTTCATCATCTTCGACGCCACCGGCGGCGCCATCTCCGACGTGCCCATGAACGCCACCGCTTATTCGCACAGAGACAAGGTCATGTTCTACCAGAGCTACGTCATCGGGTTACCGCTCAGCAGGAAAAGCAAAAACTTTCTGGAGAATTTCCACGGGCAGATCACCAAGTGGACGGGCGCGTTCGGGACGTATGCCGGGTATGTCGATCCGGGGCTGAAGGATGCGCCTGAGCAGTATTGGGGGAGTAATTATGAGGAGTTGAGGAGGGTTAAGAAGGTTTGGGATCCAAAGGAGGTTTTTTGGAATCCGCAGAGTGCTAAGCCTGCTGAGTGAGGGGTTATGGCGGTTGCTGAACAGGGCAAGAACAGTGTTGGTGTGGGGAAAAGAGGGAGATGGGGAAGAGTATGAGGGCGAGATAGGGAGAGGAGGCTACGGGATTTGGAGGAGACAGAGAGGAGAAGATTGACTGTGATGACTGATGACAATATACCCGATTATGTTTTGTTTTCTCAACGACGTCGAGTTCGGAGAAGCACCGTGACTTCCGCCACTGCGCAGTACGCTCGCGAGGAGACGGTTAATAAAGCCCGGTAGAATCGTATTCGAGAGAGGCTTTAGAGTGTTAAAGTATATGAAAAAGAATTGGGAGGGAAGAAGCAGCGTCATTCATTTTAGAGCTTCTAGACTACGATGTAAGTGCCTTCCTTCCTTTCATGCCCGCTTGCCTTATTGCCTTACGACGAGAACACAACAGGCAGGTCTTGCCACACCGACGCCGCCCCTCTCGAACTATCCATGAACCCATCCAGCTTGCTTCTCTAGGCATTATGTCCGCATGCGCAGGCCTAGGCCCTAGAATTCCCAGATGTCCATGTCGTAGGTCGTCTCTATGGTTATATCTACCAGGTGGGCCGTGTTCTCTTCCACCTCCGTTGCGGTGATGGTCGTGGTCGTGACCGAGGTTCTGGTGGTGGTCGTTGTGATGATGGTGGTGATGGTGGTCCTGGTGGTGGCCGTGTCCCTGGTCTCGGTCGCGGTTGCGGTCGTGGTTGTGGTTGTGCGACGAGGAGGGGAGGTGATTACGATCGAGGGAAGAGGGGGAGAAGGTTGATCGTGGGCCATGATTTCGATGAATCTAAGGTGAGGTTCTTGGGATTTGGGAAGCAGTGTTAATATGAAGTTTAAGGTATGAAGTCTGCGGTGAGGGGTTGAGGATTTTGAGAAAGGCAGCTGAAGCGGAGGGGGGCAGTGGCGGATTATGGTTCTTGAGGACCAGAGAACCTGGAAACTTACCTCACAGCTAGATGCCGGGCAGGTTTGAACTTTGAAATGGGCTGCTCTCGTTCTGGTAGTCTTGATGATAGCCTGGTTGAGACCTGAGGATATTGGCGACGTCGCGAGGGAAGTTATCGGTGAAGTTTGCGGTGAAAACGACGCCGAGTGAGCTGGCGGGGGGGGTCTTCTGGGTGTTCTTTGGGTTTGTTCTCGATGGGGTTGACAAAGAAGAGGTGGGCTGTTAAGCCAAGTACGTGTGGTTGTGGATAGTCTGTTAGAAGACTACAGGTATCGTCGTCTCTGTCGTCGTGGGCGCAGTTTGAGGTTGTAGTCGGTTACTTATTCACCCAGTGGGCTCTTATTTTCCAGAACTATTGTGAACGCTGAGTGAGGCTGCAGAAAGCGACTCCCAGCGGTCCGGACACTCAGCCCCGCCAGGCCTGCCGTCACCACGGTTACGCATCACTTGACATCATCGAATAGCACGTAGATCTAGAGTGCCTGGGAACTGGGAAAAGAGGATATTCTTGCCATATCTACGCTATACTAAGACGAGGATATTGCATGATGATGAGTTCGTTCAGTACTCTACTGGCAAGGTCATCATCACACAATTATCACCATGGTGCTCGTCAGGTCCCGTCACCATCAAGGACACACATAGACGAACGCTATCACATCTTGCTGCCTGAAGCATCATTTCGTCTGGTCCAGCTTTTCCTATCAGTCGACCATAATCCCTCACGTGCCCCTTGAGAACCGGACGAGGGGGTAGCAAACGCATCTCACTGGTACAGACGAGTACGTACCATCCGCTTCGACCTCGTTCCTTCCACTTTCCTCCGACCAGGCTGGCAAAGGGACGACACACACGGCAAGAGCCTCGCCCCACAGGCACTGACAGGTGCCGGCAACTTGTCTCATCTGGACTTCGGCGGTCCGCCAGACCTAAAAAGCCTCTTGCTCTTCCCGCGTGGCAGCTGTTACTGAAAGTCCAGGTGGACTTCGGAGGTCTGCCAGACCTAAACAAACTGTTGTTCTGAAGCTTGACAGCTGTTGCTGAAAATTCGAGTGGACCCCTTCCTCTTCCCGTCCCGTCCCCCTCCTTCCTCCTCCTCGTCTATAAAAGGCGGTCCTCCCCTCCTTCCTCCTGGAAAAAATTTCTTCTCCTCTTCTCTTCCTTTCTTCCACATCGATCGCCTTCGGGCGCATCAGTTCCATTCCCAACAACTTCAAGCAAGTTGGTTCCAACACTCAACAGTTCAACAACCACCACAGCTCCACTCGACCTACTTCACAACTAGGCTCCTCCAAGACCCAGGTAAGTTGTTCCTCGCTTTGCCCTTTGTGACTTGATATCTGAGTTGATGCTGATATTTCTTGCGCGGGAGTAGAACCCCTCAATACAGCTTCTGGTCTTGGGGGAGCCTAGGGTTGCTCAGGGTAGCAACAGCTACCCTACGGTGCCCAGCTACGGCACACAGCCCAATTAAGTGGCTGGGCGCCGTTGCTACCCTGAGCAACCAGAACCTCAGTGTCGCGTTGTCCACCCGTTCCAACACCAGGCCTCAACATCAGTTTCAAAGGCGGCGGCCAGGGCGGCTACCAGCAGCAGTCCTACGGCCAGCGTAGCTACGGACTGCGCCGGGTAAGTCACTCACTCTGAAGCGCATGGTCTCATGACATGCCTGATACTGGTATGGATGGCTGCTAACTCGATTCATCCACCGACAGACTGGCGGTCGGAGGGTATACAAGGAAGGAGCGATGGAGAGCAATGGGAAAGGTCCAGCTCTGCTCATGAGGCAAGAGCAAAAGGCGGAGAAGCTCCGCAAGCAGCTGGAGAAAGTTGAATCCAGCATTAAGCGAAAGCGGGAACAACAGGATTCGGCTTCTCCAGCTGCTTGCGGAGCTTCTAGTTCGAAACAACATCGTTCCTCTCAACGTTCCAAATCACATAGTTCCACATCCCGACGTTCAACAATGAATCATTCCAAGGACACGATGTCATCGCGATCGCGCAGACTGAGACTGGTGAGTGAAATCCTTATGAGCCCCTCCCGATGATCATGTCTGACACTGACGAACTCAAGAACGGTAGACCGATTCATCCTATGCAGCCTTTGCCCATCACCTCATGGGATCAGGCCCAGCCCGCCTACCCACACGTTGGCTACGTTCCGGACAATCACATAGTTCCCTTGATGCACACAGTTACATAGTTTCACATAGTTCCCAATGCAAACGAGACCTTGACCATCTCCATCTTCTCCAAAAACCGCCAGTGACATCGAACGGTAGCAGAACTTTCGAGCCTCGTTGATGGTCGAGACAATCAGTCCACGATTGGGGCAGACGACAACAACCAGAGGCTTAGCAATGTAAGCTTGGTCAATACCTGGCTGGTAGGTGGCGGGGTTGGAGCGAGAGACTGCCAACTTTAGCCTTTGGGAAGGTCGATGATGCGAAGTTCTCAAAGTTGGAGTTGACAGCCTCTCGCTCCAACCCCGCCACCTACTAACCTGGTATTGATTGAGCTTGCAAGGTTAAGCGTTTGGTCGTGATCGTTTGTACTAGTCGTGAAGCAGGCGGTCCGACTTTCAACAAGGTTCGTAGTTGTGCTACCGATCGATGTCGTGGGCGAGGTAGGGAGGATCGGGATTGGCTTCAGGGACATGGAGGAACTGTTGGATGTGTTATATTGGGAGTTGAGGTGTAGATGAAGGAGTCGCTGGCTGGAATGGAAATTTGACGATAGATAATAAACAAAACTTGCAAAATGCCTTCATGTGGTTTGGTGATTGTTTCGCTCCCATGACGTTGATGTTGGAGTTTCCATATCACGATTTGGGAAGACTGCATGTAGTGATATGACCTTAACAGACAGGCCTGCTATCACCGAGCTATTGCGATAGTGTGCTAACGGCGGCCAATTCGCTCTCTGTCTTGGCATTCCCGCATCTCCGTCCGTGTCCACCTCCCAATCACTCCGCGAGCAAATGATCAATACCACAAGCCCTTCAACAAACAAGCAAACAGAGGTGATGTTTCGGCAACGTACGTAGGGCTGAGTTTCAAGAGCTCGATTCGGAAGATGTCCGAGTCACTGCCCCCTTTCTCTGGTGACCCTGAGGGTTGCAATTCACAAACCGATGCGGACGGCACGGGCTGATGGGCTGACCGGTCAAGTCCGGATTCGGGTGATGATTGGTTGGGATAGTTACTCGTAACCGTTGATCAGTACTGTGCTCATCAGACAATGGTTCAACTGATTATGGTTACCTTTTCAGTTACAGGGACCAGTCATCATTCTGGGGAAGGTTTCGTCGTGTTGTACCAAAACATCCCACGTCTGTTCGACGAGATGCTGAAGGGGAACGAACTGCGTCGCAACGGTGAACGAACGAAGTCCGGTACTTCCACCCCACAGTCAATGAGTTCGAGATTTGAAATGTTCTGCAGCAAGATCATCGCAGTACCCTCCATCCCCTACCCGAAATGGAACAAACATCATCTCACACGTAAGCCGTCGGCAAGCCACCTATCACCCCACGACAAGCCCACGACAAGGTCCCGGATCTCACACCGGATGGTCGTCCAATCAAACGCTCTTCTTACGAGAACTGACCGTCTCAGTTGCTCAGCCCTGTTGATCAACCACGCCAAGATGACGGCGGCTGCCGCTTTGGCGTTACCGATCACCCGTCGAACAGCCACGGAGCACCCGAAGGGGGTAACAAGAGTCGAGCTGAGGGTTGGAAAAGGATGAATGAGGGAGCAGCTGCGTGGAAGAGGAGGATGATACTGCATGGGAGCTGGGTATAAGACTGTAGGGGTCCTTGGTTCGGGTTGCAAGGAGGATTTCAGTTCTAGTCAATCAGTTCCTCGCTTGAAGAAGTGAGCAAGACGACCAGCATCAACACATCACCAAGCTCACTACCACAATAACAACCGTCCAAAATTTTCCCCAGGTGTAAACTACCACACCTCATCAAAATGCCCAACACCCTCTCCAAACCAAACGGCACCACCTCTTCCACCGCCTCGACCTCCAAAGCAGACGACAAAGACAAAGTCGACCTCGTCCCCTCCTTCACCCCCACCCTTCTCGAACGCCTCGGAATCTCCTCCTTCCACCTCCTCAACAAGCTAATCCCGTGGTACAAACTCCCCGGCTTCATCGGCGCCTTCAACCTGGCCTTTCTGCGCATCGAGCTCCGGCAATACAACCTGCACGACGCCTACAGCACTCCCACCGCTCAAGGGAGTTCCGTCACCGATCCTCTGCCCGATCAACGCTACCTGGGCGCTAGACACTCCGATGGCAAGTTCAATGACTTGAAACAACCCAGGATGGGATGCACGGGCATGAGGTTCGGGAGGAATTTCCCGAGGGAGGCTTGTGGGAAGCCGAGCGAGGAGGAGCTGATGACGCCGAATCCGAGGATGATTAGTGAGAGGTTTATGGCGCGGAAGGAGGGAAAGTTTGTACCGGCGACGACGCTGAATCTGTTGGCTGCGGCGTGGATCCAGTTTCAGACGCATGATTGGTTTTTTCATGAGCAGGTATGTGACTGTGTCTGACTTTCTCTTTCTGATCAGGGACTTTGCCGATCATGCAATTGTTGTGATCCTGTGCAACATCGGGTGTTAGCAGTACTCGTGTGGCTTCGGCTTCTTCCTTTCTTCCCTTCTTACAGGTACCTCCGGCCATTGGCTAACTCTTTCCCGAAATGGTCTCAGGACCCCCACGAGAAGCTCGACGTCCCGCTCTCCAAGGACGACAAGTGGCTCGAGGAACACATGCAGTTATACGCCACCAAGCCAGATGAGACTCTCGACCCATCCGACATCAAGTGTCCCGGGTACAAGAACCTCAACACGCACTGGTGGGACGGATCACAGATCTACGGCTCCTCCGAGTCCGTAACACAGAAGCTCCGCAACCGCGATCCAGATGGCAAGTTACCCCTCGACAGTCGCGGGCGTGAGCAATTCCTCCCCCGGGACCAAGATGGAAACGTCTTGACCGGCTTCAACGACAACTGGTGGGTGGGAATGGAGATCCTGCACACGCTGTTTGCGCTGGAGCACAATGCCATTTGCGATGCGTTGCGCAAGGAGTATCCGGATTGGAGCGGAGACCAGATCTTTGACAAGGCGCGGCTGGTGAATTGTGCATTGATGGCCAAGATCCATACGGTCGAGTGGACGCCGGCGATTCTGGCGCATCCGGCGCTGCAGATTGGAATGGCTGCCAACTGGTGGGGGATTGTCGGGGAGAAGTTGACCAAGATTGCGGGAAGACTGTCCAAGACGAGCGAGATTATTAGTGGAATTCCCGGCAGCGGAGCGGAGCAGGATGGGACGCCGTACTCACTGACGGAGGAGTTCGTGTCGGTTTATCGGATGCATTCGTTGATGCCTGGTTTGTCCTTTCTCCTCCCCTTTCCCTTACCTCCCTCCCACTAACCCTCCGTAGAAACGATCGCCTTCTTCTCCGCCACCGACGGCCACCACGCCACCACCATCCCCGTAGTCGGCACAACCTTCACCAAGTCCCAAACCCCCTTCGACGACGGCCTCTCCTTCGCCGACGTCTTTTACTCCTTCGGCATCAACTACCCCGGCGCCATCACCAACAACAACTACCCCGATTTCTTACGCAACCTGCGCACCCCCGACGGCCAAGTCCGCGACCTCGGAACAGTTGACATCCTTCGCGACCGTGAGCGTGGTGTCCCTCGCTACTGCGAGTTCCGCCGGATGCTCCGCCTCTCGGTGCCCAAGACCTTTGAAGAACTTACCGGCGGCAACAAGACCCTGGCAGCAGAACTGGCAGAAGCCTACAACAACGACATCTCCCTCGTCGACGCCCTCGTTGGGTCCCACTCGGAGCCTGTCATCCCGGGCTTTGGGTTCAGCGAGACGGCGTTCAGGATTTTCATTCTCATGGCAAGCAGGAGGCTGAAGAGCGATCGGTTCATTGCCGGCGAGTGGAACGAGAAGATGTATACCAAGGTCGGGTTCAAGTGGGTGCAGAATAGTGGGATGAAGGATGTGTTGGGGAGACATTTCCCGGAGCTGAGGGAGACGTTGAAGGGCAGCAAGAATGTGTTTGCGCCGTGGGAGATGAAGGCAGGGAGTAAAGAGTATAAGGGGGTGGAGACCAACGCTTAGAGGTAAGTAGAGAGGAAGCAACGAAGGGGAACGAAAAGTGGTGATGGAGAAGGAGCGTTCAGTAAATTAGGGCCGCTGCTAGCCGGCTGGCAGTGAGATGCACGGGAAATGAGAAGGATGCAGATGCTCGAGGCTTATGGAAGGTGCAATGGGTTTATGTTTGTTTGGGATCACTTGGGGGAAAGAGCGGATGGCGGTGACAAGCTCCTCGAATGCCCGCCCTCGCGCTAAGAAAATCTCTTCCCCCCAACTTTCTTCGTTTTCGTTCAAATGTTCACGTTCACTGCAGTGGTGTCACCATGTGCAACATGCTCCTGGAATACCGCTTAATCTACATGCACTCCATAAAACTTTAACCATTTTGTTATTCCTTATTATCATTCCCGTCACTCGCTATCAGCTATCACTCTTTTGATTACCTCCAAGTTCCCTGAACATACTTTCCCTGAACCGACATCTGACATGGAGCGCTCCCAAATTTCTCGTCGGACCCGGACCGGCGTGGCGGACGTCCTCCGCAGCGACATTGGCACCTTCATCCTGGAGTCATCCTCGGCGTCATCGTCCGCCTCCTATTTGGGCTTCTCCACGGCATCATGTCCTCTCGTGCTCAGCCATCGGCGGCTGATAGGCAAACTGTTCCCCTGGATGTGATGAGCCTTTTGAGCAACAGCTTGCTGAACCAAGCGAAGGCGACCAAGGCAGAGGTATGTAGCCACCTGGGCAAAAGATCTCTGTGGTACCAAGTCGCTGATCAACGTATGGGGAGGGAATTTGTAGCGATGAGGACGCAGTCTCTCCCACCATACAGCATGAACCGGTGTCGAACGAATCCACCGTTACCAGGAAAGACCACAGCTTGCGATGGCTTCAATGCTACCAAGGCACATTCCGTATAGGTCTGTAAGGTATGACCTGCTGTACATATCCCTCCCCATAGCCAACCGAATCATTATCGTGAAACATCGGAGGTTGGAAGGTAGAAACCTGGAAGTTCACCCCTAGTTGCTTGAATCGGGCGTGCAGGGTTTGTAACGTTCCACGGGGGCAATAGCCGTCATAGGAGTTACCCGGTTCGTCGTCCTCATCCAGACGATCCTCGTCGATGTACCCGAAAGCATGGAAATAATTGTAGTAGCCATCGCTTGGATCCATATAGTTACCCGCCTCAGCCAGCCATGTATGGAGTCTTGTCATATTAACCGTCCGTTTAAGTTGCGTTCGGAATCCCAGTACACCAGTAGGGGGAATCAGGTTTATATGGCAGTAAGGTACTGCATACTGCCGGCCTTTTTGTGTTCGGCTGTTTTTCAGTAAAAAGCTGCAAGTCACTGTAAGTCGCTGCAATTCCCCCAAGCAACCCCAAACTTCCCCAATGGGGTGCATCTGACCAATCAGGAGGCCAGAAATCGTCGGAGTTCTTACTGGAATCCTCGATTTCATACTGCTCCCTACCCCCATGATTATACCAGTAAGAAAAACCACCACAGGGCTTAACCCCCTATAAATATAGGGGGTCGCGACCTAAAAAAATAATAGATGATGCTATTCCCAATTGAAATCTACCATCTGTGCTCCACAGTGTCAACCACAGTATATACACTGTCCTTTCTTACTGCTGCATTACTGTACAGCGATTTCGCTGCAAACCATGTACCCGTGGGTGTGAGGCTGGCTTATATAAGGAAGGCTGGCCAGTCTACACCCACTCTTTTGCAGAGAGTGGGCCCAGAAATTCTGGGACACCTGAAATTATAGGACAGTCTTTCCCCACACGGTTTCATTTTGTTAGTATTTCTCATAGAAATTGAAACGTAATATCGAACGTTATATTAACCTACTAAATCGCTCAACGACTACACCCCTATCTTATATCCTATACTTATTAACATTGTAACTGTCACGATGCCGACTAGAAGAGACTTGGAGAAGACGTAATATTGTACGAAGAGGAGAAGGTTAGAAGAGAGTAGTGAAAATTCTACTCCCAGACTATATATATGAATTAAGTAGAGATACGATTGGAGACTTACGGGATTGCGGTGCCGGAACGCTAAGGGAATAGGACTATATTATATAGTATTATAATAGTATTTCCGGCTTTAAAATGTAATTGACTTTAATTATAGATAAGATAAGTATATTATAAACCCTAAATTCCTATGCCGTAATCGTGGAGCGGCGTAGTTGCGCTATTAAGCCGTAGTGCGGCCCGTATATTGCTTACTACGGTCCGTTACTTATAGTAATAGTAATAATTATTTAATAATAATAGGACGGTACTACGTTAGTCCCGTTTTAAATTAGTAATATATTATTTACGTTCCTACGCGTTCTTCCTATTTCCTTCCCTTATATTTCCTTCTTCCCTTCGCTCTTTCTTTTTCCCTTTTATTAATAATTTTATTATTATTTATATTATTTAGTATAATATTATTAATGCTTTCGTTTATTATATTAGTAACCCAACCGTTTCTATACCATTTTATTAGTTATTAAAAAATTTAAATCTTAATCGTACGTTTTATTAACGAAATACCCCTTACTCCTTATATTCCTACCGAAGAAGTTGAAGCTTCTTTCGCCCGTAGTTTGGGTTATATAATTTATATCTATTATAATACAAAGTACATTATTTTCGATAGTAGTATCCCGGTTAAGATTCGCTACCTTCTACCTTTGGGTAAGAAGAAGAAGTATATTTATTATCGTAAGAATAAGGATAATTATAAAGATATAAATCTTAAAATTGTTTTTTTAGTCTTAATTAGCGTAACGTTAATGTAATAAGGCTATTATCCTTATAATTGGAAATACTTTTAATACCGTTATTTTAATTATTTGGGCGGCCTCCTTTTAGGAAAAGGAGGGCGACGAATTTATTTGGGAGGAGGCGCTTCGTACTAAGGTCGTTCTCGAAATTAAAAAGTTGTTCGAGATTTTTATAACCTCCGAAGAGGATATTTATAATAATTATAGTTTAATCGGTATTAAAAAGGTAACTTTATTTATTATAAGTAATATTATCCCGGTTATATATTTATATTATTATTAAATAGGAGTATTAATATTTTCTTAGCGTTCTAATATTAATTTGGTTATTAATGCCCGTCGTACTCTATTTACGACTATTAGTAGCCTGCGTTCCGTTTATAATACGCTAGTAGAGGAGCGCTATATTTAGGCCGAAAATATAAAGCCCCGTTTAATAATGGGTAATATCGGTTTTAGGAATTAATCGTTTATTAAATCCTACTTCTATTTTATTATCGAGGCGGAGGTGGCTTCGTTCTTCGGTACTACCGAGGATATTGATTTTAAGATAATTAAAGAGGAATTTGGTTATATTATATTGAATTTCCCTTATTATATTGAAGTTTAATTTTATTATTTTACCCCTAGTATTTTTTAATATTAATTCTGGAATTGTAGTATAACGGAGGTAGGTATAGGAGTCTTTTAATATAATTGGAAGAATATAATTAGAATACTTTAATAATTAAAATAAAAATGTAATATAGTTACTATAATTCGCTATTGAATACGCTAATAAAATAGTCCCTTATTTTTATAAATTATAAAAATTGTAAAGAAATAACCGAAAAGGGATTACTAAATTTTAGAAATTAAATTTAATTGCCCTAACCATTTAATTTAATTAATAGTAGGTAATCGGTTTTAAATTATTATATTATTATTATAGGGGTTATAGCCGGTAATATACTAATTATTAGCCGGGGGCTCTAGCGGTTCGGTAATTTTAGAGGCCTCTAATAATTGTTTAGGCCGCTTTCTGTTAGCGAATTACCGCTAGAGTAATTTCTTATTAACGAACTATTATTAGAATGGCTTTCTATTAGCGAACCGCCGCTAGAGCGGTTTTCTATTAGCGAAACGCTATTTAGGCGGTTTTCTATTAGCGAGTCGTCTTTATATAATTATAATTTAGGCTTCCCTAAGTTCTTCAAATAGAAATCTTTAATATTATTAACGTTTATTTAGAAATTTATAGCCGGACGCTAGTCGGGACAATAGGGTTTCGGCTATTTAATTTTATATTAGAAATTCCTATCCTTATTTTATTAAGAATTTAAAATATATTTAAAATACTATTCCTCCTCCTTAGGATTAGTAAGAGAGGCTATAACGCTACGGGCCTATTAGTCGAAATTATTATTAATAGCTTCCTAGCCGGGGAGGCCTTCTTAATAAGGGCGTATAAGGGATATATAGAAAATAGGGAAAATTTTATATAAAACATTTATAATAATAGTAATAGTTCGGCGGTATATTTTTTCGATAATAAAGGGGCCTACTTATTTATTTAAAAGTTTAAAGATAAGCCGACCCTAATTCTAATACTTAATATTAATTTAAATTTTATTACCGACGGCGTAGTAGGGGATATCCGACCGATAAACGTTAGCGTAATAGTAATAATATTCTTAAACTTCTTCTATAAATAGCCGGGCTTTAATAGTAACCCGGTTTATTCGTTCTTTAATATTATATATATTAAATAGCTTCTAGTATTATATTAGTAATATAGGGCTATTCTTATAGGATAGCGGTTCGGTACCTATTTTAGAGTATTATTTATAGTTGGCGAAAAACGGGGAAAGGCCGGTAATTTTAGAGACGTAATTATTAATTATAAATTCTATAAGGGGGAACTATTATAATTAATCGTTTTAATAATAAGAATAGAAGGCGCGTAAATATTATTTAATATAAATATTAATAATCTTTATTTATCCGTCGGTTTTAAAGTGGGCGGAGGATAATAGCTTTTACTTAACGCTAAATAAATAATAGAATTTTTATTAGAAAGCGGCGATGAATTAAATACTGCGGTTAAAAATAATAGAATTTAGCGTACTGTAAAAATAATAAACCTTATAAAGGAAGGTAGCAACTGTTTCCCTAATAGTTAAATTATAAACGTCGATATAATAGCGTATTTTCGTTAATCAATTAATAATAATTATAATATAAATATAAATACGGCCCCCGGATTTAATTTCGGGGAAGGGGCTTATAAAATTTATAGTAATATTAAATTAATTACGAAATAAGACCAATATTAATTCGAAGAGGCCTAATAGTACGAAGTAAGAATTCTTTATCCGAATATAGAGGTAATAGCCCTAAATAAAAATTATAACGTTATAAGAGAAGTTCGGCTAAATATAAAATCTTTTAGCGAAATTATAAATTTTAAAGTGTCCGGGGTAGCCGTTTGGAGTAGAGCTATATATATATTATAAAATTTATAATTGGGTTTCGGAATAGGGGGGGATAAAAGTCCTATTATTAATTAAAATCCTACCGTTTATTACTTTATAGTCGGTTATAATTACGCTAATAACTTTTCTTAGCCGTTTTAGGAAAGCCTTATAATCGGGGTCTTAAAGGGTTGCGAAAGTTATTATAAATTCCGGGGAAGTTAAATATATAATATTAATATAATTATTAATAGGGGATTTAACGTTAAAGATAAATAGTTTTACTAGCGTTTCATCGGGGTCTAATTCGGTAATTTAATTCTCTTTAGGTAGGAGTATACGTATATAATTAGCGACTTAATCGTTACTAATATTATATTTATTTACTAAGGCGTTACTAAGGAGGCGGGAGAATATATTTAGAACGGTAATATAGGCCTTTAAGCAGTAAGTAATTTAAAAGTAGAAGTTACTAAAGAATTCAGACTACTTAATTTACTATTAGTTTAAAAGTTTCGTAGAAATAAAATATTATAAGCTTTTATAATTAATAACGATTTTAACTAGTTCCTTTATATTTTAAAATTCGGAGCGTTATTTTTCGAATATTTTAACGATAGCGAATAACTCTTTATTGTAAATTTCGTAATTATATTCGGCCGGGGAGTATTTAGATAAAAAGAAAGTAATAGAATAGTATTTCTCTTTTTCGTTAATTTAAAATAGAATATTTCCCGAGGCCTAATCCGAAGTATTTACTTCGACGATTATTTTTCAATTAGGGTTATAATAAATTAGGACCAATATTAAAATAAAAGCGACTTTAAGCCGTTCGAATACGGTTATTATATTAGTAGGTATAAGCGAGGTCTATTTATTTTTAAATATTAATATAGTTAAGGGCTAGGTAATCCTAGAAAAACCTTTAATAAAGCGGCGGTAAAAGTTTGTAAAACTAATAAAATATTATAGATCCTTTAGTATTTTGGGGATGCCCTAATTAAATATAATATTAATTTTCTCCGGGTTTATATAGAGGCTATCCCGGGAAATAATTAAATTAAAGTATTTAATTTTATACTTATAGAATTCGTATTTACGGATATCAATAGTAAGGCCCGCTTTATAAAGGTAAGAAATAATATTTTCGAAATAATATTTATATTCCGCCTTAATTTCGTTATAAATAAAAACATTATTTAAATAAATTATAGCATATTTATTTAAAATATTAAATAGGATATAATTAATATAATATTAGAAAGAGGCGGGGGTATTTATTATTCCGAAATTTGTAATTAAATATTTAAATAAATTAAACCTAATAATAAAGGCCGTTTTCTATTCGTCCTTAAGGGTAATCCGGAATTAGTTAAAGGCTATTATAATATTAAATTTATTAAATTATTTCGTTTTGCAGAGGGCGTTAATAATTTCGTAAATAAGAGGAATCGGGTACTTATTTTTAATAGTAATATTATTTAACCCCCGGTAATTAATATAAATTTAGACGCCTTTGCCCGGTTTTTTAATAAGTAAAATAGGGGCGGCAATTAGTAAGGAATTAGGGCGGATAAAATTAATAGCGAAATAATTATTTAAATATTTGCGGATAGCCCGGAATTCTTCTTAAAATATAGGGCGTAAGCAATAGTAAGGGGGGTTTTAGCCTAAAATTAAATCGATTTTATAATTGAAGGGGCGGTAAAGTAGTATAATTTTAACGGTATCGGGGTTGAAAGCTTTCTATTTTTAATAAAAATAATCAAGTAGGGCAATAAATATTTCTTAGCAAATCGGTAGCAATTTGCCGTCGATATATTTCTATATATTTTCGGCTAAAATTATTCGGAATTACGGCTTTTTTACTATTTAATCCCTATAATTAGCGATAGGTTATAAAAGAGGTTATATAATTAATTAACTTTAGAGGATTATACGGAGGGTAATATTATTGAAATTGGAAAATAATTAATTAAGGTCGTTAGGGTTATTAGGTAATATAGTAGCTTATATTAGAATATTATTTAGGGAGTTAAGGAGGTTTAGTATTATTATTTCAGTAAGCCGGTAGAATTAATCTAATATATATTAATAAATTTCGATACCGGGTTCTTCGTATACGAAGATAAAATTAAATATAGATAGTAAACGGATAGAAGCGTTTTTAGGCTAGGGATAGCCGTTTAGACAGGGGTTTATTACGGGTAGTAGTCTTTATATAGCGTAGAAATAGTAGCGGGACCTCTATAATTTAACTATAGGCTTCGATTTATCCTTAGGGGCGGGTTTAATAATCGGAATAATCGTAGGGAAATTAGTTTTAGGGGGTTTAATATTATTAATAGTATTTTCCGTAGGCGATAAGGGATAATTCGGATATAATAGGATTTTAATAGTAATAAAGTTCGGAAATTCTATAATTCTATTAGATTAATCGATAGTAAGGTTATATTTCTTTAATTAAAGAAGGTTAAAGATTATATCGGGGCTGTTAAATAATTAGACGAAGAGAGTAAAATAGTTTGTAAACGAACCGATAAAATAAGAAAGGATATAAATATACGAAATTTTATTACCCTCTCGGTTATTAATAAATTGAAGTATATATAGTTAGGAGAGGGGTATTAAAAAAATATTATAATAGTACGCGAAGGAGGAATTAATAAAATTTATTAAAGAGTAACCGAAATTGATTATTATAAAATAAGGGATTAGCGAGCTGGTATTAAAACGGAATAAATTTAAAAAAGAGAAATTAATATTTAGTTTTATAAAATATAAATATAAATCTTTTAATTCCTTCGAATTATATTTTTAACGGCGATTTATATTAGAAGTTAGGCTTTTCCTATATCCGGCGAAGGGGCCGAAGCAGCGGCGAGGTTAGTAGACTTCAGTTTCCCCTTAATTATATAAACTATTATATAATAGCCGGAGCCGCTATAATATATATATAAATTAAATTTCCGGTAATATTCCTTCTTAATTTAAAAAATAGGGCCCTTTTAGGGGGTATTAACCTTACTAAGGACTATAGGGTCGCTAGTATTAATGTTAGTAGGTAAGGATTATAATAGAGTAGAAGAGCTATTACTTCGGTAATAATAATTAATAATATTATTAGCGAGAATCCGGAGGAATTTAACCTATTCGGCGAAATTGTTGGCGGTTAAGTATTTAGTAATATTAATTAAAATATTTTGGAGGGCGTTATTTATTTTAGACTTAAATACGTCGATACGGCGCTATTTATCGAATTTATATTAATCGATAAATTTAATAAAAATAAAAATAAAATTAGCAAAAAGTAAATTACTTTATTTAAAATGGTCTATTTCTTATACCACTTCGGTATAAATATTAAGGGTAATATAGTAAGGGTCGAAGTAGGCGAAGATATTTTAAAAATCGGAAAAGCCGATTAATTAAGTTAAAACGTTATTAAAATTAAGGGTAACGGCGTCGATTTTAATCTAAATACGGGTATAAACGTTATTTAAAAGGCGTTAAGAAATATAAAGGATATAATTAGCCGGGGTCGGGTAAGTAGCGAAATTAAATATAAATTTAATAATAAATTATAATTACTAATTAATATATTCTTTTTAGCATTTAAATAGGGACGTTTCAACGCTATTAAATATAGGGGGTTCGGTACTACGAAGGCGGGCGGTAATAGTGGCGGTAATAAGCGTAATTTATATATTAAGCTATTAAGTTTGCCGGGCTTATACCGTTACGTTAATAATTTATTATTAAGCGTAATTCTCAATTTCAGTAATATACTACTACGTTTATTAAGTTTACGTAATTATAACGGTTATTTTAACCGTAGCCTTAGCGAAATTTTATTATATTTATAATATAGTATTAAAATTTTGGGTAGCGGCGAATTAGGTTTAGGTAATTATCTATTAAATATTTAGGGCTTCCTACCGGGCGGTATAAAATTCGTTATAGGCCCGGTTAAAATATTCTTCAACGGTTATAAAGTAGAAATCGAATTAGGTAAGGATTTCGGAGTCCGCTTTTAAAGTAGAAGTAAAATTAGAAAAGTCCTCTTATAACCTTTTAATTACTTTATAAATAAAAGGAAGGGTATTTTAGTAGAAGAGGGCTCGGGTAGTTATTTTATAGGACGGGGTAATACCGGAATTAAAATTAAATATAATTACGCCCGGCATATTTAGGGTTTAACTTATAATTTAACGAAGGCGTTATTACGTAAAAACGGTAATAGTACGTAGCTAAGGGGAAGTAATTTAAAGTTCCGTAGGAAAATTGTACGGGTAGCGAAAGCCGTTTTTTATTTATCTTAATTAGTAGTATATAAGAGGCGGAATACGGTAATAATATAAAAATTACGTTTCTAAGGGGGTATTTTAGTAAGGTTAGTCTAAGTTACGTATATAATATAATAGGGTTAGAAAAGGTCGATACCGATTCTATAATTTAATTAGAGCAAAACGATAAAGAGAAATCGTCGGGCCGTTAATTATAGAAAAAGTATAATATATTATTATAATACCGATTAGAAGAGATTTAGAAAAAATGTAATATTATACGAAGAGGAGAAGGTTAGAAGAGAGTAATAAAAACTCTACTCCTAAACTATATATATAAACTAAATGGAGATACAATTAGAAACTTGCGGGATTGCGGTACCGGAACGCTAAGGGAACGGGACTATATTATATAATACCGTAACAATAATATCCCTTTTAATATTATTAGTTCTTATTAATTAATAGGGGTCATACCTCCCAAGGAACAAAGGGAGCCACCGGCTATCCGTACCGCCCGGTGGCTTCTAACTACCCAATCCCGTCATTATTAGAAACGCGGTAAAAAGGGTAAAGAACTAAATATTCGTAATGCGGCCAAAATATTCCAATACTCTAAGAGTACGTTGGGCCGTCATTTCAAATCGTTAAAGGATACTAGTATTCCCCTTAAGATTATTAATAATAGGGGGAGGCCAACTACCGTCAACCCGGGCGAGGACAAAGCTCTTAAAGTATATAGGCACTAGTTAATAGATTTTAGTAGTTTGGCTAGTAGGGATCTTATCGAGGAAGCTACTAACCTCCTTCGCTCTCTATATAAACTTTCCCTACCTCGAGTCGGTAAGAACTAGTACTATAAGTAGAAGTAAGATTACCCTTAGTACTAGCCTACTAAGATTAAACCCGTTAAAGCGAAACGGCTATTAATTAAATAGCGAATCGAGAATACTAAAAGGTATTTCGAGAAGCTAAAGACCGCTATCGACGATTATTGTATTACCGGGTCTACGATATAGAACGCGGATAAATATAGCTACCGTATTGCCATATTAGCAAGTAATATCGAAATACTAATTGTAAGAAGGAAATTCAAAACTAAAGTAAATTAATAACTAAATTAGTAAGCTAAAAATAATTAGGCAATAGGTTAGGATAGCAACTTACTATATAAATTACAATTAGAAATATTTAACCTTATTAACCGTAAGTCTATTACCTTTATTAACGGCGGTAACGGTATTAGTAACTACCTACCCCTCTTCGCTATCTTTAAAAAATAGCTAATAAAGGATATAGTAAATAATAACTTCAAAAGAAACGTACGGTTCGCCTAGAGTAATACCGCGTTCAATAATAGTAAAATTACGCTAAATTAAATCTAATACTTTAATAAACATTCCTAGAAATATTATACTAAGGTCCAAAAACGCAGGCTAATTAATAATAAAGCTTTCGAAAAATAGTTTAGCATTTCTAAAGCGGGGTTCAAATTCGAGGAAGAAGTTAGGGAAGAGGATAATATAAAGGAGGTCGAAATAAACGATTTTACCTATATCAATACCCCCAATACTAGAATCTCCTAACTATCGAATAATAACCCAATTTACCCTATTAAAGGAGGGGAACATAAAAGCACGCCCAAAAACCAGCGAATCTTTCGTATATTAATCATAAATTCTTTCTCTAAATATTATTTATTATATTTAAAAAAATATTATTTACATTTTAATATTATCTTCGTCTTTATACCCCCCCATTCTTCCTATTTCTTATAACCTATAAACGTAGGCGTATTCTAACCGCTAAAAGTAATTTATTAAAAAAAATTAAAAAATCATATTCGACGTAGGGAATTAAATCTATCGTATACCTAATATACCGCAACGTTATAAGTAAATCTAATCCGGTTATTTTTAATTCCTATTATTCATCTATAAACCCTATTAATTTAAATAATTAACTAATAATCTATATAATAATAATAGGATATATAGGATAAGGTATTTACCGCCCGCAATATACAAACTAACTTCGAAAAGTTTAGCCATTAGCCGCTTAACCCCGCTAAAGTTATTAATAATTTAAAAATAAAAATTAAGAAGGATAACCCCGTCTCCTTCCCAGAGATAATACTTAAATAAAAACGCTAATCTATCGCGAAGGAGGGGTTAAAACTCGTTAAACAATTCTTAAAGAAGGCGGCGGCAAATAAAAAATTAATAAACGCATTTCATATAATCGAAATCGCTATCAACGAAGGTTTAATTGCCTATAAATATTTAGAAAAGTACGCGTTAAATAGGGCTTCTCGTTTTAAAGTATTAAACTCAAAGAAAAAGCGTAAATATACCATAAAATTAAACGGCGAAATAATAACTAATATTAACGTAAAGCGTATCCGCTATATAAAAGAATTATAAGAGGAGGAAGAAAGAAAGAAGGAATAGGATAAGCAAATTAAAATAGTTAGCGAACTATAGAAGTAAGACTTCAATAAAGTAAAAAAAAGGTAGAATATCTATAAGAAAGAGACCGCTAACAAAGTAATAGGGTTAAAAGGAAGGTTACATCAACCTACTCTTAAAAAATATATAGAAAAGACTAGAAATAAGAAAGATTTATAGAAAGACTTTAACGACCCGATTCATCTACTCTAAATATACAATAGGAAACGTACATTAACCTTCTTCATCGACACTAACCTACCTACTCCTATCGTCCTTCGCTCTATAACTCGCCCCCTTCGTAATATAGTTATTACAAACGATAAAACTAGCATCCCTAATAGAAATATTAAAATCACAGGTATTAATAATAATTATAAAAGGGAGGATAAAAAGGAATCATCCTCTAACGAGGAAGCCAACAAAAAAAACCTTCCCCCTAGAAATCTAATTATTAATAATAATAATAACAATAAGGAAAAGGAAGCTCGCCCTCCCCCCCAATCTATACTAATCACTAACACCAAACAAGTTATCCCTAATAGGGTTCTTAATACACATCGTAAACGTAGCACTCTAATAGACCATCTTATAACTAAACTAATTAATAATAAACTAAAACTAAAGCTTCCTACTAAATCCATTACTCAATTAACTACACTCAAGAAGGAGGCGAAGCTTACTAAACTAGGCAAAGTAAGTATAATTATCGTTAAATTAAAGGAATTTAGGCGCAACAGGGACACACAACAGTCACAGAACCAATAGAAATACTAAGGTTTATTTACTTTAGTTAAATATCATAAGATCTAGTTATATTTGCTTTATTTCGTTGAAATTCGTTATATTAAGATTCCTAATAATATATAGGATATAGGCACTTTTGCTGGCATATATGGTGCAGACTGTCCCATAATTTCAGGTGTCCCAGAATTTCTGGGCCCACTCTCTGCAAGAGAGTGGGTGTAGACTGGCCAGCCTTCCTTACATAAGCCAGCCTCACACCCACGGGTACAGTAATGCAAGCTAGGGTATACTGGTGTACTGGGATTCCGAACGCAACTTTAGTCAACCAGAATTCGTGTTGGTTCCGGGAATTGCCCTTCTGGTGGACCAAGATACCAAAATTCCGGAGACCACGGTGTGTGGCGTGAAACTTGAGCCAGTATCCTTCCTGCTCGAGCTCCCATCTCCATGCCCCAAGACCCTCGAAAAAGCACTTGACGGACATGTCGATATTTGGTCGCTCAACCCGGATATCCGTGCCATGGTTAAACACCGCTATTTGGAAATGCTCGATGGATGGCGGAAGGAGTCCGGATATCATGTCTCCAAATCCCTTGGTCTTCTCTTCCAGTTGGCCGATAAGGAGCGCATAAGAGACTCGCAGAAATTTGAGGCGATTGAAGGTCGACAGAATTCGTCTGAACTCCGCAGCTTCGCGGGCCAGACGCGGGTTGGGCTGGTTGAGGCCGACCCATCTCATATTGCTCAACTGTGGGTAGAGGTGGCCGATGTCGAGGTGAACCAAGGTTGACCGGAAGTCAACCAGGCGATGCCTATAGTAATGCAAGCATTAGTCAAGTGAGCGCAGAAAAAAAAGCAGAAACAGACACAAGGATAAAAGGCTCTGAACTTACCAATCCTTCATGCTTAGGAACCCAACCGCTTGAAAGCCAGTCAGGCGCGGGGAGGCATAGACGGTAAACGCCTCCTTGGAAACGTTCTTGGATCGACACGTCGAGACGGAAACCGCTTCCAGCTCCTGCAAAATATTTCCCCCAGATATAGGGAGATTCCGGATATTGCGAATGACGCGTTCGAATCCGTCTATATCCCACGCCGGCATCCACTCCGGTTCCCAGTAACTGTTGAACCATACGGAGGAGGTGATCACGAGAGACGACGGATGTGGTGGTGAATGTCTTGATTGATTGAAGAGAGAGAGAAAGACTAAAGGGAAAGAGGACAAAGTCCGGCTATATATACAGGGTAGCCATGTGTGGATCGTATCCACTCATGCCAAGGAATGCCAAGACATGGTGATGGCTTCAACAGTAACAGCTTGGGAGAGGTTCCTGAATGGACAGGCTCCGGAGGCCACTGGATAGGCACACCAACGCGGCAAGGGCCCTCTCAAGCCACCCTGCTGTCGACTGCTTTTGCATACGGTTAATGGGCAGGTTGGCGAGCTCCAGGCCAGCGGTGTCGATGATGGCCCGGGCTTGCCTATCCATTTTCTTGATATCTTCTTCGTTCAAAAAGGTAGAGGCCGGGAGGTAATCAACACCTCGTGCCCCCCGCCCCATCAGCTGAGAGGCGGTTGCGTCCAGATCTGGGTACTCTCGCTCCACTGATCCATTAAACCAAGGCACGATCGTGATATGCTTGACCCGGTCGCGGATCTCGGGCCGCTCGGCCAAGGTTCGTAGCAAGAGTGTAAATTGTTCACGCACGATGCCGTGGTACCCGCAGAGGGCGATGTGCTGGTATAGCTCGTCGGCGACAAGGTCGTGGAAGAAACGGCATGTCAGAGAGAGGTTCAGCATGGCGGGGTAATCCCTCGTCTGACGCTGGTGCTTGAACTGGGTGGTTGGATCGTAGAGGAGCTGGTCGTTAAGCTGGTCGGAGTGGTAGCATTCTTCGACCGATATGCGGTAATCTGACCGGGTTTCCGGTTCCACATTGCTATCAAAACCGCAGGGTTGGTAGGTTACCACCTTGGTAACTCCGTGTTGGACGATTAGACGCCATACCTCCTCGGGGAGCTGGGGGAGGATTTTGGACATAGAAGGCGCCATTGTGGATGTCGAGGTTGGTGAAATTCGGTAAGTGAGGCGAAGCTGATGATGATGAGAATGTCAAGAGCGATATACGAAGCGATGAGGTGCTAGTATATTGAGGTTGTTTAGTGAAATTCGGTAAGAGAGGTGAAGCTGATGACGATGAGATGTGAAGAGGTGATATACAAAGCGATGAGGTGCCAAGTATGTTGAGGTTGTTTAGGCTGAAAAAACAGCAGGAATATTATTGGAGACTGTGAAGACTGTGAAGACTGGGAAGAAAGGCGATGGTAAAAAAAAAGGGTTGTGACTTCTGTGGTGATGAAGGAAGAGGAAAGAAAGACTGTTACCGGCGGCGGGGGAGCTTAAATAAGATTCCCAGGAAGGAAGTCCCAGTGAATGGGAAACCCACTGCAGGCACGGATTTTAACGGGCATGAATATTCTCTGCATCCCGGAGGTCCGGTTTAGTTCCATCCCGAGATGGCGCCTTACAGCAGCATGCGCATTTCACCACCCTACCATTCACTGCAGGCAGGACTTTCTGCAATTTACACATCGCATTCACTCGGAGTCCAAGCCCACGGGTTCGGCCCCCAGATTATCCATCGATACCTATTCAACACTGCCTGCGAGTGCCTCCTGGTTTTGAGACTGGACTTCGGACGAGAAGCAGCCCAGATACTAGTCATCCAAACTGACATCCTTCACTCCAGCTAGCTTTCTTGCTTTTCCGAGATAATATGGTATGTCGAAGAGCTTTATCTCCGAAGAAACTCTTCAAACTCGCAAACATGCAGGAGGTGCATTGCAGAATCTAGCTTTTATTCTAGGTAGAGTTTTAAGGGGCCCAGCCTTGCAAGGCTCTTTAGCAGCACAAGAAGCACAGCGATGATGTCCGTACTGTCTTTTGCATGAACATATGCCCGCACATATGCCTACAGCATATATGTCGTGCAATCCCTCCAGGGCCGTTAGTTAGTGAAAGCTGTCCTTTACAATGTTGCCCTCCAACGCTCTAACTTGCCTGGCATGCGTTTTGATGCACAGATCGGTGGAATAGGCAGACCAGGCTCGGAGTTAAGTTACCAGCCAGCAGTACCTAGATAAGGTAGGTACCGTATGCAGCCTCAAGCAGGTCGGAAAGAGTTTGCCGGGTACTAGTTTGCAAATTCGGTGGCGAGTTGGCGACGGAGATTCTTCAGTAGGAAATTGAACTTATGTGCACCACCTAGCTACTCTACTCCGTGACAGCTGCCAAAATCCAAATGCAATTGACAAGGCCCTTAAATTAGCCCTCCCTGGGTTCTCTGTTCTATTTGGATTCTGTCAGTGTGTCTTAAGACTTTACTGTATTGACTCTACCTATCAAACACATCACCGCCGCGAAAAGCAAACGTGGAACTGTGACCACAACAGGGATAAGGACGCAACTAACGTTGTCGTTTTCAGCTCCTCGGCTGTTAAGAGAAACGGATTTTACCTGCTATATATAGGTAGTCAAAGAAAAATTCCCTGGGTGATGGGTTCGCGCCCATGGAATTGAGGTGGCGTGTGGATGTAGGTAACTTGTAGGTCGTTGCCGTTTTTTTTTTTTTTTTTTTTTTTTTTTTTGGCCCGGAAGTGCTGTCTTGAAGTTGCTGCTTTTGGTGTTGAGAGGACGGTGTTTTGGAAGTTAGGTGTTGGGGTCTGTGGCTGCGGGTCTTGGCGCTGGACTTAGATAGTTAACTAGAGTTCATGCGGAAAACAACCGGCGAAGTCGACAAAATTCGCAAAATCACATTGAAGACGAGGGGTCAAATCAAGGAGACGATGAGGAAATTTTAAAACAGCTAAATGAGTTGGAAGGATTCCTCATGCAATTAAAGCAACATGGGTTGCGAGTGTCCATCTCAATGAAAAGTATTGTGCTATTGCGCTATTTGCAAGCATGAGCGATGGCCCCGCAAACTGCCCCTAATTGATAGCGCTTTTAATTGACAGCCCGATTCTTGACTTCCACTTGATCTCCCCTTCCTGTCCTCGCCTTTGCGCAAGCTGCCGAAAATCTTCTAAGCCGTGATAGGTCCATGCATGCGAATTGTCGTGGTCTTCTCCCATCCTAATCCTTTTTAGTGAGCCAAAGATCTGGATATGTGTGCCGTGACTGCCGTCGACTGCAAGCTCGCTATCCCTGCCAGCGACCCCCGATAGCTGCCATCGTGGGTTCCAAGCTCCGGTCGCGATCCAACCACCCCATTTTGTCCTGCCTCTCTGATCTTGTTCCAAGTGATCCCTCAAGTCTTGCCGTTGCGAGTGCCGTGAACGAGATCTGTCGTTTCATAAACCGCCGGATGCTATCGGCCACCGGAACGCTGAGTCTGGCCACCGAAGCTCTGGCAACCGGAAAGCTGGCAACCGCTCCTCTTCCCCACTCGGTCGTCCTACCTCTTCCATACCCCCCCCTCCTCCGCGACAGTTCCTCTCCTGCAACAACCGCACCAGACCGTTCCGTTGCTCCTCCTCACTTCCTCCAAATTGAAGGACGCGTTCGCTGGGGCGGGCAACGGGCGTGTAGACCGGCAGAGGGGGAGCGCCGTTGTGGTGGGTGCGGCCGAATGAATTGGCTCTGAGGTCATAGTCCTCGGCTGTGGGATGTAGCCTGGGATCGCGGACTGAGTATGGCGGTGGCGGTCGGAAGGGGTCGGCTTGGGGCGCGTTAGGTAAACGTAGGTCGTGGGCGGCGGCGGCAATCTCGGAGGCGGTTGGTCTGCGCGGGCCTGTCTCGGCGAGGCGCCTGTTGGAGATTATGGGGATACTAGGGGGAGGAAGTAGCCTTCTGCGCCTGGAGGGACAGGGAATGGGACTGTGACTGCGCGGGCGTCTTCGACTTTGACGGCTAGGTTGTTCTTGAAAAAGCAGAGGTCGTCTACGGGTCCGCTGCGAAGGGTGAGAGACATGCGCGATTACGAGACCTGCACGAAGGCGACGTCGGAATACCTCAACGTTTCTCTGGATCAGTATGTCCTCGTCGTCTTCCTGGACGCTGCCAGGGAAGGGTACTGGTGTTCGACCAGCTTCGTGAATGAAATCCTCTGGGAGGAGGATCTGGGCATGAATGAATTCCTCTGGGAGCAGGATCTGGGCATCCTGGCGACGCAATGTTCTTGGAGGAAAGGGGGCACCCGTGGGCGCGGTGCGGCGCGGGTGTGGCCGCTGTGAAGTCATGGCTGGCGACACTGCTGGAGTCTCTGCTGCCGGCGTGGTATCTTTGGGATATTCGGCTTTGATAAGGTCTTGGACCCGTTTTGTAGGTTGACAAGTGAGAGATGTCGAGGTCAGTGGACGTTTCGTTCTTGGGGTTGTGCAAGGCGATCGTGGCGTGGGGTTGTGAAAAGGGCACGAAATCTCTTACCAGTGCTCTTTTTACAATTCTTGTCAAATATTTTTTGGTCGTCGTCCAGGTTCCATGGCGTCAAGGTCTGTTGCCTGGTTGAAGGCAGTTGTGGGAGAGATAGCGATAGCATGGGATGAAGACTGGTGAAGAGCCGCATCCAGGTTTTTGGTCGCTTCACGCTTCAGTGAATGTCTTTTTGTTGTCCTCCGTCGTTCCATCGCTTCGTTTCTTCGGTTCAAGGGGGAGGGATATGTTACTTGTCAGGACGATAAACGGTTCCAACGGGAGTTTGCAAACCGGAAGGGACGAACGTATATCCTGTACTTCGGCCCGGTCAACGATGTCGGGTCGGGGCTGGTTCCGGTTGAGGGGTCAAGAAAGAGGAGATGTGGGTCCTGTCGTGCCTGCCACATCTCCAACTGAGATGGCGCGGTTCTCAACACTGAAGGGACCTCACCTCTGCGACTGCCGGTAGAGCAACTTGAAAGCATCAAAGAGGAACAGTCATGAACGACCCAGCGCTACGGTCTCAAAGGAGGAAGTTACATTTGAGATACCCGTAAAAATCTGTCAAGACCCACGAGTGTCCGTGCCGGTCCGGGTATTGTACTAACAGTTAGTGACAATGTCCACTGTAAAGACACCCGCTGTAGGCCACCTGCCCCACTGAACCGCATGTCCTTAGGTCAGCCCACAACTCCTTCCTCGGATGGACATTTCCGATCAGTCATCTTTCTTCTTGTTCCCGTCCCGCCTTGTTTCTCTTTGAGTTCCGATTCGAAGACCTTGACTCCCGCTTAATACCCTGCAGACCATATTGCCCAAGTCAACGGTAGAGTACAGCTCGGTGACTTCGCCTTCCAAGCTCTCTTCGACTTTCTAACTTCCCTTCTAGTAGTCTCCTCCTTTCGCTCTCTCGACCCCCGTTCAAAACCCGTTCCGAAGCGGAAGCATGCTCCTAGTGCCCAGCTAAGCCTCGATTCTCCGATGAAGCTGTCGAACTCGAAAAACACGTCCAACAAGCCGATGAGATTGCGCGACCACTATGGCGGAGAAGGGCCTGCTTCCAACGAAGAAGCCACACTCGCTAGCTCAATCAACACAGTCGAAAACAAGCAGGAGGAATATGCCAATAGAGAATCTGTCGATAGCCGTCGGAAGAGAGCCAAGCAGGGAAACCAGGGGCAGGACGTTTTGCTCAATGACGAACAAGAACTGCTCCGCGTATGACCTCCACCATATCCTCTACCGCGTCTCACGAGTCGACTCCACATATACAAGCGTTGTCGTGCACTGGGCCCAGGGTTGGCGGCGGGGACGTGGGAGGAGAATGAGGGGGAGATGGATTTCAGCCAGAGAAGGGTCACCCTGTAGGAAAGGAACGGCAACTTATATTCCGAGTATACCACACCCTCTCTCCCTGTCCGTGTCCAAAGCTCTGTCCGCTGACTCTGGGGTACAAAGCACAGGATGACCGGCCAACTTGACTTGCGTGGTACGCTATGGTTCAAGGCGAATCTGGACAAGCCATTAGCCGCGCTCGTCAAAGCGCTCCTAATGCCCAAGGGCGCGATACCTCTACCTCCTCTATGTTTCGGGAATCCTCAAGAAGACATAGACGCATAAAAACAGCAGGAAGCCCGGAGCAGTCTTCAAGGGCCAACTCGGAAAGAGGATGTGGGCAACCAAGGGCCGATACCTACCTCTACACCGCGCTATGAGAGTAGCTATCAAGCTCGGTGCCCACGCGAGTCTGGTCGACGAAGGAGTCATCCTCCCAGTTCCAGATGTTAAATTCGTCGTCGCCGACGCCAGTCATGCCGATGCCGGCCATGAAATTCACGGGGTTGAGCATCGCAGGGTTACTGCGCACAAGGCGCGTGCATGTGTCGACAATGTCGACCAGCAAACGTTCAACCTCCCGCTTAGCGGGGCGCGAGGTTATCCTCATGTTGGGATGTACCTGCCCAACAAGCACTTGCAGAGACGCGGTAACAACCTCGTCACGGCGCTCCGGCCGTAGAATGTTGCGGCCGCTGTTGGGGGCCCAAGGCCACCACCTCGATGACGAATTTAACCGCCAATGGCCAGATACCTCTGCATCTCTACAACGCATGCGAAGATTACTGGTGGGTTTTTGGCTCATCAGTGGGCCTTTTATTTGCGTTTGGCCGGTTTTTTGGATGTTCCGGTTGTACAACCCGAACTGAAGTCCAAATTCGACAAGCATCATTCGATGTCGCTGCGAAGACACGCAGTAGCTACAAATATTCTGACGAGAAGCGGAAGGTGATTTGGAAAGGCATTTCGAGCAACGAGAAAAAGCCAAGCGAGGAAAATTAAGGCCTGGAATGTTGGGAGAGTATTCTAGACGCATTACGAAACTCGAAACGGATAATGGCAAGCTTGCTATTGCCGGCAATGAATTGAGAAACCAGTTGGCGGAAGCCCAAAAGCGTCCGTAAAGAACGCGATTGTGAAATCATCTGGCCTAGAGCGTTGTGCAGACGCTATTGCTTCTTTGACTGTCGCAATCGATTCTTCCACGTTTGGAGGACAGTATGGCTCTACACGGATCTCCCCTCGGAAACCTTGTGCTAGCTTGCGCCTCTTTGCATGCGGTTCGGTCAAATCCGGTGGTGGAGGGCCAGGGGGGTGCGGAGGCCGGAACGACGGGGATCGCGCGGAGGTCATCCTTCGCCGATGTTTTCTGTCTTTTGGCCTCATTGTTGGATTCCGAGTCGGTGAGCTCAATCAGGCCTCGAGCTCTCAGCTCAGTGGGACTTGGGGCCGGCGCTTGTGGCTTCAGGCTCTGAATAACTCCACGCTGAATGTCCTTGAGCTCAGCGAAATGGGCGTGCAGGACGCAAGTTTTGCGCAAGTAGGCGGACGAGGCTGGGGCAACTGACGAGGCTTTCTTTGCGCTCTTCTGCTTGCTCTGGAGTTTCAGTAGCCTTCTATGCATCCGAGAAGATGCATAGCTTTACTCTCCGGGCGCTCCCAGTCGGCGGGAGAGCTCGGCCATCTCCCCAACAAAGCAGAATAGGACCGCCTATCTACACATAACATCCTCGGCTATGTGGTGTCCTCGCCTGCTTTTGTCTTTTCAAGTCCTTGCACGAGTTAGCTAACAGCAAAACAGGAGACCGCCAAAGTCGCTAACAGCAAAACAGGAGACTACTACAGCCAAGAGAACAATGCATTGGTTCTAGAAGAACAGAATGCAGATGTACGTACCGATATCCATTGCATCATACCAGTCTTGTCGTACTAACCAAGTGTTTTCTTTGTGTAGTGCCAAAATCGCTGTACACTCCATCGCCACCGCCCTTTACGTGGCCAAGCGCGCCGGCTTGACCGACGGGTAAGTACACAGAAATCCTGACATTGTTCAATCTGAGGTATACTAACTGATTTGGTAGCGCGGCCTGGGAGATTACAGAGGATGCCATCGAATGCGTCAAAGTGCTATGCCTCGCACATGATGCATGGGATATACTCCACAACAAAAGGCCATGGAGACTTGAGCTCCAAATGACGGCGGCCAAAGACCCGATGTTTTGGGCCATCATCCTAGATCCCGTCCTGTACTCTACTTATCTGCCGGAAAACCACTTCCCGCTTGCCTTGCCGATTCCCTTCGGGATTGGTGATGAAACCACCCGTCAGCGCCTCTTCCAGCTTCATGGCGCTGTTGCCATTCCTGAGCTTGCGGATGTTGATGCGAGGCACAGTTCGCGCGGAATCGTGACTCGTTAGTGTGGCGCGCTATGCGCATCATCCCTGCCGTTAGCAGGTTGATTTGCTCTGCCACACCGACCCTGAATCGCATCACAGACATCAGGGCATTTAGCACTCTGATTTGGGAAGGCGCAGGCCTCTCAAAGGTCTTCAAGTTGCCCAGGGGCCACCATGACGTGGTGGAACTCTTCCGCACTGGGTTCAGGGGTTCCTATGACCGGAGTGACCCTTCATGCATTAGTGTATCGACGCCCAAACATCTGACACAAGCTTTCAGGGTGAGCTGCTCCCTGGTGATCGGGCGCAAGACACCAACTGGCTTGCTGACATTACCTCTATAGAGCTTCACGGCCTCGGTGACGATCAATTCGACGATCTCCCTCAAGCCATTGCCGACCTCGCGTTAGACGAAAGCGTCACCGGAGTCAGAAGAGGAAACCGCGTCACTCAAGACAATGGGGGTCGCCTGGGAAGAACCCCGGACGAAAGGAGAAGGCGAGACGCGAGTCTCACGACGCAGCGGCGAGGGCTCGGTGGGACGATTCATCGAGAAGTCTTGGTGACGGAAGGAACGGCCTGAGCTGTGAAGACTGAAAGGACGTCCAGTGCCTATGTAATCCTTGATGCTGTCATGATGAAGGAGGCATGAAGTACTACAGACCTTTTCGTCGGTCTGCTCGCCGGAGAGAAAGATGGCCTTGTGCCCTGGATGTGAGCGTATACTGGATGATGCTTCTTTCGAAGACATCATCCAATAACCATAGACCGGACGATATCACTTCAGTCGACCAATATTATCTCAGTCGACGGGATGGTTTCTTCATTTGACGTTACGTATTCCGACGGATATGTTCGTCCGAAAGCGAAGAGAAAGGACGGGGAACTATGTGAGAGATGAGACGGAAAATACCTCTATCTTTGAACGTTTCTGTCTCTCCTAGTCCATCTCCGCACGCATTTGCCTTTCATGTTTCTCTTCTCTCTGTTGCCTCCTCCGTGTCATCTTCGTCCCCCCTGGGATTCCCATCGCTCAAACCAAGAAACCACCAAAACCAATTCGTTACTGTCATCATGATCGTCGTGAGCAATTGGTCGGCACCATCGGTACTCCGGCTAAGAAGAAGGGTAAGGGCAAGGGTAAGCACTAAGGTGCAGTAAGTGGCTTCATATTTGGCTTGATGATACCCATAAGCATAGCAAGGACAAGGCGTGGTTGCGTCTCCTGCTGCTCCGTCCCCTGCTGCTCCGTCTCCTGCTCGGGAAGAAGGAGTTTGAACACATCCTCAATCAAGCTCCATGGGCTCTCCGCAACAAACCGAATCCCCGGCGGTTTGTTCTGATGGCATTGGGAGTTTTGCAAATTGCCCGGCATAGACGAGGGTGTGTCGCAGTGGACACGCGACTTAATCCGAGATTGTAATGGAGATCTCGTCATAATCTCTTCCTTTTTCCGAAGGTCCTCATGGCCTCGATGTACCAGTCTCTGCCGTAATTGACCGCAGGATCGAGACCCAGGAAGAGGGCAGTACGCCGAAGAAAGTACACGCTGCAAACTTTTGTGCCAATGCTTCGAGAAATGGGGAAGTAAGAAGCTCCATGGTTGTATTGGTTGCGGCTTTCGACATGAGCACTCAAGAAGCTGGGTCTTGGCCGAACGGACTATTCGGTGGACTTGGATGCCATCAAACCCCTAGATGGATCCGACCAAATGGAAGTCCAAGATGATGATGCCGTCCACGCAGAGCATCAGCAATCGTCCATTTACCTCGGCACCTCCATGGACGCACAGGTCGACCCGGGATACGCTTCCAGCCCCCCCAGGGACCTTAACACGTCCTTGGATTCTAGCCCTGGGGGGGACACTGCCGGTGTCGGTACTGTACCCGATGCGAACTCCAGCATTGTCGATGCGAACTCCGGGGCAGTATCTGCCTCCAGCCCCCTCCAATCTCAGGCCGATTCCAGTGAACAGAATCACCCAGATTCGGATCCTGTTATTCCGGCTGGTGCGAATATCCCAATCGTATCGGAGAATGTCCCTCAATCATCTGACCCTTTTGCGTCAGATAACTCTCTGATGGAGCGTGCACGGCGAACATTAAAAGATTACAACCCTGCTTTCCATAGGTATGGAAAGCAGACCTCTTTCGGGCGCGGGGCTGACGGCGCTCGTCGCGACGGAGACGGACGGCGGCGGCGCGCTCCTGCTCACGACGATGGCATTCCACCGACCCAGAGCCCTGTTGCCAAAGGCAATTTGAATACCTACTCACCAACTTACGTTGGAAAGTATCTCCAACCGAAGTTGAAGAGAACAGTTTTCTAGATACACCGACACCTCTTGGAACAAGACTCTAGGACTGGCAGTGTCACAACAAAAGCCCTCGGGACAATATGCCTGAATACTCGTCTCCGTCAACAGACTCTGACAATATTCTCGGCGTAAAGACTTCGGAGAACGCGGTAGTACCACAAAAACAAGACTCCTACGACGAAGGTAGAAACGCGAGAAAATGAGGATTTGGAGTTGTGGGCGGCGGGGTGTTGCCGTCGTTGCTTGCGTTGTTCAGTTGCTTGCCTTGTGTAGAGGGCACGCGCTGCCTCCCGCATTCAGGTGGCAGTTGTTGCAGGCACCCTTGACAATGCCGGGCAGCGAGCAGCAGTGCTTGAAAATGCCGAGCGCCTCCGCCCAATGTCAGTCTCTTCAACGGCAGGAAGGCTGTCTTTGAGACTAGACAAGTCCATAGGGTCGCCTCGGCCAGAGACCTGGCTAGGTGAACCACGATGGGAATAATGTTCCGAGGTTGCATTCGGGACAATACCAGCGCCTCCGGCCTCTCCGCCTTCCACGCCATGATCGTCTTCCTCAACCTCAAGCTCACCGGCCACTTTTCCAGTCCATGCCACACCGGACAATCTCTTTTCTGAACCCCCACTCATCAGACCATGGATGCTTGCTGAGCTCTGGCACGCCGTCGGCGGTCTTGGCTATTTACGGCTATCCGCTCTTTCGCCCGTTTTCTACGTTCGGCATTATAGGATTCCAGTTGTTCCTCCGTCATATTATGGAGGCCGCGGGGGCGTTCCATCAGAGGCGTGTGGGTGGCGAGAGGGAGCCAGGAAACCGTTTCTCTTGCCCAAGGAAGTAAGGCTGTCCATATGGCGGCGTCCAGCCCGGTTGTGGACAAGCGTGGAAAATAGCTGTAAAAGCGGCCTCGATAGCAACGAAGCGAACGCGGGAGATGGAGATGTCGATGTCGGAGAGGAGAGGACGCTAGCATAGCAGCCCTTTGTGCCGGATGGTGTACCCTTGGTTGAGGGCACATTGGACTAGACGGGGCAATCCGTGTCCAAGTTCGTACCACTCGCAACCTTGTTCTGTGGCGACGCTCTGCTGGTGTTTCTACAAACCTGTTCGGAACTGCCAAAATTGGGCGTCTCGAGGCTTTTGCCCTTGTTTCGAATGGCTGTGCGGACGTCAGGAGAACATCGAGATTCTGACACCATGAACGGAATGTTGCAAACATCGCAATGGTATTCCGAGTTCTCATTCGGGACAATACCAGCGAGTGCATCTTTGTGCTTTTGCGTCTGGTAGTGTTGGTCTAAAAAGCTTCGTCCTTGAAGGGGCTATGGCGTGGACCTATCTGCTATTTCCATAACAGACTCGCTAAGAGAAGCAGTCATAACGAATCTATCATTAGAACAGCGCCTCGAACAACAAGCGTCGACATACCGAACCACCGAAGAACTCCTTATGCGACGAATACTCTCGATCAAATCGGTTGTATCTACC
Source organism: Neurospora sp. CHS-2018b (assembly GCA_009806015.1). Lineage (NCBI taxonomy): Eukaryota > Fungi > Ascomycota > Sordariomycetes > Sordariales > Sordariaceae > Neurospora > Neurospora sp. CHS-2018b. Next base: position 308,025 of record RAOV01000015.1, on the reverse strand, counting down.
ACCTCATCCTTTGCCGTCGCTCAAGAGGCGGCTACACACTCCCCACAGAGCTTCCGCGAAATCGGCACTGGCTCTATCGGCAAAGTATTTGAGCACCATGGGGCCAAGTGAAAGCCGCAGTGAAACAGAACTGCGCCCGGTCGTGCGCCCTCAACCCACTGGCAGTATGGTCGGCTCAGCGGTGAGCGTCGGGAATGCAATGATGACCGTCGCATTGTATGAAGCTGGCGTCATCAGATTTTGGCTCGAGTATTGTCTACCTTAGGATGTCGTTATATTCGTCCTCGGTATTGGCTCGGAGCGCGTAAGAGAAGGCAGTTTCGAGGATAAGGAAGAGTAGGTGCTCGGGCTGATGGAACTACATATGCTTGCCAATCCTCTGTCGATTCTTTCGCTGAAATATGGGACACGGTGGGTGTCGTTCAGGCTGGTCGCTGCAATGACCGAGCAGGTACATGTCGTGTCGTCCGTCGGTGATGGCCACTTTCGCCATTGGCAGTTTGGCGGTCGACGGGCGCACCTCCCTCGGGTCGTGACTTCTCCTCATTCTTCCTTGAATGTCCTTCTCTCGGCTCTCCACATGGAGATTCTTGGGTTGCGAACTGGGGAGGGTGATTGAAGCGAGAGTTTCCTGGTTTGATCGCTACGCTGGTTGTATCCGTGTTTCTCAAGAATGGCATCGGTGTCACGGTGTGTTCAGGATCTTGTTACGAAGCTTGGGGGCAAAACAGGTGATGACTTTCTGTTCTACTGGTCTAGTTGATGTCTCGGAGACGCCCTCCTTTCACATCGAACTATCCTCATTCCGCGCATTGATAACCTCTTTGGGTCCTTCCTCACTTTTTCTGCTCCTGCTCCTGCTGCTCCTGCTCTACCTCCACCACGGCGTCAGGATCCTCGTCTCCCTGCGGCGGGTGACAATCCTCGCAGGGACCGTCCTGCACGTGCCGAACCTCCCTCGGCTCACCCTTTGGGCAGGTCTTGGTGTGCGGCTGCCTGTCCGCGCACGGCACAAAGAGTGCGTCCTTGTGGTCGCACCCGGAGAAGTCGATGTGGTAGATGATGCACATCGTGTCGGCTGGATGAAGATGTTAGTATCGTCCTATTTGAGCAAGCGCGTACTCTTGTGAGAGAGGACAGGAGACTTACCCTGTGGGTTGATCGGCGAAGTCGGGGAAAGAGAAGAAGTCGGTGAGTGTTATATAGATGGAGAGCCTATCGCGTTTGGTTAGCAGCTGTGAGCAATCGCCAGGAAGTCATTCGAAGCTCGTCGCGTAGCTCGACGATGGTTGTCATCGACCATTCACCCAGGCCTCATATTTCAACGTCGAGGCGACGAGGGTTACAGATCAACCACAAAAGGGCAGAAAGGAAGCTGTACTTACAGATTTCCTCTTGAGTGGAAAATGATGATGACAGCCCTCTTGGAGTCTCTGGAGGTGCAGGTAGACTGGAGTGCTTGTCTTGTGTGGTGTGTTGAGGTATTGAGGAAAGAGTTGGACGCGCTCTGAGTTTGTGTTCGCGAGTGCTGTTTTATAGTAGCGGGGAGAGTGGTGGAAGGAGGAAGAATGGGAAGGAACTGGTTGCTCCCGCTCCTCGGATTGTGCGTTTGTACTGTGGGTCTGGTCCGTTCTTGCCAGCTGGGAGTCTGAGTGAAGGGCTGGCAAAATATCTGCTCACTTGAGATGAAATGAGAGACTCTCGGTCCCGAGATACTTGGGAAGCTTCGTCCGAACCGTTTCGAATCCTGGGCGAGCTTTGAGATGAAGCGTTTGACTCGTCAGGTACCTCCAAGAAACCCAGCGGAGACTGGTTCGTTGAGCAACTCAAGCCAAATGCCGTCCTCCCACGTTCCGATCGTCCTAGCAGCAACAGCCGCTGATGATACACTTCGTTGTGAGCGAATCAACCCAAGCACCGGCAAGCCATGCAACTTGAACTTTTCCCGACGTTGCGACCTTATCCGTCATGAGAACACGATCCACAACGCACACAACAAGAAGATCCGCTGCAAGATTTGCACAGACGAGAAGACATTCAGCCGTACAAATGGGCTTCCACGACATATGCGGGTGTGCCACCCGGACATCCCATTCAATGGTGGAAAACAGCAACCGAAGATTGTACCACCAACATCAGGCGAGAGTGAACACCACGAGCGAATTTGATATTGGAAAGAAGTCCTTTCAGAGCCTCATACGAAGGAATAAGGGCAGGGATTTCAGGTACTACCTTGCTTGGTAGTGGTGATGACTTCCCACATCAATTGGTGGGGCTTTTTCGGGGTTGACTGCTTGTTGACGGGCCTCTAGGCCGAGGACTCTCTCCTAGGCGCTCGAGCTCCGCCCGGATTTCTCCAGGTGACCGACTAATTCATTGGTTAGCTCATATGGGCTGAGGATGGAGTGAGGTTGACTTCCAGGTTACAATGGCCACCAGAGGTCCTTGGGGTGGGCGAGAACCCAAACGACACTGGCCGCAACGACGACCACAACCCATACGGGTGTGTCGGGATCAATGCGGGCTAGGACTGCGTCCTGTGCGTTGACGAGGGCTGGACTTGTGGCTGCCCCTTCTCCGACCCCGAGGATTATTACGATTCAGACCTCGAGGTCTACGACTCCATTGAGCCCTCTTCCCGAGCCCTCCCACCCCAGCAACCCCGAGCCCTACAGCTCAGAGCCACCTCCGATGGGCGGCGATCCCGACATGGTGTCGGCCATCCCCATTCCGGGAACCAACAAGTCAATGTGGTGGCGTGATCTCGGCCCGGATCACAACTCAAAGCTCGAGGTCTACAACTCCATCGAGCCCTCGATGCCAGGTAAGTTGTCCGGTTCTCAAGCAAGGAAGGAATGTTGCATATCGTGAGCGAGCAAAAAGGGACAGCGTTTTTGAGCAAGGCAACGCTGGTATTTATGTTTTCTGATGCCCGGTTGACTGTGGTTTGATATGAGTAAGGTAACTGACAGTCTGACACTCAGGAACCCTGGAAGAAATGACATGTGCAGAAACACCAGAACAACATGAATCACCCCTCCCCCGAGCACCAGACACACCAGAACAACGGTGCCGAATTTGAGGTCCTAGAAGAAGGACGAGCAGTACGATTTAAGTGGGAATTTATTATTACTCAATTCCTAAAGCACTTTGCGGAAGTGCAAGGAGACCAAGCCTGGGCTCCTAACAACCAATAGTACTACCGTCATTTTGATCAGTTGCAGGGTACCGTACAGATTTTCGGCGCACCTGTCGTAGGAGGGCAGGAAGCGGCAGGAAATATAGAACCCCGGTTGTAAAAGGCTCTTTCGGAGGTAAATTGTCATATTCGGGAGCCAGTGGTCCCGAAAATTTTGCTCCAAGCGCCCTTTCTGGTCCTTCTTTGACATGGCGTGGAACCCAGAGCAGCTGCATGTGCAGTTTGACGTCCAGTGGTGAGTCGCTGCCTCATCATCTGTCTCCAGCTCCATGATTCACGATGGTTTGCCCTCAGTCAAACTTTTTCAAGAGTTAACTTGCCGACACGCACCAAAAACTTACAGGTACGCACTTTTTGAATCTGACAGCTGTCACATAAAATACGTCGTTTTAGCCGTGAAAATCGTGATTTGCAATGTCTTGAAGCAGGTTAGCCCAGTAAATCCCCTGTAAATGCCCTGTAAATCTTGATCTTCAGCGGGCAAGCAAATGTGACAGCGACAATCTAGTAATACTTTCATAGTATTGAAGGGGTCAAGACAACGTGTATTTCTAAATGCTAATATCTGACAACTCTGACGATAGCTCTACCGTCAACTCAGAGAGCTCGTTAGAAAGCTCAGAGAGGGAGGAAGTTGATGATATCTCGATAGCCTTATCCCCTCTCTCCTCCTCTCTCCCCTCCTCTCTCCCCTCCTCTCTCCCCTCCTCTCTCCCCTCCTCCCTTCCCGCCATCTGTTCTCGAGCCCTCGCCTCCCAATACCTCCCCAACTTATTATCCTCCTCGTCGTCAGCCACTTCGATATAGCTGCGTGCCTTACTATGAATGGGGTGCAGATGACCGTGTGAAATCGAGCGAAAAAAATGGCCAAGTTAGGGGAATGTTGGCGTGCATTGATAAATACGAAATTTAGCGGGTAAAAACGGGATTTACAGTGGGTAGCATTTAAAAACGCACAACTCGGAATTTCCCCCGCAAAGCTCACCAAAAAGTTACCTTCGCCACTCCGCGATTTAACCACCTTACTGTACCCTAAACCGGATGCACTTCTCAGAGATTAGAATTATTGATAAACTTCATGGCTTATAAGAGTCTTGAGAAGTTTTAGTCAATATTGGTGGTAGGAGAGTAGTGTTTATCAAAAGGTGAAGTTGTTTCGAGGTTGTCAAATTAGTTATAGCGGGCTTACAGGGGCTTACAGTGGATAGAAAATTTGGGTTCCCTTTTTCCACCAAGCAAAAGTCGATGTAATTCACTGAATTCTTGAGTAAAATAAAAACAAAAACCATTTCTCTAGTAGTGAGATAAGTTACTTAATACATTGAAATTTATAGATTACTGAGGTATTGGTGGTGTTGTTGCTTTAAGACGTGAAAAGTACGTGTTTTGCGGTGAAATGACCGGTTGTGCGTTTATTTGTGACACCCACTGTACGATGTCAGGTGTCATCAGCTGCATTGCCCCATATTTCTTGTGGGGGTGCGTACCTGTAAGTTTTTGGTGCGTGTCGGCAAGTTAACTCTTTTTCAAAGAGGCCGTTCTTCTCCGTACTGAGTCAGTGGATGACTCTTTCCATGTTGAAATCAGCCGCCTCAAGTACAAGATCGACGCCCAGTGGATGGCCGTCATGAGGCAGGGTCATGACCAGACGACGTTGACTTCCACTTTCTCCAGGCCCAACCCTACCGAGAAGAGCCGTCCCATTACCGATGCCAAGGCTGCTGGTTTGCTAGCTCATAGTGCCGTTTTGGCTGAGTGTGCACTCCAAGCTGTTTTGGAGGCTGACAATGGCGATCTTCAGGAGAGTGTCATCTCGGTGACACCGGTTCCGCCGAGCCCGAGTCCTTTTTCGATGGGCTGTTGAAGACAGTCCATATGATGGGATAGGCTGTGGTCAAAGTTGCTCCCAAGGTTCTTGACGTGGCGTTGCCAATTTTGCTTGACACGGTGAAGAGTCATGCTCGTGCCCGCAGTCTGATTCCTTGAAGTCGATTGGAGGTGAGTCAAAAGGCAAACGTTCGACGGCGTTGTCAATCGGATTTTACCCGACTGCATTCACTCTTGTACCTATCATGATCATGGCTGACTCTGAGGAGAAACAGGAAGTACTTCCTTCGATTGCTTGTTCGTACAGCAGTTCTACGACTGCCTGAGGCCTTTCAACATAATCCCTTCCATCATTCCATTCTGTCGCCGCCTCCACAATCCCAGAAGCAATCTGTTTCCGAACACGCCGGTAGTTCGTCGTCGGCTCGTCGCCCGTCTTTGTCGCTCGCTGGTCCTATCACCCATTGTTAGCACTCGAACAAAGCTCAAAGAACAATCCCATTGTCCAACCACAGTTGTCGAGGGAATTCCTACGTACCGATAGCGCCGAACGGGATACACAAGGGACTCGCCGGCTTGTTCAGCCGCGAATGCGATGGGGGACCTCAACCGGATCAGACAGGGGATCACGACACACAATCCATGGCAGAAGTCGTCTCCGAACGTTCATTGACCGACATTTGGTCGTCGCTTTCTCAATCTGTTCCGTGGGGATCGGTACCGCGGCGGCGGGTCGGTTGGATGCCAATGCTTGTCGGAAGGAGAGACCTCGACGGTCTTCTCTCCCTTGCCTGGCAAAGCGGTGTAGGGCGGAACGGGGTCTGTGGTCGCCTCGTCGACCTCTTGTTCTCTAGTAGTATGAACAGCTGGATCCTCGCCAAGAAAGTTCATCATGTCGACCAACTCGCGTAGTTGGATGTCGCCAATGTCGACCGCTTGTGGGTTTTCGTGACGCAGGGCTGGAGGCAGGCTATCCCCTGGGGCAGAACGGCGGAGGGGTGGCCTTTGCTGAGGGGATGACATTTTGTTATCTGTTGTCGATGGCGATGTCGGTGATGGGTTTCGTTTGATGGCTGATGTCGAGTTCAATTGACGTGGGGATCCGATGTTTGGATGGAGGAAGGGAAGGGGATAAGAAATTTAAGTCGATCATGTTCTGTCATTAGGTAAAGGTCCTTTCCACGGTCACTTGAAGGTTGCGTGAAGGCACTGGATCCAGGTTTGCGGTCTGTTCAGGTTCACTACCTCCAGCTACTTGGAGATACTTCAAGGTTTCGACCATGAACACCTTGCTAGGTGCTAAGAAGTCGATTTCCATTACAAGATGCGAGAAGACTTTTTCTTTTAAGCGCAGAGACATCATTGATACATCTATTGCAGAGTGTCTGGATAGCATGTGCTTTGCGAGTGCTGCCGGAAAGGACGCTCAAGCTCTGCTAGACAAGGCTGAGGAGATTCTTGCGAAGAGACGCCCTCGCAGCCACATCAGCGCGATGGAGCAGCTTGGACCTGAACCCTTTGACATGGCGGATGCCCTTGCGGGAGTTACCTTGCCGATGAGCGTGTTGCAGATCTTCGACGCGGCACCTCGCATTCGCGCTGACTTCGTGAAGTCTTTGGCTTCCAGCACTCATGGCAACAAAGGCAAAAAGAGAGCGGCGAAGGAAGCGATCTTCGAGGGTGACGCAGTTTGGGTTGAGAAGGAGAGCAAAGGAGTTGTGAACGATGTTGCCGACGATGCGGATCATATGGGAAAGGTTCACGTAGGTTTTGTCGAGGGAAGAGTCAACGGTGTTCACTCCGATTTTCTGATGCTTGATTCCGGAGCTACCAACCCTTTCTTTGAATAACCACACGATATTATGAGAATAATAGGTAACAGGGACCCTTTGAAGGCCCAATAACTACTGTAGAGGTACCTGGTGTACAGGTAGTTTGACATGAAACCGTGCTATCCCCATCCCAAGTTGAGTTCGATCAGTCTAACCCCTCCTTTTGACCCCTTCCCGGAATAGCATTGCTTGAGACAGCGGGGCAGATGTTCATCGTGGACGAGTTTCTTTCAGTGACCTGTTCTTCTGATTAGCGGCTGTCAAGAGCAAGGGAAAAAAAGGCAGGATGTGTCTCAAACTTACAGTATCTTGTGGTTGCGGCTTGCTTGGGTCATGACTCGGAGTCATTCTCTTCCTCATCGTTCTGCTCCTCGTGACTCTGCTCCTCGCCATCCTGCTCCTCATGCCTCTGCTCCTCGTTTTCCGGCTCCTCGTCGTCCTCCTCCCCCTCCTCGCCGTCCTCTTCGTTATCCTCCTCCTCCCTCTTCCTCTTCCGACCTTGCGGGTACCGAGTGTACGGCGGGGTGTACTCCGGCTCATCAACTGCCAACTCAACGGTGACCTCTCCCTCCTTAGGTAGCGCCGTGTAGGGGGGCGCCGGATTGGGAATTCCGTCCTCCGGGTTGCGCCTCCGACTGATCTCGGCGACAGCGTGAGTCCCAATTGCCCTGAACATCGCGGGGTCGCCGCCGGCGGCTTCTCTCATCCTCTCAAACGCGGCCGCCATGGATCCAAAGAAGTCATTTGGGTCATATGCGCCCAGGACATGGTTGGCGATGGCGGTGAGCCTGAGTTCGTCAAGGTGGGGGGCTTGTGCGGCGCCGGGTGCATCGACCGCGGCGTCTTCTTCGCGCTGGAGAGGGGCGCGCGGAGGCTGGTTGTCGGGCGACTGGGAGCGGCGGGGGCTGTTCGAAGGTGAAGACATCGTTGCTTTGTGTTTGTTTTGTTGATGGAGGTGGGATGTTGTTGTTTGGTGTGTGGTGGTGTGTGACTCGTGGATGGTGGCAGACGTGAGAGGTTTGTAAATTGTTTTGCGATTTGAAATAAAGGTGAGAGATTGTGAAGTTCCCCGCCGTCGCTTGAAAGTCGGGTGAAGGCACGGGATCCAGGTCAAGGCCGTGTTTGTTCTCGTACGGTTTTCGTAAAGCGCTTGAAATTACCCCCAGGTGTTGTTCTCGTGTCCGTATCCCTTCCATTTCACACGGTAGAACAAGACTGGCCTGCCCTCGATCCATTTGGTTTTGCGTTTCAGTAATCTCTCCACCTCGTATGACTTGTACTGCTCGTCGTCTGCCTCAACAAAGATTCTCCCCGGCTTCATGTCCACCTTGCGCTGGAAAGGGTCCTCACCTTACCCTTGGGATGTTCCCTCAAGTGGACGACGGAGATCACTTTGTGAATCCTCCAGTTGTCTGGTATGTCCAGCTCGTATGCCAGATCTCCCACCTTTTTCATGACGGTAAATGGGCCGATCCTACTTGGGGGAAGGTTCCCCCAGGGGATCATACCCTTTGTGCAGTCGAATCATTACCTTGTCTACCCATCTTACTCAACCAAACTCGACCCAATTCCACTCGTATTCCGGCCCATCTGCAGACGAATATTTGCCCTTATACTGGCGTTATACTCTCTCATCTGCTTAATGGTATTTGCCCTTTTTTGAGGGTCCATCTCGGCCCTCCACTTCCTGAGACCTGCAAGAAGTACTTCCTTCTTCTGTGGGTCTTTCTCGGCATATCTCTTCCTGTTATGCTCCCTCTGACGTTCAAGATGTTGTTTATACCTTGCTGGATCCGCTTTCAATCCTAAATAGGCCCTTTTCGTAGCTCGCTCACTAGGGATTCTAGACGCTTCGTCACCGTGCGGAGCTGGCGTTCGAGCTCGATTGTATGCAGCGCCTCCTTGCGTGCCATGGCAAGATTGACGGAGAGGGTGATAATTTGTTGCTGGAGTGTTGAGATTTGCTCTTCGAGGCGAGCGTTTTGCCGACGTAGTTCGGCGACTTCTTGCACGAGTCCAGCTCGGTCTTGATGCTGGCGTGTCCGTCTTCCAGCACGCTGATGTGGCCCTTGAGTGACTCGATCTGCTTTTGCAAGTTCTCGAAAGCCGATCCGGCACTGGCCAAGGCGATGCTGGGGGTTCCGTACGAAGCAGACTCGAAGATCGAGGGCGTTTTTGTCCCTCTTTGGAACCAATCGGTTATACGGAGGCCTTCCCCCCAGGCGGCGTGGCTACATAGGCCTTTCTACTGGATTGGCGTAGTCCAATGGTTCTTGTTGATAGTAGCGTTTAGAGGCCTGAAGTTATACGCTCGAAGTATGTAAGCCACAGTCGATTTAATTCGAGACCCCTAAGGGCAGTTTCTTATGTGTTGCTAGGGTTTGCCGAATGTTTCAGGGCTTTAACTATGGCCGCCTTGCTATGCCCCGCCATGTGAGTTCTTATGATGGCGGATTCAGTCCAAGTGTGCCCACAGAGACATGGAGCGGGAGTCTTGTTCCTTTGAGGTTTGTATTGAGTCGAGTGCCCCTTGAGATGCAAGCGGTAGTTGACAACCTAATCGATGATTCTAGTGAGCGCTGGCGGGAGAGGCACGTCCCGGTGCAACTATAGTCCAGGTTATAAATAGTATCTACCTACACTGCCTGCCCGAACGGTGGCCTCGTCCCCTCGCCTGGGTCGGAGAAGAAGGATTGCCCCGTGGACGGACGGGAACCCTGTGATGTCGGGATACGAGCTGGTGCTGTCGAGAGAGGAGGAGGTTCAGTACATGTATTAATGGGCGCAGTTAGTTGGGGAGCGTGGAGGTCAGTTGCAAATAGCCTGAAATGTCACGTCGGTGATATAGTTACTTCAAGAGCCATCCAGCCAGATCCGAACCCTATCGTAGCAATAATAAAGTATAAGTCCCCTTCGAGACCCAAAAAAGTGTTTCCTTTCTAAACCCCGAGACGTGAGTGATACCTCTATCTCAGAGTGTCCGGGTAATATGACTTGTGCTTTACAAGCAGCTCCTTCCTCGAATTACGATGTGGCTAGACGTACAAGAACAAAAGGTAGAAGTTACACGCTGAGAACCAGCTCCAAGCTAGAGGTACCTGTAGACATGAAGCCAGCCCGTCTAATCTTAATCCCAAGCCTCGATAAGTTCCTTTGCTCCTCCGTTCGACTCTTATGTACTTCGTAAATTGTCCTGTTTGAGACCATACGCGAAGTCTGACGGCGGTCGGGTTCGAAAGATAGGTACACGTAGCCTTTGGCGATGGCATCGTCGAGGCCCTTCAAGGCGTTGTTCCCCTTCGCCCGGATGACCGCATTTGCTGCATCACGGCTGCGACTATAGTATTCGTTGTCTGACATGCGTCGGCAAATTCCATACTCGTTGATGACCGGCATCACAGCGGCCTTCTCATCGTCGCCCAGTTTATCTCTGATAGCCTCGTCCACGGCAGCGATCAGGGTGTCGTCCGCGTTTGTGGCTCTCGGCTTGTTCGTGAGCTTTTCAGTGGGCAGCCTCTGCCACTAGCAGGTACACTAGACATCGTTTGCAATGTAGTTGCTTTTGTGTACCTCCACAATCGGATTTCTCGCCTGCTTAAGAACCATGCTGTCAGTTAGCAGCTGTAAACTCCCAAGATTCAAGGATTATACTTACAATCATCGTGGTTGTAGTCCGCCTTGGTCATGACTCATGACACTGATTCTGTGTTTGAGTCCTAATTATTAAGAGAATAGTTAGCATGGATTCCATTTACCTACGCAATGTCTTCGATAGGTAGGTACGTACCTCTAGTTGGAGTTGTTGTAGTCCTGCTCGTTTCCCTCTAGGTGGCAACAAGCGCACCGTCGACGAATCTGACGCCATGGCGCTGGGCCCACCATTTAAGAGGCCACAACCAGGACTGCCTCAGACTGCTCAGAGGACGCTGACCAGCATGGGCCTGCTTGACCGCAATGAGGTTCATCAACATTCCATAGCAAAACGACAACCGCAACCCCCCAAAGGACCTGGATATCCTAACCTTACTGCACGGTTGTGTGGCAATAGAGCCTGCCAAAGCCCCGATCATGAGTTGGCCGACTGCTTCGGACCGCCGTCCGAGCACGGCGACAGTTTTACTCCTCGTCGCTCATGTCACCATCGTCTTCAACGGCAAAACCGGGACAGCGGGTGGCTCGTTGGGGAATTGTCGGTTCAGACTTCAGGGGATGGGGCGGATGATCGAATGAAGCCGCGATATTCCTCCTCGACGTCGTCCTCCTCCTCCTCATTGTCAACTTCCTCCTCCCCCTTTCTCTTCTGACCTTGCCCGGATGGAGTGCAACGCGGGGTGTATTCAGGTTCAGGTAATGACATCTCGATTGTGACTTCACCCTCCGAGGGTAGCGCCGAATATGGAGGCGCGGGGTTGGGAATCCCATCTTCGGGATTGCGCGGGCGCAAAAGGGGACGGCGGACATTCTCGTTTCTCCTGGCCCTGGGAGGCTCACCACCGGCGACAGCTCTAATGGCATTCAAGGAGGCGTTCATGGATTCGATGAAGTTGTTTGGGTCGAACGTCGCCATGGCCTGGTTCGTAACTGCGGGGATCCTCGCTGCTTCGTTACGATTCAAGGTCGCGATGACCTGGTTCGTGGCGGCCGTGAGCCTGGCTGCTTCCTCCGCGATGGTTTGGGGTGCGGATCTGGATGTGGCGGATGCCCCGACTGTCGCGCCTTGTCGCTGGGGGCGGGGAGGTTGGTTATTGTGCATCTGAGAGCGGCGGGAGTTATTAGACGAGGACGACATTGTTGGTCTGTTTTTTTCCTTGAGCAGAGGTGAGGTTGAAGGTCGGTGTTGTGGTCGGGTGCAACTTTAATCGTGGCGGACGTGCAAGTTGTTTGATCGGTTTAAGTTTCTGGATGTAAAGTGGGAACGAGAAATTGTACTATAGTTCGCTAGGGCGACCGGGTAAGTTCTCTATACGGTTAAACTTTCGGTAAGTCAAGTGTACGGTATTCTTCTTCGTCTGATAGGGCCCTTTCGAGCTACCAAAAATAATGCCCCGGTTTTCCCTGTTTATAAATACCTAGAGGTAAGCAAAGGGGAATAATGCTATAGACCTTTATAAGTTTAAAAGCGATGTAGTGTTATTTTCTTACTATCTTGTCGGATACAAACTCGAGGTATGTCCTGATGCCCGGAATGTCCCATTCAAGATGTGGTAAATTTGACGAAGAGTCAATTCAGATTGGTGCCCTAAAACAGGAGAACAGTTCGAAATCACCTTCAAGATGCGATAAACATTTGTCTTTCAAGCGCGGAGACGTGATTGATACAAATATTACAGAGTGTCCGGGTAGCTTGTGCTTTAGTACTAGCTCCTTCCTTGAATGACGACGCGATTAGAACAACAAAAAGCAAAAGCTACTGCCTGAACACGCAATTGATAGTCCGACAGAACACCCTTGGTAAATTATCCCAATCCTGATCAATGCATGTCGGCTGCTGACTCCTTCCTGGAAAGAGCTCTTCTCGAGTCGGCGCGGACAATTTTCTAGGGCTGTCGACCTTACTTGAGCGACCTATTTATCCAGTGATGATTAGCGAATGTCAACAGCCAAGGAGGGACATACAGCAAACTTACAATATCGTGAAATTGAGGCTCGCCTGGGTCACACATGACTTTGTCTCTTTGGTTCAGGCCTAGTTGTGGTCTGACAGTTAGCTTGGATTTAGTTGATAACAATGCCACCCATCTTTTTGGATACGTACCTCTAGTTGGAGTTGGTTTCCTCCTCGTCATCTTCCTCTAGGTTATCCCTCTCCTCACGCTTCCTCTTCTGACCTTGTGCGTGCCGAGTGTAGCGAGGAGTATACTCGGGCTCAGGTAGCGACAAATCGACCGTGACCTCTCCCGTGGTCGGCAAAGCCGTGTACGGCGGGGGAGGATTGGGAATCCCATCTTCGGGACCGCGGCGGCGCGCCCAAAGCTCGCCGACTACCACCAACGCAGCGCCCACCGACCCCCCAAAGCGGTGTGGGCCGAGGACGGCCATCATCGTGGCTACTCTGGCGGCTGCTGCGTGTGGTTGTTCGACGGCGACTTCGGGTGCGCGGACCGTGGCATTTTGACGGTGTGAATGGGGTGGCTGGTTTTGGCGCGGTTGAGAGCGTCCGGGGTCGTTAGAAGGGGAAGGCATTTTGTCTTATCTTTCTAATGTAGAGGTTAAGTTCAGAGTTGATGTGTGGTGTTTTAACATGCTGGATGGAGGAAGGGAAGGGATGGACAGGAAATTGGAGTCGGCAATATTCTGTCATAAAATCTCCGTTGTACGGTCGCGTAAAGAGATCCAGGTTTGCGGTTCGTCAAGGTTTATTGCTGGCCCCCAGTCTGACTGCTAAAGGCCTTATTCTACCCCGCTATAGGTGTTCTTGTGCAACAAAATTCCGGTAATAGGGGGTACTGCTAGCACTTACAAGTCTTCGAGGTGTATTCGGACAAGAAACCACGACGTGAGAGGATTATTCCCGTCTCAATCCGCCCAGAAACATGGGAAAGCCTAGCCAGATAATGACGATGAAGGCATCAATGAAGGCAGTCGCGGTGCAATTCCGGAAGGTACCTAGGTTCGTTCTTGATAATTTATGTAGATGAAACTTGTGTCTTACGCCCAATTCCTTCCCCAAATGAAGACATTATAAGAACAAAAGGTTCACCCACGCCGACAAGGCCCAAATGCTACTTTGACATGAAATCGTTCATTGTTTATCCCCATCGTGATGACTCGAGTCCATCCTTCGTTTTGACCGCTTCCTGTAAAGTGCCTTGTTCGGGACAGCGCAGAGTATCTGTGGCAGTAATGGGGCTTGGTAGAGCAATCTATGCTTTGGTTACCTACTAGCAGCTGTCAAGTCCCGAAAACAAGATTTGCACTTACAATCGCCGTGGTTGAAGCCCGCTTGCGTCATGTCAAACTCCATTCCTCCGTGTTCGAGACCTAATTATCAAGCAAATTGTTAGCATGAATTACATTTATCATAAGGGGACGGAATCTCTTCAATATATACCTTTACTTGGCGTCTGCTAAGAGGAACTTCACCAGGAGGACGGCTAACAGGTGGAAGTCTATCCGCAAAGAGAACCTAATATTATAAAGACGACCACCAGGATGCCAAATATCAGGAGGACCTCTGGAACGATGGAGACTGGAATACGTTGGCCGTCTAGAAAGGGAAGTGTTGGTTCCGGGTTTTCAACGGCCAATTCAAGGAGAAAGCGTTCTCGTTGCTCCTCGTCGTCTTCCATCACATTGCCTTCCTCCTCGACGTCTTCATCCTCGTACTGCCACTTCGGATCTTGTCCAAACGGAGAGTAGGGAGGAGTGTACTCCGGCAGAACCACCTCCGGAGACACCTCAACGGTAATCTCGCCCTTTGTGGGATGCGCCGTGTACGGCGGCGGCGGGTTCGGATGGCCATCCTCAGGGTCGCGATACCACATATACGAGTCGGAGTCGCGGTCAATCACCTCCCGGATGTGATAGAGGATCGACCTGGCCAGGGAATCATCGTCGCCGGCGACAGCATTCAAGAAAGCCAGCCGGCGAGCCTCGGTGCCGGTTGGGTCGTTTAGGTCGATTACCGCAATCCATTGGTGGGGGAGTGCCGCCCACCTGGCTGCTTCGACTTCGGCGGTGATTGCTTCGAGGATGGGGGACCTGACTGTCGCGTCTTGTTGTTGGAGGGTGGGAGGCTGGATATTGCGTAGCCGGGTGCGGCGGCGGTTGTTCCATGTGAATTGGGACGACATTGTTGCGCTTTTGGTGATGAAGACGGGAAGTTGATGTTCGGTTTTGGGGTCGGGTGCGATTTTGATCGTGGTAGACGTGCAAATGGTGTCAAGTGTTTTGCGATGTAGGATAGAAGTGAGAGATCGTACTATGGTGTCGGTGGATTGACATTTATGGACACGAGGGGCAGTGTCGTAGACTTGAGGTTCCTTTTCAATGTCGCCAGGTTTGAAGGTTTGGACGCTGAACAGTCCTAAACTCAAGATGTGGATATCGAACAGTCGTGATTTCAAGGGCTGGACCTTGAACAGTCGTGCCATTCACTGTTGAATATGGGTTAGTTGTAACAACCGACAAATCAGGTGGTATGAAATGTGAACAAGACGGAATTGAACAGTGAAGCAAATTACGAAGTGGGTGGTATATACTGTATTTTACAAGGAGGTGAATCTGAACAGTGGAAGGAGAGGCGGCGGCCCCTTCTAGGGACACCGAGAAGCCGTTCAGCGCGTGGATTGTGTAATTTTCACGAACGATGTAACAAGAAAATTTTATGAATAATACGTGGACAGGTAGCATGATTTCATATTATAGTTAAGATCAATGCCCTAATAGTTCAATGTTCCATGACCGTGATAACCCCTCAACTCCAAGCCCTGATGCTTGTGCTTTCACCCTGTATTTTCGCCTGATTAAAACAGAAAAAGCCACTTCTTTACGGATAATGGCCTGTGAAATCCTTCGTAGTGAACCTGTTAAGTGAAGTTAGCGACTGTGAGGTGGCAGAGGGAAGATCTGGACGTGGGTGGTACTTACAAGACTTGATTGCATCGGTGTGCTCAGATTTTCTTTACTGAAAGCGGGGAGGGACTGGAGAGAGGTTAGCAAAAGTTTGATGTTGCAAAGGTAGGAGCAGCTCGCCAACATACCTTCTTCGTTGTTTCCCTTTCCCTTTCCTTGCTCCTTGTTTGCCTCGTCATAAGTTGGGAGCGTCTCGGAAGGTGTGCAATCCAAGGTCATCTCTTCGGAGCTGGGGTTTTGGGTATAGACAGGAAGTTGCGGCTCGGGTTCGATGCGCCGACCGTTAACAACGTGGGTGGCGGGAGCGACGTGGGAGGGGCGGCTGGCTGCACTTCTGGCTGAGTGGTTGGTGTATGTTTGATCGAAGAAAGCGAGGAGGTGGTCGACTCCATTCGATAAGTCGACGTCGAGGCCCTGATCGTTGACCGTCTCGTATATGACTTCGGCGTTTTCGCGGCGCAGTGTAGGAGGTTGGTTGTTGGCCCTAGGGCGAGAGCGGCGAGCAGTTGTGCGTGTGAAAGGCATTTTG
Organism: Neurospora sp. CHS-2018b; assembly: GCA_009806015.1. Classification (NCBI taxonomy): domain Eukaryota; kingdom Fungi; phylum Ascomycota; class Sordariomycetes; order Sordariales; family Sordariaceae; genus Neurospora; species Neurospora sp. CHS-2018b. The sequence continues at coordinate 292,064 of RAOV01000015.1, read as the reverse complement.
GTGGGTGTTCGGAAAGACTTGTGCGGTGCGTTTGTGTGATGGGTTTGATGTGTGCAAGTGTGCGCGCGGTTGTTGTGAGAAAAGAGAAGATCGCAGTTGGTCCCATCGTGTCGACGGTTTTATGGACGTCCTTGAAGTTCAAGGTTCTGGTTCATTTTCCACGTTCGCCAGGTTTGAACACTGAGTACCTCACTGAACAGCGCTGCCATTCGTATTAATGACAGTTTATTCAGGTTCCCAACGTCACTACGGTTTTGAGGTTGTGGTCTCCAGAGTAACGGCTCCATAGCAGAAACCTTGCACAGATCGAGGAGTAAGTCTTCGGTACAGGTACCAAGCTACGTTACAGGTAAAATAACACCCATTCAGGACCTTTCCGAGAATTTATCTTTGACTCTACCAAATTGGAAGTAGACATTAGGCGTTAGTGAAAAGATATCATCGAGTGTCTTGTGTGGTGGAGGGTATGTGTAGATGTGGGCTGCGTGCAGGTAATCTTTCCACCAAGAACGGGTAAGGTAGGTTCACGACGACCGTGTTAATGCACATAATAAGCAAATATTGTTTCAAGTCACAGCACGTTGCCTAGAAGCGTCCAATTTTCGGCAATGGTTGCAAACGAATGGGAGAGAAGCGAATAACGAATTACGTTGACGAAAAGAGGCTGCAGTTGCTCCTTGAGTTAACTATACTTGAAGTTAAACCCTGTCCAGCGGATGATGTACCCATGACCCATCTATCTCGTGCCATTGCTTTATCAAAGACGTTTTTTCCTCACAATCGGATGATGCAGAATTGCAATATCAGTCATCTTTGAGGCTTGTGTCCTTCTGCCTCGAGGGATCTTTGTTTGCTTCATACTTCAGATTCTAGGCTACAGTCAGTATAAGATCGTCATCAGATGTAATGCTACAACAGATCCAATAGCAGCTAGTAGACGTACCTCCAGGTGCTGAGCCCTTGTTTTTGCCTTGTGACTTGCTTTCATCTTCATCCTTCTCCGCCTCAGAGTACTCGGGAAGCACCTCCGACTGCTTCGAGGGCGAGATATCGACAGTCGTCTCACCGACGCCAGGAAGCTTCGTGTAAAGAGGAAGTGTATCTACTTCCGCGGGATCCCTACGCCGAGAAGCCCTCGCAGGATAGGGGGGGTTGGGCATGTGGGAACGAACTAGCGAGGGACAAGAAGTTAGAACACCACGGTCTATTGAGCAATTGAGGGGAAGATTGAACGTACCACGACGGGGACGTTGGACTGGTTCACCAAAAAGACTTCTGAGAATGTCATTTACCTGGTCAGTGTGAATGCCGAAGTCAACAACCTGCCAGTCTACGCGGTCGATAACTGTCTCGTGGATAACCGCGTCTTGTCGGCGGAGCGAGGGAGGTGGGTTGTTGGTGGCTTGTCTGGAGCGACGAGCGTTCGTTCTTTCGGCAGGCATCTTTGCTTTTGTAGAAGAGTCTTTGCTTGTTGGTGACGAGATATGATCTTTTTACGATGTCTGGTGCGCAAATGTGTGTGCAGTACCATAGCGGGAAATCCCCCAAGGCATCTAGGCTAGTAAGGGGGTATCTAGCCTAGGTTTTTTGCCTAGCCTAGGCCTCACACCTAGGCAAGTTGAAATACCTAGCCTAGTTGGTTGAGGAAAGCTTCTCATTGGTCAAACTAGGTGTACGCTATAAATAGTCGCTGAAGGCTTTCAAGTTCAGCGCATTGCTTCAGTGCCTTAATTCAAAGTGACGATGCTTCTTTCCGAAAGTTCATTTGCCCCCCCAAAAACCAACCACTCTATATCAAAGGAAAGAACGGACGCCGCATTCAATCAATTAGGCCAGTGGCTCAATGGTTCTTATCGTCGCTCTCACTCTTGGGATTGTCAGTTCGATTCCAATTGGTGACAGTTTTTTTCGCGCGAAAAGTTTCGCGCGGAAGTGTGAATGCCCTCATCCGATTCCGGACTTCGAAGTCGAAGTTCTAAGACCATTACAAAGTCCACTAAAGACTACCGCTAACCAAGACCCTTATAGCGACCTTCCAGAAGGTCGTTATAGGGGTCTTTGGCTTTTGCCATTTTGCACCCAAATCCGACCAATCAGAGGCCTCCATTGAGCAACTAGGCTAGGTCTCACGCCTAGGCTAGGCCCACTATCTGGTATAGATTCTGAACCTAGGCTAGAGGGGGGACCTCTAGGCTAGAAACCTTCCTCATACTCCCAGTACGGTAGTTATGAGAGAAAAACGAAAATCGTCGCTGGTCCTATGGTGTCGACGGTTTTATGGACGTCCGCGAGGAGTAAAGGTTTCAGATTTGAATTCACTTTCTAAAGTTGCCACCTTTGAACACTGGACTAAAATGAAACTGAACAGTCCCCCCATTCACTGGTATAGTAGTACACTCAGAAACCTTGATCGACATAATTCCCGAGCAACCAGACCGGTGGCTTCAAGTAATTAAAGGTAGCGAAGATGTTGAGTTCTGACAAGTATGGGCATATCATGTCACAGGGCATTGCTAAAGAACGCATTTAGGAATGGAAATAAATAAGTGGGATAACAACGACATATCAATTGGGTGCGTCTAGCTTGATGACCTAAAGCCCTCAGGAGCTGCTAGCTACCTGTACCTTATCTAGTCCTATGACTTCTCCGGTACCTGATCTCGATGATATCCTCCCTACCCCAACTCATGTCTAATAGATACGTCCCCTTTACAATCCTCGCAGCGCACAACCATGATAATATCGTTGCCCATTGTACCTGTGTTGCTTGGTCAGCGGCTGATACACCAATAAGAAGGCATCCTGTGAGAGTGGGATTTAGACTTACACGACATTATGGCGTCGGGTAACATGGCCTCCTAAATGGCAGGATTTCCTAGAGTAGGCTGAGCTCGTTTAGCTGGATCAACAAGCTCGAGACGCTGTCTCGAGTGACCTAAGAAGTGGTAGAGGTAAGTATGGGTTTGACGTCCTAGAGTGAGGATATGACAGAGTCGGGGGCATTCTCTAAACGTACCTGCATCTTTATCCCTAGGATCCTTCTCTTCACAACCCTACGACCTAGGTCCCGCTCTTTGCGTTTCCTTTTCCTCCCCGCAACCACATCATCCGTGGGCACAACATCATGGTAGTTTGGAAGCTGCTCCAATGGCGAGAGCTTAACCGTCATCTCATCGGCTGATGGCAGCTTGGTGTATAGCGGAAGTGGATCGAATACTTCCTCTTCGAGGGTCAGAAAGTCGAAACCAGGAGCGTTGCGGGCATGACGTGCATGACGGGCGTAACGGCGTGGAGCTGGCAAGCGACATAAGGTTAGTTATGACTATTGAGCGATGGAGAGGAGGATCAAACGTACCAAGGCCAGCAAGGCGGGCGAGTTGAGGTGGCAATTCGTAGACACCCTCTCTAAGCTGCATGGCTACTTGAAGGAGCTGGGGCGTGTCTAGCGAATTTACGTGAGCTCGTACTGCGTTTTCAACGTCTTGGCGGGGAATCGCCCCTTCAAGGGGCGGGGGGTTGTTGGGGTTGTATTGCGGAAGCTGGCGAGTGCTGGGTCCTGCGGAAGGCATTTTGCTGTTGTGTTGAGGTGTTTGTGATGGTGTTGTATGGTATGATGGGGTTGGGTCTGTTTGTGCAAGAATGCGTGTTGCTTGTGCGAGAAAGTAGGAAGAGATTGGGACGACTCCTATGCTGTCGACGACTTTAAATATGCCAAGAGATTTCGACGTTCGCTATCCAAGGTTCCACGTTCGCTTCCTACATGGTCGCGAGATCTGAACACTTGAACACCGAACAGCCCTTACGCTCAAGGTCCAGGTTGAATGTCCACGGCGTTCGTGCGCTATGAGCTCTAAGTGTGTTAAGTTCTACCTTGCTGTTCACTCTTCTGCAATATGGCAATAGGTGACCGATGGCTTTGGCTGTAGTGGTGAGGTATCAAGGGAGTATCAGCGTGTCACTGAAGAAGAGGTCGGAAGGGCGGAGGAACCTCAAGGCATTGGAGGAAACATTTGGGTGGATAGTTGTAACAAGAAACAAGGGTTTAGAAAAGTGAAATATAGATCGTCACTTGAGATCCGACAAAACATCCGGGATAGCAACAACTTATTGCCTGTATTCCACGACATCCTTCATGTCCCATTGTTCCGATTGCTCTGTCCGAAAGGTGCCTGACATGTCCCAACCTACGGCAGCCACTCAGCCGCACCGCTCGATATTCCAGACCGACCACAAGGAGATAAGTGCCGTTGTCACGCAACTGTATTGATTATATCTATACGATGAGACTCCACTGGAACTAACTTACAGTACCTCTTCCAAACCGGCCATGGATCGGATTGCCAAGCTTGGCTTCGCAGACCAGGAGAAGGGTCGTGCCGGTCTTATTATGTTCTTCTGATGCGTGACTATCCTGTTCTTCCTCCAAAGCAGTAAAAGGATTCCAAATCCCTGTTACAAACCAAACTGCAAGACGTGTGTATAGAGGTAGTTAGCTGTCGACGAAAAATATGTCTCTGTTCCATGGCCAACTTACTTATGATACCACTTGCTGTACTTTCCACACACACCTACAGGTAGTAGAGGTAGGCACCTCTGTCATCTACGCCCACGGTCAGCCCCGTCAAGATTACCCCAGACGTAACGGCAACCAGGACAGTCGCAATAGCCCGGCCAATCACGGTGTCCATAGAACCATGCCTCTCTCGATGTGGGTGCGGGTACCCTTATTCTGCTAGTGCGATCCTCAACAACGGAGACGCCTAGAGCAGTAGGTATTGAGATAGTCTGGTCGTGTTCATGTTGTCTTCTTTCTCTCCTCGGGTTGTTAACAGCAGGTGTGTTCTCGGAGGAAGCGGGGCTTCCAACGGCCTGTTGCTGGGGTCTTTGTTCTCGTCTGAGTTCCTGCTGCAGAGCGTCGATGCTTAGGTTCAACCTGGAAAGACGGCGAGAGAGATCTGAAGGAGATGCAGCTCGATGTCTGGGGTCACCTCTGGGGCTTATGAGGGGTGAAGCCTGCCACGTGCTGGTAGGTTCTGATTGGATCGAGGCATCCCTCGAGCTAGGTAGGACTCTGATTGGAATCGGAATGACCGTCGTGTCATCCGTGATAGGAATCCGGATGGTTGCGGTTGCTGCTCTACTTTCGGGATCGAGTTTCGTGCGGTCCAACTCTCGCTGGCGTTGAGACAGGCTCCTCCTTGAAAGCGGAAGGCCCATATCAGTTGTGGCGAAAGAGAAGCTGTGTGGACTGGGAGGAAATCGGGCAATGGTGAGCAGTATAAACAATACCTCTAGAACAAGTAAAACGAAAGTTGTGGTTGAGTGGAAGGATCGCGGTTTGGAGGTCTTCCGACCGGGTGAGACGAAGGAGAGCATTGATTGGGGGGAGGGGGAAAATGCTTGATTGATGGCTTGGTTGAAAGGATGAAGAAAGGGGGAAGAAGACAAGGGTCTTCGGGGGGCTACGCTAGGTATAAATACTGGTACGTTGAGGGAATCTGTCCTTCGACGGAGATTGTGCCGCTGCGGGCCGTACATACTCACTGCATGTTTTGAGGCAGTCGGACTATGCCCGCTGTTGATGAAACTGCATGAGATTGTCGCCATTCCAAACTTTGACCATGTGAAACAATGCAAGGCAAACCTGAAAAATGATGGGCAAAACAGGTGGAGGTGATCGAAAATTGACAGAAGGAAAGAGGGAGAATTCTCCGTGGTACGGAATGAACACAGTTGTCTGTACAAAACTTGCATTTGGGTTGGTCACGACTGACACAAATATCACTTAATTCGAATGGCGTTCGTTCTTTCTCTTCATTGCAAAAACTCAAAGTAAGCGTCGCTGCCTATGGGTATATCCATCCTCGCCCTTGACTGCCGACCAACTCCTGACTCCTGTGAACTTTCCAGACCAGCCCATCAAAGCATCAGACTCCTGCTTCCGATCCTGCCCGCTACCCGTATCTTGACCCTATCCGATCTCAACGCCATGAACCTGCCCACTGACAACGCCGAAACCCCCATCAACAACAAACCCGGAGTCCCATCAAAACCTGAACCCTTTCCCACCCACACCTGGCCAATCTCCTTTTAGCCGGGCCCTCATCCTCCACCTAGTATCCAGACCTTCCGTTCCGCATCTGGGGCGAGCGACCAGGGGAGCGGCTTCCACTGCTCCTGCTTGACTGGCTCCTTGTGCCTTGACTCGACATGCTTGATTGTCCCAGCCTCTGCCGACGAGGACCTCGGATCGTCGCGTCCGACGGCCGTGGTAGAGGAAGACGACGCGAAGGAGGAATAGTTTGTCCTTCCATTCCCCTCACCTGGACCACCGGGCCCCGCTCCTCGTCCACGGTGACCTGGACGAATCTCTCGCGGCCACTGCTTGCCTGTCGCACTTGCTGTCTTGGGCCGGCTAGGGATGGGCCTGCCTCTGTCTGCGGCTGGGGTCGATGGGATTGAGAAGGCGGAGGCGAAGACTGTGCAGGGCGAGGAGGGGTGCTGGCCGCCTCGATCTCGGGGGTGGACCAGTCGACATCAGGAGTGCCGTAGTCCGGGAGGCGGAGTTCTTCCTCGTCGGAAGGGGTGGCCAACTCGCTGGAGTTGAACCTGGTGCGACTGTATCTGGACAAAGCGGCACTTGCCGCCGCGTCACTCTCTTCGTCCTCTGTCGACGGGATAGGAGCTTCAAAGCGGGGAGGGGGAGCTGGGCGACGCTGTGCCTCGACTTCGAGGGCGCGGCGAGTCAGGTCGATAGGGCGCATTTGGGTTCCTGTTGCAGCCGCTGAGGGGGTTTGGGAGGAAAGCCGCTGGGCATCTTCGCGACGGAGAGTAGGGGGAGGAGCGCCGGACCTTGCGCGGCGCGGGTCAGGTTGTGACTGCTGGGCGGCCGCTTGGCTTTCGGCCTGACGGCGAAGGGCCTCGCTTGAGGGAGATTTGTAGAATGGGAGTCCCATGGTGATATTTGTTGTCGTGTAGAGGTATATAAGGTGGGTGGAGTGTGTGCGAAAGGCTCGTCAAAAGATTTTAAGGTTGCTTTTGTTAATCTTCCTGAGTTGAGTGGTGGAAGGAGAAAGAGAAGGATTTCGATCAAGGAGGAGGGGTATAAATACTCAAGAGGTGACCCACTACGACGAGCTCCCGATCTCAGGTGAATGGGTTAGGGACTTCACTAAAATCTTTTTCAGACGACATGGACAATAGGAAGAAGACGGATGAAACACAAACAGCTTCAAGCATATTCACGAGACTTTCTCGTCTGAAGTTGAGTAGCAGAATCGACGGGCCATTATTCTCCTGAGGCCGTCAAGTTCACAGTGAAGCATGTCCCAAACGAAACTTTGTGATCCACTGCAGATTGGTCTGCTATTGTTCCTTGACTGGCATCACAGACTAGTGTCTTCATCTCATCTTACCTCCCTCCACCTTCCTGAAAGTCCAGACCCTCGCCATACCAGTTGCTATAGCTGACAATACCGCGAGCAGCCCGTTAAGTGACGGCGGCAATCTTCTCGTGGCTTGGTTGTTCTTGCAGCAAATTCAAAGCAGAAGCTTGCCGTTCACAACCACACGAAACGGTTCTGGCAGATGGAACAGATCTTTCCCGAGCGAGGGACCAGCCTGTGAATAGTACAGTAAACGCTCCAGTCGGGACGAGGCGGATTCCGTCCTTCCTGTGACGCGATAGTGTGTCCACAGAACCCAGTGGAAGCCATCCATCCGTTCCTCCCTCTCGGTTCTGAGTCCCAGTTCGTGCAGTTGAATCGCCATTACTACGTTCATCCTCTCCCTTATTCGGCCCCAAACCGCGTCACCCTCCCACATAAATGCTAGTTCCTCGAGGGTACGGTCCTTGGTCTCCGGAAATAAGAAGTATACGGTCAGTGCTTCGATGGCAATCCAGACGTGCCTTGGCCTGACTTCAATACAGCATACCCGCCCGTCTTTTGCTGATTGACAAGCCACACCTCCTCGCTCCTGTGGCGCGTGTTGTCTTCTGAGGTCCCGATGAGGAGAAATCAGAGTCCGGTTTGATTTCGTACGTATTTTGGCACCCAAGTCTCACCCGAATGCCTTCCTCTGTTTGCGGCGAGCAGTGCATTCTTATCCACCTGACGCTGGGTGCATCTCTGGCAGTGCTTTCCCGCACCATTGTCTGCTTCATGGTACCTCGACACCCTCACCCGTCTGGCTCTCACCGTGCCATTGTCTAGTGTCTACCGATCATGTCGAACACAGCGTCCGGCCGAGAGGGCCAGTACCACTCCAGGCTCAAGCGGAGACATTCGGATCCGTGCCCGGGAAAGTTCCCAAATGATGTTGACGGTTCGAACATCAGAGACGCGCATCAGCGTTACAAGCTACAAGAGATGGGCAAATTCGACTTTGTCACTGCTGCCAAGGCAGCCAATGCCCTTGGGATTTCTTGGAGCCTTCCCAACCATGTCACCAACAACATGGCCCACACGAGCGAAGGCCTGGGGGGCAGTGAATAGGGCTTGGACTGCCGGGTGAGGTCAAGCAGTTGCTCCTGGCCACCAGGAAGGGCCAGTCCGAGCCGGCCTTGCCCAAGTCTACCCCCAAGAAGACGGCAGGCAAGAAAGAGAAGGGATATCCCTTTAAATGCCTCCGCCTGCCCTGACTCTTCGTGCTCCTTCGTTGACCAGTAAATGTACAGATCCCGCAATTGATTGCACAGTCGATCTTGGGCGATCGACTGGGCTTGGGTGTTTGGGTGCTGCAGTAGAGCACAGTACCTTCGAATGCCGACGGTTCGGTCGTTCTCCCCCATCCATCTAAGGAGAAAGTTGAGGTCCGATTCATCATGTTTGAGTCTTGCGATAGACTTAGGACGGGATATCCCTCGCTGGTGGGGTGCCAGAATGCGTTCAAGAAAGAGGTGGCGCGCTCCTGCAAGATCATCTGCTCGACCTCCTGACGAGGAATGCCAGCGACACCAACCGCAACGTCAGACCGGGCGCCGATACCGTGAACAGCCGCAGCCGCGCCGGGGATCTGAGCCAGATCAGTCAGGCCCATGACAGCGAGGGATCCAGCGATGGTGCCGTTGAAGTCATCACTGATGTTCGCCAAGCGAGTAACCATGATACGAGCACGAGCGGGAACCTTGGTGATCCAGTTGGTGCCACGAATGGCATCGGGGTCGTCAGCAGCGACACGGGTGAACTCAGCCAAGGCCTTGGCCAGCTCAGTCTTGACCTTGCGGAGGTAGTTGGTCTACGCGAAAGACTGGTTAGGCTTGGGGGCCTGTGCTGTGTATGAGGGATCGCTTGCCTGGGAGTTTGAGACACTGCGTAGCATGGTTGAGTAATTTGTGATGGATACTCCATGTGGTACACTCGACAGCCGGGTACAAGCGAAGCAAGAAGGAATGGGGTGCTCATGAAGAGTAGAAATAAATGTTTAGTTACGTCTCCCCAGCGGCCCAGCCTGCCTGGCTCATTAGGTCCTTGCTCCCGCTCCGACAGTCTCCGCTGCGTCATGAAACTCCGGCGCGATGGCGCCTGCCCTCGCCGCATCAACCTCTGTGAGCTCTCGCAAGATCTCATAGGCTTGATTCAATAGCTTGAAGACGTTGTATACTGTGCGGAGGGCCCTCATAGCGTCCTGTACGGCCACAACAGCGTTGTCTGCAATCCGACTGGGCTGGACTGGGTGGCTCGTGCTGGCCGAAGAGATCGCCGCCAGCTGCTCTTGTACCAGCATTCAAAACAGAGCATTTATCTCCCAGCATACATCCAAGCGTAGCATCCGAGCAGGTTCCATGGTCGCGAATCTGCCTGATGAGGATATCAACTTAGGGTTAGGTAGGAAGGGTGAGGACTGCGTAGTGGTTCAGACAGTCCGTTGTGACCAGCTTCTGAGTGGTGGTAAACGGGGACTCTCCATGCTTATGGGGCTGGATGAATATGCGTTCAGGAATTGCACTGTGAAATAACTTGACAGAATGATAGGGAAATAAAGGAGGAAGTATATAGATCAACGGGGTTCCTTGCCATTCGCGCCACACTCTAAAACGCGCTGCTGGAGCTGGAAGCTCATTCGACGTAGTTTGGGAGTCGCCCACCACCTCTTCACGCCTCCGTTCTTGGTGAGCATGGTTACGACTTGCCGAAACGGAATGCGGGTAGCTGGGGGGATTCTCCAAGGTGTCGCGGTTGAAGCCAATTGTAGCTTCTCCAGCGGTAGGGCGAAAGGTGTAGGGGGGCGCCTCTGTTCGATCGCTGTCTACCTGGTGCTCCGGGCAGGTTGGCGGGAAGAACTGTGGGAAAAGCTCTGCTGCTGTTATGACTCGGGCTTCATTGATACGGTCTGGACGGCGTGGATCTGGCATATTTTGGGATGTTTTTTGGGGCGAAGTTACTATGTTGGTGGTCGACTTTGAACCATTTTGGTGGAGGGGATGGCGGAAGGTGGACCGAGGAATAGGTGAGGCGGCTGCCGGTGAGGCAGTAGATCTGTCGCTTTATACAAAATCTGGTCAGTCATATTTCCATGATTGATTGCCAGTCGCGTTGGAGGTCCGACATGATGACTCCTTGATCTTACCACTCACCTTCTGTTTCCTGCTTGTATGTCCATAGCCGTGATAAACAAGCCCATTGTCAAATTTCTCTTTGTCAATACACCAGGTAGTCATTCCATGTGACTCGCCTCTACTATCTTCCATCCTGCTGTTTTCTTCCTACTTCCAGGAGGCTGTTGACATCAAACAAGATCCAACCAAGCTCAACAACCTTGGCGAATCCTTGGTCACGTATACTCCGTCTTCGTCGCAGGTGGTAGGTATACAGATGTAGGATAAGTGTTTCCCTTGTCTTCGAGTCTCGAACAAACTGTGGCAATGTTCTCCAGTCTTTACGGTGCGACAGACCGATCGATTGTTGACCACAGTACTGCAAAAGCTACCGGGCTCTACTTCTATCCCCAAGTCAGCAAAATGGTTATTGCCTTTTTGTCCACGCTGAAGATGCTTACCGCTCCCAGTCAGATCCGAGATAATGTACTGTTGCGACAGCAGTATCGTGAAGTCAATCCTCTCGCCCTGTGCCACCCTTTTTGTCTTTTTCGTGGAAGTCGCTGGTTCCATCAACCCGTTTGGGGTTCGCCGTGGGCTCGCTATCGGGGCCGTAGCTATGTCGCTCGAGGAAGAAGACGGGCTTCCCGAAAAGCTCATCTTCGGCCTTGATCTGGCTATGTTGTCGATTGATCGGTCGGGATTCGGTGGCTGGGTCTTCGGGAATGGTCGTGGATGGGAACGCATTGGGTGTCTCCAAGGGCGGTCGAACGAGGCGCGTTTTCTGACGGAAGACATGCGACGTCGCGATTCTCTGGGTACTGTAGTTGCGCGCTTTCCCCATTGTCGGGGCAGAGGTTGAACGAGCTTTTTCTTTGGTGGTGCAGTGATCAAAGCAGGCGCAAGCGGTTCAGGTTGTCCTCGGGCGACAGAAAGGCAGTTGCGCCGGGCAATGGGTTCTGTTGTCGTGCGGACAAAAGATGCGACGGACATCGCCCCTTCCCGACATGCAATCATGCATCTCCCGACACAGGACCTGTACCATTGCTCGGCCGGCAATCATCCACCCGATCTGAAAGATTGCCGCCGTCCAGTAACGAGGTCCAAGCCCAGGGAGATTTTGCTCCATTTTCGCACTCGACACAGTTAACTCGGCCTTCGATGACCCAAGTCGAAAACACCCCGCCATGACGAGAATCGATAACCATCTGTATCATAGGTAAGTATCTCCCCAATTCAAGACACCACAGCTGTCCGAGGTTGTCGCGATGGTGTATTGGCGCCGCGTAACAAATGATATGCGCTCGAGTGCGTCGCAGACAGAAGAAAAGCAGCTAACGTTTTGGGATCTTGACTCCAGGTACGAGCCGAGCGAACCGCATGACATCTTGTCCCTATCATACCTCCTGCCTCCTGGTCTTGTTATCTTCAAGCCTCTGGAACAATCGCCATAAGTCGCGCGCGGCTGATGAGAGGGACCAAGTTGAGACTTCCAGTCCCAGGAGTACATGGCAGACATGCGTCCTTCGCTTCTTGTCCGTCTCGAGCCATTGCTCCCACATGCGGCGTTGTGGTTGAGGAGACTGAACAGCGTGATGACTGCCTCGAGAGCCTTGTCAATTGCAGATGGCTCGGCGTCTCGTTTGGAATACACTCGAGTGGGCTACACTCAAGTGGGACACTCGCGAACGTGTGGCTCAAGCCTTCTCCCCCCCATCCTTCGTCAAGCCGCCCTGTTCACCCAAGCTACCCGATTCCTACAACGACGTCGTGGTTATTGCCCAGTTGTCCAGGACCCATACTAGGGTACGGGTTCCCAAGACTATACCGCGGCCACCTCGTCTTGCGCAATATCCGAATGGCTTCTCTCTGTCCTGGATGTCTTCGACAACCAGTCGACGGACAGTCTAAGGGGTGGTTATTGCTCCCTGGGGTTGTATGCCACAGGGACATGACTGCAGGTTGGATTTCGAGTCTCTAGCCATGACAAGATCTCCCTTGAAAATGACGGACAGAAGCGCTCCTTCATTGACACATTTGGACTGGATAACAGACAGGGAGACAAGACACAGAGCACTGGCCAAGGTCATTGCCGGAACGGGCATCAGACGGTCAGTGATGACCCCGAACATAACTGCTCATGACTTTATACAGTCACCCGCCTGTGATTGTTCAACCTTTGTCATCTGCATCCACAAGAACGTTTCCCAAGCGCTTGCTGCTTGCAAATGCGTTATGTTTTCTTGAGTTCACGGATGACACACTCCATCCTCACCCTCATCCCACGAAACACCAGCGGCGATCTTCTTCTCTTCCATGAGCGCAGCTTCAGACCGGCGAGCCATTCCAAACTTCCAAACTCCAGAACCCGAAGCATCGATGACATCACCCAACCACACCCTCCTCTCGCAAGTTCGCAACACCAAGCCCCAAACAGGCAAACCGCCGTCCTCACTCACATCGCGTCGCCGGCCATCCCGGTTAAGAACCAGGATGCATTAGCACCTCCGATAGTGCACCTTCCGTCTTCTCCCCCCCGCGATTCGCTAACAAATCACCAAGACCGCTAGCAAGCGCTAGAACTCGGCCGGGCTCCCCCCAAAAACAACCACTGCAACCTAACAACAAAGTGCTGACATCCCGAAAGCCAAGCCGGCAAAGGCCTAGAGTAATAGTTGACGCGTTAAGTGTGACTTCGCACCAAACTTTTGATCGCGGGCTTAGATCCTGGTTAGGCAATGATGTTATTAGTGGGAGTATTTGCACCGGGTCTAGACGTCTCAAGAGAATATTGCTCATGATATAGAACGGAAAACAGAATGCAAGCCACAATGATGAAATAGATGCAGCGAAGGGAAAGAGGACGAGGAAATGCTTCCAAGGGTTGGGAAGGAGGGGACGATCTTCACATGCTTCTGAAGACAGAAAATTTCCGAGGTACAAAATTTCAGTTGTGACAGCGAATCAGGAAAGGAAGGAAGTCGCGCGGATGCAGGGTGTCGGGTCGTCGATGTGCAAGCCCGGAGCTGGGGCACAGGGGGCTCCACCGGGTGCCAAGACTTTGCGATAGCTTCAGTTGACTGCAGGGAAAGAATGACTGCAGGGAAAGAACGACTGCAGAGAAAGAGCAACGCAGCAGTCACAAGAGGAAGCAACGGACGAGCAAACAAATTGACTAGGAAAAGAGTGTGAACATGGGGGGACTGATTTTGGACATAAAGTAGCAAACTTGAACACGACAAGCAACAAGCGGACAGAAAAAGGTTTGACCAAATCATGCTTCATATGTACTTCGTACATCTACATATACTCGCGTCCTCTCATTCGTGTGCCATCGTACAGCATCGTACTTACACAACCAATCGTACAAGGGATGGCAACCGAAGTGTAAGCGCCAAAGGTATTTACCAGAAACCAAAAGTAAAAGCAAACCCAAAACGCCCATAACATGCATGCAATAACCACCATATGTGTTCCCCAATCCGTCGCTCACAACCCACCAAACGGTCCCTTCTCCGGCGCCGGCTGTCCAAACACCGGCTGCTACTGTCCACTTTGCTCCACCTTCTTCTCCTCCTCCCCATCTCCATCTCCCCCCTTCTCCTGCTCCTGCTCCTGCTCCTGCGACTGTCGTCCCTGCCCCGGCACCGGCCGTCCCCCAAACATAATCAACTCCTCCCCCTCCTTCTTCTCCTCCGCCCCGGCCTGCTCCGGATGCAGCGGCTTCAGCGCCTGATCCTCGACCCTCATCCTTTCCTTCATCTCCCTCTCCAACTCGTCTCTCCTCTTCTGCTCCTCCTCCGCCTTCCTCACCGCCTCGCCAAACTGCTCCAGCTTGATCGCCTGCTCCTGTTCTTTGAGTTGCTGCTCCCTCTGTTTCTCCAGCTCCATCCTCCTCCACTCTTTAAGTTTATTTTGTTCCTCGATGGAAAGAGACTTGTAAGCTTCGACGTCGTGATCCCATTTCGCGACGCAGGCCAGGTCCCAGTTGCACCGCTCGACCTCGCCGTACACGGGGTGTGCGTAGCGCGGGTGCTTGGAGGGCCAGTTGGACGCGTGGTAGTGGTGTTTTACGAGCGCCCCGCGGGCGTTGTGGTTGCCGGAGTCGGAGTGGCCCTGGCCGGCGGCGAAGGCTTCGACGTCTAATACCAAAACGCGGGAGACGACCTTGGATTCGTCCATGGCGTGGAAGGAGTCCCAGGTTATTTCCTTTTGTTGGCTACCAGAAGAAGAAGAGATGCGGTTCATTTCTTTCAGCAAAGCGATGGTGAATGCCGAGGGTCCCGTGCCGGAAATGACTTCGTCGAAGTCGAGTTGGAGTTCGGATAAGTGGACTTGTTGTTTTGCAGCGAGGGAGTTGAGCCAGGTCATGATGTTTTCTACCAAGTTGAGCATGACGGGCAAGCGAGGCTTGCACATGAAGGTCCATTGGCAGAAGGACATGCATTTGGATCCCAGGATCGGGTGGTCTTTGAATTCGGGCTGGTCGATCTCGATGCCGACTACCATGTCGATTTCCGACAAGGAGTCCCAGTAGCGTTCGGGCACGAAACGCTTGATGGGCCGGAGATCCTCGACGTCGATGTCGGCGTAGACGCCGCCCTCGGCGTACATGATGAGGTACCGGAGCAAGTCGGCTTTGATGATGGAGATGTTGACGGCCCGATAAAAGTCGATGATGTCCGGGCGGTTGATCCCCTGGGGACCGTATTGCTCTTCCACGTAGACCACGTCATTGTTATCGGTTAGCACTTCGTAGCGGTAGCCGGGGTTCTTGGTGGTCCAGGTCTTGGCGGTGTCGAGGTCGCGGGTGGCCATGTTGTAGGGGTCGACCTTCCAGGATTGCCAGATCTTCTTGGGGAAGCCATGGTCATCAGGCTGTTGGCCGTTTAGGGCTTTCTGTGTGGTCTGGTGGCTTATTATGCTGCTGGCGGAGGGGGATAATGTGAAGACGTGGGCGTTGAGCATGAAGAAAAAGAGGACGACGACGACGGCGTAGAGGGGGAGGGTCCGCCGAAGCTGTGTTGGGATCCGGTTCCTAAAGGCCCCCGTCCCCGTCTCGGACATCTGCCTCCACCTGACGGGTATACTGCCCAGACTGGGCGACAAGGGCGACATTGGAGATAAAGGTGGAGAGCTCATGACCGCAGGTTATAATAATAATCTGTGTCTGAGGGTATGACCTGTCCTGTATGTGGAATGCCCCGTATCCTTGGATGGATGAAGTTTCGGACACGGGTGGAGAGAATAGGAAGCAAGGAAGAACAAGGAAAACAAAACAAATCAAGGTCATAAAAGGGGTGAGGGATGAGGGAAGGACTGGGCATATCAAGGAAATGTTTCGGGTGGCCAGGTCCGGTCAGGGCGACAGGGGAGGAGAAGATGGTGAGGATGGTAGTGACCAGTAAGCGTGCTGAGGTAAATACAGGATTATCCCTAGTAAATACAAGGAATCCGGGCACAGCCATTTGCCTTGCATTTAATGGGGATCTTGCATTTGGGGGTGCCGGTGCACAGACCATCTTGGAGTCGCAACCTACTGTGATCGCGAGCTGACTATACTAAACAGTACATAGTGTTAGGGCCCGAAATCCCCTTTGCTAGTAAAAGAGTACCTCTATATATGCAAATCCGGCTCAGACGGTTTGCAATTTGCAGTTTGCAGTCTTACTATGGGAAAATAATTGCGGCACGAAGTTTCCTTGCATATAACGGCACTTTTGCATAAAGGGGGGTGGGGTTGTATATGCTAGGGACAATCCTGTATATACGCGGACATGACAAGGACTCTTGCACGGGTGTTCCCCCAAAATCTCCCCAAGAAATCTGGGGGGATCTGCTTCCCCATCTCTGCCAACCAAGGAGACAAGATTTTGGCAGATCCTTACTCATAGAGCGAGGTGACTGGAGCTTCGGGGATTACCACTGCTCCAGAATGGAGCTTCAGCGCGGGTGGCCGGAGCTTTCCACTTGCTGGAGATGGCGACTATCTCCCGACCACCTCTTCGCAAGCTCCACGCCTGTTGGGGTGATGGAAGCGAAGCTTTTTGCGGGAAGATGGAGTCCACGTTTATCAAGACGGGCCGGTGACATGTGGAACTGAGTGTTGATCTTTGGAGGCATCGGGGATGGCATCGGAGCTGAGAGAGGTGGCCATACCGCGACGGGTGAGGGCATTCCGGGCCTCTTCCTGCCGCTCGCCAACTTGGGCCTTTTTTGCTGGCCTGCTCATACAGCAAATAGATCACGTACTTGACAACGATCACTCGATCATACTCTGTCTCTGGCTGTCGAATCCAGACATGACAGTAGACAAAATCCTTCTATGGTTATTCCATGGACTGCTTGGTATAGGAGAGAAGACAGAGGAGTCAGACAGTCAGCACAGTGACCTTGTCCCCAACGACCAGCCTGGCCTCCACAAATGTGCCATCGGAGGTTGCTTCTGAATTCAGGAACGACTTGGCAGCGATCGTCAGTGGGCAATGGTCTCCCCGTATTAGGTTCTTCAATCCCCCCAGGCGAGAGACGATCTCGGCAGAAAGCGGTAGGTGTACCGTGTGTCGTCCTGGTCTTCGTCCACGTTATCGTAAGCCAGTGAGCATGAAGGAAGATTGAAGCTGCAGGCGGGAATGATACCCAGCAAATTGAAGCAACTGATTGGCTGGACCCGGTGCTAGAGGGTAACATCGGCGTGAACATCGCCGGAGCTCAATCACAAGCTTTTTTTCGGCTTTTTTTTCTTTCGTTCCCCTTTCTGTCACCCGCAAGGCGGCCGGCCAGACGCTGGTGTTAAACGAGACCATGGAAAAAGCCGCCATCTTGCTTTTGCTTTTCACTTTGGTGCCCCAGGTTCGGTGGTGTCGCCAGCGCCGGAGCAAATCCCGGTTTTCTGTACACCTCTGCATGGATATAACTTGTTGGCTTGGTGTGTTGCAGGAAACAGGGGCCAAATGTGTAAAAATTCTTGTCCTCATTTCCCCCGCATAGAACCCTGGCGTCCCCTGGTCTGGTCTCCATCTTGCAAGGGAGGAACTTGTTGAGACGAGGAACAACCCGCGCACTTCTCCAGATTTGAAGGCCTTCACCTCCGCTTTGCTCTCCACTTCC
Organism: Neurospora sp. CHS-2018b; assembly: GCA_009806015.1. Taxonomy (NCBI): domain Eukaryota; kingdom Fungi; phylum Ascomycota; class Sordariomycetes; order Sordariales; family Sordariaceae; genus Neurospora; species Neurospora sp. CHS-2018b. Next base: position 274,417 of record RAOV01000015.1, on the reverse strand, counting down.
TCCGCGCTTCCCCCGCATACCGTATTGCGTGACGTGCACTGATCAGTTCCCTCTTGAGCGGAGGAGTGACGACGACAGCAAGCAGTTCCTGATTGACAAACGCCAACCTCGGAGGAATTGGCCTTGAACCGAGGAAGTTTACATCTTGTTCTGTTTCGAACTTGTGATAGTTGAAAAGAAGAGGAATTTGCCGATGAGAACTTTTGTCACCTCAATTGTCCAGCCAAGAACTGCCCGGAGAAGCAAGCCACACACCCGCCACAAACAACCTCCCTCCTCAGCCCGCCAAGCAGCTCTCCAGCCACACAGCACCGAATTCGGACATGGCAACAAATTCCATTCGCCGGCTTCCATTTCTTAGCGGCTACTTTCCCCACTAAACGCAACCGTTCAGTGGATCAACCATGGATCGCGACAGGTGCTTTAACCCCCTGTAACGGCACGCCTTCAGTGGACTTGACAGGGGTCATCAACTGCCGCGAGAATTCCACAGTTGACCCCAATATTTCCTCGTCATTTGTTGACTTTGCGCATTACATCCAAGCCACCCACCAACCAGACCAACCACAACCTCAGCTCGGCGAGGTTTGTACGCGGCTTGGGTTCAGCTCCAGTCGCGTCTTGCTTCCCCTCCGTGTCCATGCCTAGCGATCTCGACCACGACCTCCTCGACACCTCCCTCGACCCCGAAAAGTGGCATGACAACCGGAACTCGTGTCGCTTCCCTCCTCTCCGGAAGCCCATCATCGCCATCATGACCGCCCTTACCATCCCCTCCTCGACGGCCTCGAGCCTCGTCAAGCGCCTTACAAACATCTTCGCGATCATGCCCAGCTTCGATGCGCCCGAAAAGCTGCGACCAACGGCCTACCTCGACGGCCTGCGTGGCTTCGCTGCCTTCCTCGTCTACTGGCACCACCACGAACTCTGGTCGCATGGCCTGATGCGCGACGCCATCTTCGAAAGAGGCTACGGTTTCGACGGCCAACACTACTTCAGCGCCCTCCCCTTTGTACGCAACTTCTTTGGTGGCGGTCACTATGCCGTCGCGACCTTCTTCGTCATCTCGGGCTACGTCCTCTCCGTCAAGCCCATGCGCCTGATCCACGCCGGCGAACAAGAGAAATTGGCCGATAACTTGGCATCCGCCCTGTTCCGACGATGGCTGCGTCTCTTCATGCCTCTGATCGCCACCACTTTCCTCTTCATGACCTCGTGGCATGCGTTTGGCATCTGGGTCGACTCGGCGAAACCGCAGTCCAACTACCACGACGAGTTCTGGTGGTGGTACGCAGAGGTCAAGAATTTCAGCTTCATCTACCACCTCGGCGGCGAGCCCTGGCTGAGCTACAACTTCCATCTGTGGTCCATCCCTGTGGAATTCAAGGGATCCATGGTCATCTACACCAGCTTGCTCGCCTTTTCGCGATGTACAAGAAAGGCTAGGCTATGGTGTCAGGTCGCCTTGATCTTCTACTTTGTCTACATCGTCGACGGAACCCACTACGCCCTCTTCAGTGCCGGCATGCTTCTCAACGATCTGGACTTGTTGGCTATGAAGGATGAGCTGCCCAACTTCCTCACTCAGCTCGAGCCATACGGCAAGCACATCTTCTACTCCCTCTTTGTACTCAGCTTCTACCTCGGAGGCGTGCCCGTTCACACCAAGGACATCAACGACCTGGCCAAGACTCCCGGGTGGTACTACCTATCATTCCTCAAGCCTCAGGCTGTCTACGATTACAAGTGGTTCTACCTGTTCTGGGCTGGTGTCTTCTTGGTGGTCTCAGTTCCACGCATCCCCTGGCTCAAGCGATTCTTTGAGACGCGCTTCTGCCAGTACCTGGGTCGCATCTCCTTTGCGCTTTACCTGGTCCATGGTCCTATTCTCTGGACCATTGGCGACAGACTCTACACGGCTGTTGGTTGGGGGAGGGAGCCTCAACTTACCATGCTGGCCAACTGGGTCAACAAGTTCCCCTTGCCCATGGCTGGACCCTTTGGTCTTGAGATAGCGTTCTTGCTGCCGCATATCATCCTCTTGCCATTGACCTTGTACGTCGCCGAGATCTCGACGAGGCTCTTTGACGAGCCCAGCGTTACCTTTCCCAACTGGCTCTACAAGCAGGTGTTGGGAAGTGGACAGCCTACTAGGTTACCTTGAATCACGAAAAAGTCATGTTTGTAACGCGTACGATATAATCAGGAAATGGGAGGAGTTAAGGATTTGATACCAGTCGCACATCTAGAACAGCGACCACAATAATGGATTGGATAGTTCACACGCATCTCGATTTCTCCTTCACATCACTGTAAACAACTGTCGCCCAAGAGCCTCCGAAGCCGGCGAGCTCTTTTACGACCGCCCGTGTAATACAAGCTGCACAGACAGCATCAAAATTTCCAGACTCCAAGTTTCGTTCTCATCATCACAAGTCCAATTACGACCATAGCGTCGCAACCCCAACCCCGACCCCTGACAAGATCGTCGCTTTTGAAGAATCCACACTCCCAGTGACGTCGATCGCATGCAGGAGTTAGCAAATCACAACAAGGAAGCTATTCCCACTTAGACCACTAACAGACGGAGGAACTTCCGGACGAGGCTAGTCAGATCATCAAGGTGCGGTTCAACTGTAACACCAATTATCTTTTTTCTTCCTCGGGCAACCAGCTCGGCATTTTTTTTCGGTCCAAGGCATATGACACGGGCATATGACACGGTCCCCCCACGAAGACGAAATTTTGGTGGTCCTCGCCATCGAGATGGGGGATGGGAAGGAAATTGGAAAAGATTGATTGGGTGGTGGCTACCTCTAGTGAAGAGCTCTAGAGGCGGGTGGAGGGATGATCTTATACAACAACAAGCTTTGGGATGAATAAGGTATCTTTTTTTTTTTTTTTTTCTGGTTCTTTTCCTGACTGTTGCCGAGGCCATCGTCGTCGACACGTGCTGGGGTTGTACCTATTCTGTGGAGCAGAGTTGGGGAACAGACAGGAAACCTGACCCCCTCCCCAACGGGTATCTGTATCCTCATTCCTCACAGGGCAAACGGGCACACGGGAGTGAACTCCAAAGATCACCACCACCGCCACGGAAGAATCACCACCTCACCAGCCTCCTCCTCTTCATACCTCCACAGATTCTCACCAAAAGATCAACCTTCAACCAAGCTTTTGCCAACCCCCGCTTGATCTGCACGTTGCTCCAAGTTCCACGTCTGGGGCATCTGGGGCACAGGCTGGGGAAGAAAGCAGGGTCTCCGCCACTACATACACTACATATCTCCATATCTCGAAGATGCAAGATCCAAACTCTGTCAGAGTCCATACCGCTTTTACTTACATATCCAAACCAGTTTTTTTTTCTAAAAGCGGGAGCTAAACTTGATATGGCAAGAAAACGTGCGCGATCCTAGTTGTCACTTGCATGCCATCTCGCCTTTCCTGGACTATCTAGAAAGAACCGGTTTGAACGAGTAAAAGCGGTACTCCATCCATCCAATCCACTCCAAAGGCTCGAGGCCCGGTGGCAGTTCCCGGTACTTCGTCAGAGAAACCGTCATTCGAGCATTCTGGCTCGGCTTGTAGGCTCAGTTTCACCTTTGTTGACATTTGAGGCTTTTTCATACAGTCCATTGTCACATATATCCATTGGAAGACGAAAAAAAAAGAAAAAAAGACACCAAATCACAACCAATCACCATGCTCGTCAGGGACCTGAGGCGTCTCTGCCTCATCATCGGTCCCTTCCTCTGCTTCTTCTTCATCACCCGCACCATCTGGGGTTTCCCTTCTCTAGCCGGGACCACCGGGACAAAAGTACTACTAAGCTCCATCCTCAGCGACACTTTTGGTGGTTCCGACGGCGGCAGCGGCTCATCATCAAGGAACCAAGTAGTGCCCTACCACGGCGGCAGCAGCAGTTCTTCGTCTTCATCCAAAGATGGCACCAAATCATCCTCATCCTCGGGAGCTTCAAACGGCGGCATCGCCCCGACGACGAGCCTCTTCCAACCTGACGACTCTAGTAAAGAAGAAGGCATAAACACGCACCAAACAATCTACTCAGTCTCCACCGCCAACGGCTCCTACTTCCGCATCCAATTCGCCGCCGAAGAAAACACCGTCCGAGCTTTCAATCCGAATATCATACCGCATCCTACTCGTCCGGGCGTTTTCGTTGTGGCGGCTCAGAAATTGAATGATGAGCCTCGAAAACCCACCAATAACACTACAGGTACCGGGAAAAGGAAGCCGTCGCAGCACGTAACAATGTCATCAGAACTGCACTGCCTCGCCTCATTCCACCCCTCTGCATCCAACCCCCAACAGCTTCGTTGTCTACCCGACTCATCCCCTAGTCCCCTGCCGATAGCAGCAACACCAGGAAACAACTGCGTCGGGCCCCTCTTGGGAGTTCTATCATTTAACGTCGGCCCGCACGATGCTCGCGTGTTCTACGGCGGCGATGGCAAGCCGTATACGATCTTTGGGAGTAACTCCCAGTTTACTTGCTTCGGGATGTGGATGCAGGATTTCAGGGTGTTGGTGGATTGGTGGGGGGCGGAGGTCGAGGCGTTTGGGGCTGGGGAGGGGTGGAGGGTTGCGGGGGAGTTGCAGAGGCCGCGGCCGATGTTGGATGCTGGTGATGGTAAGGGATCGGGGACGGTAATGCGAGCGGGGGTGAAGGGTAATGAGGAATTGAGAGCGGCTGGTGAGGATAAGGGGCTCAAAGAGAATGATGGTGCCGGTGAGGATAAACCGAAGATTGCGGAGGGATGGGGAGAGGTGGAGAAGAATTGGTTTGTCTTTTGGGCTCCCCCCCTCAGCTCCAGCTCCTCCTCTTCCCCCCCAGGGTCCTCCTCCGACTCCTCCTCAGGCTCCTCCTCCCCATCGTCCTCCCACCACAAACCCCAATCCCCCTCCCAACTCCAAACCTACATCCACTACGACTTCTTCCCCCACCGCTCCTTCGCCCTCCTCCACGACGACGGTTCCGCCACCCCAATCTCTTCCCTCCCCGGCACCTCCGCCTCCGCTCTCGCCCTCTCAGCCCAATCCGACGAGAAATGCCTTTCCCATTTCTTGCCTCCCCTGCCCCCCAACGAACCAGTCTCAATCCACCAATCCACCAACTCCCTGCGCTTAACCCTCTGCAAGCGCTCCGATCACTCTTGTCACCCGACAGAGGAAAACACCTTCATCCTGACGATCATCCAGTACAAGCGGTTTTACAACTTTCATTCGGAGTATGAACCCTACGTGGTTTTGTTTTCTCAGAAGGCGCCGGGGTTTGAGGTGTTTGGTGTCTCGAGAAAACCAATATGGATCGAGGGGCGGAAGCGATGGGGCGCTGGTGAATGGAAAAGTCAGCAAGGACGGGAGGGGCAGGAGCAGGAGGGAGAGAAAGGAGGAGGAGAAGGACAGGAAGGGCAGGAAAGAACGGAGATGTTTTATGTTACCAGCGTCAACTGGCGTGATTATCATGGTGAGGGGGACGGGGCGGGGTATCATGGTTATTTGGATGATGTTCTCATCATTGGGTTTGGAATTGAGGATAAGGAGTCGGGGGGCATTGATGTGTTGGCTGGGGAGTTGGTCAGGGGTGTCGGGCTTTGCTTGGAGGTTGTTGGCAAGGAACCTCAAGACGAGAAGACGACGGTTTCGGTGTCAGGTGGTGGTGGTGAGAAGCAAGTTGATACCGTTGGGCATGGAGTCTCCTCGCCTGCGAACGATGCCTCGCTGCCGGATCTTGGGCTGGGACCGCAAGGAGAGAATGTCCCTCCGCCACCGCCGACGCCGCAGCAGCCGATGGATTTGACCGGGTCTGATGGGTTCCCGGTTCAGGACATCCCGCAGGAGATCCCGACTGACTTTCCGGCTGACTTCCCGGCTGACTTCCCGAAAGATTTCCCCGCTGCTGATCCGGCTCCGGAACCGGCGCAAGCAGATTTCGGCTTGGGACCGGGAGTGCAACTGGACACTCCGCCTGCACAACCTCAGCCCGGGTCGCTCCTGCGAAAGAGGCGTCTAAGGCGCTTCAGCGGAATCTGATCGAATCGATTGCTTGATCGCACTTCCCATTTAGCTATGTTCCAGATCGTCGGAATTGCGGCGTCGGCCGTTGAACGTTCCTGCCGCAGACCGACAAACACCCAGATCGCAATCACTCAGTCGGGAAGGAGCATCCGGGACAAGACATTACCGGCGCCGAAGAAGCCACCGTCCCGAGACGACGGACACAGACACACAAACTTTGCTTCTTTTTGGGGACTGGGAATGACACACGGCGTTCACCTTGGCGTTCACTCAAGCTGCACAACATCACACCTTGACCATTACACCATTACACCCACACCTTTCTGCACCACACTTCCACACGATCGGTCCACGCCACCACCATCAGCCGGGCGTCTTCTCCGCACTGGAACCAAAACTTTCACACCACCACCACACCAACACTACCGCACCAACATTATCTGAAGGGAAAAGGTGGTGTAGGACATGGGCGGCCTTCAGCCAGCCTTCTGTTCTGTGTCTCCCACTCGCAATTGCGCGGTGACAGTCGCACACTTTACCCAACCCTCTTACACCGCACGCAACCACACAATGGCACACAAGACTACAAGGGCGATACAAAGTTGGTGTTTGGTGTTCATGTCGGACGCCGTCCGTCGTCGCCCATGGCCGAATGCATGCAGGTGTGGCAGTTTCTACATACGCCTACATACGGTCTGCAGCCAGATGCAAGGTGTGTGCAGGTGAGACACCGAGCCGTTGATACGGCGGACGCCTCTAATCTACCACGGGACTTGGCGTTGGAAAGTTCTTATCGTCAGGTGTTCAATATTCCCCTGCCGCTCATCAGGATTTCAGTTCTTCTCTGGATGTGGTCCGACTGTCATGATCCGTATCAAGGGATGAAGAAGACATGATGTCTGCCGGTCGATGTCTCTCGCTCGGTTCTCGGTTTGTCCGTCGTCTTCGCTTCTCCGCATTTTCCTTTCTTCATCCGCGACCGAAGCCGCGCAATCCAGCGTCGCCATGATCGCCCGGTACCAGGCAGCGAAAAATAGGATCTTTGTGTGTTTCAGTTTCGTTATCTCCGATGATGAACAGGGTGATTTCCTCGCTCCGTCAGTGGAAAGTTACTGTCAAGTCAAGCCGAGCACACGAACACATCCGCCACCAAGTCTCGGCCATCGTTTCTCGCGTCCTCCGTAGGACTCACCTCTCGTCCCCCATCACGCGGTCCGGCGACACAACCCAGCTGAAAACTTGTGCTTTCCAAGACGCAGGAACACCCCAATCCATCCTCGCAGTGGAGAAAGATAAGCGCATGTACGGCGCAGGTACATCTTGCCTCCATATGTTGCTTACGCTCCACTTCCAGTTCGGCTGCGATCTGCAAGGGGCAGTCCTACGCTTACGCAGTGGTCATGGTGGTCATCCTGAGGGCACCATCATGACCGTCATCCTCTCTGCTCACCTCTTCCTCACCTGGACACACCGATACCTTTTCGAAGTCACTGTGTCCGAGTCACTTTGTCACCACCAGTCTCGTCTCGTCATCCGTCATCCATCATCCAGCCACCTTCACGGCCTCACGGTGAACGCCGTGACTCGTGACTCGTGACAGCCTTTGCTCCAGTTCGTACTCGTGTGTACGGTGTGTCCGGTGTGTCCAGTGTGCCATGACCCCAAGGCTGGGTGGCTCGGCGCACATTGTGTCAGCAAGTGACGTTGCTCGCTACGGTGCGGCTGAAAGCCTAAAGGGCAAATGGAATGAGTATGACTGGATCACGGATGGGCCACAACAGGACCTTGTCGCGGGCTATGATGGTCTGGTCTGGTGGCGACCTTTTGTCGACGAGGTCTAGAAGTCTACCGCGCTCACTGCCTCTTGAAAGCATGCGTAATGTCGCTTGCCTTTTGGGATGGTGGTCCTTCTGGAGGATTCTCGGGACAGGACTTGAGGGAGTGGAAACGACGCAGCGTCAGAGGGCGGCGGAGAGTGGATTGATCAGACTCGTTCCCTCTGTTATCTGTGTGGTAGTAACTTATGATAGATTCGTTCCCTTGTCTGATTTTCCAAGTACTCATGTTGTGAATTTGTTGACTCACTCGTCTGAGATGGTAATCGCACGTGTTTTTCTTGATCGCTGTTTTGCTTCTGTGGTGTCCATTGTTGTGCAGGGTAAGTAACCATTTTGGCCTTTCCAAAAAAGAGTGGCACCAGTTGGATGCCAGGCCGTGGTGACTCAGGTTCTCGGGTCCTCGCTTCGTTACTTCCTCTCATCGGGACAAAGTTCAACAATGACATTGTCATTCCGTGTCCTTGCGGGATCCCGGAACATGGAGAGGAACATGCATTGTTTCGCGATACTTCTCGAAGCCGCGGATCTCGAACTGTCCCTTTTCAGTGTTCCAGGCTGCAAAGCGGCCTCTAGCTGAACCACTACCTCGCTTCATCTTATCTACTACACAAAACCGCCAAAAACGGCCCCCAAACTTCCCACCAAATCGCTGCCTGCGCCGCCTTCCTCACACCTTCTACGCCATTACGCCTTCCGCGCCGCATCGGCGCCGATAGCAATCACGCCTTTTGTCCATGCTCAATCTCAAGCTCAGTTGACACCTCGGCATCTCCTCCTGACTTCCAAGTCCTCCGCGATTCTACCGTTCGTGGGATGTGCATTCCACTCACCGTCGTCCCAAAAAGGAAATGCGGCGAGCGTATAAGTCATTGGACTTCCACTTGGCTAGAGCGGTGCTAGCGTAGGCGGCAGTGCTGCAAAACAGGGTCCTTACAGGGCGTGCAGGGTCTTTGCTAGTGGGGTAGGCGCAGGCGCGGGTGCCTGGGCGGTGCTGCTGCTGGGGTGTCAGGGTTTTGCAGGATGTGCAGGTGTTGCAGGTCACTAACAGAAATGTGTTGCAAGTCTAACCAAAATCTGTTACTGCCGGAGTGGGTTTGGTTTGGTGCGCACTGCTGCACGCGGGGAAAACTCCGTCGGCGATCTCCTCCGCTTCCCTTCTCCTCCGCCTGCACCTCGTGGGCTTCAGTGTCGTCATTGTCCAGGGAATGCGCAGCGAGACGTTAATGGTCAGTTGCTTATGAAATGCGCGATGGTGCGATATGGCCAAGGTTCATTGTTTTGGTTGATCTCTTCATGGATTCACGATTCGGTCGGTCGAATCCGTTTGAACAGTTCCGCCGATCGAATCGGCTACACCCGACGCCGCGAAGGCCCGAAAGTGCAAAACAATGCAAGCAATGAGGCGATGAAGTTTGAGATGCACATCATCCAAGACCCTTTTCCCTTTGGACGACAGGCATGGAAGGGCTTTGCACTTTGCACTTTTGGTCTTCAATTTGCCAGTAGAACCAGTAGAGACTCGTCGGTGCCTGCATCACCAGCTCTTCCTCGAACCAACCTCGACCAATGCCCTCCATTCGTCGCATTTGAGATCGCGCAATACGGTTTCTGTTTATCACTTTCCGGGTACGATGCCCATCACTCGTGAACAAGCAATAAGCGACGATACGATGCTTCCCTCCTCATCATAACTCAAAAGCCAAAGTAAAACGGGATACGACTTCATCTCTCCATCATAGGGCGGCGGCGGTGCCTGAAATGCCAAGACCTTCCCATTCCAGTCTGCTGACCCGCCTCCGGTGCTGCTGCATCACGAAGTAGCAACGACGATAGTGGGGAACCGTAACTTCCCGAATGGGAGGGACGATTGCAGTAGTTGCTGACTTGCATCAGTCGTGCAGAACTGCTCAAAGTATACAGTGTAAGAAACGGAGGAATCCAGGAGGCTGGTATGGGTGGCAGAGTAGGAGCCCTCACAGAATCTCACAGGGAGGTGGGGGCTATGCGGAGCGATAAGGCGTAAGTAAGCACGGCGTTGTACTGGGAGGTGAAGTGAGGGTTGGAGATGTGGGAATAGCTTCATGTTTTTGGATGCATATGAAGTGTGTTTTCTGGGAGTCGTGCGTGTTGGGGAGGGGAGAGGAACTGGAGAAATGGCAACAAGAAGTTGTGGGACAAAAAGTCACAGCAGCAAAAACGCAAAGCAAAATGGGAGAACAAAGTGATGCATCATTGCAAATGTCATGTTGTTGACTATCCTATCGTATCCCTAACAAAAGAGAAAAAAAAGTTCCTAGCTAAAGAAGCGAAAGTATGATCGTTGAAGCAATCGCAAACCCAAATGACGATGTGAAGCCCACGATGTCAAATCTTCCTAGTAATACAGTGGCACGACCTTTTGATCATGCCGTCGAAGCGAATTTTTTGTCGATTTGCATGTTTCCATTCATTGTCCTCGCTCCTCCCGACTTCCTCCCGTTCTCCATGGTACCGCTCAATAATAGAGGTGCCGGTCACCATCCCTAACCTCTCTCACCCTATGGCTTCCATGCCGTCCGGTGCTTCCACCATTATCCCGATCAAACCTGCTCCTCAACCGATCGTAATCGATTTCTCCCATCGACCCGGTGAGAGACGAAGAGACGTTGCTCTCCCTCTCCCTGTCCCGGCCGGAAGATCCCCTCAATCCCAAGCTCTCCACCGATCTTCTCAACTCCTCGACAGTCATGTCCACCTCCACTCCCTTTCCCTTGTTGGTGCGGTCCTTGCTGCGATCGTTGCTCTCCTCGCGGGCACCAGCGGGCTTCTTGAGGATGCCCTTGAGCTCAGGCTGGCTGGTGCCCTGCTCAGTGCTCGGCTTGTTAGAGCGGCTGGCGATCTCGGCGTTTTGCTGCTTGATCTTGGACTCGACTTCATCGGCGAAGCGGACGCCGACGGACGAGGCGCGCGAGCGAGATCCTCCAGAAGCGGTTCTCGGGCGGGGTGTACGGCCGGTTTCATCGTTGCGAGAAGAGACGCTGTTCCTCCGGCGGATCGAGTCCATGCCGCTGGGGCCGTTGGGGCTGGATCCGTAGCGGCCCGGGTTGTGGCTGGAGAGGGGAGGGCGAGAGGATGTAGGGATGCCGGTGGTGGCGGTGGTGGAAACGGCATCAGAGGACTTGAGAGCGCGACGACGTCGACGGTCTTCGTCGGTGGGGTTGGTCACGATAACATCGTAGCCGCGGTCGCTCTTGGAGTGTTCGCGGTAGGGAGTAGCGGGGCCACGCTTGGGGCTGGGGTCGCGCTCGTGAGGGGAGCGGCGACGAGTCTTATCCTCGTGAGGGACACCGAGGGTCTGCGTGAGCACGACGGAGGGACGTGTGTAAACATCCGACTTGTTCTTGCTGTCAGTTGGGCTGCTGCCATACTTGTAATTCGAGTAGTCGTCATTGTGTCTCGAGGAGCGCGAAGGCTCCGAGACCCGAGTGCCATGGAGGTAACCAGAGTCCCGCTTGCCTACGGGCGAAGGCTCCTTGGATTCGCGAGGTGTAGGCGGCAGATGGGCAGGCAGGTATCCGCTGTACCTGGGCTCGCTTCTGCTTGACGGGTAGTGCTTCCTAATCTCAGGAACAGCGCACAATCCGTCGGGCCTGCAGGCAAAGACGGTCTCATTGACAACCCGAGCGGAGGTGTCGTAGGTGATATCCTTGACACACATCTTGTCGTTGTTTTTAGTACCAGATGAGAAGGTTTCGGAAAATGCTAGATCTCTAGGAGATGGAGGAGCAAGTTGTCCTCGGTGGGAATGCGAGTGTGAGTATCGACGATGACGCTCAAACTCGGTGTCAAAGGTTGGTGATGGAAGAGGTGTTGGCAATGATGTAGTGTGTTTGTGATGATGTGAGGAGTCGTAGACTATGTTCTCAATTCGTACGTCCGGATACCGATCCATGAAGTCGATGTCAGTCGGCCGTGTCTGAGTTAAAGTTGTCCTTTGGGTACTGATGTCTCAAAGACATGGGAACATGCAACGACGGTCGTGGTTGGGTTTGGTGGTGACAACTTGTCGATGAGACGGGGTCTGATTCGGCGAGGTCACTGTAGTGTTGATGTTGTTGTTGTGTTGAGCTGTTGGATGGATCACCGGCCTTGGCCTGATGTGTGAATCTGTTTGGAGATGTTGTAACAGACTGTGACTGATGTGTTTGATGAAGGCGATGGTGAGCTGGTGAGGATCGAGGTCGGACCAAGTGGCGGGTGGTCTCTACTTATAAGGACTTCGGTGTGTGGTGAAGGTGAGCCGGAGTCTCGAGGGGTGTCATCAGCTTCCAGTTCGTGTAAGTGTATAGTGGGAAGCCTGGCCGTGTGGCGGCGTGTGCCACTCAAAGTCTCACACTGTCCGCAGTTCATGACCCATGTAACGAACTAGCGGGTGTAGCGAAGAGATGCCTCATAGGTTCACCTCGATCCACACCCCCTCCCCAGGCAGTAACTGATCATGCTTCAATAAGAATCCGGCGAATGCGACTGCCTCCAGGCCGCCAGTCGGCAAAAGAGTCACTTCTCTCTGCGAACTGGGGGTGGAAGTGGAGGGTCGGGGGTGTGGGCAGTACGAGGTGCATCGCCCCCGGCCAATCAATAACAACACAGCCTAGAAGGGCTGAGCTACCACATCGTGGTAACTCTTGTACCCGGGCGTTCTAGCGTGGCGCGCCTTTCCTCCTCCCCAGTTTTTGCTGGGATCATTTCAGGGTTCTTCGCTCCGGTGGAAATCCCTGAAGATGGGAGAAAGAAATCTTGGATGGAAGATAAACGACGACCGCAATAGGAAAAGGGTGGACATGGGAATAGTTACACCACACTGGTGATGTTGAAAGGACAGGGATGAAGAGCCAAGAGGGAGCCCAGACCAGGACCTCACAAGGCCCTGTGATCCCCTGTCATCTTTGGATTTTCCCAGGCTTCACCCCCACCATCACGACCCCTGGTTGCCCACCCCTCAACACCACCCTCGCTCCTCCCCGCAACCGTCCTACCGTCATTGTGGTGAAGGAGATGTTTGTGAATGTTGGCGCTGGCGGGACTGATGAAACTAGGGTTCCCTTCAGAGGCAACCCATTGGCTGTGCGAAGGATTCAATATTCTCGGGCCGGAAGGAGATGGTAAGAACGACAAAAGTTCACCACCGGAATGGCTGTTGGGATGACAAGGTCGCCAGGGAGACTTGCTGAGCCAACATCGAGTTGGTTGACACGGCTTATGCTTCACTCTCGATATGCAAAAGCCGGAAAAGCAGGTACAGTGCCGACATACTAGAACCGGAGTTTATCACCTGGTAGGACTTTTTCCATACTTTGGAGATCTTCTGACGACGACACTATCAGGCCATGGTTTTTGGTTCGGCGTCCTGACTCACTGGAGTCCACCGTTCGTGTCCTGAGTCCTCCACATTGCCCTATACGTACCGCGTGTGTAGGACTCGTTTTGAGGGTGTGACAGGGCAGACAGGGGTGAGGACGACCCTGTCGCATCAAGCGCCACAAGTGTTCGGCAGCCTGGATGGGCGGCCAGTCATCTCGACAAACCACATCTCGTTCCCCGCAACCACCAGCATGTCATCGCCATCTGCAAGTGATTAGCGGGAGTGAAAGCAGAGCCCGATTTGAGGACCGTGTTCGAGTAGACAATTGATTAGTGCAATAGGTGCGATTTGATCCAAGTGCAAAAGCAGGTACAGGGCAAACGTGCAGCGAACCATTGCTGGCGCCGCGGGGGTCTTGCATTCTTGGAGGGCCCGGCCTACTGCAAAGGTCTGGGGCTATGCTCTGCTGGATTGGTTCCAGCCCTAGAAGTGGGAGCGTTGAGAAGTGGGCGTTGCCAGCGTGGGAGGACTTGGCTGGGGCTGCCGTGGAGAACCTCAGGACACAGTGAGGGAGCTGAGCCTTTCCCGTTTGGGACAGGCTGCGCACTCTCACCAGCCTTGAATTTTGATCGTCAAGTCACTTGACGAGGACTGACTAGGTGATGTAATGAGCATATCGTTGACCTTGGTAAACGGTATTTTGTCTTGGTGGTATTCACCATGGGGTTACACCTCAGCCTCTATTCCAGAATGTCAGTTCCACGACAGTGTCAAAAGGGTCGCTAGAGTGGGCGTCTGCCAAACCGGCGTCTGCCAAGGCAACGTTGTGCCAGTTGCTTGATGGACCAAGCGCTGTGGCAGACGGTGCGAGAAGGAAGAGTGAGTCGGGGAAGTTGTATGTAGGAGTCTGGCGACGATGCCGTTCACGTTTCAGAACCAGCAAAAGGGGTACCAATCGAAGCGCTCGACGACCCGAAAGCATGTCCCTTTTTGGAAAGCACAAGATTCCCAGTGCTATCTTTGACGGCTCCATCTTGGCAGTTTTCGGCGACTTTTGCTGGTACTTTGGGCTGGTGCATGGGCTTGTCGTACAAGACGATAATGATGGTACAAACACGCCAGCAAGGCTGACTTTCGCTCCCAGATGAGGGTGTTGATCGGCCGTTCCAGGTGTAATGCTGGGCAGGGCATGGAATGATGTGGGCAGCGACAGAATTGCCTAGCCTTGTCCAAGAAGGTCCTTGATGTGAGTTCCTCAGCCGTATGACCAAGCTCTAGGCAGCATTACGGAGGAGAGGGGAAGTGTGATGACACGGGGATTTGTCAGTGTCAAATGCTGACCGAGATGAAGATGTGGTAGTGGATTGCGTGTGAGCTTCGTATGTCACGGCTGAAAGAGAGAAGAGACCAGCCCCTTGCATGCCTCTCCATTGTCCATCGGTCTCTGCTCGAAAACAAAGGAGTACGGAACGGTGCGCATCAATGGGATGGGGCTGGCCGCTCATGTTGGTCATTCCAGAAGCATCGCCTTCTTTCGGACCTCTTCTCGACCTTTTGTCGGATGCCATGATGGAGGCCAAAGGTACACCTTCTGGGTTAGGTGCAGGAGCTGACGAACTAGAAACAGGCAGGCGCCTATGTTCACCAGTCAGAATCCGGCTGGCAATTTGGAATCTGAAGCATGAAGGTTGAAACACCCAAGACTGCAGCAATGCAGGTCTGTAGCCGCGGACTCGGGAGGTCGTCTTCTCTGGTCTCATATCCTAGCAGCCATGCAAGGCGGTTGAACTTTTCCCGACCCGCATATAGAACGCCGTCGAGATCATACTTCAACGATAGACGGGACGCCGTCGAATCCTTCCGAATTGTCATTATGCAGGTTAACGACGTTGAAAGGCTCGAGAGAGGCAGCCGGGACATTGGAACTTTTCGAGTAGCGCGTCTATTGCGCTTACTCGCTTGGTCCGAGCATGGTCACCACCGGGGTTAGCCGCCAACAGTGGATGGTCGCAGTAGCAGTCGCGGTACGTAGCAAGCAGTCGTCTCGATTGGGAACGCCGCGGCGTGTCTTTATTGTCATATTCTTCGGGGTGTGAACGTAGGTGGCAGCCAACAAATTGTGTGCGGTACTGCGCCGCGGTCTGGACTTTTTGATTCTGTGGTCTCGAGTTAGCCCATGGCAGATTTCAGTATTCCACCTCGGTTGGCGTCGCAAGCTGAAAACGGCTGCATATTGTCGTGATTGATTGACATTGAAGAAAAACTTAGGTACTCGGCGACCAACAAACTCCCGGATGTTGGATAAAGAGACAAAGCAGGGAAAGTTGAAGGGAGCGGAAGGGATGATTGAAGCTTACACTTGCCTCTAGCGGATGGCTGTTGAGCTCTTGTCGGATGTGCCTGGACCATGTTCCTGAATGAGGTGTTGGTTGTTGGCGGAAGGAGAGTTCGGACCGCTGCCGATCATGAAAAATTTGCCAATGTCCGTTGGTCGGAGCGGAAGAATGTGAGGAAGGTCACACAACAAACGAAGGCATCGAGATGGGAAGTCACGATTGCTAATGGTCAGTTTGAGTCGTCAGTCGTCACGGAGGAGAGTGCTCCGTCGCGACGCTCTTTCCCTGATGACGATCTGGTGATTTGGTGGGGTGGCTCCGTAATACGTATCTTACAAAAGGTTACGAGAGAATCACGATAAGAGCTTATCTGTGGTGAGAAAATGCTCAATGGCCCAAGCGTTACAGTAACAGCAATGTAATCAGAAGCGGAGTCTCTCTTACCCCTCACTTTCGCAATTTCATTTCAAAAACTTTGTCGCGACAAATGGAAAGAACAACACAACGCAAATCAATTATTGGTTCGGAATGAGAACGCAACTGAACGAATCGCTGTATTAACCAGAAGAATCCGATCCAATCCAATTCCGCCTTTGTTTCCTTCCTTCAAGAAACCCGTCTTGATATCATGAAATAACCCTTTGTTCCAATCCAATTGTATCCCAATCAATTCCACCAAACCGAGGCCGATGAAGCCGTTGAACCAGACGCCAGAAACACCCAAACTCAATATTACCCGTAATCTTTCCGTTACCGATTCCGTCTATCATCCATCGATCCATTACTCGTCCCTGATTACCAACTTCATTCAGTTCCGGAAAATCACTTGCCGATGCCGCGCACCTTGAACCCAAGCGACTGGAGCTCAATGGCATCGACGACATTGCGGCCGTCAAACACCCACCGGGGCTCCTGCATCAGCGACGCCGCCTCGAACCAGTTGACTGGCTCCTGGCTGACCTCCTCCATCATGGACGCCGCCAAACCAAAGATCTCGAATCCTTGAGCAGCAGCCTCCGGCTTGAGTCTGCGGAGAGGGTCCTCGTCGGTAATGTTGAGGTCGCGCGCAACCATGGCCTCCAGCTCCAAGATGGCCATCTCGGTGAGCTTGCCGTTGACAAAGGTCTTGGTGGCTGGCTGAGACGGTGTCTTGACGGCTTTCTTTGTCGAACGGCCGAGCTGAGCGCCGCGGAACTGCTTCCACTGGGTCAGGATGCACACAGCGCTCGCCTGCTTGACAGAGTCGCGCCAGTTGCTGCAGATCTTGACGCGCTCCAGCTGAGCCTTGGTCAAGCCAATCTTCTCAATCTCCTCCATGATCTCGTGGGCAGCACATCCCGGGTCGAAGATGGCAATCTCCAACGGCATCTCCTCGGCCAGGCTCTTGATGATGTGCACAGCAATGCTGTTGCGAGTGTCGTTGGTGCCGTCCTTGAAGGCGAAGCCCAGCACGGAAATCTTCTTTCCACGGAGCGAACCGTTCAACTCCTTGACCACCCTGTGCACATACCTCTCACGCTGATACTCGTTGATCTTCAGGATACCCAGCCAGTAGTCGGCAACAACATCCAAGTGCAGCTCCCTCGCCAGGTACGACAGGTTGAGGATATCCTTCTCGAAGCATGAACCACCGAAACCCACACCTGCCTGGAGGAACTTGGGCCCGATTCGCGAATCCTGTCCAAGGGCCAGGCTGACATCGTCCACATCGGATCCCAGACCAATCTCCTCGCACATGGCACTTACAGCGTTCATGCTGCTGATGCGCTGGGCCAGCATCGTATTGGCGACGAGCTTCGACAGCTCGCTGCTGAAGGTGTTGACCGTAATGATACGTTCTTGAGGAACCCAGGCGGCATATACGTTCTTGAGGCTCTCTGCCGCCTTCATGCCGGCCAAGGTGCGGGCACTGCCAATCAGGATACGATCCGGGTGCATGAGGTTCTCGACGGCGGTACCCTCGGCAAGGAACTCGGGGTTCGAAAGAATCTCAAAGTCGTCATTGGGGCGGTAGTATTTGAACTAGTCGCTGTCAGCTTCACTGTCTCCAGTTCGAGCATTATAAGTCCACTCACAATATCTTGGATAACACGGGCTGTGCCGCATGGGACGGTGCTCTTCTCGACAATGATGGCTCCCTTCTTGGCGTGCTGCGCGACAGTCCTGCTAGCACTCTCCACCATGCTGATATCGGCCATCGACCCGGCTCCCAGACCATAGGTCTTGGTGGGCGTGTTGACGCAAATGAAGATGACATCAGCCACCTCGATGGCTTCGTTCACCTTGGTCGAGAATACCAGGTTGGGGTTGCGGGCGTCGAGCTTGAGGGATCTGGGAAGGCCCGGAATCTTCACCATGGTGTCGAGGGTACCATCGCGAGCTGTCCTTACAACCTTCAACAAGCCATCCTCGTGGATTGGCAATTGGCTCGAGTTCCAAGCCGCAATTCGCTGCTCGTTGAGATCAACAACGTTGACCGTGATGTCTGGGTTGTGGTAGGCAATGACGGCAGCAGTTGGTCCACCTATGCGATCGAGGTTAGCAATCTTCTCTCTCGGAAACAACTCGGACAGGTAAACATACCAACAAATCCTGCGCCGACAAAGCAGATGCTCTTCACCGACTTGGTTACGGTAGGAAGCACCTCGGTCACGTCTACTCGTGGAGCAGTGACGACCTTCTCGGTCTGAAACCTCACCTTGAGCTCTGGCGAGCCTGACCGTGTGCTAGGCGGTGAAGTGTTTGCGCTTTCTGGAGACCACGGATGGGCGCCGGTCCACGAGCCTGGTGTCGAGGCCCCTGGGCTCAAAGCGGAAGCGAGCGAGTGGGTGCTGGGGAGTGATCTAGTAAGAGGGCCTCGTGATGGAGAAAGCAAGGGCGACTGGGGGCCCTCCAGACGGGAGCAACAGCAATGGTGAGTGTGGTTGGCGTCCATGTTGCCTCGATGTGCTGCTGATCAAAGTGGAAAGAGAGTGCAAGGAGGACTTGATGCTTCTGTGTTGTCCGAATGTCTTGGAACGATGTGCTTGGCGCCCAAGTTAAGGCTGTTAGGAGTGTCTCGGGGATATTGTTATATATCCTACGTCTGGAAGAGGTGCTCAAGTCTGTTCCCGATGCAGTGAGCAATTATCTACGCCATCTCCAGAGTTTTCTAGCACCATGTCGGGCTACGGCTTCTTCTCGTCACAACATGATTTCTTCATGGGCCTGGCGCAGAAAGGCCCGTCTCCGCCAGGGGCCCCCCATGACAGAAGCCATCACGCATCCGGGTGTCGTCACAGTCCATCAGCAGTCCGTCCGTTGTCCGCCTTCTCACCGGCACCATTGTTCCCTGGCGCTGGGTGGGATTACCCATGATTAACCCATGCTGGACTGGGGCCAGAAAAAGTGCCAAGCTCACTTATTCCCTCGGGCATCGACTTCGTGTCACCACTTTCTGAACACCGACAGGTCCGGCACCTTGGACTGGTCCCCGAGCCTGTTTCCCATTCGTCTCTTTCCCCAGGTACGCACCGCTCTTGGGGATTGTTGTTTCAGCACGATAAAGTGGGGGATCTTCATGACTGGGAATGCCCCTGGGTGCGGTATGGACAAGTATCCACCGTGATGAATACCACAGTTGTACTCCCTCGACGATCCGGCAAGTATCGGAGTACCCGTACCTCCCCCCCACTGTTTTGGGACTCGCCAGATGGACCCGCAACCTCTAAACAAAAAAAAATGGAGGCGAGGCACGGGTCTAGACAGACCTAGCTGCTCCAATATCTCTTTCAGCTGCTCCAATATCTACTCTCGGCTGTCCACACTCCACACTTTACGCTCACCTTTCCTTTCCTGACGCTCAGCTTTCTCTTGCGCAAGATTAAATGGGCTGAGCGTGGCCAGTTGGTGATGATGACTGTCACAAGCAAATCAAACTCGGCAAGACGTTCGTTGTTGCGCTTGGATAAGGCGAAGATGGGCACTTCCGGTGGCTTACGCCCGCCCAAGCCAAACTCGTGCATCTGAAGGCTGATCGCAATGCAGTCGAGATGGAGGCTTTTCTTCAGTCTGGGCTCCATTGCCAACCCGCAAAACAGTCCGGCCGGAGTTTGTTTCCCCAAGATAAGGCGATCGGCGGCGGCTCTAACATGGGTTTGGACGGGCTAGACAGGGGCCACTGATGCCAGCAGCCAGGACGGCTCGTGACGCCCTACGCATTGCGGATTAGCGCGTGCTTGGCACGTGCTTGGCCGCGATTGTTTACCAACCCGCAGTGCTCGTTAGAGTGGCACCGCTGAGCTGTCACCAATGGAGATGCCGATCATCCTCGGTACCGGACGTGACTTGGCAGGGCCCTGACAGAGCAACCCTGCTTCGCATCATCTACAAACGCGATAAACTCAAAGAGATTAGCGATGGCGGAGAAGGTTCTGTTTGCTATCCCCGTCCTCCACTGTCTGACCGCCACCGCCAACCAACCGCCCACAAACCTAACCGCCAACCGCAAGTAATGGATCTTGGACCAAGGCACCGTGTTGGCTCGTTCCTTGGTACCTACATCCGCGTCGTGCCTCAGTGGCTTGCTTCACGGCCGCTTCTTTGTTGCCCATTGTCATACGAAGGGATAACGGAGACGGCAATCCTATGTACGGGTAATGGATATGTTGGCTTGTCAGAGAATTCCGGTTTTCTCGAAACATGGGATGCAGATCCGTGTGGCAGTACAGACGCGGGTTTGTGCTGCTCCAAACGACGCTCTCCCTCGTTTTCTTTCGTTACACAGAATTTGCTGTCATATCACATCCTCCATTGATCCCGACTTCGACATTACATACGCCGCGGGGAAACTTCGACTCCCTGAAGGCAGCTCTCGAAATTGTTCCAGTCTGCAAATGCAATGGCGGCGAAAACTCTCCAACCGAGTCCACGCTTGTCGCTGCTAGCACCTCTAGCAGTGCTGCTAGCTGTCGGCCTGTGGGGCCAGACCACTGCCGGAGCCTACGATACCACCGTTTGCGGGCGAACGGGCTACACGATACCTTCCAGCAACATGACTTGTATGTCTCCGCTCTTCATTCAGCACTCATCAATAGTCTCAGTTCCAGTCAGCCTCAGCACGAGTCTAGTCAGGCACGCCATACTTGTTTTGTTCATTTCACACACCTAACCTTCACTCGCGAAACAACTCACAGTCGACGCCAATGCCTGGAACCCTGACGTTAAAGGATTCCAATGCATATCCGTAAGTCGATGATTTCTCGGCCCCTGTTCTAGCTTGTCTCACTTTCGACTGACTTTTCTTGTCTTCTCTATCTTCAGGTCCAAGACTCACCGCCTGCTTTTGCCGCGACCTGGTCGTGGTCGTCGAATCCGGAGACGGTCCACTCCTACCCCCACGTCAAGCTGACGGCTCCAGGTCTGCCGACACCCTTGTCAAACATCTCGGCATTGGTCCTCTCCGCCGAATGGTCCATGGGTCCGGGGTCGAAGCCTCGCCCGGCGCCGGTGGTTGACCATGACGGCCTGGCCAACCACGGCACATCTGCCAATGTGGCGTTCGACGTCTTCGCTGATCGTAACGCCGCAAACGCACGCAGTGAGAAGACTGCAGAGACCGAGATCATGATCTGGGTGGGGAGGTTTGGCAATGCCGATCCACTCGGGTTCGATGCGAATATGGAGAAGACGTGCTTCACCCAGACTGTCGGGGATGCAGAGTTGTAAGTTTTGCAAATCATTCCGAGAAGCGGCCGGTCAAGGCAGCATCGTCCCTGTTGACGGATGGGAAAGCAAACTCTAACCAAATTTTGTACCCAGTGTTTTGTATCAAGGCCAAAATGAGAGAGGTACCAACGTGCTGAGCTGGGTAGCGACGGCCAATCACACAACCTTTGCGGCGGAGGTGTCGCCGTTGTTGCAATACCTATGGCGCAACGGCCTGGTATCAGCCGGCTCCCATGTCGGCTTGGTGTCCTTTGGGTCGGAGGCGTACCATTCAGAAGGCATCGTCACCTTCTCTGCATCGGAGTTCGACATGCACCTGGTTACCGGCGCGGCTCCGAACCTCGCAGTCGGCCACCTGTGTTCTCGAGCGGCATCCACCAATCCTCCACAATGGCTGTTATCTAGCGTGTCGATCAAGGCGGTTGTGAGCGCTACTCTACTCTATCTGATATCCTAGCCAAGACATTAACCTAACACACCACACCGTTCGACTCGGAGCCTCGGCGAGGGTACCTGCAGCAAAGCGCAGCAAAATCTGAGTTGCACCAGCCCGCCCACAGGCCACGGGGAAGGTCCTGGGAATTCAGCGCAGTTGCATGCTCTAGACACGCCTCTCAAGCCCCATCACGAGGCTTTAATATCAAGCATCCCTGTATCAAATTTCACATCACACAGCACGGTACACTGCATTTCTTTCCCTTCTCTTAA
This sequence comes from Neurospora sp. CHS-2018b, assembly GCA_009806015.1. Taxonomy (NCBI): domain Eukaryota; kingdom Fungi; phylum Ascomycota; class Sordariomycetes; order Sordariales; family Sordariaceae; genus Neurospora; species Neurospora sp. CHS-2018b. Next base: position 252,446 of record RAOV01000015.1, on the reverse strand, counting down.
TTTGCTTCAAGGTCGGATGTAACTAGCACGGAGTGGGTGGGAGACTTGTTGCCCCAGGTACACCGTATGGGACTCACCGCCCCTGGCCATGAAGGTACTTACCCTAACTTTTCAGGGACTTTGGGGTGGTCCCCTATCGCAAGTGGATCGTCGCCACTAGCACCGACTAGCTCAGATACCCTGGTCTTGAGCCTCATGGCTTGTCGCTTGTCTCTCTGTAGCGATGGACTCACCGATGTCTTTGGGTGGGCATGTGTGGGCGTGTGGCTTTTTTTTTTTTTGACTTTTTTTTTTCTTCGCTTGCGAGATGGCGGGGACGGGATGCAGGGTCCCAAGGATGGCTCCCAAAACTTCCCTTTATATGACTGCTTCGACGAGTGTTCGTGAGTCTCGGATTGTCTTTCTTCTTCAGAGTTCACGATCTTCAAGACACAAGCCCTAAACGGTCTTGGGCAGTGCAGACAGATCATCCTTTCCCTTCTTTCCATTCCATCTAGATCATCTCGATCTCTTTAGCCGCACATCATGGCACCGCCTCCTGCTGAAGATACCAGGCCCACACTCGTGGCTGGTAACAGCTATCTCACAGATCCCTTCCAAGATCCTTCTTCGGACAGCGCATCATCCCAAGGGCCTTCGAGGAGACCTTCTAGTGTAAGTGCAACAACACCACGAGTTTATGTTTTGCAGATGTTGATGACTGACCTTCTTAAAGGAAAATCCTCCCTCGCCTGTTGTTACAGCACCGCCTGCGGTTCCTGCCCCTGTGGTACCTGCTTCCGCTCGTGCTCCTCCGGTTCCTGTTGCTCGTCCTCCTCCCCAGCTACAACTACCTGTCGATGATATTGTAAGGGAACACCCAAGTTGTGCTTTGGTCTCACAAGGTGTACAGCAGCTAACCTTGAGTAAACAGACTCCTGCCCCCGCTGCTCCTCCAGCAGGAGAGGTTCCTCAACAAGAGTTTGATGAAAAGACCGGTGGTGTCTTGAGCCCTGCTGGCGATGTCGAGCAGGGCCGGGCTGCCGCTGCCCCTGCCGGCGCCGATCCGGAGAAGTCCGGCTCGCCGCCCCGCAAGAGCAGAAATCCTTTCAAGCGCGGCTATTGGGCCTTCCGCGACACCTACTGCCCCAAAGAAGAACCCGGCCTGGTCTTCCCTACCGGCCCCGATGACGAGGAGAAGCTCCGCTATGTGTCCACCAACCGCATCCCTCTCTACATCTTCGGCATCATCTCCTTTTTGACCCTCTCGGCGGGTATGTGGCTCTTCGCCGTCTGCAGCCCCATCTTCTCCTGGTACGGCGTCTTCGTCGGCTTCCTCAACATCTACCTCATCATCTCCTACCTCGTCGGCGTCGTCGGTCGCGACTGGGACTACGATGGTCACAAGCAAATTGTCGAACAATTCCCCATCAACGAAGAGACTGCCCCAACTGTTGACGTCTACCTCCCCTGCTGCTCTGAGCCTCTCGAGATTCTCGAAAACACCTACAAGCACGTCATCAAGCTTGACTGGCCCGCCGCCAAACTCAAGGTCTATGTTCTTGACGATAGCGCTTCGGATGCGGTTCGTACGCTCGCTGAGTCATACGGTTTCAACTACATGGTGCGCGATGACCGTCCTCGTCTCCGCAAGGCCGGTAACCTTCGCTGGGCCTTCTCTCGCACTCAGGGTGACTACTTCGCCATCTTTGACGCTGATTTCTGCCCCCGTCCGGATTTCCTCAGGGAGTTGGTTGTCGAGCACATGGCCGATGACAAGACCGCTATCATTCAGAGCCCGCAGTACTTCAGGGTCACCGATGACCAGACTTGGGTTGAGCAGGGTGCTGGCGCTACCCAGGAGCTTTTCTATCGTGTCGTTCAGGTCAACAGAAACAAGTGGGGTGCCTCCATTTGCGTCGGCAGCAATGCCGTGTACAGGCGCGCGGCCCTGGAAGAGGTGGGCGGTACTGCTGAGATTGGTTTCTCGGAGGATGTGCATACTGGGTAAGTTTCTTCATTCTTTGTTCTGCGCGAAGGGTTGGGCAGGACTCGAGTGAGACATGCACCCCGTATCCTGTATACGGCGCGGCGGGTGTGTCACCACCTCTCGAGTCCCCTCAAACCCTTCCCCTGCGCCTCACCCCTGCATAGAAATCTGTTGCTAACCACCAGTCAAACAGATTTGGCGCCGTCGATCGCGGCTGGAAGGTCAAGTACGTCCCGCTCTGCTTGGCCACCGGTATCTGCCCCAACACTCCTCGGTCTTTCTTCTCGCAGCAGATGCGCTGGGCTCGCGGTTCCACGACTCTCCTCACCACTAAGCATTTCTGGACTTCCAACTTGAACTTTATGCAGAAGTTGTGCTATCTCTGTGGTACGTACCCATCCCTGCCCTAACACCCCTCCCAACCAATCACAGTTGGCTAACTCAACTCGTCTTCTGCAGGTCTCCTCTACTACTCCGCCGTCTCCCTCGGTATCTTCATCTCCCCCATCCCCGGCACCCTCCTCCTCGCCTTCCGCCCCATATACTTCAAGTACTACAACCTCGCCTTCGCCATCCCCTCCATCGTCTACGGCGCCGTCCTCTTCCGGTACTGGTCCAAAGCCAAGTACGGCTTCAACGTCCAGCACATCATGGTGGTGCAGTCGTACGCCTACCTGACCGCCATCAAGGACCGCCTCTTCGGCATCGAGCTCCTCTGGGCTGCTTCGGGCGATAAGAAGGCCCATAAGAGCAACAAGTACCGCAATATGCGCGTTCTGTGCACGCTGTGGACGATTATTAATGTGGGTGGTATGATTGCTGCGGTGGTTTATCGGGTCGGGTTTCACGGGATGCAGTGGTATAATACGCTGCCGTTGATCATTTTGTCGACGTATAATTTGTATATCAGCCATTACTTTATCTTTGCTTCTTGGAAGTGGTAAGCCACTGGCCTTGAGGGAAGGTGGTTGTGCGCTAGGGGATGGGCGAATGGTTTCACTTCTTTTTTGGGGCCGGACCTTTGGGTCGCGAAAGGCTCAGTTTGGGAATAACTTTTTGGATACAACATGGATCTAAGGTGCCAGTGGCATCTGGCTGGACTTAGGAACTTGGGTATGAAGACATGGGATACAAGATACAATGGGTGTATGATGGATGGACTACTGGACGGATGGTCATGGATTGTTGGCTGGACTCCAAAATTTGACGACGCCGCCGGGATTCGGGAGATGACTTGGACTCACCGCATGGACGGATTGGATACCTATCTACATACATAAGACTTAATGAACGGATTAATACCTCATCTTTGCGTATCACCTTTGCCATGCCAACTGACAGGAGATAATCAACGATAGCTCAAACTGATCAAACAAGCTGAACCTTTGTTCATCTTCAGAGAAAACCAAAGTTTCTCACTTGTCGTCTAGAACACGCCATGGATAGACTGACTTCACATCATCGAGTGATCCTCTGTATATCTCACCCGAAAGTTGGAAACGTTGCTCTCCACAGTAAATCACCAGATGGCTAATGAGCCGTGTTCTCCGTCCCCTTTTCACCTTCCCCTTTCGTTACCAACCCACAAGACATTGTCTGTGAGAGAGAGTTTGTGCTGCATACCTACTAGGGCTGATGAGGCTTGAGCTGAAGCAGATCATGATCTTTCGTGAGATCTTCTACAGGGCTGTAACCTGAGAGACATGAACGAAGGGAAGTACACAGTGTCCTTTCACACTCGGAAGCTCTCGAGATACTTGGTAGATACAAGAGATATGCGACCACAAATTCGAGGCTGGGAAGAGTTAAGTGATGAAAGTGCATCGTCGATCATATGCCCTGAGATTACCTATTGGGGAAGCTTGGTGGCTGGAGTGATGAGCTAGGTACTGTTTGGACAGATACGAGACATGGATGTTCAGGAAGAAACGATCTCAATAACACTTCACTCTACATGGTCAATCGTGAATTCGTGATTGTCCCCTTGCTATGAGCGACCGCTTTTAGGCCTCGTCTCAAACTCGAAGATAAGGTGAACAAGGAACATTATCCCATGACGAAGGTGGCTCAAGCCACTGACAAGCCTCTGGTAAGCCGTACTTTCTTCCCCTTTTCCCACAATCCCATTCTTTGCTTTTTGGTCCCGCGCGCCCTCTTCTTGATGTTCTTCATCACATTCTTCGTGTGGTTGTGTGCTAATGAATGCATGTGAAAGGGGGCTACAACACCTCAACTTCTAACCTCCTATCATCGGAGTTGAGTTGTCGTCAATTTCATCACAACCAATCGGAAAGTGATCGACGTTTGTGGCTTGCTGAGGCTGGCGGTGAGTTTGCTCTTCGGTCGGTGAAGTGAATTGGTACCTGAGTTGGTACCTGAGCTGAACCGAGCTGAATTGAGTTTTAGTGCTCTCTAGGTAGGTAGGTACATCTACCGCGATAAGCTCATGGGTGAGCAGATGAGATAAGGCACCGATGCCTGAATGTGATTGAACAATTGGGTAAGGGGTGAGAGGTGGGATGGGATGCGATTCGTCAATTGCCATTGCAGGTTTACATGAAGATCATCGAGTGTTTGACGCCGAGTCGTCCATACGTCGACACGAAGTTGATGATCTCGATCCCGTTCTCTATCATCATGTCTCTTTCGTTCTTGGCATGGACTCGAGTTGTTTATCATCACCACCGAGAGTCATGTTCTCCCAGAATCCATGGTGCAGCTATATTGCCATTCTCTATCTCTCCTCTTCTATTGTTTGCAGATGGCGGTCCTCCGGATGAACATCGCAATCAACGATAGTAGTGGAAGTGACAGTGCCAAGCCGGAACCTTTATGCTTCTTCATCTCCCTCCCTCCATGCCCGCTTTCCACGACCGCTTTCAAGCAATCATTTCGCCTTCGCAGCTTTCTTGCATCTTCATTCTCCGAACCCAATATGGGCCTGGCAGAAGCTAATATTGCCTCGGGCAGAATCTTCAATGTAACGATCCCTCGAGGATGCTGTCGAGGTATGTTACCATTGCCTATCCGTTGCCTCATGCCGTGCTCGCTTCTTCTTTGTTGCTCCCGTCCGGACACAAAGTTGGTCGTATTAAGGGGCATCACGATGCTCAGCATCAGAGGTCGATGTTGTGGTTGGCAATATTTGGCGTTGTGTACAGGCTTCAATTTGTTTTGTCTGCCAGACAAAGACCCAGTCTATAATCCAGGACACAGGCAGGCAGGGACTGGGTGTTCTGGACTTTGTACGAGGACAGTTGGGTTCAACAACGTTGAGACAGGAAGGGGTTGGAGGGGCGGGATGCATATTAAGCTTCTGACTCAGAATTCCGTTGACTTAGCTTGGGCGTTGAGGGGGCCAGAAGAGACATGAGCGCAATGAGTTTGTTGAAGGTGCGGTCGCACGAGACTTCCTCTCTCGGTTTGCTATGGGAACGGGGAGAGAAAAGAATCGTGAACCCGAGACATGGCTTGTCCGGCAGCGCCTACGATACCTTCCATTCCTTCTCATCATCCTTCTCTCTTCCACTTCTACGCCACTCTGCCACCCATACCACACACGCACCAATGCCAGCCACCGTCAGTCCCGGTGCCGAAGGCGACAGCAACCGACGATGTCTCGCATTTGCGCCCACCGGGAATGACAAACATGACACCCTTCTAGAAGAAACGATAACCCGACGGGAAAGACGCAATTACCGGACGAGAACGGCGCGCCCGCCGACAACCCGCCAAGCGGCCAAGCCCCGGTACTTCATACCGGATGGACCCGAGGGGTTACACAACTTGTGTGCAGCTAGCCTGGAGTGCCTACTAGGCGAATTTGCCCTAGGCAGATTACAGGACGTAGCAAGATGCAGCATCCCGAGCACACCATGGGCAAGGAGGAAAGGGGAAGGTTTTGTTGACGGCCGTGTTTTTTCTTCCTTGTGACTTTGTGAGACATGAGTGCCACGAGGTTGTGGCTGCCTGGGTTGCGACAGGGCGTTTTTGAGGGGACGTAGCATCGTAGGCGAATTTGTCGTCGAATAACGATTGCGCGACAGCAGCAACAACCGTGGTAGGGTCGGAACGGCAGTGTAAAACATCCTGCTGTGTCACTGGAACACGGACTCCTTCGAATCTGCGGAAATCTAGCGGGATGACTGGCTGGCAATGCCATCACGACATGAACCCAATCTGGATCTGCTGGCAAGGAGGGGAAGCGTTTCACGGAGCGATGTCGTGGAATCTGGACTCGTATACCAACTAGGCATCTTGGTGGGCTTTTTCTCGTGCGAGCGCTACCAACGAATTCTCCGCGTGCGCTTTGCGTCGCCACTGCGAGGGAGAATGTCGCTATCGTGGTTGCATCTGGGGGTCTTGGGGTCATCCATGTTGGTATGGCGGTAGGTTTGATGAAGGAACCTGCCCCTAGATGCACGTGTCGTTTATTTCCAAGCCGTCCCGAATGCGGCCGGTATCTGATCGTCAAGATTGTCAAATATCCAATTGCTTCTCATATTCGTCGCGTTCTCGCCAAGACCCCTTCATTCCGCCGGCCCTCAAAGTCTCAAACAATCCGCTCCGGCACCCGTTCCAGAGGCGTAACCACCGGGCTATCGGCATACGGGCTGATAGCGCCATCCGCAACCGCAGCGGGCGACGCGACCGGACTTTCCACATCCAATATGCTCCTTGCATCCATCCGGGCCTCCATCTTCTTCCTCCAGGGGCGATAGATGATGACCGACGCCAGACCGACAACGACGAACAGGCCGCAGATGCATCCTCCAATAACGTCGTAGTGATCACCTATCGCTTCAACTCCATCCCAGAACCGCCCTGTCGGCTCGGCCACGTTGTAGGCAAGCGACAGGATCTGAATGACGCCGATGAAGGCCGACACAACGACCGTGATCCCGGTAAGCACAATCGAGTAGTACAGGATGGCGACCACGTCTCTCGAGAAGGCCTTGGATGTGTACAGAGCCATCATCAGGGCGCCGTCGGTCGTATCGAGCATACACATGCCGGCTGTCGTAGTGTTAGCAATCATCACATCCTTCCTCTCCTCCCCTCCCTGCCTCTCCAAATGAAAGTACTCACCAGTAAACAAAATCGGAAAAATCAGAATCAACCAAATACTCGTCCCCTGCACCGCCTGTATGCTCGCAATCCCCAACAGCGCAATCTCCGAGCTGGTATCAAACCCGAGCCCAAACAGGACACCCAACGGGTACATCTTCCAGGGCCGATCCACGATTGCAAACACCCTCCTAAACACCCTCGCCAGAAACCCGGCCCCCTCCAACTGCAAGTTATTCATCGCCTCCTGCTCCTCCTCCCCGCGCAAATCCTCCCCTTCCTCCACCCTCCTCCTCCGTTCCCTCTGCTCCTTCAACACCACCTGCAACCTCTTGACCAATTTCCACAAAACCCACCCGTTCCCCACCCCCAACACAATCAAAAACGCCGCAGACACAGAAGTCCCAATGATGCCCCCCACCCTCTGAAAATTATCAAACCTATCCCTTAGTGCTCCACTCGTCGCAGCGACGACGATGCAGGTGATGATCACGATCGTGCTATGCCCCAAGCTGAAAAACGTGCCCACGGCTACGGGCCGCTGGCCCGAGGCGATCAGCCGGCGCGTCATCAGGTCGATGGCGGAGATGTGGTCGGCGTCGAGGGCGTGGCGGAGACCGAGGGTGTAGGAGAGGACGGCGGGCGTGATCATTTTGGGGAAGTAGTGAAGGGTTATGCCGACACCGGCCCAGACGAGGCAGTTGATAGCGATGAGGAGGGCGATTAGGTGGAGGGCGGGGCGGGGGATGTAGGAGAGGGGTGGTGGGAGCCGGAGGTGGGGGAGTTTGAGGCGGGCCATCTTCGGGGGGGTCGTGAGGGCGGTGGTGGTGGTGGCGGTGGTGAAGTCGGAGATGAAGGCTGGTCGAGGAAGATGTGGTCGGGTGTCGTAGCCGTGTTATATGTCTCGTCGTCGTTGGCGGCTCGCCGGTTGCCGGGATCGAAGATGCGTGATTCCTCGATTACGTAAAACGGCTGGGGCTAAACGTTGACCAGCGAGTGACTCGAATGAGCTTGTCGTGAGAAGCTCTACCTCTTAGGATCGAGATCTTGGTGGTGACGCGTCAGCGATGTATGAACCGTGAGCGCAAGACTCGGTGATCCTCCGAGGCTGGCGGCTGTGAACGTCGAGATGGGAAAGTCTTGCGAAGAAGGAAGGGAAACCTGGACGAGATGACAAGAGGAAGAAAAATTCTCACCCTCCCCTCCGCCTTCCCTGCTCTTGTCCCATCGGAAATCCTGCCGAATTGAGGCTCTCCTTCCTCCCGTAGATCGGAGTGTTTGATCCTCTTCCCGATGCTATTTGCTTCGAAGTCCCCACGATCAAAGTCTTGGAACATGCAAAAAAGTCCAATGGCTGTTGCCAATTACCCCTCCATCACGATAAGGATGATAGGCGCGATCTCTTTGAGCGGCAAAAAAGCCACTTTTTACTCAAGCCAATCAGAACCCCAAGATTCAAAAAACCCACTTTTCCGCAACCTGCCAGTACATTGAGCATCACAGCAAACTGGTGAGCTTGAAGGTACTACAATGTCTCGCAGATTTCAGGCGGGTTCTGATTGGCTTGAGCAAAAAGTGGCTTTTCTGCCACTCAAAGAGATAAGCAATTCGGCCACAGCTTGTCTTATCTTTTGACGACCCAATTAGTAACGCCGTGTGGGGTCCGGCGCGCTCCGGACCCGCTCCGGTCATGAACGGTGGGCATGGTGGGGCTTCCCGCTGTGGGGCACCGGCACCTCGTCGCTTTAGTTGTGTGTAAGTGTTAGTGCACCCGCTGAAAGAAACTGTTGCTTAGGTGCTAGAGGTAAGACAAGACTGCTAAAGCTTTGTCCTCGCTTTCCACTTTGGGGTGTGGACCAAGTTAGCAACTGTGAGATCCTGGAATAACAGGGAGGATCGGAAGGGCAATGGAGTTTAGGAGAACTCATAGCGTCTGTCTCATATTTTATCTCCCAGATGCACTTGAACATGTCTCAAAGTTGTGTCTCCTCATGGTCGTCAATCAGCCAACTCCATCATTTAGGAGTTGGGTTTCCTTTGCTCGTTTTTACTCTTTTATTCTTGTCATCTCCCCTCACTGTGAGAGCGAGGCAGGAGTGCTTTGATACATGGTCTCTAGTTCGAGGGGCAGCTTTCTCCTGGAAGAGGAGCGGACATGCAGATCGAATACCGGTATGATGGATGTGTTTATTATAAACCGGTCCGTTTCTCACAACCTCGGTATCACCAAAAGAGACTTACTCGGCGGGCAGTGTCACTTCTTAGCTGGGCAGTGTACACTGCCCGTATAATAACCCTACCCTGATATTTTTATGCGGGCAATGCCGTAGTAATCCCTAACCCTGTAATATTCCCCATGGTGTTGAACATTCTGATACTATTCTAGTGTGATTTATAGTGATCTAGTAATGGCTTATTGGTGTTGAGAGTCGTATAAACGTGCAAATACGAGTATTTATCTAACTGAAGTCATACAATCTATCTATACAATCTCTCCTACTCTTCCAGCTTCCTTTTTGACGGTCTAATAGCCCTCCCGCTTCTAGTTACCGCTGGAGGTGCTGACGAAGGTGCTGACGAACGTATTATAGTACGTTTCTTGCGGACAGGCTGTTCGTCAGAGCTTGAAGGAGCAAGAGGGTCGTTTGAATCTTACTCACGATAGTTGCAAATCGCCAAGTAAAACATGTTAGGTTTAGATTTATTAGGGTTAGGGGTTACTATAGCACTGCCCGGATTAAGAATTGACACTGCCCGCCGAGTATCTCTCCACCAAAAACACGCGACACCTGTCCCGAGACTTTTAACAGAAGACGAAACACAACAAATTCCCTAAGCTCATCACCCAAAAGCTCAAGCAAACAGAAACCCACAACCAAACACAAACCCCCACCCCACCACCGCCGCAACCACCATCTTCATCGACATCACCTTCACCTTCCCCGGCCCTTCCAACCCGAACCGCGCCGACGCACCGCTGCTCTCCTCCGGATCCTTAACTTGCCACATTGTAATGAACTCCTCCGTAATATTCCCCTCCCTCTTCACACAACTCTTCATCAGACCCGCGGCTGTTGATCCCGGGTTTCTTTTTTTTGCGTCGTTTCCGTTCTTGTCATCCGTCGTCCGATTGTCATAGAGGAACTCGTCGGGGATTAAACACCAGAGCTCGCACTTTTCGGGTCCGCCTACGTGGACGACTTTGTTCTCTTCTTTATTGCCGTTCTCGCTGTTGGGGGCGGCGCCGCAGCAAGCAGTCATACCCACCAGCGACTCGTTCCAGTTGGGAACGGCAAAGATGCTGGCGTCGCGCAGGAGGTTCTTGTCGTCCACGATTATGTTGAGGGTGTACATGCCTTGGTGGTCGCAGGTTGTGGCGGGGACGATGGGGGTTGTTTGGGTTGTTTGGGTTGTGCCGGTTGTGGGGGAGGCACGGATGGCCAGGAGGGCTGGTGGTAGTGAGGGGGACATGGCTGCTTGGTTGAGTTGAGTTGGTGTGGGATTGGGTAGAGGTAGGAAGAGGATGATGACTGAGTGCCCGATGGGATAAAGGGTTGAGATGGTGGTGGTTGTTGACTGGTGGTGGATGAACCGAAGGAGGTCGAGTCGGTATCAAGTATCGTTGGTCGAGATACTCGTGAGTAGGGTACTCGAACCTCTTGCCACAATGCTGGGTTTGTATGGGATGGGAAGTAAAATGAAGAGAATCGTGTCAAAAGGAGGGGAATTCTTATAAAGAAAGGCATCTTCATAATGTCGGTCAACCCAGGGGCAGGCTCAGCGACTCAGCCTTGATAGGTTCCCAAACTGTCGGGTTTTACCCTGCCGCAATTCCGCCCAATGGTAGCAACGGTCCGTCATGAGAAAGCCTCATGGTTGGGCGCGGCAACGAGCGGTTGCATCGGCCGGCGGCCGAGCCTTCATGACAGTGGCGCTTGCCAGCACTGCAATCCACGATATCACGTCTTGGAATCTTGGCGTACAACACTTCTCTTTCAACCTTGTTGAAGATAGGGGGGCGGGGAAAAAAGGGCTCGTGACAACAACGACCATGCAGGGAGTTGCATTCGCCATGTAAAATGTACCGTAGGTATTGACTTGAGAAAGCCGGAATTTAGGATGCAGGTTTAAAGATGTCCGACAACCACGTACATACCTTAGGTATTCTTTGATGGCTACCAAAAGCAACTGACAGACTGGTGATCCTACGTTTTCTGCACAACCTGGATTCCGGCTTTCTCGAGTCTATACCGTAGGTTTAACAACACAGCCTACTAGGTATAAAAAAGCCCCGAGGCAATGCTCGTTTAGCGCTGATGCCGAGCCATCAGGTTCAAGGTTTCGACTGCATTCTGCAGGCTCTGATGCCTGGAACGACTCACTCTGGGTGCGCTGTTGGCAAAGATCTCCGCGCGGATAATATCTAGGTAGAAGGGAAGCAGCTAACCTTTCGAGATCTTAACTTCAGGTATGGACCGAACGAACCGCAGGGTACTAGGTATCTTGCCCCCATCATACATCCTGATCTTCAATGTTCGAATTATCCAGGCCCTGGAACGACGGTATACACATTGCCCGGATCCTAGCGCGGCGGATGATGGATCCTAAATGATGGAGTCACAAAGGGGACACCTTCTACCTCAAAACGAGCCAAAGGAACTAAAGATCATGTCTGTTTTGTTTCATGCTGTAGCCTATCTGTGTTGAACTACGAAAACACGTCTTTTTAGGCTATACGCCAGCTATGTTGCTTTGTACCTGGTAGAAAAGCTTTGCTACTCGATTACGTACGAGATTCTTCCAGGTTCGCTCCCGATTTGGAACCTATGTATCCCATCCCTCACTGCAACAGGCAAAATGCGCTCCGTGTATCTTCTGCAAACTGAATCGTGTACCTGGATCAAAATGCCAACGAGTCATTCACACCGTCTGCTTTATATTGAACCGACACTAGTCCAGTGTGTCTCATCTGCCTCGAGAGTCTTGTCGGCCTATGCATAGTTGTCCTCCAACCGCTGTTGTCGATGTGGTTCAACTCAAGGCCGTCATGCCTTCCAATTTCGGGTCGCCTTCCTCTCCCTGACGGGATCTTCCCACATGCCTAGAGGTATGCACCGGGAGCAGACGACTAGGCCCTTCTAAGCGGCTTCGGGCAGGGATCACCCTCGTGAACAATATAGAACCGGTCCTGTAGTTATTTATACCTGGGTCAATAATCCGTTTCTTCGTTTGTGGGGAAGGGAAGCAGAGCAGGGTACTCACAAGATCCATGCCGTGCGTCTTTTTAAACCGACAGTCGTCTTTATACCGACAGTCCTTTCCCCAGGCACAGTGATGTCCGGCAAGGCAATAATCCTCTCTGCAATCACTTCCGTTCTTGCAAACCACACTTCTTGCCTTGTACCAGAGGAACTTCTTCTCCTCCTCGCTCAGCGGAGCGCCATGGATGTAATCACAAGGGCCGTGGTTGTTCTCGGCCAAGTGCTTGCATCGCTTGATCAGGTGGTGGCCATTGCAGTAGTTGGCGCCATTCATCCTTGTCCTCTCTTCGACATCTTTGCGAGTTTTGGTGTCGGGAGGTCTGCACAAGGGATGATCGACACGCTGAAGGGATTTGTTGAGGAAGAAATACAACTTCTGGGTCTTGGGTTGCGGGTTGCGGGAACTGCCGATGACTGGGTCGTTGCTGCTGTCGAAGGCCAAGCGGCCCACTCTGGTATAGCCTGCAGCTTTGGCCGCTTTGGCGTAGCTGACTGGTTGCCAGTCCTTGTCTTCTGCTGGTTGGTGGTTCTTATCCTGAGAGTCGTCTGAGTTGGGTGCTGAGATAGCGGCAGCTTGAGTCGGGCTGGGCCTCTTCATAAGAGCGGATGATGGAGAGGCGCCTCTCAATCTCAACAGAGCGGCTGAGGGAGAGGCGTCTCTCAACTTTTGAGCATCAGAAGGAATTGCCGGATGGTTCTTTTTGCCCATAGCTGGCTCCTGAGTCTTTGTTGCATAGGTTGGCGAAGGGGTAAGAGGTGCCTCGATGTTGCCGAAGGGGGTGGGGATGGGGCAGTGCTGTTGGCTGCGCTTTTTGAGGGAGAGAGGCTCGGAGCGGAAAACGTTTGGAAAGTTCCTGAAGTCGAAATGTTGTCTCAGTTTTGCGACACCGTTTGCGGCGGGGGTCGTCTCCACGAGGGTGATCTTGTCAGCTGCCCATCTGTACTGCTCAAGATACGTGGCATAGCCATTGTCATGGCACCCAGCCAGCATCACACGCTTGCATTCCTTCATTTCCACCATGAGGTGAAAGTGACTAGTGGCCTTGAGGTCTGCTTTTTCCTTGCCGCGGCCAACATCGATAAACTCGAAGAAGGGCTGAGCTTGGTTGAAGCCGCGACCAAACTTTGTGAGTTTGTCTTCCTCATGTATGATACCGGATTCCATCAAGGCTCTGGTGAGGCCTTCCACGTTCAGGTATACCTTGACGACAAGGATTTTAATATGGTCTTCCATATTGGCCGACTCCAGGAATGTCTTGACGGTGGAATGGAGCTTATGGGCAGCCTCGCGGCCACCCTCCTCGCCTTGGGCTAGGTACTCCTCTTTGAACAACGCACCGTCGCCATCAATTATTAGGCAGGCAAATGCGTTGGAGGTCTGCGTCGTGCGGATTGTGTCAGCTTAGGAGATTTGTATATGGAAAGGATGAGGACAAAGAGCATACGAATTCCAGAACCCTGATCTTTGCTATGAGGTCGCGGATCTGATCTACGAGATCCGCAGTGTGCTCTTTGTACTCTACGATCGTGTTCTCAAGCTGATGGATTTTGTTGTTTTTGTCGCGGTACACATCCATGAAGAGGTTCAGGCCGTTGTTCATGCTGGCGTGCATATTGTTATACTCATCGAGGGTGGTCCGAAAGTGAGTTAAGATGTCGACCTCGTTCAAACCGTTCGGTGACCTGTCTAGCTGGCCATAACTGCCATGCTCATTTTGGGGGGAATTGTCTTGATGGTCATAAGTGGCATGCCCGTTTGAGAGATAATGGTCCTGATGATGGTCATGACTGGCATGCCCGTTTGGGGGAGGATAGTGATTATTCCCATTCATCTTGTCGTTGTTAACCATAAGGAGGGTGAGGATGTAATGCTGATAATATGTTGATGATTTGATGATAATACTGCGCTGCCGTGGTCGGTGGAAAGAGAGTGAGGATTTCGATCGCTTGCAAGAGATGTGTGGGTTGTTGCAGATGTTGTGCAAACAAGAAGATCAGCCAGAAAGGGAACAGAGCAAATAAAGGCTAAGAGTGGGGGCGGGTGGGATAAGTGCCAAGCAGTCGACAAGTGAATGGAAGGGATGAAGGGAAGAGCAAAGGTTGACTTGATGTTAAAGGAAGGAAGTGATGACAGTCCCAGCCGCGGTCCAGGTCGTGTCCTGTGGTAGGATTGCAGTGGTGACTGCCGCCGTCAAACTGTCCAACTGAAGGCTCAAAGGTAAAAGTACCCGCTAGTGCAGGTGCCTGCCGTTGATGCCAACTTTTCTTCTCCACAAGATGACAGCTGGAGGGGTACCTAAACGAGGCAGGGGCGAAGCATAAGGTACCTTACGTAGACGAAACCTGCTGACACCACTGCGGCCTGGACCAAGCGCCATCCCACTCGCCTTGCTCCATGTCTGTTTGACAGGCAAGGTACCAGGTATTGATGATATCTTGCGAATTGCATCGCATACACATCAGGGCAACACCTGTCACTGCGATCGATCTCGGCTCCCGGTACCTCTAGGAAACCCTGACAAATCCGGCCGTTTGGTAGTGGGAGATGTCAACCCGTTAATGATCCCACGTCCGGCCTGCCGGGTCCTCATTTCCCTCCGGCTGTTACCGTATGAGACAAAGGGAAAGAAATTATTGGAACCATAATTGATTGGTTGCTTAATCAGTGAAAAAGATAAGGAAGTAGGTTGATACTTGATCCTCTGAAGTGGAAACGGTATGGATACACCTGTCACACAAAGAAGCACCTTTCCGCGTTTGGCGTCAAATCTACATGTAACGTATGGGACTGTACGTAACGGTATGTAATTTACCACATCAATTATATAATGCTGTACACACTTCAGCCTGAATGGTACCCATCTCAATAGTATGCATACCGTTGATATCTGCCAGTGTTACCCCTCCATTCCGATATCTAATTCTTGATACGCTCCGCAACGACCAAGGGAGAATGGAATAAGAATCCAAGGCTGTTAAGGATTAAAAGGGGCTGTGCATACCGCCGTGAAGACTGCAGAACCTGTTTCCTCTCTCTCTCGTGTTCTGTTATGCGAGTTGTCACTGCCTCATGCCCTCATCTCCCCTAGCCGAGGGACGTCAACACAAGCGCGCCTAACAAACCGGATCCATCCAATCAGCTATTCAGCATTCTCAGAACAATGCACATTCTCTTGTTTCTCACTTTACCTCTCCTGTCCTCATGCAACAGCATCTCCAAGCTTTCAACCCCATACGGGACTTGGAACCTGTCGGTCAGTGGTGGCTTTGCTGCCTCTGGCTTCCGCTGGCAGGACATGCTTGCTGAGTTCGCCTACATGAACAAGACGGGGATCATGTCGACCATCGTATCCGAGTGCAACTGGTTTTATGACCCAAGGATTCCTGGGTACAACCCACCGCCTGGGACTTGCAACGATACTTCATTCGGCTATGATTGGCCAAACGGAGGGACAGGAGTGACTAGTATGTGCCCACTTCAGGATCAATAACCTTCAAATGCTGGTGTTGATACTGACGACAAGAATCCAGACATCACTTTGCATCAGACGGTCAAAGATCCTGAAGATGGGACCAAGTCAGTGGCTGTGACGGGCACATCCCTGATTGAGTACCGATGTGGACTCAACAGCGGCAGGATGTGTGCTGCATCAGTAGTTGTTGAGGCTTTCGTCAGCAGCGGATGAGAAACAGGGAACAAAACACCACGGCAATGGTACCTCGGCGGGCGGTAGACGGGGTGTCATGAGGTGCTGGAGATGGATGTGGCCGTGGTGGTTTGCTTGGAATTACATTACCGCAAAAGCCTCGAAGCTACCGTAGAAACTCGAGAAACTCGCCATCGTCAATCTCCTCTTTGGGCGCCGGGCAGGGGGCAGATCTGTGCAGGGCAAGCCCGAACCTGTACATTGAAACGCACGCAAGTTAGAGTGGTGGGCAATATCCTCGAGTTTTCACTAACTGGACAGACACATATGCTTGCATATGCTAGCTTAGGGAGTGCTGTGTTCTGCCCTGCCCGGCGCTGAAAGAGGCGATTGACGATGGCGAGTTTCTCGAGTTTCTACGGTATCCGGATATGGGATTTGGGACAACTTCCTTTCTCGGCTGCAGCTGCAGAGCAGTCATTTCAAGCATTCAGAGAAGCGTGCCTGTCTCGTCATTGGGGGTTTTTTAGATATCGTATAATCTGTTGCGTTGACTCTGCCTGTGAAGCACCAGGTATGTAACCAGGAAAGGAAGTTTCCCCAAATCCAGATTTCTGAATGACTCGAGTCTTTGCGGGATGCGGGAAGAACAAGGTAAGAACTGTGAGGGTTTGACCAAGGAGGTTGGGCAGGAAGAACGTAATGCCCTAACGTTGGACGGCACGGACGGCGGAGGGATCTCCGATGGTTCCTGATTCAGATCTTGAAGAGACACAGAAAGGCGAGGAACGGTATCTGATCGTCGGATATCAGGATCAGGAATGCAACCGTGACAATCCAGACATCGGAGAAACTTGGTATGATCGAGTGCCATCATTCGGATGGAATAAATTAACGCCGAATACATAGGTGGCTTGGGCCTGCCGCTGCTCGACTGTGTCCTTCATCTTAAAGTGGCAGGTACACCCGCGCGCCTGCCCCTTCCAATCCTCCTTCTTTTCATTGTCTTGTTTCTCGGTTGACTGTTGCCTGCCTGCCTGCCTGCCTGCCTGCCAGCTGCCGAGCAGTCCAACCACACGCCAAGAGAAGAAGTTCACTACGCCGAGAGTGACCAACATGCGCATCGCAACTCTCCACCTGCTCGCCGCCCTCGCCGCCCTCGGTCGCGCGGCATACCCGGTCGGCGGTGACACCTCCATCCTCGCCAACACCGGCACTCCCAACGGCACAATCGAGGCACACAACAGCAGTAAGCTCCAGAGTCACCCCTCTTTATCCTCCCACCTAGCCCTCTCTGACTTCCCTCCGCTCGCCTTCCCGACGATACCTATCGCTAATTACTACCTCGCCCACCCATAGTAATACTCTACATCTCCTAGCCACCACCCGTCAACTCCTCTACGTCAATCCAGAACATCACCGCCAGTCAGAACATCACCGCCACCCAGAACAGCACCGCCATCCAGAACACCACCGCAATCCTCTACCTACCCGACGTCTTCGGCCTCTCCCTCCCCGAAAACCTTCCCCTTGCCGACTCCTTCGCTCGCGCCGGCCACCTCACCGTCGCCCCCGATCTCTTCTCCGGCTCCCCCGCCCCCGGCGACATCAACGTGCCCGGTTTCAACACGACGTTGTTCCTCTCTCAACACCAACCGATCATTCACAGACCCCATCATCGCCTCCACTATCTCCTACCTCCGCTCCTCTTCGAACGTAACCGCATCGGCGCAATCCAGTACTGTTACGACGGCCGCTACGCCTTCCGCTTCCTCGATAACTCCACGGCACCGGAAGAGAGGGTAGACGCAGCATTCACTGCTCATTCCAGCCTGTTAGAGAACAAAGACATACTGGGCATCCAAGGACCGGTGAGCGTGGCGGGTGCGGAGAATGATGCGATGATGAGTCCAGCCAGGAGGGCGGAAATTGAAGCGCTGTTAAAACAGACGGGGGGAGAGTACATGGTTAGTTTTTACTCGGGCAAGGGACATGGGTTTGCGGTTAGGGCGGACTTGAGTGATAGGGAACAGAGGTTCGCGAAGGAGAGCGCGTTTTTTTGCAGGCGGTTAGGTGGTTTGGGGAGTTTGTTTGAGGGGTGCGTGGGGAGGGGGATTGCTGCTGAGGCGGGATGAGGTGCTGGATTTTTGGGTACAAAGGAAGTGGTCGCCGTGCCGGGTGCTGTTGGTGTTGGTGTTGGTCGCGGCGTTGGGACGGGATGTTGGGGCCGAGGCGAGTGTTGTTGATGGGCGGCAGACGGCGGCTGGACAGCACCTCAACAACAATGAAATGCGCCGATACTCTCTTTACGACCATGATGATATCGCACTTGAATATGTCATTTCGTACACTTGGGATCCTGTTGGTCGTCTTCCATATGGTGAGGCCCGAGTAGGGGGTCACGGGTGGACAGGCGCGCGCGATCTCCAAATGAGCCAGCAGTACATCCGGCAAGTATCCAAATGAGGATTAGAAGACCAGTCGGTTGGCGATCGAGGTCTTTGTCTCTCTGTGAGGAAAACAGCCGATCCGCTTCCCAAGTTGCCGAAACCCTTCGGCTGGTAGGGGCTGTCAGCAATGGGCCCGGAGAAGGCATCACTGGGATATAAAAGGCACTCGCCGTCTCGACTCGGCTCGACGTTCATCTCCTACCAGAGCTTACAACCAGCAACACATTTAGCCAGCTTCGACGACTTGGTCAAATTTCTCTTTCTCATTGGCATTGCACACATCAACATTCATCTGACCTCCAGGCTATCCAGCTCACCTCAGTACAAACCTCTCACGATGTCGGCATCAACCGCCTCCTCTGAATCGACCATTACATCGGTGTCCGACAAGAACTCGGCGAAAAGCTCCCAAAGTGACCACGATGAATTTTCAAGCGACTTCGACGAGGAGAAACTGCCCGGTCAGCGCGTGGTAAGATCACGAGTCGATCCCGCTACCGAAGATGATATTTGGCATCAAGCCTTGTGGACATTCAAGCTGGGTTCAGACGACATGGAATATCTCCAGTCCGAGGTTGGCAAGCTGCTGGAGACGTCAGCTCATTGGCACGAAGAGGTGTTCTATATTCCCACCAAAACTCAAAACATTTCCCGAATTCCCGATAAGGGACAAGCCTGCATGGCTTCCCTCCAAGAGTGCAAAGCTCTGCTTCTGAACCCCGTTGATGCCTACAAGATGGTTGCCGCCACACAAGCTTTACGGAATGCAAACGACAAGACGCTCCAGTGCGTCTTCGAAGGAAATCCGGATTCACTCGAGTGGATCAGGATATGGCTGGAACTCTTCAACCTCATTTTCCGTCGCATCGTGGACGCGGATTCAAAGCGCGGTATAGAGAACGACGAACGTACTCGGCAGATCTTCAGGGAAATTCTCAGAAGTCGGACGTTCAAGGGACCCAAGGTGCTGTCTTGCACGGGGATAGACGAATACAGGCATGGAATTCGGGAGCACAAGATAACCTATCTTGACGATGAGGAAAGGGTGATCAAGGAGTGGCGCTATCCTGGTTGGCTACCAGAGGAGAAGAAGGAGAAGGGGAAGTCGCTTGAGCCGAGTTTGTTTCATACAATCTTGAAGAAAGAATCACAGCGGAAACTCAAGCTGGATAAGGTCTTGAGGGAGTTAGAAGCTAAATTCTGTGAAGCATTTGAGGCTCCCAAGAAGGATTTTGAGGCTGCCGAGAGGGAACTTGAAGCCACTGAAAAGGAACTTGAGGATGCTGAGAGAGAGCTGGAGGATGCTGAGAAGGAACTTGAGGCCGCTAAGAAGGGACATAAGCCGGCCAAGGAGAAGGTCGAGGCAGCGAGGAAAAAACACAAGGACGCCAAAGACATGTTTGAGGGAGCTAAGAAAAAGCATGAGACCGCTAAGGAAAAATATAACGCCGCTAAGAAGAGATATGAGGTGGCTAAGGTCAAGGCGGAACAAGACCCAAAAAGAAAAAAGAGACTTGAGGATATGGATCTGAAGAGGGAGGAAGAGAAGGAGCAACATAAGAATGAATATCTGAAGAGGAAGGAGGAATATGAGAGGGAGGAGGAGAAAATGAATGAAGAGATAAAAAGGAAGTGGGAGAAAGGGAAGAAGACGCAAGAGGAAAAGAAGAAGAAGGAGAAGGAGGAAAGAGATAAGAAGAAGGAGAATGCGCTCAAGAGGCTGAAATATTTGAGTGCGGGTCTGAGGTGAAGAGGTTTAGCGTTTGTTTTTCCGTCACTCATATGTCAAGGTTCTGTTCTCCATGGAAGCTCTCCGGAATTTCCAACAAGTGGTTTTGCAAGTGTAATGTCATGGGCTTGGTAGATGTGTCTGGCTGGTTCTTACTTGGTGACGTGAAATTCCGATACTTGCGGTAAGAGTGGATTTGGGCAAGAAAGGGTAGAGGTGTTTGAGGCAGAGCCGGTCATTACAACCGTCAAGGGAATTCGGTGAGATTCGTAGGTAGATAATGGGATGCTGACTCGGTGAGCGAGGTAGGCAGTGTTGATAATGTTGGCTAAAGAATGGTTGATCCAGTAGGCCGACCCGGTTCGCTGCAAAAAGAATAAGGGGTAGGTATGGCTGCCTCTAATGATGGTAAAGGTCTACCGGAGATTTCCATATGGGGCAGTTCTGGAACGCTTTTTCAACGTTCACCCGGTCGGAGTTGAGCCAGTTCTGTCAAAGAAGATCGTTGGTGCTGTAGGCCTTCGCGTTGGTGTTGGGACGGGCCGTTGGTGAGGATGCTGGTGCTGAACGGCGAGCGGCCGGTTACACGCCGCGTCCAGAACAATGCGATGCGGCGGTTCATTTCTGACGATGGCGATTACGAATCCGGTGAGTAGTCGTAGACCAGTTCTCCTACTTTGCATCCTGATCCTCCCGCTGATGCTTTCCGTGGCCTTCATAGAAGATGACGGCGGCACGTATCACCAAGACTACACGGTTTGATACCTACCTTTCCTCCTTTGAACACAAAGATGGCATTATCGCCAACAGATTGATATAGATTAACTATTCGTTTTACACCGGTAACACTTGATCATTATGGCTTTCCCTGATCTCGATCAGTCGACGGTTGGCGTCTAGTTCTGAAACGAGAGAGAACCGAAAGGTATAAGAACGATGGTTTTCCTGTTTATTCAAGCCAGGAAACGAAGAGCATCAGACCAACATCAGCACGTCAGTAAGAGATCCATACGCTAGCTCCTCAGAGATTCGACATCAACAACCACTCAAATCCACACATCATCTTGTCCAGTAGAGAAGTCAGCTTCTCTCCACACAATGCCTCAATTCAAAGACGACGGCTGGAGGAAGAACGACCCAAACGCGCCCACGCTCGTTGGTCCAGGCCCTGCACCCGAAGACTTCGACGAACTTCTGAAGGAAGCCTTCGACGCCATGTGGAAGGGAGAGTACTATAGAGGCTATAGAGGAGAAAATGTACCCGAATGGTACGAGGATGTTTTTCCAATTCCGAAAATCGATCCCGCCAATGGCAACAACGAAGTACACTATCCAAACCTCATGAAAATGATGGAGGATCCCGTGTCAGGCAAAAGGATAGGCTACGCCTTGGGGGTACTGTCCAACATGAGTAACGACAAACTCAAGGCGTGCTTCGAATCATCTGGCCAAGCGCTTGGGAATGCTCGCGTCGACTTCTTCAAGTGGTACTTGAAAAGCTGGATGCATGCGGTGGCTCCTTTGCTGCAGATCTTGTCCGTGTCCTGTTGGGCGGAGTTGATGGCTTTGCGTTTAGTGATTTGTCAAACGATGGACTTTATGAAGGATGATGTTAGGGGATGGAGTGATGAGAAGGTGGCAACTGTGCGCAAGATTTTGACAGACAATGAATGCACGTGGGACGGCTCAGAGTCAGCATTCAGCTTTCTGAAAGAGGGTTTTCAGGAGGCTAGAAGACATTATCCGAAGCCTGCGAGCGGGGTCAGTATGATGGGCGGAGGCGGTGCTGCTGCCATGGATGCTCTTCGGAATCAGTTTACCGGAGGCAGTCAAGGTCAAGATCTTTAGACCTGGGTTCAGTGGTTTTTGGTCTACAGATGAGGAAGAGGACACGGAAGAGTGGAAGAGTGTCAATGGGAGAGACGTGGAATTTCTTTTGTATAGAGGTACCTAGATAGCTGGATCTATCTATTTGGAAGTGGAATTTCGACTGGTTTTCTTCGTTGACTGAGCTAGTTCCCGTATTGCTAATTTGCGGGTAAAGAAGGTATACCAAAAATTAGAGGTAATCAGTTTACGGACAATGACGAAAAACAAGCCAGGCCTGATGATAGCACCGCCATGAGAGTCCGGGCTCGAGGCATGTTTGGGAGGGACAAGGTCTCGGACGGAAAGGATTCGAGAGAGTGAGTTCACCAAATTGTCAGAAATGGCGGAATGTCCATGGACCAGTACTTCTGAGCTTCTACGAGACGTGCCGAGGACAAAAAGCAGTACGCAAACGGTAGAGGTACGTATGTACCCTTCTGCTTTCAAAGTGTCCTCGTGTCCATAATGAGGGGGCTACCTATGGAATACCTGGGTACCTATCTACCAGTCTTTTTTGAACTTGCCGAGCGTTACAAGGGTAAGCTGATGTTGCTTGTTGTGGAAACGCAAATGTGAATAGATATCTGCAACTAGTTGTCATGTGTGAATCCAGATTGGACTGTTGGCAGGTTGGTGGTGTCAAGTTCATGACAAAAGGAGGGCGCTTGTCAAGGCGGAGGACATATCTTGAGCATAAGGTAATCGCGAGCTGATACGATGGGAAATCAAGGAAGAAAGAGAGGAGTGGTGTATGGGGGTGGGATATCTGCTAGCTAGAAAGTGGGTAGAAATTGAAGTAATGGAAGGAGGTTTCGGTTGTTGGTAGATCAATACCGCTACAGGTATATATGAGGTCTCCAACATCCCGAGGTAATATACCTCTACATGTCCTGATTGACTGTGATGATCGAAGAACATGTCACATGGGAACTTGAGAATACAAGCATCTGTGCGCAAAGAATGCCTCATGACAGTACCGTAGTATCGTGTCACCGTAAAGTCATTGTCCTGAAGCGCTTTTGCGAGTCAAAGGTTTGACTGGTTTTAGGGATGGCCGGGTAAAGGAAGCGGATGGTTGGTGACTTTGTCCAGTTGGTTCTGGGAAGGACGTTGGTGACGGGACGTTGTGCTTGACGTCACTGCCCTTGGAACCAACACGGCGCTCGGCAACAATGGAATTCAACGTCGCGCCTGGGTTGATGCGGAGAGTCTATCACTGGAATTCAGAATTAGGGTGGAGGGTTATGAGTGTTCGTCGTGAGAAGGGGTAGGGTCGTAGGGATATCACATGTCCTGTGAAAAGGGCGGGTTTACCAATAGCGCATGTATCCTTGGCCACAACACCCTCTACCAGCCCCAACCGACATGTGCCAACCTCGCGACAAAGAGCGTGAACTTCTACATTGAAGGATCAATCTTCAATGGTTGTGATGCCCAATATAAAATGTGGGCGCTTGATGATGATGGAGGAGCACTTGGAGAAAGCATATAAGCATGACTCTCACCTCGGACCATGTAAAAACTGATACGATCCCACTTCAACAGGAAAGACCTCCGAAGCTGGCCTTCGCAAAACATATTCCGGATTTCCAGTCAGTTTTAGCACCGGCTTTAACCAACCAAAGATCACTCTAAAATTCCGAACACTTCATGAATAAACCAACACCATGTCGAGACAAGCTATATCCCAAGTCAACGATGTATCCCCATCTCAAGAGGTGCCGCCTCCCGGATTCCCAGCACAGCTGTACCCTCTACTTTGGCTAGACGAGCTCTACAACTTCCGCTTCCAGGGTAGAGACATCTACGAGGACGTGTTGAAAGCATTCAGCGAGGGACGCGAGTACAAAGACTGGGCCTGGTGGCCTTGGCTCATATTTCCGATTCCCGAAGAGGTGTACGAGCACAAGCAAGACACGGGCGAATTGGTGCACGGGAAATCTCTTGCTCCCATGATAGAGTTGCTCTCGAATGAGAAGTGGGGAAAGAGGCTTGGATACGCTGTGAAGCTACTCCACAAGATGGGCAGTAGCGGCATCGTGAAGATCATAGAGGGAGTTCCTGGGAAAAGAGCCCAGAATACGAGGGAGTTCTGGTTGCGCCGATTTTTGTTGACTGTTCACTGCGCCATGACGGTGCCCGATCTTGAAGAGGATGAAGATGCCAAACAGCTTTGTCTTCAGGTGGTGAATGCATCATGGGTGGGATATATCGACGAACTCGACGAAGTAAGGGACATATGGGGGCTTGAGGAGTTATTACACGGAGAACCTAGGCCGCTCGACTTCGAAGAATTTGAAGGACGGGAGCGGAGGATTGGAAGTGGGAGCCCAAGTTATTTTACTCAGGGCATGACGCTTGCAGACGCCGGAATGCCGCTGAAGGACAACAACTGCCCTGACAATGGACATCACGGTAACGACCGTCCCGACAGCGCTCAGTCCAACAAAAACTATCCCATCAAACAACCTCGTCAATCCCACGACACCAGATCTACGAATCATGATATCAGAGGACATCCTCAAGTGGCAATAGGTCGAGGGTTATTGCTCAAGATAGATGGAAATGGTCCTGGGGTCGTTTCATCTGGACGTACAGAAAGGCCAGAACGGTGGCCTAGCATAAGGTCACCACAAGATGGTAGTAGGCAGTCCGGACAGGGTGGTCAGGCCAGTTCTTCTAGATGGTACGAAGCCAATGTCAGTTCCTCTAGACAACACCAACCACACGGGCAGCTTACATCAACAAGAGAGTACCGATACGGGCCTAGCTCCTCTGCGTCAACAAGAAGACAGACCGCCCCCCCTCCTGACGTTGACATGCCCGATTTTTTGAAGGATCACATAGACCGGTATAGAGAGAGGACCGGCTATGCACCAGCCAAGGTTTACAGATATACACGCTGAAAATGGGGTTTTTGTCTTGAAGCAGCACTGCACCAACGAAAAAGAGTCAGCGCGGCTGATCTACTCAAAAGGATGGAGTAGGGATATGGGATGGGATGACATCACTACCTCTAGGTACCGTTGTTTGGGATACATGTATTAGGAAGAGAGAAGGCGGGAGACAAGGGAGATTGAAAGGCTTGGGGACTAAAGTACGACAAGAAATACGATTGACTGCAAGGACCTGGAGGAAAAACATCGGGATCAGGAAAAATGTGAAGACAAGCTTATGCGTACGAAGTGAGTAACTGGTGGTCAAGAGCAGTTGTTTGCATGTATCCTACCTAGGAATAATATGTTCGATAAAGCCAAACGAGAGTTCCTGAGCAAGATACTTGTAGCCAATACAAGAGCCACTCACCACTCCAAGTGAAAGTGTAACTTCACGGAAATTGAGCCGTTGTTGATATTAATGGGAGGTAGGGCCCTTTACCCCGTCGGTCATGTAGGTAGGTAACCCCCAAAATCCCACACCCAAAACACATTGGTGGATCGCTAGCTACTACGTCATGGGACCTGGGATGGTGCTTGATGCCGATGGTGCCGGACGGAGGCAGGAACTCACGACAAAGAACATGTTACGAGTTTTCTGTTGGCGGTGACTTCCGCTTTTCGTGTTGGTTCGGAGCATCGCACAAAGGACAATGAACGTCCGCCACAGGCAAACCACCAACCACCCGGTAGGTCTACTACATGTAGACGACCAGTCGGGTGGTTGGTGATGAAGACTTTGAAAGGGAAAAAGGAGAACCGGAACGAGTCATCGAAGGCGCCTATCGTATGGGTCATCAGCGCCAAATTGACTTGATCCCCTGCCCACCAAGTTGACAAATGTTCCACTTCCTGTCTTTCATTCCGCTCCTTTGCAAAGGTCGGACATCGCCGCCCGAGATTACCAACCGCGTGACCGAATGATGCAATAGTAGCTCTTCTAAACGCCTGCTCAAAACCGGAAGGAGGCGAAGAAAGAAAGATAAAAGGACCCCGTGCTCCCTGTCTGATGAAGAAGAGAGCAAACCGCAAGCACCACAGACTACGAAGATTTAGCAGAGTTTTGCAACGTACTTTTTCAGCATACTACACCTTCATCCCATCACACAATCTCATCAACGTATCACCCTCACCACTTCGCATCTTCGAAGACATACACCGAACATGTCTGATGAAGCCGCCAAAAAACTTGCCGATCCGAAGGATGTTAAAGCATGGAGCAATGCCATCAAGGAGCTTTACGGAGGGATCTATGGAGATCCAAGCGGCCTGACCTCCTGGCCTAAGGAGCTGATCTTTCCACCACTTCCCGATCTCGAGAAGACGAAGACTGCCGAGGACGAAATCAGAGAAGGAAAGAAACTGTGGACTTGGGCTCACACTACTCTCCAGCCTCTCGCGCCAGGATACCGCCTCGGATACGCCATTCAGGTGCTCTTGCAAATTCCCGCTAATCCGGAAAAGGCTCCATGGGAAAAGGTGAAAGCCGCAATTTCAGGAGATAAGGATCTCAGGACCTACCTGTTGTTCCTCCATTGGGTTTTGAACAAACCAGGCATGGAGCATGATGAAGATGCAAAGGGTCTCTGCAGCAAGGCTTATAGCCGGTTCTTTGCTGGGAAGCTCGACAACATTGACAAGCTGTTTGGAGGCGCTTATGCCGAAGTGTCGGACGACGAGAAGACCATCAAAAGACTCAAGCACGGAACACCTTTCAGTATGGGAATGAAACAGGCAGCGAAAGACCTCGAGGCTGGCTTAGAGTCTCCCCGGTGGAAGACATCGAAGTTGAATGAGTACACGCTCGAGTGGGGCCTCAGGTATAAGGGTATCACCTGGTATGATGAAGAAAATAGGACAAGTGAAGATCCTACACGGAGGGAACAAAGGGAACGAAGGGAGAGATTCGAGAACATGGAGTGATGGAGGTGCTTGAAAAAGTGTTGGGATAACTCGGTTCTGGGCATGGCGATTTGAAGCCCACGTGCACTGATAGGGGCGGGTCGTTTGAGATGGGGCGTGAATGAGTGCTGGGCGCCCCTTCGTTAGGTAGAGGTAGAGGTAGTGGATCATGAGAAATACAGCAATGCTTGTCTTTTCCCTGCAAGCATGATATAGACATACCTGTGTATGACGAGAGTTCATCCCTTTCCCAACAGTCAACGGCTTGTAATGTGGAGATTCACTCGCTGAACGGTGACACTCGAAATGGACTGAGAGAACTCGTTCCTATCCCCGTCAACAAGCCAAATCACGGGAACAGTAGAATATTAGGCAGCCCAGTCCACCCCGGGTGATATGTGAGCAGGAGAGATTGGCCCCGTCATCAAGTCGGCAAGAAGGTGTCGTTGGTGCGGCTCGTTGGACCTGGACACCATTGATGGTTGACGGTGACGGTTCCTCGTGGACAAGTCAGTGATGCTGTCCCAGACCAAATGACGAGCGCAGGGCGCTTAACCCTTGACACTTGGTCAACATCTGGTGTATCAAAGGAAGAAGAATAGCGCTACAACTGACCAAAGACCAACCCGGGCGTCAAGATCCCGTCTCCAGTGAGGCGCATGTCCTCGAGAAATTGCCCCTCTGATTCATGAGACTGTCATTGTTGACACGGCTGGGCAGCCGACTGACTGCTGATAAGTGGCCTATCTCCTGGCGCTTGTGAGCTATGAGCACAGAGTCTGAGGACGGGAGACAAGTATATCTACCCCTAGTTGTCACCGACCATCAAGTTCTCTGCAGCAGTAAACCATCGTCCAGGCACAATTTGATCTTAAGACCACATTTACTTTCACCCCCTTCGCCTACCAGAAGCTCAACCATTACGGGCCCACACTCGGACTCCTCCCTAAACGATGGATCATGGACACAGTCGGCGAAGAAGAGACGCTCAGCCACCTAGCGGTTCCGAATCCGCCGGTGAGAAAGAACAACTTGGGTTGAACGCGATTGCCAAACGGTCTCGCAAGGCCTGGAACATCGCCATCGCCTCGTTGATGAGCGGCCAGCCTCCAACCAACCTTCCCCCCGACAACGATGCATGGCCAATAGTGCTGTTCCCACTCGTCCGGACTCCCATTTGCATTGGCCGGAAGTGCAATGGAGTGGATATCCGCAGCTTCCAGGACTGCATTGACGTTCTTGAACATGATAAACTCGGTCCCAGATTGGGCTATGCTGTGCAGGTATTGCATGACATGGAGCCTGATGCGAGAGAAAAACTTCGTTTGTCACTGTCCAATGTCAGTGATAGGGTATGGATCGTGGGGTGGATGCAGCTTTTCGGTCGTGTCTTGAACCTGCATGGTGTTGAGCACAATAAGGAAGCTCGGGATCTGTGCAAGGAAACTCTCGTGCTGCTCCGGAACTGGGAGAAGCCGGAAATTAGATGGGATCACAACGACTTCATCCTTGAAACCGCTGGCCTGGAGGACCCCAAATTTGGAGAACGAGAAGGAGATCGAAAACAGCTCCTTCCGAAATGGTCACCGGATGATCCTGAGTCTCAAAGTCGCTTTTATGATGGGATGATTGCTTCACTCAAGGATCGCAACTCGAGAAGACAGAAGGGGAAGGACAGAGACAATCACCAAGCGGATCAGAAGACAACCACCCAACATGACGCGAAGAGCAAACAACGGGAAGAATTTGTCTACACAGATATGCCAGGGAGTTCAAGGTCACAGAAGCACCGAGACAACCGCCAATCTGATCCGAGAAAATCCACCAAGAACGAGTCAAAGACCCAAAAGGTGGGAAAAGCTGACATGGCGCCCTACATTGAGGAGCCAAAGGGAGCAAAGAAGAAGGCTTGGAAGCCACCAGTGACTGCAAGACACATTCGAGATGATTAAGGGAAGAATGAGCTTGCAGGGATTTCTGAAAGGGAACGGTTGGCGCGGAAGTTTGATAGGAGGTATGGAAATTGAATAGGACGGATTTTGTAACTGGCGGAGGTCCGGAGGATGTCAGACGGAAAGCAATGAGCTAGGAATGCGTCGAACGGAAATTATTGGCCAACCGGGGGACTCAAAAGTCAGAGAAGGAAGGATGGTGATAATGGCGATCGATGAGGTAGATCTTGTAGAAGAACAACTTGGAACATTCCCCGCTTTCGGCCAGGCGGTTCAATCAACCGGTTGGTGATGAACAGGGTTCCGGACGGGCCGTTGGTGCTGAAGCGCAAACAACTGGACCGTTGGGCGGCGCTTTGTGAGTTGTGACTCGACAGTGCACCGTGTGAAACAGTGGAGTGAAGCACAACATTGCTTTGTTTCCTATTCGGCCAAGAGACAACATCTCCCTTAACAGTGATCTACTGACTGCGCGAAGCAAGAATGTTCTCACTCCAGATTTGAGACCCTCGTATCAAGCCTTCGACAACTCACAACATGAGCATTCCAAACCTTTCCCGTGCCATCCGCGCAGGCCATGAAGTCGATGAAGACGGGGACGGGGACAACAGCCCCTACACCATGGCCTGCGATGCGCTCACCAAGCCGGATTCGCAACACAACCTTGACGCATTCAACCTTCTCAAACGTGTTCACAACGAGGAATTCGGGTTCCATGAGACATGGACAGAGGCTATTTCCGCCCTCAAAGATAACCCCATCCCCGCCTCGATGGACCCTAAATGGCCCGCCTTCCTCGTCTTCCCCTGTCCGCGCGGCCCGGACGGCAAAGGATTCGACATCGATCTGGCCCGCAGAATTCTCCGTGACGAGCAGATGGGGTTTCGACTCGGGTATGCCGTGCAGATCTTGGCCTTTGTGTTTGTAGAAAGAGTCGAAGAGGACCCGAGGCAAGTGGACCAGTTCAAGAAGGAAGAGCATGTCAAGGAAATATGGAAGTGCCTCACGCTTTTCGACTATCTGTTGTTTCCATCGGGGGACAGGGAGTCAAAAGAGCCTTTTTCTGAGCGGCTGTGTAACTGGTTACTGTTCCGGATATGGCAGCGGGAGAAGGAAGGGGATGTGAAAGCGTTCTGGGAAGAGCTGAAGAGAGAAGGGAAGCTTCCACCCCCGGATGCTGATGAAAAAGTGGAAGGAAGTCCGTTCTATAAGGGTGTGGCGAGGGCGGGCTTGGAGATCAGGGACTATGGAAAGGACGAGGACGAGGTCAAGGTGAAGTTTGACACAGAGGCATGGCGAAAGCCGAAGCCGGTACTATCAAAGGAATTCAATCTGGAGGAGCTGGAACGAAGGGTGAGGGAATTTGGTATCGGCTTGGATGGAGAGCGCATCTCGAGTGGGAGTGGAAAGGATGGCCATTGAGAAGGCGAGACGCTACAAACAATGTCAGGGTTCGTCTTCCAACGGCCCAGTGAAAAGGAGCCAGCTTGGCTCATCTACTCACGAATAAGGGATACGGAATGAGATGGGATAGGATGGTTTCACAAGTTTGGAGTACACACATGGAGTGAGAGGATGGTTTCGGATCTGGGTTGAAATGCGTTGAATCAGTTTAGTCATTCTCTAGTTATCAGCAATTGCAATTCCACTCGTTTATCCCAGCTTCTTCAAACTTACTCGACGATTTGTGACCTATAGGCAAGCTCTCCATCAACAAGACCCAGAACTTCCCTACCTCTCTGAGGTAAGGTATCTCACCCTCTCACCCTCTCACCCTCACCGTCTCACCCTCTCACCCTCTCACCCTCACACCCTCACACCCTCACACCCTCTCACCCTCTCACCCTCTCACCCTCTCACCCTCTCACCCTCTCACCCTCTCACCCTCTCACCCTCTCACCCTCTCACCCTCTCACCCTCTTACTGATCGCCTCGCCTGCCTCACCACCCTCGCCTGCCTCACCACCCTCGGCGGCCTCCCCGCCCTCAACCTCCCCACATAAACAAACAACCAAACCAAACACAACATCACAAGCGCCACGATCCCGAGCGTACTTTCAACGACCGCAGAGGGGTCATAACGCTCCTCTTCTGCACCGCCACTAGTTTCCGTGCCGTTACCTGTGCTGTTACCGGTACTGTTACCCGGTGTCAAAGTTGGGGTCAGACTCGGTGTCAAAGTCAGACTAGGGGCCGCCGACGCCGAGACCTGTGGGGCTTGTAGAACTGCGGTGGCATTCAAGGTTGCGTTCATGTTATTGGGTACCATGTCTCGGGGAATGACGGGGAGAGCGGAAGCGGAGACGGCGTTGAGGAAGGAGAGGGTTAGGACTACCGTGGTCAGGCTGATGGTCACGGTGGTGGTGGAGGTGGTGGAGTGGGAAGGCATTTTGATGAGATTGGCGAGGGCGCGAACGCAGTTGAGGTGACTACCTGATGTTCTAATAAGTTTTGAGTGTATGGTTAATGAGATCGCGAATGCTGGTGGAGGTGCTTGATGATGATATTCCCCTTTCAGAAGGGCAGGAGGGGAGATTGGAGCCCTTTTATGCAACATCGAAGTGTTGGTTGAAGATAGAACACAATGCCATTCTTCCGTTGACAAGCAGGATTGAGATGTGATGACAATGCCGGTGTTCAGTGTTGAGCAATTCGAGCAGACAGTGAGAGAAAGAACTCTGCTCAACCCTCAAACCTAAATCAAGGCGCGGATGAGGAAAGGACACCCGACCCACTCCACGCCACCCGGGACACGGGAAGCGCCTTCCGTTCTTTGTTCTTTCTCAGCTTTGTAGGATCGATGTCAAATTTCTTGGGAACAGAGGCTTTCTCAAGTCCTTTGTCATCATTACAATGCAAAACATTGCATACGAGCTTGGGTATTGTGAGTGTAGTATCTACCTGGAGACAGTTCAGTATGTGGTCGGAACATTGAGGGTTCTGTAGAACAGTGGAATGGATTTGTTTACTTACCCCTGAGCACAGTGGAACCGACTTGATGGAGCAAGTTGAAGCAGGGGTGCTTGAAAGGGAAAATCCGAATGAGGGCGCGGTGGCGGAGGCTGACAGCTTTCATTGGCGGATGTTCGCTTCCAGCCCCGCAACAGAAATGTAGCCTTAGCTGTCCAACCCAGACAGACTCACATTGCCTCGCTCCGAAAGTCCGAAGTCAGACCGATACCTACCTACCTGGCTGCTGTAGCTATGAGATTTCCTAAAGTTATCACGAGAACCATATTGAAGCTGCGCTTCAACTAGAGATACTCATCATCATTAGTCTACGAGTCGGTTATGTCATTACCCAACACCCCCTGAGCCCCTGGCCCCTGCGCCCCAGAGCCTCAGATGCCGCTCTGTTGTTTACAGATAACTCCCCATCTACACCTCCTCCCCAGCAACGCTCTCATAACCCCCACCTCTCCTCCTCCCTCCACCACTAGCAGTCATCACCCCCGGACTCTCATACATATCCGTATAATTCACCGGCACACCGCCCAGCACCGCCGCACCATTCTCATGCTTCCCAAACATCGGGCTCGGATCGCACCAGAAATCCTTACAATTCGTGACACACCCTCTGCTATAGGGATTGCCGCGCTTGTTTCTCTTCGATCCCTTGCCCGTAGCCGCACTCCGACCAGCGGCGGTCTCGATGAAGGCGTCCACGCCCAAGAGGCGAGACCATTGCTTGATGAAACCCTGCTTGTGACCATGTCCGTGCCGGCCACCGTTTGCGCCGTGGGCGTGACCGTGGTGAGCACCGCCAGCGGCAGGAGATGGGCCGGGAGCGGGAAGAGAGGGCGGGTTGAGAGGGGCGCCGGTGGAGGTGAAGGCACTGTTGAGGGAAGTGGTGGAGTATTTGTCGATGCCGTGGATGTTTTCGTAGGTGGTCATGGCCGAGGAGACTTGGACGAATTGGACGAAGAGGAGCATGCAGACCCAGGTGAGTTGAAGGGTGGCCCAGATGGCGGTTAGAAGGCTGTAGGCGTCGGCGTTGACGATGCGGCAAAGCGAGGGGGCGAGGATGTTGCACTCGTCGGAGGCGGTTTCGGAGAGAGCGGAGAGGTCTGCCAGCTGTTAGTGATGTCTCTTGAAAGGGAGGGTTGAGTCAACTCACATCTGTAGGTCAACCAGTCATAGGTGATGATGCCGAGTGTGAGGTTGATGAGGTAAAGGAAGAAGTGACGGTGGTTGTTGACTCCGATGCAGTTATACACCCAAGGGCAGTGACTATTCCAGTTAGCTTCCTATCCTTCGCCAGTATCGACCCGATGTACTCACTGATCATGCTTCGCCACGCAGCGTTGACACCTACGGCAGTGCTTGCTCCTCAAAGGCGTGCGGATCATGCAGGTAACGCAAAAGTTGGACTCGTCAAACTTCCACACGCTGATAAGCTCATCAATGACGGCCTTTTGCTCAGCAACACCTCCCATTTTGGGGACAAACCCAGGGTCATCAACCATACACCTGATGTAAAACCAGGCAGTCATGGAGATGAAGAAGGCAAACAGCAAGTTGGAGATGACTGTTCCATCCTCTCCAAACATTGTGCTACCAAAGATGCGCAGCAACCAGTTCATGGTACACAGGAACAGCGACCCAGCAAAGATACCAGCCATCCAAGGCGTCTTCTGCAGTTGCCTCATATCTGGCGGGGCATAAGCGATGACCTGCTGTGCCACCCATTGAACGGCATAGCCCGCCAAGATGCCCAACGGTATCCCAACAAAGACGGGCATGCCAGCCATGACAACCATGGTCGCCCACACCATCACGAACGGCCACAGAAACGTGAACTTGGTCATGAACGATCTCCTATCCTGAAGAAGATACGACGCGCCAGGCCAGCTGGGGACGATCGCGTTGCCATCCTCGTCGTAACCGCACTCGTTGAGCGCCTTTTGCCACGCAGCAACCGTGTTCAGCTCCTGAGCTGTAATCGAGGGTGTCTTGCCCGTTGCCGTCTTCGCAAATCGGTCGGCGCCGTATTCGATCAGCTTCTGGATGCAACCCGGGTTTCCCTTGACCAACGCCCAGTGTAGTCCCGTGAACCCTTGCTCGTCCTTGGCGTGGACACTAGCTCCCCATCGGAGGAAGACGTCGACGCAGGCGGGGAAGCCCTTGTATGCTGACCACATGAGGGCGGTATGGCCGTAGGCATCTTCGACGTCGACGGGGATGCCTTGGTGTAGGAGCAGGACGATCAGCAGGACGTTGCCGTTGAATGTGCTGATGTGTAGTGTGTTGTACCCCTGAGAATCGGTGATCAAGGGATCGGCGCCGTGTTGGAGGAGTAGGTGGACGGTATAGTAGTGGCATCGTTGGGCGGCCCATTGCAGAGGTGTTGCAACGCTCTCTCCTCCCTTCTTATTGATCTCGGCGCCCTTGTCGATGAGGAACTTGCACATGGCATATTGGTTGTTGATGGCGGCCCACTGCCAGGAGAGAGGAGTCAGAAAGGTGTGTCGAGATTGTGTATGTAAACTTGGGTTGGACCTACATGTAGAGGCGTGATGCCCTCGTCATCCGAGTAGGTCGCATCGTATTCGCCGGCCTCAAAGAGCTTCTCCATCCCCGCAATGTCGCCCACCCTTGCCATCTGCATGATATCCTTTTGTGCTTCGCTGGGAAGGCTACCGAGCTCGACCTCGCTGTTCAGCTTGGGAGTAGCAGTGCCGGATTTCATGGGCGGTTGAGCGGGGGCGGCGTGACCGGCATGGGCGTCGGCCCCGTCGTGTTGCGCCATCGTGGGACCGTGGTGGCGGGATGTAATCGGTAGAGCGAGGTCGAAGTTCGATCGGTCGGCGGGGGAAGTTTAGGGTATTCGGAGGTCGAGGATTAGGATCGTGGACGTCGTCGGAATCGATCGAGTGGTTGAGTCTATCATTCGAGGTCGCAAATGGTGACACGGCTATTCGGCATGGAGGGGGAGACCACCGGGGCGCAGCAACTGGAGACGATTCGAACGGATTGCGACAGAGAATAAACGGGAATAAAATATTTGGTCAATGCGCAAGCTCGCAATAGGTAGTCTAGGGACAAGGCTGAAGTCGAAATACACAGTAACGAAGAGCAAATCAGTAAAGGAATGTGCCGGTCGTGAGTTGGCTGATGATTCCGCCGTGTCCGAGTCGCCAACTTGGAAGACGAAGACCGCAGCCGGAAGATGACAATGGAAAGAAGTCGTTGTTGGTCACTTCTGGTTGGGGCTTGGAGTTGGAACTGA
Source organism: Neurospora sp. CHS-2018b (assembly GCA_009806015.1). NCBI lineage: Eukaryota > Fungi > Ascomycota > Sordariomycetes > Sordariales > Sordariaceae > Neurospora > Neurospora sp. CHS-2018b. Next base: position 217,435 of record RAOV01000015.1, on the reverse strand, counting down.
TGTTGGACTTTCGTCAACACCCCTTGTCTGTTAGTGTCAACATCCGATTTCGCTGTGCGTTAGGTGGCTGGTTGATGTCTCCACTAACATGCAGCTTCCCTAACCCCCGCCTACGATTGTGTGCTGCAAGGGTCTTCCATCGGGGGAACTGAGGTGCCGTGGCGGAGGGACAGTTCCAGGTACAACTCGGGTTTATCGGTCCTTGGCTGTCTGTCTCACACTGCCACCAAAGATGTCGATGTCGATGATCGAAGGGTCTTCACACAACTTGGCACATGCAACAGAAAGGGGTTCAACGATTGGATCTTCATTCCACTTGTTCTCCGAGCCTTCTTCGGCGGCGTTGCGTGTTCGGTGACAGCTGTGCACACTGCCACGACCACTGATTTGTCCCCAACCACCCCGGGCCCCCCACTGCGAACGGGCCACAGAGCCGCGCGGTCCATGACAGGTGCAGCCCACTTTGGTGGAGCGCCAGGGCCCCAAAATTCTGTGGAGAACTGTTCACCGGGAACTTGGCCGTTTCTCTCGAATGACGATGGTGTCATTTTCGGCACCAGAACACCCCGAGAGCTTCCTCCCCTGCAACGCGCATCTCAACAACCGTCGACGCGTCTCAACAGAAAAATAGGGGACGCTTGATATAACCTCGACATCGCCCTCGACGGGACACTCGAATCGAACAAACCCAAATCACCGCGCGACTCGATAAACCCCCGCAGCGCGCAAGCTCGAGCACAACCGCAACAATGGACACAACAATAGAGCTCGTAACCACCACCGCCGTGGCGGCTGCTACAACAGCCACAGCAGCATCCAACACCACCTCCACGGAGCACATCAAGGAACTCATCAAAGACCTCCTCATCGCCTCCCTCCAACCCAACAAGACCGTCATCATCACCGGTCTCCTAATCGTCTTGCTCTTCCCCGTCATCCTCCACCAATTCCTCCACGGCGACGAGTCCGGCTCTTCCTCCAAGAACTCCTCTCTCCCCTCGATCCTGCTCGCCGGTCCCTCCGGCGCCGGCAAGACCGCTCTCCTCACTTTGTTCGAGAAGCGCGCCGGCCGCCGCAATACCTCCACCGCCTCCCCCTCTACCTCAGCCGATGAGAAGACTGCGAGCGCGACCGAGCCCGCCCAAACACACACCTCCCAAACCCCCGTCTCCGTCGAACTCAACGCCGCCAATTCCTCCGACGACGAAAAAGTCAAGAAATTCCTCCTAATCGACACCCCCGGCCACCCCAAACTGCGCTCCACCGCTCTCTCCCACCTCCTCCCTCTCGACCCCAAAACCGGCCGCCCCTTGCCCCCTTCCAAGACCAGCCAAATCAAGGGTGTCCTCTTCCTCCTCGACGCATCGACGCTCTCCCCTTCCTCTCCCGACTCTAGCCTCAGCCAAGCAGCTACTTACCTCTACGACCTCCTTTTGGCTCTTCAACACCGGTACAGCCGCTATACCAAGGGATCCAAGCACCCGCCTTCGATTCCCGTCTTGATCGCTGCCAATAAGCTCGACCTTTTTACGGCGTTGCCGGCTACACTGGTGAAGAAGGAGTTGGAGGCTGAGTTGGGACGGATTCGGGTGAGTAGGAGCAAGGGATTGTTGGATTCGGGAGTGAGGGAGGATGATGTAGTGGGAGGAGGGGAGAAGGAGGAAGGGGATGATTGGTTGGGGGAGTATGGGAGTGAGAGGTTTGAGTTTAGGCAGATGGTGGAGTTTGATGTTGAGGTTGAGGTGGTGGGTGGGAGCGTGGTGGGTGGGGAGGGGCCGGGGTGCGAGGGGTGGTGGCGGTGGGTTGTTGAGAGGGTGTAGGTGATGGATATCATGATGAAAGTGGTGATTGGGGATGGATGAAGGCGTGGATAAGTAGATGGTAATGGGAGTATGGTATAATGTCAACAGGATCATAGGGTTGGTGGAAGGGAGATAGAGATCATGATTGTATGCATATGGATAGCCGATTAATATCACTTGAATGAACCCATGAAGAGCAACGGCGTGTTACAAAACAGATGTCATGCTTAAGGGCAGAGGACCGCTATTTGTATACGTAGCATCTGCCACCTAGCGATGGCAACCGTCACTGATGAGGCCGTCGTGGGAGCCAGAAGTCTCACGGCAGGATGTGGGAATGAAAAGGAGAGAACAGAGGTTACGAACACCAGTCGAACTCCTACCCAACTATGGCCATCGAACGAGACAAAGAGAAAAGCCAGGAGAACCATGAAAGCCAGACATATCATGGAGCACAAAGTCAGAAATCAGCGATATACGTATATGAACAATAAAAATAAAACGTCCCATTTGCACGGGTTGAACCCTAATCTACGCCGTACCAAATGCTACCCAGAAATTATAGTCTATGCGAAAGCAAATGTAGTAGTACGCCCAAGGCTCCCAGAGTAAGTTCCCAAATATTAGCAAACAGAAAAGAAAAAGCAAAAAGAAAAAGCCGCCCATAGATGTTGAGTCTAGGTATCATATCCGTCAAAAGAAAGAAAGATCCCCGTTTAATCCATTCCACGCTAACGGAGGCGGTTTGTTGTTGTTGTTGTTGTTGTTGTTGGTAATGATATCCTCCACTCTATTCGGCCGAAACATTCATCGAAGACATTTGAGATGTGATTGACGACTGCTGACGAAGCATGTAGGTCAACAGATCGACCTTGGTGACAACAGCCACGGGCTTGGAACCATCCTCCTCCTTCTTCTCGGTAACGATCGCAGCAGAGTTCCACTCGAGGAACTTGCTGAGAGCAGCGAGAGGAGTGTCCATGGTGATCTCAACGAACTTGCGCTGCTTGTCCTTGAGGTCGTTGCCGAACTTGCGGGGGTCGGTGACGACCTCGTCGATGCGGCTGAAGTTGAACATGACCTCGGAAACGGGGCTGGCAGGGGTGGCGCGGCCGCGCTGGATGAAGCTGAGCATGTTTCCGAGGGTGACGAGACCGACGAGCTTGCCGCCAGTGGGGGCGAGGACGGGGAGCTGGTCGAAACCCTTGTCGCGCATGGTCTCGATGGCCTCGGAGCAGGGCGAGTCGGCGAGGACGGAGGTGACGGGCTTGAGGCGGAGGGCGCGGACGGTGGCACCGGCGTAAGCGTCATCGGTCTTCTTCTGCTCGGTCTCCTGCTGCTCCTTGACGGTGGCGGTGCCGTTGGTGCCGTTGGCGGTCTTGACATCGTCTTCGGTAGCGAGGAGGCCGTTGGCGGCGAGCCAGTCGTCGTCGGCGAACTTGGAGAGGTAGGAGCGGATGCTGTCGGGGAGGACAACGACGACGACGTCGCCCTTGCCGAGGTTGAAGTCCTTGACGGCGCGGATCATGGCGGCCATGGCGCTGCCGGAAGAACCACCGACCAGGAGACCCTCCTCGGCGATAAGGCGGCGGGCGAGGTGGAAGGACTCGCGGTCCTCAGTCTTGTACCACTTGTCGACAAACTCGCGGTCGAGGACGTCGGGGATGAAGTCGTAGCCAATACCCTCGACCTTGTAGGGAGCGGTGGCGTTGGGGTCGTTCAGGCTCTCGGGAAGAGCGAGGATGGAGCCGACGGGATCGGCAGCGATGACCTTGATGTCCTTGTTGTGCTTACGGAGACCGCGAGCGATACCAGTGATGGTACCGCCAGTACCGGCGCCAGCAACGACGGCGGTGATCTTGCCGTTGGTCTGCTTCCAGATCTCCTCGGCGGTGCCGAACTCGTGCGCAAGCGGGTTGTTGGGGTTGGTGTACTGGTCGAGAATGTGGGAGTTGGGGATCTCCTTGAGGAGACGGCGGGCGACACCAATGTGGGACTCGGGGCTGTCCCAGGCGGCCTGAGTAGGAGTACGGATGATGGTGGCACCGAGGGCACGGAGGACGGAGACCTTCTCGGCAGACATCTTCTCGGGGAGGGTGATGATGGTCTTGTAGCCCTTGATGGCGCCAACGAGGGCCAGACCGATACCACTGTCGAAAGCTTGTTAGCTCGGATCGCAACTGCAACAAAGGGAGGGCAGACAAAAACGTACGTGTTACCACTGGTGGGCTCGATAAGGGTGTCACCAGGCTTGATGCGGCCCTCCTTCTCGGCCTCCTCGATCATGCGAAGGGCTATCCTGTCCTTGACACTGCCGCCGGCGCTGAAGAGCTCGACCTTGGCGTAGACCTCGCACTCAATGCCCAGCGACTGGGGGATCTTGTTGAGGCGGACGAGGGGGGTGTTGCCAATCAGCTCGGTGGCTGACATGGTAAGGCCGGCGTTGCGCTCAACGGCGTCTTTGGTAGTACCGCCGCACATGTTTGCGATTGATTGATTCTTTCGACTGACGAACGGTTGGGGATGAGGGCAGGAGGATTGCTGGACGGTTGTCGAGGGAGAGCAGGGAAATTTCTGTCTTTTATCGAACGAGGATTATTGTGGGGGCTTTGTCCTTGTTGGTAGGCTTGGACATCCACTCGCTCGACCGGGACAACGACTTCGGGAAACGCGCGGGGGCGGGGTTCTTTTTGGCAGGGATCTGGAAAGATTTTCACGATAGGAGAGGAGTTGGCGGTTAACAGGAGATGGTGATACAATCTATTTATCTTGCTTGTCTATCGTCGGTGCAAGTGATTGTCGCAATCCCCGTCCTGTTGGTAGCAGGTAGACAGACAAGATACCGCAATCAGGTTGGATGATGGGACGGACGCGGGAGGCGATAACGCAGGGAGGGATGTGAATCAGGAACGGCAAAGAAAGCGGTCGAGGTCTCAGGTGACGGCGTGACGGAATTGGTGAATCAACTTCCGCCATTTCTCAAATTGCGTCCCTCCCACCGCTTGGCTCGTGATGCTCAATACCGATGATATGCGCCACCTTCCCTTTCCCGCCGTAGGGCCTAGTTCGTAGCGCGACTGGTCTCGGCTTCCAAAGATCCACAGAAAGTTTCTAACGTCAAGCGCTACTGCGGCGAGTGTTGAGAAGCACGGGCCATCTGTACGTTTCTTCTTGCACGTGCTTGGACAAATCGTTTGTACGGTTCGTGATGTTTTGTGACTTTGTCCACTTTGTCTCATGAACAGGGATGAGCAATCCGCTAACGGCCCTCGTGATGGAGACTTGGCAGGCATTAGCTTGACATTGAAATCCGGGGAACAGAAGTCACCAGCATCAAATGGTCTCATTTGAGTTGGTTTGCGGTTTTGCTGAGTGAGCTTCAATTGTTGTCATCTTCAAGGAGTACTATGTTTTCGATAATCTCCTCGGCAGGTAGCGGCAAGAAACATGGAGATCTGGGGAAAGCTGTTGAATAAAGGGAGCCGTGGTTGTCCATCTCAACCCTGCCATGGTGTTCAGTTTCCCAAAGAAGTTGCAGAGAGCAGAACTGATGGGGAGGCCGATGCAAACTGCAAGAACAATCCGAGAATCGAATTTCCAAGATGCAAAATGGAAAGTCCAACGGCAGGCGTCATGCAGCAGCAACAGACCGGCCAGACAGACCGTCAGCAGCTGTAGGGAATTTCCAGGAATTTGCACTCGTGCACAGACCAACCAATCCCTCTATTTAACAGCAGCTCCCCTCCCCAATTCTTCCTCCTCTTCTTTTCTCTTTTTCTTCTTCATACTTACCTTGACTGACTGCGCGGAGATCAAGAAAACCGCGTAGTACGGTGGAGAGCCTGCATTGCACATCGTGGTGCTCGCCGCCGTGAATTGCCCTTCGGGGCCGTTCTGGTCGTAATTTTTGATGTCAACCCAATGCAATTCATTGCAACCTTTTCTTTTTCAATGTGTGCTCGGCTTGCGTGGTCGTGCCATAGGGAAGAAGATGTTGAAGATGTATGTTCCGATTCGGCCAACCTTTGGTTGATGTTGAGGTTGTGCGACCGGCGCTGATGATGCCCCGCGCCCCCGCGGTCCCGGTCACCCCCGCACCCGATGCGTCCGTCAAAGCCGCCGATACTGGCGATGGAACCCAGCTCACTTCGGGCGCCCTACAGGCCGACATGAACATCCGTCATTGCATGAGGTCTTCCCGACTGTGATAGGAAAGCGTCGAACTCTATGAAGCAGACGACATGCTCCCGGTCAGCGAATCAACGCATCATCTTCGTGTGTTCATATCGCGCATCAGAAGCTTGACCATCTCCGGTCCTCGAACTCCGCGATCGCGAGTCCAGCCCATGTCTTCAGCTGTGTGACAGTGACCAATGTAATTGACCATGTCATTCCCGAACGGTGTCGACGAACATCCGTGAGGGATTGAGTGCACATCAAAGCCATCTACAGCCGACTCAAGCCGCCACTTGCAGCACCGAACAATCTGGTACAGTAGTACCGTTCGCGGAAACTGCCTTTCCTTCCCTCACTTTAACAGAACCGACGATGAGCAATTCCTCAAGCCACGCTTCCAGCTCATCGCCGACATCTCCGCTGTTATTTCATGGCAACATGCTCAAATGAATGGCAAATGAAAAGGCGTATGGGTTACTGAACGGATGGATGGCTCTTGTCATCGTCGCGATTGAGCCGCCGCTGCTCTCAGAACGGATTGCTGCTATTCTCATCCTCAACAACAATCTCAACCTCAACCTCAACCTCAACCTTCCTCATCCTTCCTCATCCTTCACTCATCCTATACATCATCGGAATGAGCTGCGCCACATCAACTTCCAAGATTTCTTCTTACTGATCACGGTTTATTAACATTTAACAAATCCTTGGCCCCATCACTTATCGCAAACCGCTTTTCTATCGCCACTGATCCAGCATCACTAAGACTTCCTCTACCTAGAATCTAGATACACGCGTTTATCATCGCGCAACGAGCCTCCGCCTCCGCCTCGCGCTTCTTAATCTTGACGAGATCTTCCTGGGGAGCGCTAGTGGAGATTTTGCGGGCCTCGAGGTCGAGGGTGAGGGTGATGGCGTCGGTGGCGTCGGTGCGCTTGTCAATCGGGACTGTAGATGTAATCAAGAGAGTTAGTTAGATCTAGCTCCAGAGTATCGTGAGGGGCTTAGGGAGTAGGGAATAGGGACTGGAGGCGACGACGTGGAGATGGCTGCAAAGAGGCTGGAGAGGTTGTGAGAACATTGAAGACTCACTGGTGGGAGCAGCGGCTGCGATGGCGATGAAGAGGGAGAGGAGGATGGTGGTGGTGGTGGGCTTCATTTTGCTTTGACTTGGTCAAGGGAAGTGGGTACGAGCGAGTCGATTGAGTTTTGCAGGGGCTTCCTGTCATTCAGGGAGAGGTAGCTAGCTAGCTACTGGACTTGGTGTTGATCGATGGTGACGATGGTAAGAGGGGTGAAGAAGAGAGGTTTATTATACTTTTTCCCCTGGTCAATCGTCCGCGGTCCATTCGTTTCCTGCCTCTGCGTTTCCATATCCTGGTCCGTCGAGACCGCCGCTCTCATTGTTTCACTTCATCTTGGTCATCCTCTCACTTCTTCTCTCATCGCCTTCGTCACGATACCTGTATCACAGCTGTAAGCTCTCCGCTCCTCGCTCCTCAGGACCTCACGAAAAGTCTCAGCCGCGCCCCCAGTGCCCCCAATGTACAACATAGCCAAACCAACCGGGACCAGTAATCAAGCCAAGGCAAGCTTTCAACAAGGCAAGGCTCCCTCTTCCTCTCCCTCTCACTCTCAGCCTCCAAAGCCGCCCAAGTCCGCCATCGAGAGGCTATTTGGAGTCATCAGCCAATGATCGCCGCCCGACAACCAACCCAGCGCCGCTGAGGCGTCAGTGGACTTACTCATCCCACCGGGAGCCTTGGAACTTGAGAATCTCGTCCTCAACCAATCAATGCGTCAAATGGGGATGGGTTGGTGATAGACTTTACCTCGAGTGGGCATATTATGGAGGTTGCAGGCACAATGGTAGTCGTATCATGCAAATCAAGGGGATTATCGACGACTCTTCTTGGCTTTCAAGTTGGTATCGCACCTTGCCTCGAACGGACATATCTTGGGTTTTCAGCTGGAAACTGGCATGCATCGCGCTTCATGGAGTCGGGGCCAGATGCGAATCGAGCCACCAGCGTTGGAGACACTCATCGATGATTTGCGCAACCTTCTCTTGATTTTGGTCAATGCTGTTCCCTACGCATGACCGGCCATCGATACCCGTATCTCTCGCTTTCCGCTCGTCATTTCAATTGTCTGGGCTGCACAAACGTCAACATGTTGTGGTGTTGCAACGTGATGTAGAAGGGTGCCATTGACATTTCTGTGTCATCGACCTCTTAAGGACCTCTCGCTGTTCCAAATGGCATCAATTAACGCGGTCCGATGGTGTAGTTGGTTATCACGTCAGTCTAACACACTGAAGGTCCCCAGATCGAGCCTGGGTCGGATCATCTTCTTTTGCAATTTTTTTGTTGCGGCTGTCTCCACTTTGCCTCATTTTCTCGTGTGAAACCGTCACTCCTTTTTTTCGATCATTTTTGTTGACTTTGCTCATTTGACGTGAGGCGGAAAGAGCCGTGCCGTTAATGAGTGCTGAATGAGAACCGCATAGGTTGAAATCCAGCGCCTCCAGCCGTGACCCGTGATATCTGTTTCACTCACCACTAGTGCTGACTGGCAGTTCATGAGTCTCAGTAAGCAACTCACAGAAGCTTCCACCAGGACAGCCAATAATGATGGTAAGTCTTATTGTGGTTCAGTCGAACACCGTGCGACGAGGAAAAACGATTGTCTCCGTCCTCAGCAGGCCTGGTTTTCAGCTTTCGGCGGCTCACTTTTAGTCCAACTCTAGAGGTAACATTGTCAAGTTGATCGAATCAGTGGCTGATGAGTCTTTCCTGACTCGAAAGTCGAAACTCGTCCCCTGGACAGTAGGCATCCACCTCCAGGAATTAGCTTCCTCCCTCTGCCCGTGCTTGAGGATGACGAACCCCTTCGAGTCCTGGTTCCAAAGATACCATCTCGAACTCGACCCACCATCGACCACTCGTCTTCCTCGAGACCAATGACGCCGCCCAAAATATCCACGGCTATTGAACTGGCGTAGGAGCCGGTCCTCTCCGCTCGCTGTCTTGTTCCTGTATCACTCATCAGCACTCGTCACTCCCTCCTTTCCCCAAGCGTCACCTCCTCGCCCTGCCAAACTGTTACTCTCTTGTGACCTTGTTGGTCCATCGTTCCATCTTTCGGTCCCACTGTCGCTCGTGTCTCTCTGCACCTGTCTCCTGGTGGTCATCACCAATGTCTTAACTGATGATCGAACCTGGAGATGGGAAGAATATCGCTTTGAAGATCCGCTTCGCGATCAGCTGCAATCGTCACCGTCTGTTTGTACGTCCCCAAAGGCCCTGATTGTCACCCCCCTTCAGTTCCGTCACGGCCCCAGCCCACCATCTTGCCCGTACGTCCTGTCTTCTGACCTTGCTTTTGTTTGATCTTATAGAAGCAAGCCGACCAAAAAGCCCTCCTTCGAATCTCGATATGGTCGGAGTCATCACTGCTTTTATCGTCCTCGAGTGTTCACGTTCGCGCTCTCGAATTTGCTGTAACCAGGAAGGTTTCGCCTTGCCCAGACTTCAGCAGCAGTGCGTTGGTTCGTGGCTAGTCGAACTTGAAGACTGGGCAGTAGGCGGTTGAACCTTTGCGTGAGCCTCGCGTGACCCGACAAGAGCAACGCCCCAAATCCGACAGCGGCCGAGATGAGGTTCTTCCCGAGCGGAGACATGACGTTGACGGTAAAGCCGCAGCAAGGTAGAGTTGTCGGAGGCTGTGACAGACGTATAAGGTGTATTCAATCTGCTTCCGACCATTTAGAGCAGCAGTGGATTCGTATCTCGAGGCGGGGCGCCGCACAAGGAGTGTAGACCAAAGGGCTCATCGGCCTTGGGTATATGTGTGCTTGTGTGTGGGTCGACGCCTTGCCCTGATCATCGCTTCTATGCCTCGGTTTTCTCTCGTCGTTCCTCGTCATTGAACGGAAGTTTCCTGTCTCGCGGTCCGCGGTGTCGGTCTTTATGCGCTTGACATCTTCGTGACAGCAGATGTTGTCCATTATGAACTTCGAAGGACATCTCTCGTCGCAGTGGTATATAAGTCGCGCGTTCTCCTAAGAGTAGAGACATCGAGACGCCATACAAGCACCAGCCACGGGCTGACAGGAGGGCTTTTTTGGCAATGGGTAGCTCGCAGACGGTTCGTGGGTGGACGGTTCGTGGGTGGACGGTTCAATCGTGTGCGGTGCGTTCGTAGGCGGTTCGTTGGTGCGTCGCGTGGCGATTGGGAACTTGGTGCTCCTCGTTGATACCTGCCCTACAGTTCTTTGTTAGCACTGGACTATGTAAGCAGCGGAGACAGTCAATGAGTTCGTTCCATGCGACATCTTTTCTTCGTCTCTAGGGTGAACAATCCTCATCGATTCAAATCCCTCGCGACGGTAGCGGTCCTCCCACGGTCACTAAAGTTGTACAGCCGCCAAAAGCCAGGAGTCCAATCGTTGCCGAAGACGTAGAAGGAAGAAGCACTTTCTCCTTGTTTGCTTCGTACAATGGACTCCTCGGTTACGGAAGTCGTTGACGGCTGAATGGCGACAGTAACCTTCTTGTCCTCGCGAGCGTTGGCCGAGGTGACTACCATTCACGAGGGTGTGTTTGACCGCAGTAGCCCGAGTTTGTTGGTCGTAGGACTCGTCGGGGCTCCCGTCGCCAGTTAAACCTCAGCAGCTTGTAAAGGGGAAATTGGTACGGATAACGTCGGCCATACCGTTGGTTGTGGGAAGGAAGGCTGTTCCCGAGATGCGGCAGAGGTGGAGGATGATTTTGATAGAAGCGAGAAGATGGGGCGAGGAGAAGAAAGACAGATCGACTTGTCAGAAGACTGCAAAGCTTGTTCGTAGATCGTGTTGGACTTGAGGGCGCCCGGTGTTGAGGAGAGAGCGAGTCGTCGAGGCTCGGAAGACCGGGAAAACCCAACATGGGCACAATCCAATCGCTTGATTCAATAACCCTGCTTCCACGCATCGGTATCTCCCGTTCTTGATGAGGCAGTTCTTGTGTTATCGCCGTACAGGGGGGAGTCTGACATGCCGACCTGCCAAGCTACTTGACCCGCGAGTGTAACCATGAGACTTCATGCCGCTTTGGGAGATGTAAGCTGCAAGGGACCTTTGCGGCTACGTCATAGCACCACTCGGAGCGTACGACCTTGGAGATATCGGAGACGTCGGCGAGTTATGGACTTCATATGTTCAAAAGTCCCCGTGAGGCACTCGCCCTTCTTCTCCTCTGGATGACTTCCTGGACCGAATTCTTGTTAGCTTCCAATGAGACTTTCAACGTCCACAAGATCAAAGCCATATCCAAACGTACCTTGACACACGATCAACTCCTCATTGAAATCGGCTCGCGACACTGGGCAGCTACACACGACCAATATCCCAGAACTGCAGTGCAGCAATTGCGAGCGGTAACCATGCGACCCAAAATCCTTATGATCCACGGCGGCGGCACCACGCCCGATATTTTCCGCATCCAAGCCCGCAAGCTCGACGCTGCCCTCTCCCAGTTCTTCGACCTCCACTACGTCTCAGCTCCCATCGAATGTCCTGCCGGCCCCGGCGTCCTTCCCTTCTTCGCCGGCATGGGGCCCTTTCTGAAGTGGATGCACGACCAACCGCCCGATCTCGAGGACCTCGACACATTCCCAGCTCTTGATGATATGCTCCAAGTATTCCACACCGAAGGTCCGTTTGACGGCATCGTCGCCTTTTCGCAGGGTGCCAAATCGGCCCTGCATCTCTTGCGACATCTCGAGCGGGAGCGGGGAGGAGAAAGAGCGGTTGATTTTGTGATTACCGTGTGTCCGACCTGTCCGTTCCAGGGAATCAAGGACCCGAAGGATCGAAGGAGCCCGTATGCGAAGGCATGTTTGGAGCTGGGCAAGGTGCAGACAGAGAGTATCCATGTGCTGGCGAGCGGCGATCCGTATAATTACGAGAGCGAGTCGATGATCGAGTTCTTTGAGGCGTCGTCGAGGAAGGTGTTTAGGATCGAGGGCGGACATCATATGCCGATGGATGACGGGTTCAATAGGAAGCTGGCAGAGATGGCGGCGAGGATCTATAATGGGATATGATCGGTCGTGGTCTCGGTGGCTCTTGTTTGGCAGTCGGGTCGAAGAGGACAGCGGTGTAGGGCTCGGCCGTGCTCGGTCGGGGCTCGGTCGTGCAAGAGGGACAAAACGGATCATACGATGTCGAGGGGTCTTCTTTAAGCACCGATCGAGATATCAAGGGGAGGGTACGGCGGTAGTAGCATGTCTCGAGCTTGTGTATCCTGTTGGTCTCTTTTCATTTCTCTTTCTCCTCCGCCTTTGTCCGTCAATCTGGCAGCAAGGATCCATAATGCGGATATAATCGGTCGAGGCTTCGATGGCTCTTGTTGGATACCTGTGTAGAGGAGGACAAGTGGCGGCGGGCTCGCGAACAGAGGAGAGACAAAACGGGTCGTAGGATGTAGAGCAGGCGCTTTTAGGAGCAATGATCGAGATAGGTGGGGCTTGGTACGGCGATATTGCCATATTGGTAGAGAGCGAGCCGGTATGTCTTGTCGGGTTATTGTGTCTCTTTTATCTCCTCCATCTTTCGTTCGTCCGCCGCGTGCTTTCTTGTAAAAGATCTGCGAATCTACAGTAACTTTTGCTTCAGGGCCGGCGTTCCGGCACCGTGATCGCGAAGGCCTTTATCGCGCTGGGGGAACACGCTATTCGGGGCTTACGGAGAGACGCTATGGAGGTTTTCGAGGAAGCGCTTTCGAAGCATGGACGGGGACCGAGAGTGCGTTACGCGATGGGCTATGAGCAGCTCGAGGATCTCAATGGCTTTGTGCTTGTTGTATCTTTTTTCCTCCTACTCGCTTCACTTCCTGATCTCGTCTGTTTCTCGTCGTTCCCAGCGTATCGCTTTGTTTGCCTTAGGCCATGCTGCCGATGTTTCGCGCGACCGTGATGTCGAGATCTGGCAGTGACGCCTTGGCCTGTCTTCTTGATCGTCGAGCTTCTTGAGAGTTTTGCTACGAGGTATGGTTCGAGAGTTGCCCGTGCAGCGGTTCTTCATGGGCATCGTGTATCCTTCGTGGCGCGAGGAATCTTGGGACTGGTACGACGAGGAGTAGCTGAGGTGAATCAGCTGTCATTTTCCAAAGCATTAGCATCGTTGTTTAACGGTCATTATTAGGGAGGGCAAGATGGTAGAATGATGATGGTACGGTAAAAAGAAGCCATTTTCTACTTGATGGAGAGTCAAGACGAACAGAACACTTTCTATTTTCGTTTGATGATGTGTCTGTTTCTAGGAATTGTGTGTGACGCGAATAGCAACTACGCAGCAAAACAAGGCAAGAAGAGAAGGAATATGACGAAGAAGAGATAGAAGAGAAGAAAATGAACATAAAGAAAAGCGAGCAGAAGAACAAAAAGAACATAAGAAGAACGACGAACCAGCGATGTCCAGAGAGTGGGAGGCCAAGGCATTTCGGAGAAGCGGCGCTTGTCATCTATCAAGCAGTAGATTTGGCCAGGATAAGGCCTTGCGCTCACAGGAAGTCATTCGCGAGGCGATATCGTCCATCGTCGCCAGATGCGCTCCAACGTTCTCCAAGGAACCGACGGTGTTCTCGACTCGAAATGTGTCTCTCACGGAGCAGGGCTCGAACGACAAGGAGTAGGCCGGCTATAGGCGACGAAAAGGACGATGACGTAAGGGTGAGGACGAGAGAGGGGGCCTGATCAATCAATCCCCAAGGCCGGCGACGGATTGCCAGACGCATTCGTGGCATCAGGTTCGCGGGCGCCTTCTACCGAGTGCATCGTTCGAGCTCGGGAGCATTGTGGACGGATGACCGAAAGGCACAGTCGGATTTGAACGCGATTCCTAACTGTGTTTCAGCTCGACTTGCTGGAAGATGAGTCCAGTTGGTAGAAAGCGGGTTGTAATTGTTTTCCCAGGAGAAAGGGCGGGGGGATGGACGGTGGACAGGGCAAGCTAAAGCCCCTGCCCCCTTCGCCTGAGACCGACTTTCCACTTGGCGCAACAAAGAGTGTGGGGACATCCGCGCTTACTTCAACGACACCTCGTGAAAGTGGAAAATGGCTGTCATCTCATTCACAGCATGCCCGCGTGTTGTTTTTGGAAAAGAAAAGCAGATCGCGGGGTAGACATGGCGTGTCGCAAGTTGGAGAAGAGGGCGTTGGGGAAATTGGGGTAGATGTGGGGTAGGAGCGAGCCGCACCCAGATTGGTGTTCGTTACCGCGGGGTACCGTAACAGTGGGAGCAGCAATAGCCAGTAAACCTGGAAGTTACCACACAAAGCACCGAGGACAATGGGAAATTGCGTGACAAGGAAAGTTGGATGGACGAGGAACAGTGTATCGCTTTGTCTATAAATTTTTTTTTCATTAATTGAATGGGCATCGTCAGCAGCATCCAGATTCTAGATCGGCGGTGCGTCTTGCTTATTTACAGAGTCAAAAGTGCTTACCGGTATCTTACGACGTGGGTAACAATCTCGCGATGGCCGTCTGCAAGCTGCCGCTTCGCTCCTCCCTTTCGGAGAACGGAGTGTGCATCGGGGCCTTGTCATTTCCGCAGCTGCAGCTGTGATGTGCTGATGACAACATCGATCCTTCCCTTTCTTCCTCGAATTCTTTGGGCTCTTTCTGTCTCGCGCCCGAGACCATCCCTCATTCCAGTCATTTGGATGCTGGTCATTTCCTTCTCCACGACCCCGCCGTCTCACCGAGGACACTCGAACATGAACAATCCGCCAAAGATGCAGACGCATTTCTTCCGCGCTTCAACCAACCGTGACTCGATGCTCTTCCTTTATCTGGTGATAATTCATGTGATCGCCCATTTCACTTTCGCTCTTCCGCTTTGCCCTTGTCTTGGATAGCTTTCTCCGTCTCGTCTTGATCACTCTTCTTCCGCGGACACTCGCTTCTCCTGCCATATATCAGACCAGCAAAACAATCATGAACAGTACATGGGCCTCTTGGAGGACATGGCTTCCCATCGGCAGGACAAGAAAACCACGATGACAGCACCACCGCAGCGAAACACAAATTTCTATCGGATCAGGTTTACTCGCCCCTTGACGGCGCTTCGCTCCCCTTCTTTTTTTCGCACCTCACGACGCCATAGGTATGCTTGTTGCTAATTTTGATCTCTAGGCAGGTGTCCTTCGGCCCGCCGTTGCCATAAACCCATGTGCTCCTATGTCACCACCCGCGATGCCGGCCTGTCACGAGTCCGACGTCAATTTACCGCGAGAAATCTGTCCGCACTTCTCGGGCCGCGGTCAAGAGGGCAGATCCCGCCTGAAAGTTCGGTTGTTACGACGGGAAGCTCCAGCGAGCGGTCCAACCACCAACGCATACCTCAACACCCATCCCTAACCTGCCACTCCCCCTGGCAATTTGTTCGACGAGTGCTTCATGGCTTCTTTTCCCTGATTGGCATTGCCCTAGAGCCCGAAAAGGATGGTCAGCGCCGCTCTCTTCGTCTTGTAGAGGCACATTGTTTTCTATTCCCTACCTAGTTTGTCAGACACTGCTCTCCCTACGGTTTTTTCCCTTTTCTTGTTGCTGCTTGCTTGTCTTGTCATCCGCGTGTGTCCGTTCAAGCAGCAATCCCTGAATGTTTGGCTCATGACCAGCCGGTCGCAATCTTCCTCACTCGTTTCTTTCCTGTGACTCCTACACGTATAAAGTCCTTGTGCTGTCCTCCGTTCTTTACCCACTCTATCCATACTTTGAAAGTTCTCCGGTTTTGCAGTTTTCTTTGTTTCCGCGTATCACCAGCAGAGTTGCTGGTAGCCAGGTCTGCTATGGGGGTTGGGCGTTCGTTGTCTGTTAGAGAATACCCGAGGCGGAGTTGGTGTATGAGTTCGGGTTAGTTGCTCTCCTACAGATGGAACACAGCTGTTCCTACCTTTTCTTTGCTTTCTTTGACTTGCTCGGATTGTCGCCCTCTCCTGCATGTGTTAAAAGTGAGACGTTCAGTAGCCTCCTCCCGCCATGTCCTTCTATTTTGCTTTTATACTTGACTGTTCTTCGCTCTGCCTCTGCATTGGTCGCCTTTTTTACCTTTCTCTGGAGGACAGTAGTTTGTTTCCCAAGTACTATATAGCTGCTTGGGCGTCATATCCTTCTACTGCATGACTAGAAAGTTGTCCGAATCAGCTACGCCGCGTTGGATGGTCTGCTGGTGACACACCCGACTTGCATCAAGTGCGGCAAAACACCGCGACAACAGCAAGGGCCTGCCAGCACTACCATCACGATCACGACAACATGATCAAGATAATCTTTCTCCACTCCTACGCAAGCAAGTTGATGGACATAACGACCGATTGAATATGACACGAGTGTCGGAGGCCAGCGGGGGAGGGCGAGTGGCCCGGTTAACCGATTACTTTCGTGTTGCGGCTGACGTTCCAGCATATACGAGCGAGAATGGTGCTACTGGACTGCCTGGAGATCAAGAAAATATAGGAGTAGAGAGCCTAAGTCACCTATCGTGAAGGCGGGCAGGAGGTCTCATCGGCTGCCTATCCGGCCCAGGTGGGATCGCGGGCGCACTGATGCCACTCGAAAAGTCCTACGACGGGATGTCACCAAGGACAGGTACTTCCGACTGGCCGGGCTCTGGGTAGTCGTGGGTTGGGGTAGATAGGTCGTGCGGCTCGTCTCAAACATCCATCTCGTGGGAGCCAGCAGCCCCGTTCCTGCCTGGACGGGTTACCGAATCCCCTCCCACTTCCGCCCCACTTTGACTGGGCAACGCTTGCGTGCCGCTTTTACCTCTTGGCTACCCAGCGGTGATATCCTGTTTTCCTTTTCCGCACCCCAAACACTGCTCCGGTCAAGGCAAAGTAGTATTTCCCCAAACAGCGACCAATTCTTGACATCCCACGTGCGGAAAGGTGTTACACACCGGCCAATATCCCTCTCTCCTCTCTGATTTCGGCGCCACATTTCCTCTAGTCCTTGGACTTGACTTCTCGCAACGACACTATACCATCAGCACCTCACCACATCCGCATATTCAGAGCCAGCAGTACAGTCAGAATTCCGTGGTGCTTGTCGCACCCGCATCACGGAAGTATACATCCACAGCGATATATCGACTACCCTGTGCAAATTCTCTTCGAACCTCCCGCCGCGGGACCTTCTCCTTAACCACCCTCATCATGGATCCTATTCCTCAAGCTAACAACAATCCACCTGCCGAGGATCTCTACGATGGTGCGCCAGCCGACTGGGTCGCATATGTGCAGACACTACCACCTTGCGACAATTGTAACGAGGGACATGCCCATCTCCCCGGCGCAAGCAAGTGCCTCAGATGTCTGAAAAACGGGCCTGGTCCACAGCGCAGGAGGGAAATGTGGCGTATCATCCGCGAAGGCGGCCATTACTGTAGCAGTTGCTACATTCGCGAGGCCCCTGAACTGGGTCAATCTTGCCCTCGCTGTGTCAATTTCCGGCTTGCAGCAAAGCTTCTACGGAAGCTCAATGCCCTACTTCGACCTGCAACAAGCAAGATGCAGTTGGCTCACGAGGCTGCAGAGTCTGCCAGAAACGCAGACACCCCCCTGGCAGCCGCACAACATGCCATGAAGGCCCTGGCAACAGGCGTCAACGTTTGCAAACTTTTGGACCGGGCTGGACAGATATTGCGCGAGCTTACTGAGGTCGACGCGGCGAAGGGAGACGCCGCCAAACCGAATTTCCTCAACGCCCTGCAGAGGTATCGCGAGGTTGCGCCTTTGGCCCAAGATGTCTTCGTTTTAGCTGCGACCGGTTTGGGAGCACAGAACGACAACAACCAGGGACTCATCGAAGCGTTGTCGAACTTCGACAACTTCATGCCACAGATTCCACATGAGCAGCATGGCGAACTTCAAAATCATCAGGGCAACATTGCCCACCAACATCACGGTAACCATCAACACCACGTGGAAGATCCTGTGGTAGCCAACAACAACCCCATTATTCCCCCTGACGTCCCTTACCAGCCTCAGAACGCTATTGCCCACCAGCGTCACGGTA
Source organism: Neurospora sp. CHS-2018b (assembly GCA_009806015.1). Taxonomy (NCBI): domain Eukaryota; kingdom Fungi; phylum Ascomycota; class Sordariomycetes; order Sordariales; family Sordariaceae; genus Neurospora; species Neurospora sp. CHS-2018b. The sequence continues at coordinate 199,393 of RAOV01000015.1, read as the reverse complement.
ATCATCGACACCACGTGGAAAACGTGATCCCGCTGGAGGTGCCTGATCTGCCTGGCGAGCATCACGATGCGCCTCAACAGCCCGACCAAAACTACCACCATCTAGACAATCTCCCCATGTACGATGACAACGTCGCTTCGTTGGTTGCGCCTGATGACGATAATGACATTGACGAACCTCATCCGGACGACATCTTGTTCAACCCCTATTACCAGAACCAGCACCAGCAGTACAACTCACTTCGTCAGAGGAACTATTGAGTTGTGATCCGCCTTTTTCGTTTTTCGACAGCGGTGTTACCCAGGGAGGCAGCAGGATAATTTGGGACGACACCTCAACGGATGGAAGTGCTCAAGGACGACAAGAAAGACCCGATTCGACGGCATCTACTTCTCAGGATCAGACGAACAGATCAGGGGCGCAGTTGTCACGGAATCCAGCGATGGAGGATTGTCATCAGGCGTTGACTAGTGGGCCGAGCGGGCGAGGAGATTAGGAAAGTCTGTGATTTGGGTTAGTACGTCTACCATCGTAGCCACGAGATAGGTAAAGCCAGTCGGTAGTCAAGTTGCTACTGGCCAAGGAAGCTTGGGGTCAGGCGTTGGTTGGCTTTGGAAGATACCCAAGCGGAGTATTGTACGAGTTTTAGTTTTCATTTGCTACCCTGATGCTGGAGAATAAGCTGTTCTCGTCGTCATCACCTAGAAATACCTATATAGTATGGGTATGGTTTCATATCTCATTTTTCCCCCCATTCTTTCCTCGTCCTTCTTTCAAGATTTAGGGTGCTTTTCTACTCGTATAGTGACATGACAGAGCTTTTCGTAGGGGGTATGGCCCTATAGCTTCGAATCCTCGAGGACGAGGGAAATAGGGAGAGCAGGTCACAAAGGCTGTCAAGTTGAAGCGCATTATATCTTCCGAAACCTACCTCAAGACAACTACCGTCTTCCCTCTACATCCTAATTCTTTCACCACCGACCTACACCTCCTAACCATCCTCAACTCCGTCCGCTCCGAACACGCTCACTCCAACCTGGGAATCGGAAAATTCCCCAATCTCTGTCGTGCACCTTTGTACCATCTGGTCAAATCTATCTCCCCACACTCACAATACCTTTTCGTGGGATTTCGCTATCAATAACAACAACGAGAGTCAACCTCATTTACCTCGTCCTTGCGTCTCCGACGACCGCGCCATAGGTCGCCGCTGTTTTTGTAGCAGGTACCCAGAGGTCCCCAGCATCCTTTCATCTTTCAGGTACGTCAATACCACCACGCTCCCATTACCATGCTTCCGTAGTTTGTTGCCAAGCCCACCACGGTCTTGTTATTAGAGTAATGATGTATCTAACTTGTGTTGTTTAGGAGAACAGGCAGCCAGTTCTCCAGATCAACCCCTCGAACACCATCAAGCCATCAACCACAACCAAGCGGAGGTTCCCGATTCCTCCCGTCCACGACCAAACTATCATCCAGCATCAAGCCATGGACCACAATCCAGCGATCAACCAGGATCAGCCCGCCGTTCACAACCAGGACGTCAATGTGAACGCGGTGGCTGGTATTCGCAGAACGTTAACCCGACTGATCATCAGCACCTTTTGGAAGATCCGCTGGGAGAAAACCACAACTTTATTCCGCCTGAATCCGCTCAACAGCCGGACGGCCATGAACAAGTTCACGAAGAAACCCTTCCGCAGGCTATTCCTCAGCAGCCCAACGGTAACCAGCAGGATCAGGCCGATCTGGTCCTTCACGACTTTGGCCCCAACTTCGATCCGCGTGTTGCGCCTGAACAGCGTGAACCAAACTACTATCACCTGGACGACCTCTTCCAACCAGCCACGACTTGGAGCTCATTGAACTCGAGAAGGAGTACGTCACCATGGTCACCAGCCTGACGAAGAACGAGTTCGAATATCGTACCAAGAACCCTCGGGCGCCCTTACCCCTCTACGTCGAGCCTAAGACCGACGCTACTACGGATAAGAAAAAGATTACGAAAGCCGGCAAGGCCAAGGCTCCGAAGCGCGCCCGCTTCGAGGAAAAGATCGAGTTGTCCTCCGACAACACATCCAAGTCAGGCAACTCCGACAGCTCATCAGGCTCAGACACGGACAGACAACCTCGCCGAGGAGGCATCACTTGAGCAGCAGGATGACGGTGAAGAGTATCCGGACGATATCCTGTTTATCAACGACTACTTCCCGAGCCAGCAATATAACCCACTTCCGCAGGTGGACAACTGAGGTGTAACCTGCCCCATCCAACCCTCCAACATTGGTGTCATCCGGGAAGCTATCATCGTAATTTGGGATGATAAATCGGGGATGGAAGTGCGGAAGACCTACGAGAATGATATGCCGAAGGGACTGTGTCCACTCCATAGGACAAGATGCCCGGGTATGGAATTAGGGATGCCGTAGCTACCTGCGCCAAAAGCCCAGGAGCCGAACCATCAATTCCTCCCAGCCCTGAGCGCTCTCAGTAGCGTGCAGCCACGGTTAAGCCCGAGTCAGAGTCCCAGTGTGACAGATCCGCCACACCCAGTACCCCGTCCAACACGGCTGGTGGATATGGAATCAGGGCTGCCGTAGTTACGGTTGAGAGGTAACCGTCTACGTGCTGGAAGAGTGGTATCACATTTTTTTCGGTCATCGTACCTAAGGACACAGATTATGGCGGCCGGTAGAAGTTCTTACTGGCTGAGGATGCTTGGAGTTAGCATTGGTTGACTTTGGAGATACCCCAGCGGAGTATTGTACGAGTTTTAATTTTCATTTCCTACGCTGATGCTGGAGAACAAAGCTGTTCTCGTAGCTATAGATACCTACATAGTCCCTACTACCTCTGGGTTTCATATCTCGTTCTTTCCACTCTGCCCTCGTTCTTTTTCCAAGGTTTTATAGTGCTTTTCTCCTTATACTGTGAAACGACGAAGCTTTTACAAGGTGATGTGGCTATGCCACTTCCATCCCCCGATAATGAGGGGACGTGGGAGAGCAGATCACGAAGGCTGTCAAATCGAAGGGGCATCAAATTTCGCTGGGTGACCAAGGGCGCCCATGAGGAAAAGAACGTTGTCAACGTTGTGAATGACAAGGCGAGAGAGACCCGTACACCCTATAGGTTCTCTGGAGCTCTTACGCCAGATAAATAAAGACCGTCTTACAGTAACGAGACTCTATTTACCTGGGCTGGCTCCCAGGCAGACCGAACTCCCAACTTCTGCTCCAGTTTTGAACCATTGAGTGGGTGCCGTGGAACGGTAGGTTTTTTATCATTTTCGTTTGGTGGAGAAGCAGCGGGTACGTACCTGGGAGCTCTTTTTGTTTTTTTTTCCGTCCCAACTCAACCAATTCTCACATTGTGGCCAACAGTTGGGTCCGCATCTCTCCCCATGAATTCCTACCTCTTCCCATCCTTCCGCCATCTCTCACCCTCACTCCCCATCTCTCCCATCCCCATCTCTTCGCATCTCTCCCCGCCTCGCGAATCTCTTCGCATATCTCCCCATCTTACGCATCACTCCCCATCTTGCGCATCTCTCTCCGCCTCGAGAACCTCTCCCAGTCTTGCGCATCCCTCCCTGTCTCGCGAATCTCTCCTTAGCGACAACCACCGCTCTCGTTCTTACTCCCCAATCCACCACCACGGACTCGCATTCCTAACCTTCCTCAGCTCCGTTCTCTCTGAACGCACCCCCTCCTCCTAGGGGATCGGAGAATACCCTGGGTTTGTCCGCGCATACTGGCGCTATCTGGCGAACTCTATCCTTCCCCACAGGCACCCTACCGCAGTAGGATCTCGCTATCACAGGAAAGGACACTCGGCCACATCTAGCTGCGCCTTTGGTTTTAGGCGACGGCGGTATCGCTCGTCGCTGCCCTTGGATCTTACGGGAGGTCAGAAGAATTATTCATTAAGAAACCGCAAAAATGGCGTTTCAGGTACGTACGTCACCGCAATAATGCTCCCCCGTTCGCCTTAGCGGTCACACCCATGACGGCGTCCGCCCCGGTTCTTCTAACTAACTTACTTAATAGGGCCACCTACCCGGCATCCAAGACGAACCGATCGCCTTACATCCTCCACCCAACGAGAACCACGTAGCCGACAATCATGCGGCAAACCAGGCTGCCAATCATCAGGCCGGGGGGCACCCCTTTGACCATCCCCCAGCCTGGTGGATTGTCCATCTTGAGACTCATCCGATGTGTCGCAAGTGCGAAGTAAGACATGTCCATTTGCCCAATGCCAAGACATGTCTGGAGTGCCTGGGAAATAGGCCAGGCCTGTTCAGGCGCCGTAGGATGAACGAGATCCTTCATAACGGCGGCTTTTACTGTAGCAGTTGCTACGTACGGGAAGCCCCGCACCCAGGAGAGTCTTGTGCTCGCTGCAGGCATATGAGAGCGGTGGCCGGTTTTCGGAGGAGACTAACCCTACTTCTTGGAGAAGCTCGGGAAAGGTTCGTAACTGCGTTGGACGCAGTGCTGCTTGCTGTGGCCGCATATACGTTCCTGATCGCTAGTCGGGAGTCACTTATCGCGTTTGAAGCTTCTCGGGACGCCTTCGACATTCTCCAAGAAGCCCACGAGGTTTGGGTCCGGCTGGCCACCATCGATGCGCCCAAAGCAGAAACGGCCTCGCCGGCACTGATCCGCGCATATGAACAGTCTGCCGAAGTTTCCAACCGCGCGACTCGGGCTTGGGATGTGGTCACCGCTCGGCTGGCCGCGCCGGCGGGCGCAAACAACGCCTATCCTGACGCCCATCTTCTTGCTTTCCAGCAAGACAACGGTATATTTCCTCACGACAACTAAGCGGTTTACACCGACGGAGGGTATATGGAACCGGACAACCTGTCGTACCAGGAGGACACTACTTGCCACTAGGACGGAAGCCCCTCGACCACAGATTATAGCAGGCTCTTTCTCGACTTTTCGCTTGCTAATTGAGATGGCATATGAAGATTCAAGACGAATCTTCAAGGCGGGAAGGTGAAGCAAACAGATTCGCCCCAGACAGTGGATACAGATTGATAGAGAGTCCAAGGATGACAATATTCACCACGACAAAGACCCAAAAGCTTCCCGATGAGAAGCTGTGGGAAAGGAAGCAGGATTTCAAGGGTTTCTTGTTCCTCGGGGACGGGCCTCGATGGTCGTGGCCGGTGGCTAGTTACCACTGGGCTCAGGAAGACTTCCGAGGTCTGGAGTATGGCATTCGTTGCCTGAAGGGCATTTTTGAGATACCCCGAGTGGAGTTTTGTACGAGTTTTAGTTTTTATTTGCTGCAGTGACGCAACAGCCTCCTCTGTCTCGGCCTTCTCCTTCTCGGTCTTCTTGCAATCGTCCTCGGTAACCAGAAAGCGCCAGTTGAGCTTGTCCTCAATCTTGCCGAGCTGGATACCCTTGAGTTGCGAGAGGAGCTTGAGGCAGATGGCGCCGGCGTCCTGTTGGCCCTCGGGAGAACAAAGCTGTTCTCGTAGCTGGAGATACCCAAGTTACCTAGTCCTTGCGTGGTTTCGTATCTCTTTTTTCCTATTCGTGCCTCATTCTTCTTTTAAAATTATGTCGTGCTTTTGTCCCCGTACAGTTGAAACTATGGAGCTTTTCCAAGGTGATATGGCCCTATAGCATCCATCCCCGGAGCATGAGGGGACATGGGAGAACGGATCACGGGCCTGTCAAGTTGACAGCTCATGAAATGACGCCTTATATATTCCTTCCCACTTGTACGCCAGTTCAAATATACCTTCAAACCCCTCCACTTGGGATGATACAGTCTTCTTCCGACCGGGACAAGTTTCCCGACACATCTAACCCACAAGGCCACAGCTTCCGCTCCACTTTTTGCGCAGTGAGTGGGCACAGGGTAAGCGTCATTCGTCGTCTAACCCAGTGGGCAGCTCTTGTTTTCTACCTCGATCACAACTCCATCCGCCATCGTGGTCAACTGTTGCAACAAGCACAGCCATCAAAATACCACGCGCGCATCACCATCACTACCCTCCTTCCCATATCATCCCCATTCCGCCCATCCTTCCTTGGGAAATACCTACTACCGTCCTACCTCCCAAAATCCTCACCAACGCCCCGCACGGCCGCACTTTCAGGCGCTGCCCGACTCCATCATTTCGACAACTCTATCCTCCTATCAAGAGCTCAACCCCGTCCTCTCCACCCAGAGTGACCGCAAAACTCCTCGTTCTGCCCCGCTCGCGTTCGCGCCATCGGGTAAACCTCATCTTCCTTGGCACCCACCTGCGACACATCCGACACATTCGGATACTCTACCGTCACCGCTAAGTCACAGCCTCGACCTCCGCTTCGTGCAAGCATCGACAAACAACCAGCGTCGACCGCTTCCTCTGTTGTTACCGGGAAGACATACCTATCAGTCACCAAAGCGGTCTCCTTCCTCTCTCGACGACCAAACAACATCCGCCTGATCCGCCATCTATTATCCCTTGTCAAGCGCCGCCACAATGACCCACATTTGCAGTAACTGCTACCTGTGCGAGGTCCCGGTGGCTGGCCAGTCCTGCCCTCACTGCCGTAGCGTGATGGCAGATAGGCTTGGAAGACAGGCGCGGGAACTGTTGAGGCAAGCCGCGGTCCAGTTTCAAGTCGCGACCGAGGCAGTTTACATTGGTATGGAGCAGGAGGACGACCTAATGTCATTCCAGGAGGTGATGAGAGCGGATGCGGCTTCCATGGAGGCCTGGGAGATTGTCCAGGCTGCCCAGGAGATTGTGTTTCGGATGGAGGCCATCGATGTAGAGAGAGCAGTTGCGGTCAGAGCGGAGCTCATCCACGCGCTTGAGAGTGCTGGAGAGATTGCCAACATAGTGGGAAATGCCCTCACCGCGGTGGCTTCTTGGTTGGCTGAGGATGCTTAAGATGTATTACTACCAGAGCGTCAACATATCCCGAACTTGGATGCTCACCTCTTTGAGGAGGCAAGGCCAACGGCGGTAAACCACCATGACAACAGCATACATCCACAGGACAACTGGCCGGTCCACGCAGACAACACAGGGCACCTGCTCACTCCAAGAGGACAAGCCGTTCAACAGCACGACGGTCTTGCCATTCAGCACGAGGAGAACCATGCCGTTCAACAACACGACAGCCCTGCCGTTCAGCAGACGAAAATCCCCTTCGCCGAAAAGTACAACCGGCTGATCTCGGACAACGCATCTACTGCGAGACGTGGGATATGAATTAACTTCCCCCCTTCAAAATGTCGGCCCCAATCGAACAATCCATCCACTTGAAAAACACGAACATCATCGTGAATATCACCCCTTCGATGAGGAACTGTCGAGGAACTTAAGGAGGGTAAATCGAATCTAAGAGACATGTCGAGTTACACAACCATAATTAGACAGTGGACAGAGACCGACAGATCGTCCTCGGAAGTTCCAGTCCGGAACAGTTCCTCACCATGTCGGGAACACAGGGGCATCTATTGACTACCATATTGAGTCTACAGTTCTACCAGGAAGTGGTAAAGCCGACATCAATCAGTGCAAGGGCCTCTCAGGAGGCAAGCTTTAGGGAAGGAGGAAGTTTGCTCTGGGACAGAAACCCGGTATTCATAGCCGGTGGCTAGGTACCACTGGCTTTGGAAGACTCCGAGGTCTGGGGTAGGGCATTCCTTGCCTGAAGGTCTCCATGAGACACCCAGCGAGGAGTTGTGTACGAGTTCACTTTCACACTTTTCCTAGATTTTCGACGTTATTTCTCTTTAGCCTTCTCATTACAAGGAACAAAGTTGTCTTTGCTCTTGCTTGATTCGTCTGTTTTTCTCTTTTGTTCCTTTGTTTCAGTTGCTGCGACGCTTGGTTTGTCACGATGTGCAGATCCCATTCTCTAGGACATAAAGACAGGACAGAGGACGTGACAGCACCCAAGTGGGCAGTTTATGATAGTCTAGGCGTGATGACATCCAACATCCACGGCGAGGCTAGCGGGCCCCCTCCCCCATCTTTCCGGTAGGAAAACACACCCACCGGGAAGCGGGTGTAGGCGTAGCACGGACCACCAGTACAGTCAGATATCCGCTGGTCCTTGGCGGGCGGGAATGTTTTCCTCCTTTCCGTTGTGGTCAACCGCTTCTTTGTTTTTCTTCGCCCTACCGCAAGGACTCTCACAACATCGAACAAAGAATTGCTTGACTACATTTGATCTTTCTGAATCTTACGCGGTCAGTCACAAAACGGCTCCTCCGCGCTCCCACCCGAGCGGCGCGGCTGCGACATGGATCGGCCAGCATGACCAGCCTTCTGCCGGCGAAAACGACAAGGCTCAAGTCATCGACGACGGTGTTAGCAACTGTGAGTTTCGCGTCGTTTTCCCAACTTGCTCTGTCAAGAATCATAACTGCCGAGCCCTGATTCGTGCCAGATGTCATCATGGTGTTCCCTCTGCTAATCAGCTCCTCATCGCCCAGCCTCGCCCTCCCTCCTCCCCAGTCGCGACGGCGCCCGATCCTTCTCTCCGCTGGCCCCCGTGCCGAAAAACCACGCTCCGATTAACCACGCTCTGATCCGCCACGCTCCGATCGATCAACGACGGACCCGGTCATCAACTTCTTCAAGCCCTCCGCACCTGCAGACGCTCCGGCTGCACCGCAGAGGTTCACCAACCAAACGAAATTATCTCCCGGGTTCATCGAAGGGACCGTATCGGCAGAAAGAAAGCAGACTGTATGGATAAATGCAAAGCCACGGGCAGGCTTCCTTGCCCCAGATGTTCTGGCCGTTAAGGCGCCCAGCGTGCATACGGCAAGTCATGCTGGAGTTGCCTCCATGATGGTCGGATGAGGAAAAAGGGCCAGTGTGGCAGGTTGGCTTTAGGAAGGGTGTCATAACTTTCATCGTGCCGACTTTGATTCAACAACTGGGCCAAATGGAACAACAACGAACATAACAGTTGTTACGTTTCGGAGCTATGTCTTCTCCGGCCCAAGGAAACCCACAGCTTGCTCTAGCTGCCTCCTCACTCCGTCAAAGCCGCCGAAGAGGGATGACGGCTTTCGTTATGCTGCAAATGACAGCTTTTGGGACCAGCCCCTTCCATACCTCGAGATACATAGACATCTTTCTTTGTTGTCTGAGGATACCTAGGTACATATTCGTGGTGTAGGATGCCTTACAATCATTGTTAAGTTGTGGTCATGTTTGCAGTGCTTGTGGTCTTTCGATGATCGTCTTCTCTGCGTGGACCGTGTCGGAAAGAAAAACCAAATATTTGGTTTGGATTGGGAGCATATACCAAGGATGGCACCGGATTGTTCGCGAAATCCGTCGCATCTCTTGCACAAAAATGTTGTGTTGTGTTTATCCGGACGTATCCGTCTGCTTCAAAGAAGTAAGTTGAAGCCTTTCTTCCTCTTTTTTCTGCAAATCCCTCACACCCGCCTGGTTTTGTACTAATACATCCCACTTGCCCAACCAGCAGACTCTGAGCGCTCGACAACCGCAACATACGACTGCCGAACACGGAACTGCACTCTCAATCCTTCCCTTGGAGGTTGCCATGAAGTTGCCTCAACCAAAGCCGAGCCGTCCGGGCTCTCAAGATAAAATATCGCCGAGCGAGGGCTCTTCCCGTTTGCGGCCGTCTCATACCTCGAATACCCCGTCATCCCAAGGAGAAAGCGAACAACGATCAGGACATTCCATCGAACAGACACAGCAGAGAGCCGACAGCTCTGCCTCAGCACCCAACCCAAGGCCGACGGCACAGCAGAGCTCAAACACACAAATCTCTAACTCTATATTTCCTGCAAAAACATTGCGGGAGGCGTTACTCGCGCTAGAGGCCCGTCGATCGTCTTTGTCCTCTCTTGCTACGACTCAGTCAAGTAACCGTGAAACCGCCCCCTTGTTTTTTCGGCCCCCTTTGACATGCAATCCCCAACAAATACCTCTGGCCCCCGCACGCCCAGAGCCATCTTCAGCTCCCCTCCGCGCAATAGAGGCTAAGACGTGTCCAAAAATCTCACCGGAAGAGATGGACAAGCTTCGGGAGATATATATTGCTTTGCAGCAGCACCCGGAAAAGCTGGACGAGTACCGTCAGGAATACCAAGCTTATCAGCAACGACTGCAAGCACAAAAGGGCTTAAGCGGAGGGAAACAACCAACCAGACCCCAGTCCGCGAGCCCGGCGACTGAGGTCTTCGAGTCCATAAGGCCCCGTAAACTCCCTCCTCGTCCTTCTCAGCCATCCGCATCTTCCTCTTCTAGACAGCCCAACCCACACCATCCCCGCAGACGCTCCGCGACCCCTCCGACTGACCCTCACAGGCCAGCCAGTCGACGTTACCGTTCTCCCCTAGTCTCCGCCTCACTCCCTCCGCCAACTAGCGCGTCCAATAGGCCTGGAACCATTGACACTTGTTGCGAAAAAGGCTGTAACGACAAAGTGCACCAGCCGGGAGGCCGAAAATGCAAAAAGCACTTGAAGCTCAACAGCATGTATAGCGAGAAGTCAAACTCGTCAAAGAAGAGGAAGAAGACAGAGGCGGCCCGGAAAACAATTTGTTCGGGCTGTACTGTCGGAAATGCCGGGCGTGGTCCGAACTTGTACTGTTGGAAGTGTTTCCACATCAAAAAGTGCTCAAACTTGAGAAGAAAAGGGCTGGACGGCAACTGTCCTGGGTGTCTTTGGAAGCAGTGCCCGAATAGGCGGTTTGGTCGCGAGAATCATCGTAGAGAGTTTCTCTACCCGATCAGCGATGAGGAGAGCAACGGTGAGGAGAGCAACGATGAGGAGGACAGCGATGAGGAGAACAACGAGGAGGAGAGCAACGACGAGGAGAGCAACGAGAACAACGACGAGGAGAGCAACGAGAACAACGAGGATGAGAGCGCCGACGACGAGCGCCACGACGGCGAGAGCGATGATGACTATAACAACAAGAACAACAACACCGAAGACAACAACGTCGAAAACAACAAGAACGAAGACGATAACAGCAAAGACGACGACGAGAACAACGTAGACGAGAATGACGAGAACGAGAACGACAATAACGAGAACGGCGATAACGAAAACCATGAAGACGACGAGCCCTGCAATTGGGGGGAGTGGCACAACTACCTGTGTTTCCGTTCCTGGAAAAGAGGGAATGGTTATCACTGCCCTGGGTGTTATTGGGAGCGATGTCCAAAGAAGAGGTTTGCTCACTTGACAGAAGAGCTCTACGATCGCGAAGAAGACGATGCCGAGAACAACGACGATGACGGCGACGGAGAGGATGACAATTGGGGTGAATCAGATGTTCACTCTGGGTCTGGATCTGGAACTTGAACTAGAACTGGAACTAGACATCTGCCCGGCGGGTTGTCGAGAAGGTAGCTGGAATGGGGGAAGGGATCTGCAGGGAAGGCACTTGCAGGGAAGGCAAGGCGGAGAGAGAGACAAAGTACCTTACCCTTTCCCAACAAAATCCACAGCATACCTCTACATGTACTTTGTTCAAAGTTCGTGCGAAACCACACAAGGAGACCCGTCGTCAAGGGAAGAACCGAAGCACAAGCAAAGGGATCAACAAGGTCAACAAAGTTAACAACATAGTCGCTCCAGACGGGAGGTGATATCGGCACATGGCAAACATAACGGGAAGATTCAGAACAAAGCCCATTCAAAGAAACATCCAAACAAATTACAACTGCCTTATAACGATCATACATCTTCTTCCAAACGCGTTCCTTTGTTCCACCTCCTTTGTCTGCCAAAGTTTGCAGTTTCAAGTTCCCGTTCCATGCTCGTCCACTTCAACTCCCTATACCCACCCACCACTTCACACCCTCACTACCTACTCTACGCAGCAATCTCACTAAAGTAAAGCCCCGGGTGATACCTCGGACACTTCGGCCACATACATCCCGAACACCCTTCCTCACCCCTTTTCTTGGCCTCCTTGTCTTTCTGAAAGTGAATGCACTTGAAACAGCCTCTTTTGGCAAATCCATTTGCAGTCTCTCTCATCTTTCGGTGAATATACAAGGTTCTGAGACAGAACACGGTCTTGAGGTTCCAACCAGGACCGGGACAGTCTTCGTGGGTGTATTCCTTGGTGTGTTTGATCTTGACTGGTTTGGGAGGTTTCGGCGGTTTCGGTTGCGGGAGCGGTCCTGGCTTGGGCACTTTGATTGGCTTTGGGGCGTTTTTACGTATTGGTTTCTGTTTCTGCGTGGGGATTAAGTGTTTGGGTGTGGGGGTTTTGCCTACTTTGTTTCTTTTGGGGGTTTTCTTGGCCTTCTTGGGGTTGGGCATTGTGATTGATTTTTATGGGGGTTTCTGGTAGGGGTTTGGTTGATGCGTTTAGTTGGTGTTGAGATGTTGGTCATTAGCCTTGAGCCGAGAGCGAGTTGTTGAGGTGATCTTGTTCGATCTTCGAAAATAACGGTCAAGGAGAGCAAACTCTGCGGGTATTTGTACAGGAGATGTGAGGAAAAGAGGTAACACGAAGATGTTTATTGTTCGAGGTTCGGGAATTCCGCTCTTAAAGCAGGTAGGTTACACATGTTTCATGATATGGATATCGACTTATGATCACTTTGTTTCTCGAAGCTATTGCCTAGAGGTAGGAACACAGACTTCTATTTTGAATGCCATTGATCCAACCTCAATGGTACCCATGACGACCTGAGGCTACATCAACTGAAGCTAAAAGAAGTGGTAAAGAAACGCTAACATCATGTCCGCTCCAAGCCCCTGCCCTTCAAGTCCCATACAGATTCGAGGCACTCTTGCTCTCAATGCTATGGAAAGGTACCCTGACACAATGACAGACAAGGATAGATTCCTTTCTCATGATCTGTGATCCAAAGGAGTGACCAGGTCAGTTGCCTCCGGTAAAACGAGGGCATTCCTCAAAGCCACAGCCCGGGCATTCGCCGCCGTGCTTCTTCTTGAGGCTCTTGTGGTAGCACTTCCAGCAAGACTGATTCTCCCCACGCTGAGGTCTGCCAGATCTGCAACCGCGGCACGGGGTAAGGCCTGCCGCGCGGAGGGCGTCAAGCTTAGCGATCATTAGGGGACTAACCCGGCCGACGAGACACGTCTCACACTTCTTTGCCCGTCCACCGGGATGGTTGATGGGGTTAGAACAGCCGGCTACTTCGCAGATCCTACCAGCCTGTCCCTGCGCAGGCTGGACCAGGATTGGGTTGACGATCTGGATGGGAGCGTATAAAGCGACAGGGGCCTGGTTGTGGGAATGAAAGGGACCATGGTTGCCGTTGAAGCTGGGCTCGTTGTTGGGATGAATGGGACCATGGTTGCCGTTGAAGCTGGGCTGGTTGTGAGAATGAAAGGGACCATAGTTGCCGTTGAAGCTGGGTTCGTTGTTGGGATGAATGGGGCCATGGTTGCCGTTGAAGCTGGGCTGGTTGTGAGAATGAAAGGGACCATGGTTGCCGTTGAAGCTGGGTTCGTTGCTGGGATGAATGGGACCATGGTTGCCGCCGTACTGAACATTGCCCTGGGGAAGGCTGTCGGCGACAGGAGCCGGATACATGTTCCCCTGGGGTCTGTTGTCCGCGACGGGCGCCGGATACATGTTGCCCTGAATCATGTTCTCGGCGACAGGAGCCGGGTAAATGTTGCCGCTTGCCTCGCTCTGGACCTGGTGAAAGTGTCAGGCAACGCAACCGGGTGGTCCAGGTCTGTCAACCTTCAGCAGCACTTACGTGAAGAGGAAGGTTGTAGGCCGGAGGGGCCGGAGATAGAGCATCTTGGAGATTTCCCTGATGCATGTTCTCATAGGCAGCGACTGGGGCGCCAATCACGCCGCTCTGAACGTGAGACAACTGTTAATCAACAGAAGTGGGAGGGATGGACCAATTGAACGGGAGGGCTTACTTGATGAGGATGTTCATAAGACGCCGCGACGGGGAACTTGCCGTCCTGCGGCTGGGGATCCATTTTGCCGAAATGGGCAGCCCTGGAATCAAGCTGAAACCCCATGTATGTCAATGTCGACCGTTGGACGTTGTAGCGATCCTTGAGCATTTCAGGGTGCACTTACGGTGGAAGGTGAGATTGTGTACAAAGAATTGCTGTTGGTGCTTTTCGGGATCGAAAAATGTTGATGGCTTCTGTGGTTGGAAATGGGAGAATGGTCGGGTTCGAATCGGAGTTTAAAGAACTTCCAGAATGGGCGCAACATTAAAAGCCTGTCCTAAAACAGGAGAATGAGGTGGCAATATCTCCTTCAGGTTCACGATCGCCAAGTCTCATTCACCGTCACTCTCGGTCCCCACCAGGTTTCCCTCTCCAAAACGGATTCTCAAGCTTGCGCTAGGAGCCTACGACAAGGAATCAGGTTTGCAACTCGAGACGCTATCAAGGCTGATAAGGCTCCTTATCGGCCTTTCCACCAGGGATTCCGCCCCGTCAAAATAGCCTGCCCGTAAAAACTCAGGTTCGCTTGACTTTAGGGTATTACTGACCTAGTAGCCTGGGAAACGATGGCATGTAAACATTCTGTAGCGTTTGCGGCACAAAGCTGCCCGTCTCTTTGCCTTGCAAGGCCTTTACTATGCAACCCTCTTTATTAGCTGTCTGGCACGCTCCATGATTCCCTCCTTTCTGTAATCCTAGATATCTGTCCTTACCTAGTCATCGCCATCTACCTACCTCTATACAGGGGGCGATCTTCCCCAGCGGATTAACTGGGTCACCGAATTTACTACATCATCCTCATTTGTATCTTGCGTGCGTGATCCATCTCACAGATCGTTACCTACACCTGTGCTTACTATAGCGGGAAAACCCCCAAGGCATCTAGCCTAGTAAGGGGGTCTCTAGCCTAGCTGTTTTGCCTAGCCTAATTAATTTGCCTAGCCTAGTTGCTTAGGGATACCTCTGATTAGCCAATGTAAATGTACGCTATAGAAGGTCGCTAAAGGTTTTTAAATTTAATATACTCCTTTAGTGCCCTCGAAAGTACTTTTACGATACTTCTTTCCTAAAGTTCACTTCCCCGCCAAAATTTACCTACCCTATATTAAAGGAAAAAACGAAGTTGGCTTCTAATTAATTGGGCTAGTGGCTTAATAGTTTTTATCGTCGCTTTTATTCCTATAATCGCTAGTTCGATTCCAATTAGTAACAACTTTTTTTCCGTTACGCGAAAAGTTTCGCGCGAAAGTGTAAATACCTTTATCTAGACTTTAAAATCAAAATCTTGAACTACCGTAACCACCAAAAAAACCGCTAGAAAAACTATTAACTAAAGACCCTTATAAAGACTTTTAGAAAGTATTTATAGGGGTCTTTAATTTTTATTATTTTATACTAAATTTAACCAATTAGAGCCCTCCGTTTAACGATTAGGCTAGGTCTTACGCCTAAACTAAGCCTACTATTTAGTATAGATTCTGAACTTAGGTTAGAGGGGGGACCTCTAGGCTAGAAACCCTCCTCATACTCCCAGTACGGTAGTTGGGACACAAAATATAAAGAGGTCAAAACGAGAGTAGCGCTAGAGATAACTTAACCCAACTCAACTCGGGGTTGAAGTTAGTTGAGTGGGTTAACTCGAGATCTCGAGTTGAGTTGAGTTGAGTTGAGTTGCGTCCAGTGAGTTGAGTAAGATAAGTTGAGTAAGGTGAGTTGAGTAAGGTGAGTTGAGTAACGTGAGTTGAGTAACGTGAGTTGAGTAACGTGAGTTGAGTTATCTCTAGCGCTGAACAAAGGGCAAAATGAGACTACCATGCACATAGATTGACAAATACGGAGTTTAAAGATTTCGAACCACGCTTGTAAAGTTGGCCTAGTTGGCGACAGGAAGCTCCATGATGCTGTTCGTAGGCATATTGGCTCCGGCCCGCACAATGTGAACGCTGAATTCCGGAATCACGTCAAGTTGCCGTGCCTGTTGGACTCAATGGCCGCAAATGTCCTAGGGACACCGCCAAATCAGCGATGGATTATTGGGTCGGTTGTTCCAAAGGTTTTGGCCGTTGAAGGCGACGGGGTTCTGCATCTCGTCAACCTGGTATTTACCCACCTTATATTCAAAGATCCTCTGGTAATACGGGCTCGTTTTTAGTGAGTGTCTTCGCGGTCTCCTTGAAAGGACGTTAGGTTATTGACATACCCGTTGTCGGAGCGACCAAGATCCGTGATGCAGGGGTATTGCATAATGCGCTGAAGCCCGCTATATTTTGTGAATTTCAGCGCTCGTCCAGGGCAAGTAAAAGAGTGGGGTCGCGCGCCAAGGATCCATGTCAACATTCATACAAGGATTCGGTTCACAGACCAATGAATATGAGCTTTGAAACGTCGACGAATGAAATCGTGAGAAAATTGGATCATTACTTACAAGGCTGGGGAGGCTTTACACCGTTGTAGAATAAGGCTGACATGAGAAATAATATAAAAGGCTCACATTAGATGTCAGACTTATATAAAAGAAAATGAAAATTTATTGTACTGGGAGTATGAGGAGGGTTTCTAGCTTAGAGGTCCCCCCTCTAACCTAAATTCAGAATCTATACCAAATAGTAGGCCTAACCTAAACGTAAGACCTAACCTAATCGTTGAACGGAGGGCTCTAATTAGTCGGATTTAATATAAAATAGTAAAAGCTAAAAACCCCTATAAGCACCTTCTAAAGGTCCTTATAAAAGTTTTTAATTAATAATTTTTCTAATAGTTTTTCTAGTAATTATAGTAATTTAAAACTTTGATTTTAAAGTCCGGATAAAAGTATTTATACTTTCGCGCGAAACTTTTTGCGCGATAGAAAAAAAATTATTATTAATTGGAATTAAACTAACGATTATAAGAATGAAAGCGACGATAAGAATTATTAAACTACTAGCCCAATTAATTGGAAGCCGGCTTCGTTCTTTCTTTTAATATAGGGTAGGTGAATTTTGGCGGGGAAGTGAACTTTAGGAAAAAAGTATCGTAAAAGCACTTTCGAAGGCACTAAAGGAGTACGCTAAATCCAAAGACCTTTAGCGACCTTCTATAGTGTACACTTACATTAGCTAATCAGAGGTATCCTTGAGTAATTAGGCTAAGCAAATCAATTAGGCTAGGCAAAACAGCTAGGCTAGAGACCCCCTTACTAGGCTAGATGCCTTGGGGGTTTTCCCGCTATAGTATATAAGAACGAAGACTCACATGAATGATAAGACTCACATGAGAAATGAGACCCTTACGAGAAATATGCCCCTGGTGATGTTGTCGCCTAGAAACAAGTCAACCAAGGAGAAGACGTGAAGGAAACGTGAGCAAAGGAAAGAAAAAGGATAAGAACGTCGCCTGCGTAGAGGTAAAGTCGTTCTCACAGTGGTCGTTGAAATGAATAACAGCCCTCAGAGTATGGTCACCGGGACGGGACGGTGGATGTCTCGATATAACGACGGCGTTTTTTCGGGACGGTAGGAAACCAGATACTCCAAGGCCACTATAAACGACAACAAGACGAAGCAAACGGAAAGAGAGACGATAAACACACAGCTGAAAGCAATAATGATTGAAAAACTTCCGAAAACTTATTAATGGAGGGGGCTTGGCACTACGTCATGTTCGTGTACCTTGATGGGTTACCCCATATCCCAACTGGCAAACCGCTATTCTCATCTAGTATCGACGATGCAATAACACTCACCGTGGCGTACTTAAAACCATAGGTACCCATCCGCTGACCCCTGCTCCTATGAATGTCTCCCTCGCTCCCTTTGACGATTACTTTCGATGTCCCGTCCCAATGCCTTCTGCCATTCCTACTTCTCGGCGCCCAATAATTGCTCGTGCCTCTAGCTTTGCGGTTGTAGCGGTGATGATACCAGTCAACTTTCCACCCTATCTGGGCACTCATTCTGTTACCCTCCTCCGCTATGAAAGATTCAGGCCTCCTCAATGATCCGATTCGGGCACCGGGAAGCTGGGCACCCGTTGCAAAATCCGAGCCTGCGCCGTCGCCCCTTGCAGAAACAGTCCCAGCAGGTTTGGCCGGGTGCCCTCCGTGGACGGAGGCCGTTGCAGCCGCTACACATATCCTGGCGGGCCGTGGCGTTCTGGTCGAGTGCACTCAAACGAGACTCGGGCAGCGAGTTTTCCAAGTGCTCTTTGCACTTTCTGGACCGCGATGTCTGAAAGAGTCTCGGCCGGTTGCAGCCCGGCTCTTTACATCTTTTGATTGGTTGACCCTGGGAAGCGGTAGGATTGGTGGCAGGCTGAGGCGGTTCGACGACCGCGGCTGCTTGAGAAGGCTGGATTTGCTGTGGCTGGATTTGCTGAGGCTGGATTTGCTGTGGCTGAATTTGCTGTGGCTGGATTTGCTGTGGCTGGATTTGCTGTGGCTGGATTAGCTGGGACTGGGTTTGCTGTGGCTGGATTTGCTGTGGCTGGATTTGCTGAGGCTGGATTGGCTGAGGCATTGATAATGGACTTGGAAATTGCCAAGAATAGCCGCTGGGGCCCATCAGATGCTTTAGTTGGTCCGATATGGGAATATCATTGGGCAAAGGGTTCGTGGGTTGTCGGGACACGTAGACCAGCTGTTCCTGAACATGGATGTGATCTTCCTGCAAATTGACACCTTGAAAGAGCGGCCTGTCTGGAAGGACCGGTTTGTCCGCAAATCCGAGATCGTTGCGGATCATTGCATCTTCCACCTCCACGCCCACGGACTCTTCCCAGTCGCTCTGGCCGAACTGGTAGTTCGACGATAAAGGCTGGCTGGGAGACAAAGGGTCCTTTTTCGGTAGGAAATCCTCTGGTGTCACTGACATATTCCATATGTCGGTGAGATTATCAGACGCAGAAGATTGGCGAGGATGACGGAGAGGCCAATCCAAGGCAGAGCTGTCGCGTTGGAGAGAACCATTTGAGAATGCAACGGGGTTCTTTGGCGGGTAACTGTGGTCATGGAGGCTGAGAGAGAGAATGCGACTTTGAGGATCGTTACCAGGACGGACAGTGTCCTGATATAGCGTCGAAGGCTTTTGGGGTTGGCGGACGGGGCAATCTAGAGGAGAGTTGCCGCCTTTGGTGGACCCATTGGAGAATGCAGCGGGTCTCTGTGGCCGATAACTGTGGTCGTGGTGACTGGGAGAGTACATGCCAGTCTGGAAATGACTACTACCTCTCGGACGGAGAACGTCCTGACCCTCCGTCGAGGCCTTTTGAGGTTGGCGAAGAGGCTGATCCAGGAAAGTGTTGTTGCCCACAGGTGAGGGAGGGCCATTGTAAAAGGCATTGGGCTGTAGAGGGCAATAGTTGGAAAGAGGGCGGTAAGGAGGAAGCTCTGGGCGATGACCTCCTTCCCCCACGAGTTCGTCGAGCCTCCGCCTTTTTCGGCTATGAGACGCGCCGTCGCCGTCGGAGCGCGTGAACTCCATCTTGATGTTGGAAGACGAGCGGAAGATGGTTGTTCCAGAGAGCTGCTTGAGTTTTGACCGATCCTTTACCTTCCTGTTGGTAGAGAGGTTTGCCCTAGAAGTTTTGAACAGAAAAAAAAAGGAGAAGGGAGACTGAGAGAGTGGTATCTGTCAAGCTTTAAACCACTCTGCTTTCAAAAATTGGGAATATTTGCACTTCTTGAAGAAAGACCGGACGAGAGATTCGATGCAGCTTTTCCGGTGAATGGGTCTCTGTGGTAATGGTTTATCAGGTGCAATGGGTGGAGTGAATGTTAAATCAAGATCCGAATCTGAGTTCTCAAGGTTGTTGCTCCACCTTCGTTCTTTCATCCCTTCTGTGGTGAAACCTACACTTTCTTGCCTTTACGTACGGTCTGATGGAAGGTTTCCGACTGGTCCTCGTCAGACTCGTCCTGATGAGATCCATCCTTGTCTAACGGGTCCCAGTCGGGCCAGCGGGCAATGTCCAATAAGCCATCATCAGGAAGATTGTTTGCGGGAATGTCGTTGAATAAGAGGTTGTCCTGGGGTTGTTGTGGGACTCCTCCATCCGGCAAATGGGGAAGCTCCCAGTCCTGAAAGTTATAGTATTCGTCGATTTCATGGATGAGATCCTGGTCTTCCAGTAGCTGTTGGAGGTCCCAGTCCACGATATCCCCAACGGCCGCGGTCGATGATGAGGTAAAAGAGGCGGATTGAGAATGGAATTGTTGTTGTACGGTCCAAGAGGGCTACCGTACGCCGTGAAGGGAGCGATGGCATGAATAGGTTTTGCGACATGTTGTCGTTAAGTGGCTTGGAGGACGAGGGCCAAAGGGACGGTGATGGAGGGGAAGCTCAGATTGGTACAGCCCTCCAGCCTCGAACTCGTTGCGGTTTCGTTTTCTGTTGTTGTTCAGCGCCCCACCATTGCAGCGAGGGGGCGTGGCGCCCGGCACTGAGATGGGGTTTATGTCGGACGAAGGGGAGGAAGCCAGAGCTGGTCTGGAATGGGTAGTTACTTCCTGAACGGTTGTTGAAGTTTCTGGCGGTGGAAGAACTTGCTCTCTTGAGACTTTAACCACAACAGGCGGAGGTTCATAACCCAAAGGAGGCGGATTCCGAAGGAAATTCTTGTTCTGGCGTTGGAATAGAAGGGATATATAGGCGAACAGGCCGGAGGCTGATAAGCCTTCCGAGTGTTGTTCCAAAATGGTCGTTTCAAGGAGGAATGACGCCCTGACCACGGTCACCAGGTCGGAGGATGTCCTGATACAACAACGGCGTTTTTTTGGGGTAGGAACCAGACACTTGAAGACCACCATGTACAATAATAAGACGGAGAAGGCAGAAAGAAAAATAGAGAACACACAGTTGAAAGTAAAAATAATTGAAATAACCCGAAAACTTATCAATAGAGCGGGCTTAGCATTAGGTCAAGTTCGTACCTTGATTACCAAGGCTTTACCTGTAACCCCATTGCCAAAATCCCCATGTCCGTCTATCCCCACTGGCAAACCGCCCATTCCCATCTGCCGACGATGTAATGATACTTACCGTGGCGTAATTAAAAGCTTGATCCCTCCGTGAGTCGCTGCCACCCCGAACGCCTCGCGTCCTTGCTTGATAGAAGCCCTGCTCCTTGATGCCTCCTGGCGCTTGATCTTCTCCCTTCCCGACGTTGATGACTAGGAGTCACTTTGTGGTGAGACCAATCTACCACAGGTACCTCAAATCCATATCAGAGTCCCAAACTCCAACCAAATGTCCCTCACTCAGCCACTCTCTCTGTGCAGGTTCTCGGTGGTCCAGCATCCGATCCGGTGATGATGTCCCGTATGTGACGTGTCCGGACTTAGGCGTCCTGAACGACCCGGTTCGGGCACCGGGAACCCGGGCACCCGTCGCAGACGCCAAAGTTCTGGCGCCGGTTCTTGCAAAAGCATTCCCAGCAGTTCTTGCCGGGAGCCCGACGAGGGCGGAGCCCATTGCAACCGCTGCAGTATCCCTGCCCGGTTGCAATAGATTGAGAAAGAGCGGCCTCGCGAGACCGCGGAGGGGGATTTTCCAAGTGATCCCTGCATTTTGATGACCTCTTGGTCTGAGCACGCGTAGGCTG
This sequence comes from Neurospora sp. CHS-2018b, assembly GCA_009806015.1. Taxonomy (NCBI): domain Eukaryota; kingdom Fungi; phylum Ascomycota; class Sordariomycetes; order Sordariales; family Sordariaceae; genus Neurospora; species Neurospora sp. CHS-2018b. Next base: position 177,881 of record RAOV01000015.1, on the reverse strand, counting down.
GTTACAGCCTGGTACTTTGCAAATTTGAATCCTCTGATGCGCGTGCGGGACAACGACGGGCGGGGCTGGGAGGGCTAACGGCTGCGGTGCCTCAAGCGCCGGAGATGGAGGTGCTGGGATCTCAGCGCCCAGGGGGAATTCCTGTGGCCCCTCCCAATCTTGATTCATTTGGAAGCCATAGGGCTGCACATGGTTGTCCTCGGACTGGTTGTCCTCGGACAGATACCCATTGTCATTTTGCGACGGCTCCTTGTCTGCAGGCCAGTCTGCAAGCCAGTCGTCCTGTCCGGCACCGATGAAGGTTTTGTCAAGGGGTATCTCGTTGCTGGGAACGTCGAATTGATGTTTGTCCGCAGTGGAAGACGAGTTGCCTTGAACAGGGTCTGGCGCGATGAGTGGATTTTGAGAAAAGTCGTTGTTTAGGACCACAGGCCTGTTGCCTTGAATCCCTCTAGGGACCGGCGGGATGAGTGGATTTTGAGGAAAGTCGTTGTTTAGGACCACAGGCCTGTTGCCTTGAATCCCTCTAGGGACCGGCGGGATGAGTGGATTTTGAGGAAAGTCGTTGTGAAGGACTTTAGGCCTCTTTCCTAGAACGGGAGCCGGCGGAATGAGTGGATTTTGAAAGTCGTTGTTTTGGACCGCAGGCCTGTTGACCTGAACAGGGACCGGCGGGATGAGTGGATTTTGAGGAAAGTCGTTGTAATAGATAAGGTTGGCAGTGCTGTTTCCCTGAATGCCTCTTGGGACCGGTGCGCTGAGTGGATTTTGAGGAAAGTCGTTGTAATAGATAAGGTTGGCAGTGCTGTTTCCCTGAATGCCTCCGTGGACCGGCGCGCTGAGTAGATTTGGAGGAAAGTCGTTGTAATAGATAAGGTTGGCAGTGCTGTTTCCCTGAATGCCTCTAGGGACCGGTGCGCTGAGTGGATTTTGAGGAAAGTCGTTGTTATAGATAAGGTTGGCAGTGCTGTTTCCCTGAATACCTCTAGGGACCGGGGCGCTGAGTGGATTTTGAGGAAAGTCGTTGTAATAGATGAGGTTGGCAGTGCTGTTTCCCTGAATGCCTCTAGGGACTGGCGGGATGAGTGGATTTTGAGAAAAGCCATCGTTTTGGACCGCAGGTCTGTTGACTTGAACTGGGACCGGCGGGATGAGCGGATTTTGAAGAAAGTCGTTCTGAAGGACTTTAGGCCTCTTTCCTAGAACGGGAGCCGGCGGAATGAGTGTATTTTGAAGAAAATCGTTGTTTTGGACCGCAGGCCTGTTGACCTGAACAGGGACCGGCTGGATGAGTGAATTTTGAGGAAAGTCGTTGTTTTGGACCGTATAAGAGATGTCGCCATGGCGAGGTAATGACTGCTGGGAGGCATAACGCAGCCGCAGGGGGCAATGGCCCACGGAAGGAAGGTGTAGGGATGGGTGGTTACGAGGAACCAAGCTTGGAGGACGGTCAATGAGGTGGTAGCAATGTATTGGGCAGTCAATATAATCGGCGCGTTTCCTCTTTTTGCTGTTCGGTGATGTTGCGCCGTTGTGGCTAGGGGGCATACTGCCCTGCGCTGAGGCAGGGCACGGGTTGCCCATTTTGAATGGCGTCCAACAGAGAAGGGAGTCGTTGAGAGAGACCGAATATCGCTTCCTGGGCGACGACTTGAGTGTCCGGTGGTCTAAGAACTTGCTCCTCTGAGTTCTTAACAACAACAAAAAGTGAAAACGCGATGGGGTGCGGGGACATTTTAAATGACATTTTGGCCAAAATTGGAGGAATTGGCAATTTTGAATTGATGCCTGATTTACACCGGATGGCAGACCCATTGCTGCTTTTTTGGGTGAATGGCTCCCAGTGGTGATGATATCCGAAATGCATCGGGTGATGTGGATGTTGACTTAAAGTCCGGATGAATTCATCATGCACCACTGTCCTTGTTCGTCTATTCATCCCTTCCGTGGCCGTCCACTTGTCAAACGCTCTTGATTTGTTCTCGACTCCATGCTCAAGGTTACTTCAAACTTCGTCTTCTTGTAATAAAGGCAGTTGGGGTAAAATGATTTTGACAAACGATATATATGTGAGTGAAGAGCCGCTCCTGTCGAAGCGAGAAAGCCCTGAGGAAATGGTGAATATCCCCTGAAGTTGACATCAACAATAAGCTGCCCACCAACGAAAATGACAACGTCTCAAGCAGGTAACGCTCGGGAACTGTAATTTCATGCATACGGATCGGGTGTATACTAAGGTATATGTCGCTTAACATAAAGTGAATGGACATACTCACTCTCGAGACGTGATTAAACTCACGCAGACATGAGCAAGCGTCAACATCCTCCATCCTGTATTACTCAGTGCGATATGACTGGGGTTGAAGTGGAACTGAGAAAGGTTATGTTTAACTCTGAAGGTTTGACTCAGTAAGGTAGTCAAGATGAGGAGAGATGGGCAGACGAGAAAGTCGAAAGACTGAATAAGGAATAACAAACGGTAGCCTGCTTCAGGTATCAGCATATTGAAAAAAAAATGACAAAAAAACAAACGGATAGTCGACAATCAACGCCCTCAGAACTCCTCCTGAAACCTTCAACTCGTGCCGAATGAAGAATCGTCCGATGTCATTCGAGAGCCGAATTCGAAACTGAGCTTCTGGTGAATAGAAGAGCGTACGGAATAGGCACCGGATTTTTGTGGATTGGATGGAAATGTGAGAAATTCGAGAAGCTCAAACGGATAAAGCTCAATTGCTTCGGTCCCGAAAACGCACCTGCTGCATCCTGAGCATGTGAATGCGCACTCATCCTGGTGAGGAAGCAGTCGCAGCGCATCTTCAGCTGCAACTCCTTCCTGCCGTTTCCGACGTCGAAGATAGGTTGCAGTTTCCACTGGTTTCCAATGAATCTGCGGGTTCGCAGCCGTTTGATCGAGATTACCTAACAGACATCATTGCCAAGACCACAGGCAGACAAGATAAGGTTTGCGGACGTGCCTTCTGAGCGTGCGCGGGGAGCATTTCCTGTAGGGTCTCTTGGCAGACGGTGAAAATTGTTAGCGACTACAACACATCGGTGATCCAAAATTGGTCTCGGCGAAAAGGTCTGTTTTGTCTGGGTCAATGTGATGATTTCGCGTTTATTCGTCCCCTTCGCAAACCCTCGTTTACTCCTACCTCATCTTCTGATCGATGCCGTCGTCACCAAGTCATGTCTGCCTTCTCAACAGGGTTCAGTTTTCATCGCAAGCTACCCCTGCCAAGACTACCCATGTTCCCCGAAGTCCAGCCAATGAACAAGGTTCAGCTTGACAGAAAGGGAAAGTGAGACAGGGTCTTGCCAAATGCAGAGCCTCCTTGGCGCCTTCCCCACAGTAGACGACATGCCATGAGTGACACCGATTGACCCCAAAAGCTCACGTCTGTCGGGCGCAAGGACGACCGTAACAGTGGTGATCGAAAATAACAGAAATAGACACGATTCCCAAGGGAAGAATGGGAGCTTCGTCTCATAGTGACCACACTTTCCTCCAAGTTGACATGATCTCGGATTGTGGAGTCGTGCGCCATTGGCAGGAACAGAACCAACGACCATCGCACTTGCAACTCGACGCCGAATCAATCGCCGTTCATCGTGTTTTACAAATTCTGGAGAACTTGCATGTCCCCACGGTCATTACTTCCTTCCTGACACTTTTTCCCTCGTTCCCCCGCCCGAGATGAGTGGGTTCTGCGGGTTGCTCTTTCCTTTGGTGATGTTGCTCAGAATCTTCGAGGCAGTCGGTCGAATGTGATGGATTGGCAGTTTCCTTGCATCGCAGGATTACGAGCAGCCACCTGCAGCAGACAACGCATGCGTGGTCAAGTATGCGCTCGTCATCTGCGCGGCAAACCAGATTGCGTTGGGGAAGACCAGCGAGTCCGTTGACTCGGATCATCGCCGCTTCCTTGAATCCACGCACACGGCACATATCTGTCGTGTAGGCCCATTTGAATTGAGTGTTGTCCTCCCGATCTCTCCTTCTTCCTTCGCATCCTGTTCCGTTGCCGAGTCAATTTCCCCACATCTTCGTTCTTGTCCTGCGTCAACATCGTGTCATGGCCTTCTGATCCGCTTCGACAACTGCTCCTTAAACGATCGATGGCAACAACATCCCACCTACAGCTCCTTCGATGAATAACGAGCTGCCTCCGGGCCTTCCCCATGCCACTTGCAATGTTGACCCTGACCGACTCTTCTCCGGAGCCCTCTCATTTGCGAGGTCTTGTATTCTTCTCTGACGGCTCAACCCGCTGTTGCGTACCGGTGCTCACTCCGGCCCCTTGGCTTTTGGTGCAGATGTCGACACAATCGAATTCCTTCAGCGGCCTTTCGAGAACAATTTCACGCCGGTCATCCCGGGCGGACGGGTTGCCCACACGGACCCAACATTTCCTACGACCCAACCCTTCTCTATCGGCAACGTCTTGTACATCAACCCGTGCTTCCAGACGACGCAAAATCCGCCACCGCGAGGCTATGTCTCCTACGACCTGGGGAGCGAGTCTGGGTTTTGACGATGGTGGAAAGTACTTCTGTTCTGGCGATAGGTCGTCGCATCCGTTTAGCTGAACCAAGTGGGACGTCTGTCGGCACGACCTTATATCTTGTTTCGTCCGCTCGAACGAATGTTCTTTGTGACTGTTTCTGCCATTAAGCTAACGAGTCATGTTAGCAAGCATACCTCCATGACGAACAACAACGCGAGGCCAAACCTGTGAGTCTTATTCTCCTCTGACAGCGAACTCGCAGTCATCCTCGTCCACATCACCCAGAGTAGGGACCTGAATAAAGAAACAACCCTCTGTCAACCAGAGAACGACAATTACGATTCAACCGATGAAGCGAGCCGAAATCGGGAAGCGAAGACCAATCATCCAGTGACGCTGACGTTGGCAATGAAGACAAAGGAGCTTGTGACGCATGCCGACCAGCGAATCGCATAAAAACCTCTGTCAAGCTTTCAGTTGCAAGCAGGTAGTGCTTATGCTTTGAGCCTGAGGAAGAGAGACTGACTTTCCGATCGGATCGGCTAGTGATAAGCCCACGCAAGCCACCGCGCTGACTCTGTCTGCAGAAGCCGCCGCTCCTGTTCTTCGAGCAAAGACCGGAGGTTGTCTCGTTCGCCCCGTCATCACTGCCACATCCTATTTATCGTTCGCTGTGTCCCAATTCTTCGCCATCCCCACGCCGTCGATGCCCGTGTTCAGAATCGTATCACACGTCGCATTCCCACGCTGGCGCGCGCAGATAACCATGTTCGCTTGCTGACGTCTCGGCGCCACGAGATCTGTTACCTCTCTTCGCAAATCTCGCCCATATCCCAAGCCCGTCCTGCTCGCATCTACCGGCGCCCTGTTAACCGACGATGGTCCGGCGGCGCACAGGAGTTCCCTGGGCGGTGGGAGCCGGGCATCGGTGGAATTTAAGCACCTTCGCAACGGTGGCCGGCGCGACATCATCGGGTATATCTTCGGTGATCGTGGCTACTCCATCGACGAGTGGACGGATGGGTATGCTTTGAGCGATACTGGCAAAACGGGCCGGCTTGGATGCCTCGCGGTACGTGGTTGAAGGCCTTGCTCTCGTCGACGGAACCATCTGTGACCTCGATCTCCACGCGATCGGTCAGCGCGCCACGAATACTAACAATAGATAGGAGCCTATTTTCGCTTCATATCATTTTGATGCTTACTTGGGTTTTGTCACAGTGGTTGTGAGTTGCTTCCTGGTTTTTCGTCCGCGGCGCTGCTGCCAGGAAGAGTGACGGGAAATCCAGTTTCTCGCCAATGTTCGTCGCTACGCCTTACTCGTGCGTGACATCACATGCGGCTTCCTGACGACCGGAGGTTCCTGCGTTGTCAAGTCAAACATACCACCTCAAGAGCATTTTGCATGCCGGACGGTGATGTGGCGCAGTGAGGGGGCGTCGCGGCCGAGAAAGCGGGGCCATCCAAAGTGCACCGAGTGCGGGCGTTCCCTTCATGGCCCAGATGACCGCTGAAAGAGAGCCGACTTACAGCGGTGCAAGATTGGTGTCATTAACGGGGTATGCTCCCTTTTTGCGAGAGGTACTTATCACACCACCCATTTTGCTGCTAACCGCATGTACCTTTCGCAACAAAGGTTAGCACATGTTAAAAGTGCGACGACAGGAATCTAACAGTCTAGAATGCCAGGGGCAGCTGCGGCTCTGCATTTAATGCGCGCCATCCGATTCCCAGACGTGCACGGTGCACACACCGTTTGACTGTCTCACAATTTCCGGCCCGCACACATCTTGCATCCTCATCATCGTTGCGAAAGTTTCCAGGTTCAATACCCGCGTGTCACTATTCGTTCTCATTTTTGCTCTTTCTTTCTCTGTTGCTTCAAGCTTTCATGTTTTTTCCCTCTCTCCTTTCATTTCTCCTTTTTTTTTCCTTTTCTCTTTCCTTTTTTTTTCCTTTTTTTCTTTCTTTTTCTCTTTCTTTTCTTTTCATCCTCTATTTCTTTTCATCGTGCGATAACGTATCATCACGTTTCTTACATGACAAGCAATGGATGTTCAGGTTCCCTTTTGTCACTATGCTCTTGTTTGGTAACAGGAGTACGATACCCGCCGTATGATATCCGAGGGGTCTCGTCCAATTCCAAAAGGCCCTGATGACCAGTGTTCGGAATGAGTTAAACAAATAAATATTTTCGGTCGATTTGCCTCGCCTCGTTTCAAATCGCTCGATTTACCTTATTTCACAGTTGGATTTATTTGCCTCGTTTCGTTTACAAACACGGATACCTATTTTTCCGGTTCCGGCATATACGTAATTACACACTTCTATTAGCCGTATCGGTACCAAAATACAATAAAAACGACCGGAAAAATATATAGAATAAGATAGAGAAATTAGAACTAAATTAGAAATGAAGCTATTATAAACTACCCCCCTTCTCTAGACGGTTCTATATTTTTAAATTTAATAGCTTGTTGATTGTATCGTAGTGTAGATGGTTCTTCTGTATGCCCAATACGTGCTTCGTATAGCTAAATGCCCTCTCATATTCGTTAGATATTGGGGGGATAGATAGATAATTAAATACTATTTTTGATATGTATAGGAACCTCCCCTCCTCTTTTATCTATTATTTTAGAGGGTCGATTACCTGCTTAGGCTTCTCTTTGAGGTATACTATAAGTTCCTCTTTAAATGTTAGTAGTAATAGTATAGTATTATAATACCCTAAGGGTATTAATTAGTTATATATATACTTTAACGGTAGGGAAACTGCTATTATATGAATAGTAAGAACGTTAGGGTTGAGAATGCGGTCGTTGGTATAGTGCTGGTCGCTCTCTTGACGAATATCTTTTATTAAATAATATTTACAATAAATAGCCTTAAATTAATAGATAATTTCGTTACTTTTATTACAGCCTAACTTTATATTAAAGTATTTCTTCCTATACCCGGGATAAAGAATTATAGTAATCTAATACGATAATAATTTACCTATAAATTCTACGTATTTTTTAAATTTGGCGATCGTTTGGTTAATACTTTGCCGGATAAATAAATAATTAGCGTTAGTTAAAGTGGGGAGGGGAGGAAATTAATTAGGTTAATTATTAGAGGGTTAATTATTAGAGTATTGAGGTTGATTATTAGAGTATTAATTAGTACGGGGAGGTTAATTAGTACGAGAAGGATTAGTACGAGAGGGATTAGCGCGGCGAGAGGGATTGCCGCGGCGAATCTAATTGCCGGTAAGAAGGGAGGAGACTGTTAGTTAATAATTATTATATTATTGAATATTGGGTAAGTTTAATTTAAACTTATTAAAATAGCGCGGTCGAACTATAGCGTAGCGGGGTCGATCCTAACTCTAATTATTGCTAGCGATTTCTTAAAGAGGAGGTTCGCTATTACCGTTATTATAGTTATTACTATCATCCTCCTACCCTTTATTATATAATTCTAAAATATTTAGTACTTTAACGCGATCTGCCGCGATCTTTTCATTATAGCGGTCGCGCTTTTTCTTAAGATTATTAATAATGCGGTAGAGGGTAGCGAATATTATAGGGAAGTATGGCTTCCTTTATTTAAATATCTTAGTCGTCTTTTTAAACGGTTCGAATAAGTGGAGAACGGTCTTGAGTATCTCTTAATCCTTACTTATTAGAATATTATTAAGTGGGATTCTTTTGCTAGGATTATGTTGACGGCGATTCTAAAGATAGAAAGTATCGACCGTATTTTTTAATTTGAATGCCTTTTCGATTATAAAGAAGATAGAGTTCTAGCGAATATTATTATTAGTAATAAGATTGGTGGTATGAAGATTTGGATTAATAAAAATATTATTATAATCTTCCCTCTCTTAGGCAATTAGATTCCCCTTAGCAATTTTAGCGAACCTTTCCTTACATTGAGGGGAGCGGCGTACGAAGTTAATAACGTTACGTAATTTACTAATAGTACCCCATTTACGCCACTCTTTCTTATTATTATTATTATTACTATCCTCGATTATAGACCGAAAGAGGCTACGAGAGTCTCCTTTTAAGAAGGCCTTCGCCGAGAGGTTAAGAACGTAATTATAGTAATATAAACGGAGTCGAGTTCGGTGTTTAGCGGCTATGTACTCGCTAATGGGGAAGTTTTCGTTAAAATAAATGCCGTTAATGAGGTGAGCGATGTAAATATTATTTGAATTTACGTTATTATATTGGAAGTGACCGATTTAATTCTCGTCCTGTAGATTAAAGGTATTAAGAACTTCTAAGATTACCGCCGCGATATTGGTATTACCGTGCCCCCCTTTTATATGATATAGATTAAGGAAGTAGTTGCGTAAGACCTTGCCGTCGTTTATATAATGAATATAGATCCTTAAGAGGGTATAGTTATTGCTAGAGGTCTAGAGATTGAAGGAGATGTACTTCCTAAATAGGTTCGCTAATATGGCCTTCTTGATAGATTGGAATTCTATTAAGTAATTGCGGTTAACTTAGGCCTTGATTATGTTCCTGTCTTCAAGTAATAATTTGGTTATTAATTCGGGGTTAAGAAGGGATAGAAGTTAGCGGAAGTTCGGGTTAGCGATACTATTGAAGGGAACGTTGTAGTTAATAACCTAATTAAATAATAATTCCTTAAAAATATTACTAACGGGTTTCGGTATAGAGATTCGCCTTGATCTGTAAGTTTCTACGATCTGCTAGTGTATACTTTAGCTAACCGTAGTCTTTTAGCGTTTAGTAGCGGGCGGCGTATTACTTTTATTAATTTTAATATAATAGATTTGCTTGAGGTATAAGGTAGGAGAAGTCGTAGCGCTATTAATATAGATCTGGTTATAATTACCGTAAGATTATACCTGCCCGACGGTCTTAACAATAATAGCGCCGCCATTTTTAGCCTCCTCTTTAATCTTAGTAAATTAAATATTATAGTATTTAATTAATAAAGTACGGGGTCGTAGGCGCGTTAATTAATCGTCGATAATATATTCTTTCCTTTTATATTTAACGTAGGGGAACTTACTTATTTGTAAAAGGATTTAACGTATATAATAATTAGTTAGTTTCGAAATACTTCTCGTAGTATATTAGGGATATATTTTATCTTTCGGTTTAGTAGCAAGCTTTTTAATACGTTGAAAGATATTAGGTTAGTTACTTTAGGGGGTCCTTTGTAAGGTAGTAAAAGTATTAGTAATACTATTAGTTGAGTTAGTAGGTGTGCTACCGAGGCTATTAATAGGGGAGGAGGTTACTCTTATAAGGGAGGAGTTGACGGTAGAGGTATTTTCCGCTATTTTAATAGTAGAGAGTAATAAAGAGGGATAACGAGGGTAATAATGAAGGTAATAACGAGAGTAAGGGAATTTAGTACGTATAGTTAGAGGGTATAGATGTAGATATGGAGGTAGTATAGAAAACTTTAATACTAAGTCGGCATCGCTATTTTAAACGAATTAATAAAGCTAGTGCACGCCCCCCAACGCCCCCTAGCACCTTCAAACGCACGCGAAGCCCTAGAACCCTGTAACCGTACCCGTCGGGAGCAGACTTTTCACACGGATACGGTACCAGGCGCCAGATATTGTAAACAGCTGGATTCCCAGCCAAAATCTACCCCTTCTAATGTTAAGGACCTTGAAGGACTATGGTATATAAAGCGAGTCAAATAAGTGAGTAAAGCGGGGCCACCCTGTTTGTTTATATCGCTATTCGATTTACTCAATTTATTTACTTTAACTCGTTACTCGTTACTCGTTACTTAACTCATTCCGAACACTGCTGATGACCGCTTTTAACCATTGTGTTTTGACCACCTTGAAGTTTATCGCCTGTCGCGTTACCCGGCTCCGCAGCCATCCCCACGGCATCGGGTCGAGGGCTTGGCATCCCCCCCGCATGTTTGGATGGCCTTCCAAAGTTGAGTGTCGCTGGTGCTCATTCCAAAACAATTCTCATGTTATGATACAAGCACATCGCGATCACTTGCCTTCCACTTCTACGCAAGTTCGCTTCTGACCTCCAAAGTCGCTGCTTGCGCCGAGATCCGCCGCCACTTCGATCTTTCTTATTTGTTTTCCCTCTGACCCTCTCCCATCCTCCTCACAAGTCGCCAGTTGAGGGCCACCAGCCATTCAGCATTTAAGCTACCTTTCAAAGCGGCCATTCTCGATATATTAAAGCCAAAAGGAAAATATCACCGTGAAGACCTACGAACAAAGTGGGAGTTGTTTATCTCTTTTGAGCGCATCACGTTCTGCAAGCAATCAGCGAGTCAACTTGGGAATCCAACTCCTTCGTCAGCGCCGTCCATCCGGGCGGAAATACCATCCCGTCCACATCAAATAGTAGGTACCTCTCGACCGAAGACCGCAACAATGACAACTAACCAGTCTTGTAATGGTTAGCATCACCTCAGCCAACCCGCAAAACCGACAGCCACAACCATTAGAGACGCTTGAGAGTTGAGGTTCTGTTCAACCTCGCCCACCATGGGCACTCAACATCCTGCTCCCGGAACCCACGGACGGCCCGCATCAGAGGAAAATTCTTGCAGCCAGAGCACATCAGCCGAACAGCACTCCCGCTTTTTAGACCAAGAATACTTCCCAGATTGGGCACGGCAGGCACAGCCGCCAGACATGTCTTTGATTGATCCCGCACAGGATGGCTGGGACGAGGATGGCTGGGGTGTCGGCGGTGACTCGATTCCCCTGCCCCACGACAATCAAGATGACCCGCGAGTCGTAGAGTCTCTCCCTTCAGTCTCTCAGCCCACCCATTATGAGCAGCAGTGGTCCGTCGCATCTTATCCCAGTCCTCCCGTCCACCACAAACAGTCACAGATAGAGGTTGCCCCCACTCCTTCCCCCATCCCCTACAATCACCATTCGGAGCCCGCTGCCCCTTCCCAGCCCACTGCCCCTTCCCATCCCTCTGCCCCTTCCCATCCCTCTGCCCCTTCCCATCCCACTGCCCATTCCTATCCCACCCCTCCCAATCATTCCCAGTCGCCGCAGCTCGCCGCCGCCGCCACCGCTGCTCCTGTGGCATCTATTCCGGCTGCCACTCGTCCTCCTCTTCAGGTCCCTTACCCTGGCAAGGCCTGCTCAATCTGCCGCACCAATTTTGTGTGGAAAGAGACAGCGGACCGCTGCTTTGGCTGTTGCAGAAATAAGCCGGGCCCCAAAAAGATTGCCGCTGTTATCGAACGTGCTGCTCGCGGCATCGATAGTTGTAGCACTTGCTATGGTGAGGCCGATAGGGGAGATAACAAGCTTTGCGCGGTCTGCTACGGGCGTCACAAGGGCAAGAACGAGAGGCATGCTGCAAAAGTCAGAGCGAGGAAGGCACGGGAGGCCGCTGAAGCAATCTTCAAGGGACTGGGAATCGCCTTCGATCAAGCTGGTCAACCTCAAGGTGCTGCTCCGGAGCCAGCTGTTGAATCTCCATCTGTCGAAACGCCGGATATGGCAACTCCTGCAATTGGAACCCCGGCTCTCGAATATCAGGCTGTCGAATCTCAGGCTGTACGCCCGCCTGAAGTTGACTTTCACGCAGGATTTGGAGGTGTCTTGCCAAGCGGATGGGAAGCGTTTTCCGAGAACCAAGAAGAAGCGGCTTTATACGAAGCTTGAGGAAGCAAAGAAGTATCCGACGGAAGTTGAACAGCAAACTGACGGCAAGTCCGCAAAGGGGAAAAGGTTCGAAAAAAGTTGTTGGTGAGCAAAGTTGTCACCGAACCACGCAGGCAGGAGTGGAAGTAAGAGAAGCCTGGTTTTAGGCTTGAGTGGAGGGACTGTTTGAAGGGAATCTTCAAATGCTTTGCAAACATGCACAGCTGCATGTTTACTCCTAGCAGGCACTAAGATTGTTGAGTTCTGTTTGGTTTCGTTTTCGCAGTTCAAGCTTTCCTTTATTCGCCTTCTTAGAGCAACAGTTTGTTCTGGTAGCACTAGGTACTACATATAAAGTCTCCAATATCATGTCCCTCATGGTGTTCCCTTAAAGCTGTTGAGTTCTCTTTGTCTACTTGTCCATCATCTACACCCGAGGTCCTGTGGAAGAAGAGTTGTAACCCGCCATCCCTCCCCCTCTTAGTACAGCGGGTTGTCCAATCTAGTATAAAACAACAAAGAAAACATGACAGCAGATATAGGAAATGTTCATCAGTATCATGGACGGATTCGATTATGGCATGTCTAACTCTTGTACGACCTTCGACATCAAGTCGGGCTGGGTATACACCACGAAGTGTCAAGCCGACGCGTCTAGTATTTATCCGACGCACTTCATTTAAGATCAGACAATACTTACCTTATCGAATTGCAAAAGTCACAAGACTTTGACGCTGATCGTGCCCTAGGCATCGCCCTCAAACAAATCTATTGTCTTCTTCCCAACAGCCGGCCCAGCTTAGACTCCTCCAGAGTTCCAGGTCAGCGGTCTTGGCATTGCTCCCCACTCTCCACATGCCTCGACGGCATTTTGGAGCAAGCCCCACTGGTGATTCTTTTAATCTAAAATTCTATTGTTCTGAGGCAGGCACCTAGCGGACACTCGCCTTTCCTGCAACTTCCCTTCCAGACTTCAAAGTCGCAACTTGCGCCAAGCCCCATCACTATCTCCTTCTTGTTTTTTTCCTGCTGAAAGTTGCCGTCCGGTCGATTTTCGAACAAGACATCATCTACCTGCCCCTCTTCACTTCTTACCTCCTTCCTCCGCATCATCACATATCCGCATTCCCAATCCAAGACTGCGACTTTCGGTCAACTTCCCTTCCTTCGACATTTCATTCTCCATCAAACTGCGGGGGTCATCTCGCGTTCTCGGCATTCAATCAGCAACTTCAAGCCTCCATACCTCAGGTGCTACAAAGAAAGCAACGCCATATCAGACATCGACGATGGATTCAGCGCGCCCGCTGACACTGTTCGAAATCCTCCCAAAGGAGGATCACCATCTGATTGACGGCGCCATGAGGCGATACCGCGACGAGCGCGAAGTCCTAGGCCCTCTAAAGGCCGCCCAGAACTTCTTTGCCGTCTTTCCTACATTAGCTTCTCTCAAGTGGTCCGACAGCGACGTCGCTTTTGCCGAAGCTCGGCGGGATCTGGTAATTCAGAAGGCTACCAACAAGCTTACTGCCATTTCCCCGACACCACTTCCAAACCCTGTTCAACAGCGTACCAACCCTCGTACTACTCTTGAAGAGCCGCCAGTCCAGCCAGCAACTTCCAAGGGAATCACCAAGTCAGCACGTGTCCAGGAGCATCCCATGATGGATCAGCCGCCTTTTACTCGTCAGCAATCCGCCACGGAGGCATTCTCTCACCTCCCATCCCCCTCGGACTCGCAGCAGTCTGTTTCGACCTCGCCACAGAAGACTCCTTCAGCACACAACACCATCGACGGAGATGGTATTCATTTTCATCATGACCAGCTTGTCGCTCACAAATCCAGCAATCCGCCAAGCCACCTGTCTCCCCAGCGACCCAACATTCAGCAGCATGGTCTTGGCCCAAAGGAGCATGCGCCGACCCAGAATTATCTGGAGCCTAACCACGCAGCATTTACGACCTTTCACCAATCTCCGTCCCAGAAGGCCATCGCCAAAAACGGCAACAATTCCTTACAGTCACATGCCCTCCACACACCCTCTCCTTCCCCTGAGCCCACTGCCGCCGGCCAAGCCACGCCCCTCGAGATACCCTACCTGGGTAAGATGTGCGAGATTTGCGGAGACGACTTCGTGTGGAAGAAGACGGCCACACGCTGCTTCAAGTGCTTGCTGAACCCTCCAAGCGACCAGAAGATTGCGGAGATATTTTTGAGGGCGATGCGTGGCGTAGACAGTTGCAGCAACTGCTACGCTGAAGCCGACCGCGGCGAAAACATGCATTGTCGGGACTGCCATGAGAGGCAGAAGCTGAAGACCAGGAGACATGCAGCCAAGGTGAAGGCCAGGAGGGCTCGACAAGCTGCTGAGGCGGCGTCGGCTGCAGTTGAGGGTGTTGCTCAACTACAGCTTCCTCAAACTCACGGCGTCCAGCCTTACGGCTTTCAACATCATAGTGTCCAGCATCATACCGTCCAACATCACAACGTCCAACATCACAACGTCCAGCATTACAGCGCCCAACATCACAACGTCCAACACCATGGACTTGAGCACCATGGCCCGCAGCATTAGGGTCTCCAAGCTCCAACGGATCCGGCACCGGCCGATATTTCCGGAGGGTTCCACAGCTCCTGAGAGGAACTGATTAATATGGAGAAGAAGCACCACTGGCCGGAGAGACATACATGAGGGGAGGAATCAAGGAGTGTGATGAACTCTTCAGCTTCCACGGCGATGATGGGGAAGTTCGGTACGAAGGTTGGTAAATGGAAAGGAACTCGATGACGTTTTAAAGGCGATGCAACTAGAAAGGTCGGGAGAAGTGGATCGGGGTCGATAAACTGATTGTCCTCGACTACTCATCGTCACCCGTAATGCATGCACAGTTGCATGTTGTCCAAGCAAGCGTTATCCTTGTTGAGTTTTGTTTTGTTTGATATTCACGGTCAAACTTTTTTAGCTATTCATCCTTCGAAGTCCCAGAACAAGCGTTCGGTCTGGTAGAGGTAGTACAAGGTACTACATATAGGGAGTCAAATGCCGCCTCTCTTCGGAATCTTCGTAGAGACGGGCGTTGCTTCATAGGTACCTACAGTATATAATTTTCATTGACAAAAGAGCGTCTCATTTACCATCATCATCATATCCACAGTCTATATGTGGTCTCCTACCTTTTTAAAGTGCAACCTCCGTAACACCTACACAAAAGCGCTTGCCTTCCAATGCAGTCCTTGACCACCACCTTCTGCAAGACCTACTCATTTCGCCGGTCCCTGTTCAAGGTCTGCCAGGGAAACTCCAACAAACTTAGAGATACCCAGCACAACGATGAGCCAGGCGACACGCCAAGAAGTCATCCGTAGGGCTCTATTCGGTATCGGATCTTGCAGCAACTGCTACGGCGAAGCCAACAGGGGCGAGAATATGCACTGTGAGGACTGCCATGAGAGGCAAGTCCTAAAGACAAGAAAGCATGCGGCCAAGAAGAAGGCCATGAGAACGCGGCAAGCGGCCCACCGTCAGCTGCAGTGGAGGGTGGTAATCACTTGCAAGTTCCTCGAAGCCACGGCCTCCAGCCGCACAGCATCCCAATTACCGCACTTCTGCAACATCAGCCCCTGAACCTCTCGGATGTCAATAGATTCTCGATTGCTCAAGTTGAATCCATCGACGGAACATCGGACGCCAGACATGACCAGGAAGAGGAGGTCACCATTCCGCAGAAGGCTTCCGGTGCCATGGCGCATCCCACTACCAGCCCAGGAGTCTCCAGCAACAATGTCATCAAGCGAGTTGAAACGTGGCCGGGCTAGTCGAAGCCCATCTCCCAGATCCGGCGGGCAAGAGATCAAGAGGCCGAGGGTCGATGACGATGATATCGACAATGTGTTGGGGAAAGGTCGCCTACGACGAACAAGTCAATTATCCGGTCCCTAGCCCCTTGGAGGTCTGCTACGAGCAAAAGCTTCTGCACCCTCTATCGGAGCAGATTACCGTGATAATCGAGCGTGCCCGCCGTGGGCTAGGCTCCTGTAGCAACTGCTACAGACCCGAAGATCGCGGCAGAGATAGGCACTGTCTTTCTTGTCACGCCAGGCAGGTCGGAAAAATGTAGAGATACTAGGCGAAAAGGAGGGCGTATAGATTGTAAGCGGCTTTGGCTGCGTACCAACAGGCGGCCGGTCTTTAGTAGGGTTGAGGTTAGCAAGCGGGTAGCGGTGTCGCTACTGGCCCCAGCGTCAATATCCCGGGAGCCACAGGAGCCGCGGGACACCAGAGCGGTATTGGAGCAGGCTACGGAGGTGTCGGAGCACGGAGCTACCCGGGCTACGGAGGCGCCGGAGCACGGAGCTACCCGGGCTACGGAGGCGCCGGAGTTCAGAATTACCCGAACATCGGCGGCGCCGGAGCACAGAGCTACCCGGGCCACGGAGGCGCCGGAGTTCAGAATTACCCGAACATCGGCGGCGCCGGAGCACAGAGCTACCCAGGCTACGGAGGCGCCGGAGCACAGGGTGGTATCGTCGTTAACAACGGCGGTATTGTCAACGTCGGCGGTTTCGTCAACGCTGCCCCAGATCCTCACTAGCGTATTTTGCGACCCAAGGACTTGACGTCCACCCCGGTGGGCATAGGGTAATTAACAATGGTGTGGTCAACGGAGAAAACGTATACGAAGACTTTGCCTTCAACGGGGACTTTGTCGTCAACGGCGGCAGTGTGGCCAATGGAGGCAATCGTTCTTCGGGAGGAAGCCAGTGATTGGCATCGTCGATTGACGACGAGCAGCTTGTGAAAAAGCAGGGGATGGAACAAGTTCCACAGCGAGACTTGGCTGGAGGGCAAGAAGAACTTGGTGGCAGTGGACGAAAGAGTTGATCACCTGGATTGGGAAGTTATGTCAGAGCTGGCGGCCGGGAGGCAGGCTTGCAGGGGAAGTTGAGACCGACGTGTGGGGTCCGTCACAAGGAGCGTTGCTTGGGGAGTGTTGACAGCTCTGGGTCGTTCTTGCCAGGAGCGCAGGTGGGTACACTTACGTCTACACTCTTGCTTCTTGGTCCCGATTCACATCAGCATTCGGAGTCCCTCATGGCCTTGATGGTTAGCGATGGCAAGTTCTTTGTCGGGGAACTGAAAGAAAGTGGTTGGCGAGGGCGATTTCTTCATCTGTTGCTTGGTTGTCTACGAGTTCATAGCACACGCCGTCCTTCGGAGATTCCTAGTATGCCCCCTTTCCAAGGTCCGATCTTTATAGTTGAAGATCATTTCTCATCTTCCTGTGGTAGTTTCACATTTTCTTCTTCCGCGTTTCCTCATTCTAATTCTTCTCGTCGTGTTGTATGACCTCCACGCATTATCTAGATGTCAACGTCATCGTCCTAGTTGTCTCGTGAAAATTGGTGAGAGTCTAGGACTCTAGGCCTTCCGTCATTCAGGTTCGTTGATGAAATCGGAAACATAGTAAGGGAAGTAACAGACGGGTACCATACTCTGCTCTTGGCGTCGAGGTTCGTTCTTTCATCCGATAGGCTTAGCATCAGCGAAGTAAGACCCTGATAAAGAAAAGAAGAAGACAAGACATCCATTGAATTCCCAACACCAACGATGACATCATGTCGAGTATATACCCCATCTATTCTCCATTTCCATTGCCTTTTAGGCACCTATAATCGCATTCAAGGTTTATTCGAAGACAAGCAGAGTGAAGGATTGCATCCCAGCCGTACTGCACAAAAGAACCTTGAGGTGCTAAAGATCCACTATGATTGAACATGAGATGGAAGTAACAAACAGGTCAATTCCCCACTCGGTTCAGGTTGCCCTCTGGTATGGCAGGAGCGGTCCGAAATAATCAATACGTCCATTACAATAGCTTGCCAATTTTGAAGTCGAGAGGGAAGGCACGCGGGCTATTTTAATTGGCCGCGGCCATCTTGCGTTTTGGTATTTCGCCCTTTTGCCCAAACTACTTAAATTTCTTGCCGCTATCCCAAACTCCCACCTTTTTTCTTTTTTTGCAACTTCCGCACCCAAGTGCACTTGCATCAACTACAGCACCGTGATTGATAGTTTGCACAAGATACATCGCGCGAACAGCGCCGGATCGCACACCAAAAGCTTACCAGCTCATTCCATCATCATGGGCGACCGCGATTGGTTTGACGCCTTGCTCTGCGACGGCCCTGATTATGACCTGCCCCCAGCTTGTCCTTTCGGCCAGGAAGACTACTCAGAAAACACCCTCAATGAGACGGTGAGTTACTTGTTACTGACAAATGTCGCCTTGTCGCCTGAACCGCTTCCACTGACCTTACTGGGGGACAGAACGACCAAGACAACGTGACGCACGACAGCCCTCACACCCAAGAGCCCTTGACAACGACGACCGAGAATCCGACCGAAGCGGCCAATGTCAGGCGTAGCGAAGTACCGACAGATTGTACCCCGGCTGTCCTAGAGCAAGACCAAACCAAGAGCGCGACCCTCCCGTACGCGACTCTACCGGGCGCGACCCTCCCGAGCGTGACCCTTTCAAGCACAACCCTTTCGAGCACGACGAGCACGACCCTCCCGAGCGCGACACTCCGAACCGCAAACTGCAAGAGCGCGACCGACCGTAGCGCGACGCACCAGCTTGGCTCAGCGGAGCTCTGCGTACAGACCTATGTGGAGGTACTGAAGTTCCATGAGGATCGGCTCGCTCGCGATCCAGCGATAGATCACACCCTACCGATTGCTGCCAATCCCGCTCCCGTTCAAACCGGTACGAGCCGTGCCAAAGGCCTCGATGTGCCCGAAGGTGCTTACACCCATATTCCTGATTGCAAAAACACACACACTGCTGGCGGAGTAATTCAACCCATTGAAGCTGTCGCAGTCGCAACAAGCTTGCAAGCCGTCGAGGTCCGTGTTACTGGTAATCAGCAGGCAAAGGCCGCATTCGTCGACACCTCGACCAGGCACAATCCCACCTTTCAGCAGTCGCCCACCAACGTCGCTATCGTCAATAGTCCGAATCGTAATGTCGAGCAAACTACTTTCTACAGCCACACGACTCAGCCGAACCCTCCGGCTGTGGGTTACACCGATCGTACCGAGGTTTTGAACGGCCATCAACGAACAAAATCCAGCGCATTGCCTAACCGTCGTCAACCCGACGTCGTCCAGCCGAGCGTTCAGCCGGACGGCCATCCCAACTCTAACCTCATCCTTCCCGCCGTTGAGTCGGGAGGCCAAGGCACCAAAGAGTCACTCCTCGCTCCGATTGACTACGGCATCCCCTGCACAATCTGCAACGCACAATCAATCTGGCAGCCCGGGGCCTCACGGTGCTTTGACTGCCTGGGCAACAAGCCCAGTCAGGCGCTTCGTCAGGAAGTGATTCGCCGCGCCATGGCCGGTATCTGGTCGTGCAGCAATTGTTACCACGAAAGCGACAAAGCTCCTGGAACCCACTGCCAGACTTGCACCCAGCGCCAAGTGGACAAGAACGCTCGACGCAAAGTGAGGCAGGCGGCTGGCGAGACCTGGGTTCCAAGATACGTCCAAAATGGCGGCGTCCAGAAGCCAAAAGTGGAAAAGTCCAAAGAATCATCAAAGTCGAGCCGCGAGGCAAAGATCGCCGCAATCAAGAAGGGATTGAACAGGAAGTAAGCTGGCTACAACTCTGCGGTCGGCACCACGAGGACATGTGGAGAGCGAACTTGAAGAGCCAGTACTACCGAGAACGAGCGGCCTTAATGTCTGTAGGACATATAAAGTCAGCAAAGAGCGGCATCGACGATGAAGAGCGGCCAACATCACGACGAGGCAGAAGAAGAAATATGCTATCTACTGCAGTGCGACAATCTTCAACGGCCATAAGGAACGGAAGGATATCTTGCCAGACACCTCACGATACCAGCGATCACGAGAAAATTTACAGGTCTCGTCAATAACAGGGGGAGTTCCGGAGGATGAGCTACTTTACATACGGCGATACGGAAGCGAAACATCGAGGAACGACACTTCTAAAGAGCACGAGCGGTGAAAAGGAGGGCCCAAGGTCGTAAGGACACTAGGTGTCGAGCATATCACCGTGATTTCACCGATAAATCGACGGCGCGCGTTCGCCCTAGGTGGCAGGACAGACAGTACAGCAAGCAAGCAAGTGCTTTTTGTTACCTGCGCGCGTGGTAACCAGTGTCCTAAAGTTTGGGCATAACAACAAGCGCCGTGCATCGCTCTTACAAGAAGACTTGGCGGAGTTGCAGAGCTTGGAGAGACTACGTACAGTATGTCTTTGCATCAAGGGTTCCAGCGGCTGGGATAAAGCGATTGGTTTTATGGGCGACGGTATCTCCAGGCCAAGTGTGTTGGAACGGATATCATCGGCGGCTTCTCTTCCTCCAAGGTCTTCTCATGCTCAGTCTAACATTATTATTTGCGAGTTTTTTTTCCTTTCGTAGTCCAAAATTTCTTTTAGTCATTCTCATGTTGAATTGTGTCGTCTGGTCGCCTCCTTCTCGTGTCTGGTCCTTTACCATTATTTCTGGATACTAAAGCTAACGGGGAAAAACAGGATCATGTTGATGGCGAGGAGCCAGTTCACGCCCAGGAATTGTCGCTTCATCTTTACCGCGTCCATCTCCCATTTTGTCGCGGCTTGGTTTGACGAAAGGACGAGTTTGCCACTATCCGCATGTGCGACGGGTTCCAATAATGAAAAGGTGATGAATTTGCATATAATCGGTAGTCCTGGCGAGAACACGACGAGTGTCGATCGTGAGTAACGTCCATCTTGGGGAGGAATTTTGTTACTTGCAGTGGGCGTCGTTTCCAGTTCCGCTGTAAAACAGCGGCATAACAGAAGGAGCCCCAGGGCTGTTCCAACTGCCCTCGTTTTCCACCGACATAGACGCATGTCAAACAAAGAAAAATCAATCATCACGGGTACAGACAGGTTTCGTTTGCCCTTGAACGCATTTCGGCCAGCTGGTTTAATCCAGGATCAACCGACAACCGAAGACAATGGGTCATTCGTCGGGAAACTGTCCTGTGGCGTGGGCAAGCGCCCCGCTTCCATAGTCGTTCTGGAGGGAGCGATGTGTAAGTGGTAGTGCATCTCACTGGATAGGGGGCTATAGTGTATCGTTGCTAACAGCTGAGCATGGACCCACTTGCAGGTTAAGTAGGGCATTAGCCGAGCCTGCATTGGAGTGGAAGGGCAAATACCGACGAAGAACAATTCAAAAGGATCAAGAGATGCGAAAATGACGGCGGTGCTGGACTTGCTCCAAGGCGTTTCAACGTTGGCGAGTAACGGCACAAGCCCAGCTGGAGCCGGGATCGGAGCGGGACAAGACCCGGCCCCACTCCTCTCGGAGACCGGGAATCCTTGGCGCATGAAAGTAAAGCAGTTGAATGGGGGATTTGGTGATTTGGAGTTCGCTCTTGCCATTGTGGTCGACCGGCTCAACGAGCGGGAGGTCAGGTTTCACGAAGTAAGAGGTGACCAAGAGGCGATGAGTGTGGCCCAAATTCTCCTCCTGGCCCCGCACCTTTTCTGTCGTGCTTTCTTTTTGCTTGGAACGTCTCGAGGAGACAGGAGATTTGGGAGCTTCAGGGGTACGCCGGTTTTATTTCCCAGGCCTCCGCCAGGTCATGAGAAGACGGAACTGACTATCCGACTGGGAGCTGTACATCGGGGCTGCAAAGAGGCTGATCGAGAGCGTACCTGGTTTGATGGTATCTTTGTGCCAGCCGAGCCGGCACATTGCTCAACAAACACCGGCACCGTGTCTCACCAAGCCAGACTCGAAATGGTCAAGCAGCGTGGCGTGGACCATTACCATCAGCGCTCCGGAATCCTGTTGCAAGGTCTCCCACGGGAATATGTCAACGTTGTGGTCCACCGCTACATGCCGATGAGACCGCGTCGCAACCAGCCAGCATACCGTCTCCCACCTTTATCGTGTTCATTGCGCCAGTTAGGCAACGGCGTGGATCGGCCGGAGTTCAGACGGAAGAAGTGGGTCGGGGTCGGGCCGGTCCGAGTTCGTCCGGACCTGAGATCCGATTGAGAAGTCGGTCCGTGGGGGCCGGGCCGGGCCGAGTCCGATCGGATGAAAGAAGATCAGATCATAAGTGGATGCCCAGCCGGCCCCGCCGCCTTCGACGGTCTCTGCCTCCGCGTCGCCGCTTCCCACCTCACTGAGGATGCCTTCCAGCTGATCGCCCCCGGCGAGACCGTCTCGGCCTCTTAGGAGCCCGCGGAGGTTCACGACCTCTCCCAAGGCGGTCCCTTAACCTCAAGGTATCCGGCGCGCTACAATACGCCGACGCCGACTCGGTCGAGCTCAAGGGCACCATCTTCTTCTCGTCCAACATCGTAACCGCCTCCGTCGACGACTCGACGGCGCCGCCGCTTCCCAAGCCCGCCACACCTTCCACGAGACGCGCTCCGTCGTACAGTCCAACTGCACCTCCACCAAGGCCCCGTTCCTCGTCCGTGTCGTCCCGAATGGTAGGACATGAACCAGCCTGAGCTGCGACGAAGGCCTGGACTTGGTTTCGACGATTTTGTGGAAGTGGGGGATATGGAACGAAGACGAAGATGGGCAAAAGGCTTGATTAGAGAGGAAGAGAAGAAGGGACATGGGTGAGCGTGAAGTTCACGAGACGAGTCGGGATGTTCTGATGGAACCGGAACCGACGAAAAACTCCTCGGGATATTGGGCGCTGAGACGTTTGGATAGGGGTATGTACCTGCTACTCTAGGGTAGAGTCAGGATAAGGAAGGCCCCTCTCCCTTGAACGCATATCCGTTTACCCAGCGCCGCGCACAGGTGCTCGTGGCGGCGAGAATGACAATCCTCGCTGTCTCTGGCTTGAGGTACGATTCCGGACACAATCGACGGCTATGAGGTTGTCCAATTCTGTCTGGGATAGGGACTCTCGAGCAACTTCTTCGTCTCGGCGGCGACAGCCACCCGAACCGCCTTCTCCCACACGAACTCCTCGTCCTCTTTCTCCTAGAAGGAGGACGCCCAGGAGACCAGAGCAAAGGCGTCGGAAGCGTCACCGGTCATCAGGACAACGGCCTTGTCACGTCTCATAGGGTGGCCTGTGTTCGACTGTCACGTTGGCTCATTGTTTCGCGGTACCCGTAGAAACATTTGAATGTAAGTGAATCGCCGAAATGTGGTGGTACATTCATAGAAGATTTGTATTGCGTTCGTGCTGCCGCACACCAGGTCTGCAGAGGCTCTTCATAAGACTGTTCGGCGTTGGATGTGGGCTCAAGTCCACGACTACCGTTCCCGCTTGACGCAAGCTTCCCCGATCAACCATATCCATCGTTTCTACAAGCCGGATCCGGCCCAACGCGATCAGGCACTTGCCAACGTCGGTTGGATTGTCCGCTGCTTGTCCACCAAGCGCTATCACACCCCAGTGATGGAGACGGCCATTGGTTTTGTCCTCCAGTCGAGACCAAAGAGGGCATCACCAGAGGGCACCCAGTGCTTTTGTGCGACGAGTGAAGCTGGCATTAGCACCAGCGATGGGTAGGCGGAGCACGTTCCTCTGGCGGCGAGGGAATCCATGTCTGCAGCGTATATCGGGATGGTGGTCATATACGTGATGGTTTTACCGGTACCGACATCGTTGGCGAGCATGGCCGCCTTTAGCGGGTTCCCCCATGAGCGATTTACATTCCTCTATTGTCGGACGGTGACGGTGAGAAAGTAGACCGGCAAATCCCGGTGCGACTTCAATGTCGGCTGATGTGCGAGGCGGTCCTATGCCGCGCGGTCGGAAAGATGGTCCCGGATTGCCGTACTGGCGCGGTCTTTAGAAAAGGAAAAGAAGTCCTAGCTTTCTTTCAAAACATCGACCGGTTCTTCGACCTTATGATCGTCGTCCTCATTATCAGACGGGGGAATGCTGATTGCGGCCGAATTGGTCCGCTTTCGGCTGGCAGCTGGAGCATTCTCGGTGTCGTCGAGAATGGGTTGGGAATCTTTTCAGCTCCTCGATCTAACCCTACCTATGAAACACAGCGCAGACAATCGATAAACAACTGAACCGGAATGGATGGGATGGAAAGAGTGTGGTTGACAAACAATGTATGGGATTTGAACGAATGTTGAAAGCGATGATAATGGTAATGATTGTCGAAGACAAGAAGAGAAAAAGAGTGAAGCGGAGGTGAGGGGGGGAGGCGTACGGACGGCAGCATGCTCCTCAAGGAGCTTGGCCAGGCGGCTGCAAGACGTCGCCACCAGATACTTGGCTTTGGAGATGTTGAGGCGCACGCGCTCTTCAACACCGGCCCTGGCCGCGGGGTCGCCGGCTCCCCATAGTGGCAAAGCCTACCATGAACATCCAAGAGGTCCATAGGGCTGCAGAGGCCGTTAAGTCGACCCCAATACCCACGCAAATCCAATGGGCCACAACCCAATCAAGCGCGAGAACCCCCAATCACCAACTGAAGGAGAGGGAACAGACCATGATCCTGGCCCTTTCAGGCATGGATAGGTTCATCATCAACCATTTCGTGCTGCCCCAGAAAATCTCAGCAGACAAAGAGCTGCCCACTCTTGAAGGAGCCAACGGAAGAAGGACCTCGACTATGGAGCAGCGCTACGCCCCGAGCCTTGGCGAGCGGATCCGCTGGCTGCTGCCAATGCCATCAGTGATTGATATGATGGACCTGCAAGCCACTCTGGATGACGAGCATTCCAAGACGAAGACCATCATGAAGGAGGAAGCCAAGGCTAAGAAAGCTGTGGAACAAGAGCGTGCTAAACAGGAGCGCATGCGACAGAAGCTTGAGCGCAGGAGAGCGAAACGCCGTCAGGATGGATACTCCAGCAAGAGAATGGCGTCGTCTGGGGAAAAGGAACCGTCTGCGGCATATGAAGTTATGTCTCCGTCATATGTTGCAGTTGACGCGACGGGATATCTCATCCAATGTTTCTGGATTGAGGAGGAAGGTATGAAAAAGTATCACGAGGCTCGCGATAATCTTTCCTGAAGCGGTGTAGGGGGGCGGCTATTCCAACTATCGCCATCTGCTACTAGAAACTATCATCCCCAACTCACCGTCCCTCTCATTCTTATCGCGTTATTACTTCGCTTTCACTCTCCAACTCCAGTCACTGTCCCTCTCATTCTCATTGCGTTGAGAGCAGCAGCTAACCCCCGTCGCAGCTAGGAGCAGCTACGGAAAAAATCTAAAAATACAGCTTCTCAAGCCTCAGAGCTCTCGTTCACAATGTCGTCCAGCATTCCCAGCATGCTAACTCTGACCGTACCGTGCATTCCTCTGTTCCACAAGGCAAGGATTGCTGATGTGTTGTGCTGGTAGACTCGGTTACCCTTTCTCTCCAACATAGATGACATGTGGACATCTTTGAGGGATTTCAGGTAGGTCGACAGGAGGAAATGTTGATCCTCATAGCGCTACAGGCCGACTGGCCATGGCCAGAGCTGTACGGGAGCTAATGACCACCAAGAGCCCGGACCACGACGCGTACATGAGACTACGACAAGACCGCCTTATCACCCAAGGCGTCCAAGATCCCCTCAAGGACGTTTGGAGGGCTCCGGCCCATGTCTACGAAATGCCAGTTCTAAACAACCAACAACTCCAGGACATGAGACAGACGACTGGCATCGCTCGCAACAAGGCTACGGAAGCGCGGAAGCGCAAGTCGGCGGTTGTTGATTCGCTGATAGCCCAACTCAACAAGCGGGTGAAGCGTGTAGAGGATACGCTTCTAGAGGTCTCTGAGATCGCAACAGAAGACGTCAACCCCGGGAAATCGAAGACACCGCGGCGTATAGTGCTTGCAACGACACCGGCAGTAAGCGGCTGTTCGACTTCCCCCCCCCCGTGCTGCACGAGAGCGTCCAGACGTTCTAGGACGACGTCCTTGCCCTCGCGCTCACCCCGGATAGTCCCGCCGCTGTCGAGCACCTCCGCGTGGCCGCTCGCCAGCTTGCCCAAGAGATCGTCTGCCTTTGAGACGGAGAGGTGGTCGTCAAGTTTGGCAATCTTGGACTGGATGGAGCCGACCGTGGTCTCGATGCCGCGGATGCGCTCATGATCAGCAGCGAGATCGTCAACCTTGGCGTGGAGGGTGCGAAGGAGGTCGTCAGACTGAGCGGAAGCGAGACGCATCAGGGCGACATCGTTGCGGAGGACGGAGAGGTCCGAAGAGGAGGAACCGACGGAGTCGCCACTGTTCAACTTTCTCTTTTTGGGAGTGTGAGCAGCGGTGACCGGGGCCGCAACGACGTCGTCACCACCATCGTCATCTGACACAGCAACAACAACCTCGACGGGCTCGGCGCGGGAGGCACCAGAGCACCGCGACCTCTGACTAGGCGGCCGCGGTGCTCTGGACCTTCGCGACCAGAGTGTCGTGGTCAAGGTCACCGTTACCCAGGTCGGAGGAACGGCGCAACTCCGTGGCGGCACGGACGAAGTCGCGGGCGATGACGAGGCGGTTACCCTTCGGGTACTCCTCAGTCTTCTAGGTTGTTGATAAGGCCCTGATACTTGGACGACTTGGGGTCGAGCTCATTGTCGCGGATGGCCTTCGCGGCTTGGACAAGGTTGCGACCGAGGATGACAAGAGGCGGCGTCCCTTCGGGTAAGGTACCTTACTTCTCGGTCTTTTTGCTCTTCTTGCACTTGCCACAGGTGCCTGTAGTCTTAACTAGCCTGAGGGTTAGACACAATGACTAGAAGTACATCATGGGCCGTGAACCTGCGCAGAGCTCCAGACTGGCCAAAAACTGCTTCCACGAAGCACATTGGCGCAAGACTCATATGATTCCCCCCCAGAATCTCTGTACTGCGATCAGGGTCCCTGTCTTGAAGAAGTCCCTCGACTTCGAGTGTGAGCGGGTCGACGTTGAGGTCAAACCTCTCGAGGTCCCTGACGTCTGGTACACCGAGGGAGACGTTTTCTTTTGGCACTGGGACATGGGAAAGGAGTTATCCCAGCCGGTTGAACTGGAGGATGGCGAGTCCAGCACTGGCGAGCCGGACGACTACGTCCAGCACCACCGACGGCGACGAGGAGGAGACAACCAAGAGCACCACCTCTGCCAAATTCACCCCGATCAACAAGCCTGCCGTCGTCAAACCGGCTGGCAAAGCCTCTACCATCGCCAAACCGGTCACCAAGCCCACCGGCGACGATAAATTCAAAGGTCAAGTGTCTGTCAAGCAGGAACCCATGGACGATGTGATCATCAACCACGGCCTGATGGAAGGAGGGACACAGGAGAGACCTACACGGATCCGAAAAGCAACGGGCAGCATCGAAGCCACTGCAGAAAGACTTGTGGGAGAGAGCCACACGAGGAACAGTACGGTGTAAGACGCGGATGCACAGGACGCACCAGACGTGGTCGCGGGGGATCCGATAGTGGGCTGTTGAGGTGTTGCTCTTCTCGTGCTCCTACTCCTTCTGCTCGTCCAGGAGCTGCTGACTGAGGGCTTGAGCGGTCTTCTCCGACACCACTCCACGAGGCCAGGACGGAGTGCTGGAGGGCGCGGCACCCTGGGCACCAGACTTGGGATCTGCGCCTTTACACGAGCACATGCCGCTGAGGGTAGCTAGCGGCCAGGGGCCGATATCCTGGAGGATGGGCTTGTAGCGGACACCACCGAAGTAGTACGCCAGTGATGCGTCCAGGCAATCGAAACAACACACGATGGGTAGGGCATGTAGACATCATCGGGGATCGGTGCCCAGCAAAGGATGTTCCGGCCCGGTTCAGCCCGCTCAGACTCCGTGGGAAGTTGGGGCATCATGTCCATCATCGTGAAGTAGCGGATGGTTTCCTTGTGGCGCGACCATTGATCCACGTTGCTGCAGGATTCTTTTGCAAAATTGATGGAGATTGAAGGCATCGCTGTGTTAGTCAGGTGGCCAACATTGTCTGCATTGCTTTACAGCGACAAGATGTCACAGCCCTGGTTCAAGGAGCGGATGTTGCGGAATACGCGCTTGGCATGTGGGCCAGTAGGATGCAGCTGCAGATATCGGAGCCGCCACGCAGGATGCGATCTGTGGGTCGTCCTTGCTTGGAACGCTTCATTCTTTCCATACCTAGGTAAGCACGTCATGGTAGTGTCACCAATTTTTGCAGTCAGAGGCAACTTCCCGGGCTCATGCGGATATTGGAACTGCATATGGGTTTTCAACTTTTTTTCTTATTTTCATGTTTTTCTAACCATCTACCTACAATCTACTCAGACAGACAGAATTCGAGCTTCTCACTACTTGCTCGGATGCATTTTGCCCTTTGTTGCCTCTTTCGCCAACCAGTATCACGGTCTTTGTCTTTGTCCAGCCCCCGGATTAGCTGAGCGGTCTTCGCCATGGTCAACATCGGGATCATGAATCAAGTATGTCGGCAGCCGGGCAGACAAAGGACCCTTTGTTGCAACGCCCAAGACCATTCATCCTCGATCCTCCTATCCTGGCGTGGCTAATATGCCATTTGATCAATGCCGCTGAAGACGACACCGACGGCACCCGCGCCAGGCGCTGCGCCTGATCCACTTCCACCGCCATTGCCCTTAGGAGGACCACCGGCCGGGCCGCCCCTCGGAACATCGTCACCACCGCCTCCTCTCTTCTTGCCCCTACGGCCCTTTCCTTGACCTTTCTTTCTCAAATCGGCGTTGTTCTGCTTGTCTGCGAAGCAGGCCTCGCATAGGCCACCGTCAGCCCTTGCCTCCTTGCGATAACAATTGGAGCAAGGCTCCAGTCCGGCGGCTTGTAGCGCTTCGATATGCCTGCGTGCAGCTTCCGACGGCTTATTGGCCAAGCAGTCGAGGCACTGCCTGACAGAACGCCCCTTCTTCCAAACCCTCTGGGGAGGGTTGTGCACGCAGGGTCTGTAGACACCCTTGCGGTGGCTGCCCCTGCAGAGGCGGAGTGTGGCCGGCGCGATAGGGCCCTGGGGCTGCTGGGCCAGAGGTGAAACGGCCGGTAAGCCCTGTTGAGGAGGCGGGGCCGCGGTACCCTCTCCGCCGAGGTTGGTATGGTTGAAAGAGGGCGTATAGTAGTTGTACTGACTGCCGTTGACAAACTGGTTGTTGACAACGTGGTTGACACTATACTGGGGGTTTCCGGCGAAGTTGGTATTGACACTATGCTGGCTGTTGGCGTCGTTCTGGTTGTGCACCGAGCTATAGGAGCTATTGCTTCCATACTGGGAGTTGCCGGCGAAGTTGCCATTGGCAACATACTGGTTCACACCAAACTGGTTGACGCTATACTGGTTGTTGGCGACGTTCCGGTAGTTCTCCGGGCTATGGGGGCTGTTGCTTCCGTATTGAGAGTTGCCGGCGAAGTTGGCATTGGCACCATACTGGTTGACGCCAAACTGGTTGACGCCATACTGGTTGTTGGCGACGTTCCGGTAGTTCATGGGGCTATGGGGGCTATTCATGTTGCTTCCATACTGGGAGTTGCCGGCGAAGTTGGCACCGGCGCCAGCATACTGGTTCACGCCAAACTGGTTGATGCCATACTGGTTGTTGGCGTCGTTCCGGTAGTTCACGGGGCTATGGGGGCTGTTGCTTCCGTATTGGGAGTTGCCGGCGAAGTTGGCATTGGCACCATACTGGTTGACGCCAAACTGGTTGACGCCATACTGGTTGTTGGCGTCGTTCCGGTAGTTCACCGCGCCATAGGTGCTGTTCCTTCCATCCTGGCCATTTTGATTCGATTCGAAGCGGCTGGGAAGACCACGTTGATGGTGCTCTGCCTGTTGGTGGTTTGGGGCGTCTGCATTCTAAGCAGGACGTCCGTTCCCGTGAGGGCTGGAGTTTGCTTGGCTTGGCAAGGCGTTGAGCTGCGAGCTCTGCGCAGCTATGGACATAATCTCTATGCCCACTTGACTGGCGACAGCGCCATTACGTGCGTCATTATCTGCGGCACCCCTGTGCGCGCGTTGGACATCCTCCATTGCCTCCAATCCAGCTGAAGACGGCTGCGACTTTGCGCCATTGTGAGCGGCTTTGCCGGCTTTCGCACGCCGGGCCTCCTCCATCGCCTCCAATGTTTTTGAAGACGACTGGGACGCTATCGGCGGGTTGGTCAGTGGGAATTTAGGTGTGATTGGTATGGGAAGGTGGCGGTTGTGTACCTACCTCGGGTGCTTAAGCAGCGCAAATGATGGACTTGGATCAATCAGAAAGGCGACTCGATGGATCGTACAGCTTATGGTGGTTAAACAACTCTCACCGCTGTTCCCTTTTGCTCGTGACCAAGCAAAACACCAATGTTCACGAGAGGTGTTTGCTCGAGAACGATGGGTAGGTGTCCAGGCGTGGGATGGTGTTCGTGGAATGACAAGGACGTGGGCCTTAAATAAGGTAGGAGAAATTAGCATCAAGGCTGGGTGGGTGAATGAGTCCAGTCAGTCCGCCCTAGCCTGGGTCCAGGTTGTCCTACGAGTGTCCCCACATTCAACTTTGAAGGGGAAGACGATAACAGGTGGTTGGATGGATAAAACAGGTACGTACCGCTTCTACGGGATATCATCTATAAGGCTAACCAGGTTCGGGCACTCGAAAACCTCGAGTGACCTTGATCCGGGAAATCTTTTTCTCCGAGGGTCCAAGACACTCAGAAATTACGGTGTAATTTCAGTGCTTTGTGTCCATCTACTCCCAAGACTTGGAAGTAAGAACGTACTACATTACTTCTTTGCATACCTTTTCCATACAGCCACCAATTTTACCTGAACCCTCACCTTCACCTTCTCCGGCTCACTACCGTCCACATCACCTTGGCGGCTAGAGGTACTTTTTGTCTTATCCCTTCTCATACAAGTATTGGGGTCACTGTCAAGCATCCCCTTGGTCGTGGACATCAGAGCTTCTAGTGTGTTTTCAACTTGTTTTTTTGCGTTCGCCTTGGTTGTCTTTCTACTCTACCTACAATGTGCTGTAGAGGTACATACCTTATATAATTCCATTTTCGTATCCCATCATCTACCCTCTCCTCTCCGGCCTATGTAGAGTCATGAGGTGATTTTTTGGGTTCGTCATTTCATACCATGACAAGCTTAAGGTCGTCCCTTATCTGGGTATTAGCTGGCAGGCGAATCTGCTGAGGATGATACGGTACCCTTCGTACGCCTACGGTGGCTTTCAAGCGTTAAAGCAATGATTACATCTCTCCATACGCCGAATTCATGTCAAATATGGACCTGTGTGTTGTGATTATCACACAAGTTATATCTAGGTCTATATACCATCACTTCTCTTCATCGGCCTTGGGCTTCAGACACTCGGAATCAGGATTACGTCTCCTCCACTCCTCTCGGGCCGCACGCTTCTTGGCCCTCTCCTCCTCTGTTGGTATCCTCGGAACATCTCTCTGAGCAGGATGCCACTTGTCCCACTCCGAGACATTACGTCCATCGGCAGTGAGAAGCTCGGGCGGTATCTGATCTTCTGGGACGTCGTAATATTCTCTAATCTGGGGTTGAGTAAGGCCACGCGCGTCCACGACGTTACGTACGGCATCAAAGTGCCGCAGAACACCATCGCGACCAAGGCACCAAATGCCGTGTCGGTCGCTTTTCATGGCCTTGAATATTTCTTTCAAGGTCATGTCATCGGTTGCAGGCTGAGGGGTTGTGGTTTCGGGCATGGCTTGGATCTGAATCTTGTTAATCAGCATCTTGGAAAACAATTCGAC
This sequence comes from Neurospora sp. CHS-2018b, assembly GCA_009806015.1. Lineage (NCBI taxonomy): Eukaryota > Fungi > Ascomycota > Sordariomycetes > Sordariales > Sordariaceae > Neurospora > Neurospora sp. CHS-2018b. The sequence continues at coordinate 146,011 of RAOV01000015.1, read as the reverse complement.
TCGAGACTACTTGCCTGGGCGTTGTCAGATATGATGCTAAACTTTTGGCTCGGGGAATGGTCGCCTAGGATAACCAGAGAGGAATCAAGAGCAAGAAGCGTGCGAGTTGTTGATTGCGGGGTACAGCACGTTTGATCTCAACAACGAACAAGCGTACCTTTATCAAAGGAGACAGCCCAATATAATGACGTAGGAGCTACCTCTAGACAACAGAGTTGTGTGGCAAACTCCTACTGTAACCAAAAGGTCAGCTGCCAAAACCATCTTGGAGCTTTGCCCCTGTAGGCACGCTGCCCCTTCCAAAGTTGTGCTCTGATTGGTGGTTCACCCCTGCCTGTTGCCTAGGGCTAGCATGCAGAACGAACCAACTGCAGGAAAAAAGGACCTCTAAGCCCTTGGCAAAATGGCTTGGATGTCAAGACGGAGAAACATAAGTGTAACCCCACCCGCACCCACCCCAAACCTACATGTACACACACCCACCCCCAACCAAGACACTTGATAATAACTTTCTAGAAACGCCGATTGGGTCCTTCAAATTTGGATGAGGGTAATAGACAGCACTCAAATGTATTGTATACCTTCTTCTCTAGTCGAAAAGCTCTTTAAAAGTACCTTACCTTCGTGTGTTATTTGCATTCGCAACGTCCGATTTTCGCAACGTACAACTAACCCTAGTTTGAGGACCGGGAGGCGCGGGTGGGATGGGGTTGACAGTGTCATATTGACCCATGTTGTAGCTCAGGGGCATGCTCAGGATAGGGGGCGCGGGTGAGCGCTTTGGCTTTCTACAAGACGTGCAAAGGGTGGGAATACGGGGTTGGGGGCTATTGTGGGAAGGGTGGGTGAGGTCTGAAGTTTCGATGAAGTTCGAATGCTTGATGATGTTCGAATTGTTGATGATGTTCGACAGACGCCTGATCTTCGCAGGTCTACCATTAGTAAAGTTGGTGCTGGTGGTTGACGTAGCGTTAGGGGTTTTGTCGACGACGGCAAAGGTCGAAGGGGTATTAAAAGTTTCCGAGAGTGATCGTGGTGCTCGGTGGGGTAAGCAGAACGAGTTGGACGAAGTTGAGAACTGGTGGGAATAGCGATCCCATTCAGGACGTTGTGACGCTCAGAGATGGAGCCATCCGCCTCCTACAATTCCGCGAGCGTCAGGATCGACACCTTGCTGATCTGAGTTGACCCCGTCGAAGAGATTGGGCTGTGAGCTCCCCGCAGTAGACGGCACTTGGTCTATACCCTCGTCTTCTTGAGAGATGGCATATAAAATTAGGTACCTTAGGTAGATATTTTCTATATTCCTAGGTCACCTCTCCGCCTCATAGCCATCCACATCACTCTGGAGGCTACTCTTTGTCTCATCCCTGCTCATGCAAGCAAGTAGAACAAGTATTAGGGTCAGTATCAATATCCCCTCGGTTGTAGACATCAGAGCTTCTAGTGTTTCTAGTCTACCTACGGTACCTACATGGTACTGTACATATGACCCATGGGTATTTCCTTCATGTGTGCAACCTCTCTTCCTTCCTCCAAAAATGAAATTGGTTTTGTCCACATCCAAGCTGTTGGGCTGTGAATGTGGCATGCTTTTTTTTTGTGATTGTTTTCTGTTTTCTTTCGTTTCTTTCTCTCCCTATTTCCCTTGCATCTCATCTTCTTTGGCCCCATTTCCCTTCCCTCCCATGATTACATGTAGCTTATGGTTGCCATCTATCTGTGAATTGGCGTGAGCAAACAAGCCCGCTCTATTGAGACTTGGTTCTGCCCTCCATCAACCCAACACAGGCAGACAATTGAAGAACTCGCTGCTTTTTTGACAACAAAGGACCTCGCCACCATTCCCCTTAATCTGAGCGAGCCTCGACAACCTCAGTAAGCCCACTGGATGCTCTCGTTCAGGACGGTTCCAACGGCACCGGCACCGGGTGCCGGACCAGATCCGCCATTGCCACCGCCATCGCCCTTCGGAGGGCCACCGCTGGGACCACCCCTAGGAATATCATCCGTACCCCCGCCGTTGGATCCCTTCCTCTGTCGCTTCCCCTGCCCATTTTTCCTTAAGGCTTTGTTCGACCTGCCCATATGGAGGCAGTCATTGCAAAGTCCGCCCTCGTCACGGGCGTCCTTGCGGAAACATTTTGAGCAGGGCACTCTCCCTGCGTCCAGGCGTGCGTCCATGCCATCGCGGACGTCTTTTGGCGGTGGGTTGGCAAGACAATCGATGCATTGCCTTACCGTACCAGTCTGCTTCCAAGTCCTTTTGGGTGGGTTGTGGATGCAGGGGACACCCTTCCTCCTCGATCCTTGACAAATGCGCCAACGTCTGGGACCCGCAGATGCGGCCGGGGCCTGGGTGTTAACCTGGGCCGACAAGGCCGCAGCCTGGGGTTCGATGGGGAGTTCGTTGACAACGCCCTGGCTCGGACCGTTCGGGCCCTGGTGGTTGTTGGCGTTCGGCTGAGGATTCTGGTTCTCGCCATAATGACTGTTGCCGATAGCACCGTTGTTGATAATAGGATAATTGCTCCCGGTGGGATAGTTGCCCCCGRTGRGATAGCTGCTGATGTTGGGATAGTTGCCCCCGATGGGATAGCTGCTGCCGTTGGGATGGCTGCTGATGTTGGGATAGTTGCCCCCGATGGGATAGCTGCTGATGTTGGGATAGTTGCCCCCRRTGGGATARCTGCTGATGTTGGGATAGTTGCCCCCGATGGGATARCTGCTGCCGTTGGGATRGCTGCTGATGTTGGGATAGWTGCCCCCGATGGGATAGTTGCCCCCGATGGGATAGCTGCTGCCGTTGGGACGATTGTTGGCGATGGCATAATCGCTGATAACAGTGCCACGCTGGACAGCGCCCATGGGATACTGCAAGTGATCACCACTCACTGGGGTAGGGCCGACAGTTCCCACTGGTGGTCTTTGGGTGTGCTCGCGGAAAGGAAGGTCTGCATTCTACGCTGACAATCCTGCTCCCTGAGGTCCGGCGAAGATGGGGCTTTCGACCTCTGGATTGTTGGCGACGTTGCCGCTCAGTTCCTGGAAGACGATGTTGCCTTGAACAGGCGGAGAGTGCTCTTTGTTGTCCTCTCCCACATCCCCATGCGCCTTACCAGCGTCATTGTCGCCAATACCAGCGCCGGTACGTGGTTTAGGTTATGTTCGGTGCCGCTGTAGTACGGTAGGGGAAACCTCACATTACCGTACATAGTCCGCAGCTGCACTCCCTGTACGGTAATGCAACGGTAATGCAAGCTAAAGTTTCTTACTGAGTGTTCTTACTGCTTTGTGTTCGTTGGTAGGTACTGGGCTGTAAGAAGTCGTAGAATACCTACGAAGCGCTGTATTTATAGGGGGTACGGCGCTGAGGTGCGCTGATGTGCGCTGATGTTCTTGCTTCTTACAGCCTTATACATAGGGTCTAGGACCTTTAAAAATGTTAAGAAATGCCAATATTTCAGTAAGGAATCTGGGCCTCTGATTGGTCAGATGCATGCCTTGCATAGATTTGGGGTAATGCAGCGACTTGCAGATTTTTACTGAAATCCAGCCGAACACAAAAAGTGCGGCTGTAAGACTGCACCTTACAGCCACCAAAACTGGGTTTTCCCTACCGTACTACAGCGGCACCGAACACAGCCTTAGGCGCCATGGCGTTGTATGGGGACGTTGAAAACACTAGGATCGGGTGGTCAGTTACGCGCCGAATGTATCAACAATGAGTCTGAGGTAATACCTTTAGGCCCAGTTCGGATGCGCGGTAGCCCAGTAGTATTTGCAGGTATTCGGGTCGTATAAAGCGCAGTAAGACTACTGCCGTACTGCCCTCGTCTCGCGTTCGGCTCAAAAACCTTATTTTCATGCAAGTCCCTACAACCACCTACACTTTCTCCAAATCCTCGAATTGACCAATCAGAGGGCCAGAATCCTTACTGCCATGCTTACTGCTATACCGCTCGAAAAGGTGATATTAACGCAGTAAGAAGCCTTCTCGTTCGAGGCTCTTCAGCGCACCACAGTGCTTCACCCCCTATAAATATTGGTGGTCGCCGTCGCAAAAGACAATAGATGAGGCTATTCCCAATTGAAATCTACCATCTGAGCTTCACAGTACGGACGATAATATAAAAGACTGTATATACTATACCCCTTTAACTTGGTATTCACGAACACAACGCAGTAAGGACGATTGGTATAGGGGTCTTAGCGTGCCTTACTGCTGCCTTAATGTTGCAGCATTGCAGTTGCAATGCTGCAACATTAAGGCAGCCTTCCCCCTACTGGGCTACCGCGGATCCGAACTGGGCCTTAGGTGGTTCACGATCCGGTGCGTGCCTTAACTGGCAGCAACTCGATGCTGCCCTTAACGGTTTGGAAGAAATGACTCGTTCAAGCTCGCAGTTGGGGCGGTCTCTGATGCTTTGGACTATCAATGTGCGGGGTGCAACCAGGATGGGAGCAGTGAGGTGGTCTTTAGAGGTATGTTGGGCGGATGAGAGAGGGAGTCAGCGCAAGACAGGGTCCTTATACGCCTGCTCCCCTGCTGGCTCCGACACTTGGTGGCTTCAGACAGCCACGTGCGGCTTGGATCCTATTGTGGGCATTGATTTTGAGTTCCTTAATAGCAACAAGTGGATCCCGATTTCACTTTACCATTCACCCAGACATCCAGGTTGATGTAGCCATCCTTTGATATGCCCCCATTGGAGTCCACTTCAAGGATAAGGTACCTCTAGAGGTACCTAGCAATACCACCTATTATATAAGACGCTGTCGATTTTCCTCCCTCCAATCGAGAACCTTAAAGTACCTCGAAGTACCAACCGTCTTCACAAGGAACACCCCGAGCAGACTGGACCCGCACACAACGGGTACCGTACATCCCAATTACAGCTCGCATTCCACGGTATAGCGGACAAACATATCGCCGACGGCCTTGATGGCAACGGTATTCCTCTGGTCTCTGATGTTAGTGAATGAAGTCAACGATGTTGTAATGTATTCTTACCTACAGGTATTCAACGTGCCTCTAATACTGTATCCAGGGCCAGAGGCAGGCCCAGAACTAGGTGCAGGACACCATCGCGCCCGCGCAGCGTCCTGACAGCGTCTGAAACGATAGCAATAATGTCTTGCATAATATCGCAGACGTCGGCGAGCAACAATCCAACGTCCATGACCAGGATAGTGAGGAAGAGTACGGCGCCGTTAGAATTCATCCCAACCTGCCCCAAGATATTCATCCGGTGGATTTTATGTCTCAGGACGAGCTCGTCGCCGCATTGGAGGTCTTGTGTGCCACCGACCTTCCCGCGGAAGCGGTTTGCATCGACGTTAAGATCGTCGAAGCCATCGTCGCGGCATCCGTCACATTCCTACACCACGATCACACCCAGTGCATCCGTAACGACGAATCTACGGGCCAGCGTTGCATTGACCACGCTTAGAAGGCGGGAGCAAAGCTGTGCTTCGCTCATCTGCACAATCGTCCCGGTATCAACCTCCAAGTTGACATCCTGATCCGCCAGGTCCGTGGCCACGGAACCTGCTCCGGTTGTTACATCTTGCAGGACGCAGAGAGAGGCATGCTGTGCTTCGAGTGTTGGTACAAGAGTCTTTTGCGCACCGAGCGTCGCAAGCTGCGACAGATGATCGGTTGGGCTCAAGATATCGTGGACGGAATTCAGCGCTTGCTCACTGCCCCGAGCACTAGGTCGACGGCACGGTAGTTGCTAGTTGAGGAACTATCAATCGATTATCTAGAGGTAGGAAGGTGCACATTGACTCCAAGACTGAAGGGGGGGCAGTGGAGGAACGAGACATGACCCGTTACCGGAAGAGGGATCATGAGAGATTTTGTCACGACAGGCAGGGTGATGTATGGGTTACGCGAAGTCACGACGAAAAGGTCTCTTAGCATTGCCAGATCAATGAGTCGACCAAGGATGCAATTTAAACAGGGGCGATTGAACGGTAGTAGTTTCAGACCTATATACCTCTAGTATTGACGGGGATCCTTTCTCACGTTTTCCATGCTCCCTTGGAAGTTGAAGCATTGACTCATCTACCGCAATCATGACTCCTCCATCTGACACACGTTGATGACTCGAAGAAGCAAGCTTTGCGATTGTTGAGATGATCCTACATCTTCATACTACTATATGATGCCAACCCCTACATTTAGAATGACCTAGCCCATAGTCAAATGAATCAAGTGTATCTAGAAGAGAATCAAGCTGCGGGAGTTTTCGGAATGGGGATCCAAACCCGTCCAGCGGGTGCTGCTAGGAGCGAGCATGAGAGTTGACAACGAACGAGGCACTCGGAGAACAGCATTACAAGGCCGACATAACTTGAGACGAATCTCGACGCCAAACTATTGCATTGTTCTGTTTTTGGCTCCCTAGAGGCATACTTTTTAAATGATATCACCCCATCAAGCTCATTGTCCTTTCAGCAGCATTTTCTTTTTTGTTCCTCACTTTGGGCTGTGTTCGCTTCACTGACTTCCTCTCCGGTCATTCCTCATCGAGCTCTGGTGGTGGTGGTGTGCTAAGTTTTCTGTACATGTTTTACTGAGGGAGTGTCTCTTCGATGACGGCCTCAGAAAAAGCGGGAAATTGATATATTCATGGCTCGTCGTCCAATTATCTCCACTTACCCCTAAACAGTGCATGAAACGTTTGTTCGCTATCATGACAGAGCGGATTTAGCGGGGTCACAGGGGGCTGATAGGGCTTGCCCTGTTAGCGCATGGTGTTTCCATGCATGAACCCATGCAGCGAACTTGCCCACTGAGGTCACTTCGTCGCAAAACCGGAACAAAAGCTGGGAATGAACCGAGGTTTGGTTTGCGAATAGGGACACCCTTTTACTTACGGCCTTCCTTTTGTATTTCATTTCAGAGCATGATGAGACTGTCAAATTGATGAGGGTCCTTGCGCGGGCGGCTTGGCTGGAGTGGGTCCGTTGAATGGCCCTGTGGGAATCGTTGCTGCAGGGGCATGCATAGCCGGGTAGCGCCTCCCTCGTAGCGGTTAACACTTTCCTTAATGGGCGGAAGTTCAATCCAATCCAACCTGCATGCTTTCCTCAATCTAATCCATTACTACACGGTCCCGTCTTTAAGCCAGAACTAGTCTGACAAAGTCTCTTCTGACAGAATTATCGACCTCCCGTCTTCTGCTACAGGTCATGATACCTTCTATATGGAATCAATGCCAAAACGAATCCATGGCAGCCTAGCAACATGCCTCCCTCTCTCCCTTTCGGCTCGCCATGAACATATGGCTAGGTACTGTAGGAGTCTGTCGACGCGTCCGATAATCGGGCTGATGTACATGAGCCGGGCTCCTCGACGTCGTGACCTCATTCGAGAGTTTAGTACAAATGGCAATTCTTGCCATTCTCACACACGACCTTTCCAAGCATTCCCCAGCTCCGACACATGAAAGCCTGAAGCTGGTCTACTGACTCGCATCGGCATGCTTTCTCTTGCCCCTTCCCTCATTCCTCAGTTCCAGGTTGTTCTTGCCCACATCCACGCATTCCTAGCAAAGTCCGCCACCCGGGCGAGCATCGTTCCGATAACACTTTGAACAAGGGTCGATACCGGCGGCTACGCGACTCTCTATGCTGGCTCTGAGCTTAGCGTTGGGAGCGTTGGCCAAACAGTCGATGCACTGAGTGGCGCTCTTCTTCCAGGTCAGGCGTGCAGGCGTGTTCTTGCATGGATGATGAACACCATGTTTGCGGTAGCCTCTACAGGTGGGCCAGGGGTGGGCGGCATCGATGGGGGTAAGAGCCGGTGCGAAGATTGGGTTGTTGGGCTGCACGTTGTTCGTGATGGTGCCAGCAGTTTGCTCCACAGGGTGTGCGCTATCGATGTCGGTGTTCGACAGTTGTTGGTGCCCGATGTTTCCGTCGCCGGCGAATTCTCTGTTGGGGATGGGTTTGTGACTGGTTAGAGTGACAGCAGCGCCCTGGATGTTTTTGTGGGCATTCGAAGGCTGGGCTGGCTTCGGTACGAAAGGTTTCAGCTTCGGACCAGGGGCAACATGGCTCTGAGGGTCGAGACATCCGTTGGCGACCGGCGCATGAATGGTAGAGGGGGAATCGGCGGAAGGGGGAATATCAGTGGTAGCGGGAATTTGGGTGCTCGTGGTTGACTGTCTTTTGGCCTCGCCGTTGTCTGCGAGGATCTGACCACTCATGTCAGTCGAGTAGTCTTACACACGGATTATCAAGACACAAACCTCGTTGCTATCGCGTCTGGCGCCATGTACATCCGCCTCCTAAGCGGTGCAACCTGGGCTGCAACGGTGATACGATCTCAAAAGGCGCTGTATGTGTCGCTTGACGATATCGGTCGGATCTTCAATGCCGATAGCTTCCTCGAAGAAGTAAGACATGTTCGCTTCGTCACCTTGGGAAGACTTGAGAGGTACGTAAGCGAAGGAATTGACTTCTGGACTGATAGAAAGTGCAGTGTGCATACCTCGACTGGCTCAGTGGCAGAGCTGTTTTCAGCAACAGGCCCCGTATGGACCCAGTCGTCTTCATCCGGGAACCCCAGACCCAAAGGGTCGTTGGGATCCATGGTAGTTTGAGTGTTGCGATCTGCCCTTTTGCAGTTGTTCACGAACCGCACCACCAGCGCAAGTGATATGTGTCTTTGGAGATCCGCTACACAAGGGAGGTAGGGGATGGCTTTAAACACGTCCGGGTTTGACGGATAAGGAGGGAGGAGCTGAGTGGAACGCAAAGGCTGCTATGCGACCGTGAAAAAAATTCAACAGTGAAGGATGTGGTGGCTGGTGTTGAGTCATTCTCATTACGCCCAACACATGTGGTCTAGGTATATACTCCTGCTTCCCTGCTAGCTCGAATATTCCAGGTTTGTATCCTTGTGACAGCCAGATGGGGCTCAAATCCTATTGTGAGTATCAGGCTTGATCTCCTGAATAGAAAATCGGTAGATCCCATTCCCTTCACTTATCCGGGCTGTCGAAACTGACTGGATAATTCCAGGAGGAGGCAAGTCCTTTTTACTATCGCACACATTGGATGTGTCCTTCCCTTCCATGTCGTTAATACAACCACCAAACATCCATCTTCTCCCGTCCGCATAGCCGAACAAGTCTTGACACATCTTGATCACGACTGCAAGAGCATTCAAAGCAATCTCACCGGACCGCAGTAACATTCAGTAAGATGGCGGACCACCACGCAAACGAAATCTTCGAGGGGAACAACCCACACCCTTCTCTGGCAAATGAGGCCGTCGTCTCTCAAGTGAGTCAATTTCTCATCATCGCTGGTCTCAATCTTTCTCCATGGCCTCTAACAACATTTCAACAGTCTACCAGTGGCAATCAAGCTGATGTGCAACCCAATGCCAACATCTTGATGCCAAATGACGGCAACGTCATTGGCGCTCAGCCCGGCGTTGCGCAGAACCAGGCCGCCGTCGTTCAGCCCCAGGGTGATCTCCAAATTCACCCAGATATCCCTCCTCTAACCGAGGAAGTGAGGGCCGTCCTCGTCGCATTGGCCGATCCCAATCAATCGGTTGATGCCCAAGCAGTTAATATCGAGGTCTTGGAGGCCATCATCGCCCGCGTCGCCTGGTTCCTCCACGCCGAGAATGGCCAATGCCGCCACCTCGACGAGGTAACAGGCGAACAGTGTACAGCTCGCAAGTGGAAGGCGGGCGCTCGGAAGTGCATGAGACACCTCCGAAACCGTCCTTCGGTGGCCATGCAGCTCGAAATCCTCTTTCGAAGCATGCAAGGCCACGGTACCTGCTCAGGCGATTACGCCTGGAAGGAGACCGACGATGGAACCCTCTGCGACAACTGCGCAAGGAAGAATGCCCTCCGACGGCAGAGGGCTCAGATGCGCCTTTACCTGGATTAGCTGGAGAATATTGTGGAACAACTGGAGAACTTTTTCGCTCGCCTCAGCGAGTGGTTCAAGCGGAAGGAGGAAGTTGTCGACGTCTCCTTTGGCTCACCGAGCCGGATCTCCCTTTGGCAACTGCCATGCAACCGAGGGCCAGCGCCAACACTTCAAGAGTCAGCATTCGGGCCAAGAAAGAGAACAAATCAGAATGAATTATTCCCAAGGGCTACGTTACGTCCAGGCAGTGAGAAAAAGGAAAGGATTATGGCAAGTTAGGAGTCTAGGAGAGTTCGGATACGGTGTACAACTGATGAGAAAGGAGGATCAATGTATCTGTAGCTACCCCTTCGCAAAATAGTGCCACAACCACCGTTTGGTCTGGTCGCGACAAAGGATATTCTTCGATACGTATATATACTACCTCTACCTATGCCACTTGGACAGTTCAACCCACTTTGGTACATCTCAAGGCGGGAGGGACTTAGAGACCGCGTTAGACCTGTCATATTTCTCCTGTCTTTTCCGCAAGTGGATTCATTCACGTTCATCAAGAAACATGATCGTTCACTCACGAAATTTGACTCATCTCCGCAATCAAATCTCATCCCTCATGAAAACTTCGATGACTGAACCTGGGACAAGCTTTGCAAGTAGCCAAAAGGACACTCACGTCTCACTAGTATAATATTACCATGCGCGCCCTCCCAACTACCTGCAAGTGAGTGAGATTGACGTAAATGGTGAGGAGATAAATGAATGAGCTAAGTTTTTTGCAATGAAGATGTGGGCTTGATCAATCGGTTGGCTCACCGGGAAAAGGAAGACAGACTCGACCAGGAACGAGCATTCGTCAAAAGAAATGGCGAGCCGGACCTATTACCGTTAATATAGAACAATCTCCTACTCCATTGTCCTACTCTCGTTATTGTTCTGTGCTCTTTATGATCGTCGTTTTTGATCGATCCTTCATTGTCCATCTCAGCAGCGTTTTCCTTTGTTGCGCATAGGACTGGACCTTTTCGATGGGTCCGATTTGCCCGGCCCTTCTCCGGTCATACGTCGCTGTGGTCTTATGGATGTATGCAACTGACCATCGGTTGGCATTATGAGAGGAGAAATACTGTTTTGCGATGGCGCACTCTACGACAACATGGAATAAAACACGTTGTCGGGATTGTTTACTTGCCCCTAAGCAGTGCATGAATCGTCTTGTGCTAACATTATCACTGGGATTTAGCGATGTTACAGAGGGTTCTGAGGGGAGCCGCTGTTAACGAGTGGGGTCTCCATGCATGAACCCCTGTAGCGAACTGGACCTCCAAGTTCGCATCATCGTGAAAAAGGAAGATATGGACAAAAACAATTGCAATCTCCCAAGGCAATAGAGGCGCCTACTATACCCACCTCCACGAGCTGGCATATATTTTGTGGAATCGGAAAGGCGTCAAATCTACGAGTGTCCCTGGGCAACCTCGGTCCATTTGCCTCCCCTACAGGTAGAAATACTTGCTGCAGGGGCATGCATGGCCGTAGCGCTTTCCTCGTAACGGTTGGCACTTTCCTTGATGGGCCACAGTTCAATCGCAACACATTCTGGTTCCGGTCACGAAGTCCAAACGCAGCTGACCAATACTTCTGCGCACTTTATCTCCCTCTTTTCCACTCATTATTTGTCATCTCTCTGATGTGGAAAGCAGCTCCCCCATGGTTCCACCCCCGCCCGGCGTAGTCGTATACCGGAAATGCGGTTCTCATCGCCGACGCGGCGGCGGCCATCCTTTACGGTCGATCATGTCTTCCCAGCCCGTACCTCAATGAACCCGACAACCGACGAAAGATGGTCTTTTTGGCCGTTTTGGCATCTCATGCTAACCTCCAACGGAGGCAACGAGCCCGAGCCCCGCGGCGTACTCCATACCTGACGGTCGCCATGCCGATACTAACAAATGCTCTCGGCATATCGTCCTGAAGACTTCAAAAGCGACGGCATGTGAAGCGTGCCTCGGGTACCAGAGTCCGAACAAAGGAACAATAAGGAGGGCTACGGGGGGACATTGTGGCAGTGAGGCGGGTTATCAACTGGTGGACAATTGGATCCAGGACTCGAGGAAGCTCAACGGGACCCTGTTCAACGAGAACGATAACAAGACTACGACACAGCAAAGACATGACAGTTACCTCTACAGAATAGTTACTCTAGCGGATATCCTCTGACCACCTCGGGTGCCAGCCCCGATGCGTGTAGGGGAAAGAATGAGCATAAAGCAGCGATTGACAGGGAAAACTTCGGAGGACAGGGAATGGTATGGACATCCTTGGATTCATCTCGTGGAGCAAAACGGCATAAACTCTTCGGATTTCATTCTATATCTCTCATATTCCTCACACTTCTGCATACCAGTCCGGTGTTCACTGGCAACCATTGGCTACATGTCCTGAAATTCGAACACGGAGCGAGCGATTTCCCCCGGACTCGCTGTTCACAGCCGAACACTAGTACAGTTTACGTACCTTATAGTTGATTACACCCGCCCAACTATGCCGAACACCGCAAGTGAACGAAGAACTTCAACGCAGACCCTGGGGTAAAGGGTTTGTCGTATTGTACGTTGTTCTTCTACGTACCAACATCTGAATTCTGAACAACCTCGGAGTGCGGTTGTGAACAGGCTCGTTGTTCGGTGAGCTGTGCCGGTTGACCTGAGTTGGACAGTCTGTGTGCGGTATGCTTCCTCTGTTCATGGCTGTTCGCCCTCAGACTCGCAAGGCAGTGGGTCCGAAGACTTATCGTAGAGTGTCGCTATTCCCATAGTATAAGAGGGAGCTTAGAATTTCCTCTACGGAAAGTTTTTTCTTCCTGTTCCACCATCGCACAACGACCTCGACTCAACGTCAATCAAGCACAAGCGTCCACGCACACCAAAACACATCACCCACCCACCCACTTCGAGACTTCTTCATCATGTCCGACAACACATCCAACAACATGGGCAACTGCCACAACGGAACTGTCCCCACTGCACCCATCGCCCAGAAAAATCAGGAACAAAGGGCCGACGACACTCATCAGTCTTCCATTCCCTCCACCACCGTCTTCAACTTCAACACCCCCATCGACAGGTAAGTCACTCAGACCAACAACATGATGCATGTGAAATAACAATCAGCTAACAACCCCCTCAGAAACATCCAGGCACAAGGCGCTCACCAACAGGAGGACATCAACATGGCTCCCCCTACTTATCTCGACGACCCTTTCAACCCGATCCACTACCGCCATCTGCCCATCAAGACTTACGAGGAAGTTTTCGGCGACTATCCTATCGACTTCGAGTCACCATTCAACATGAGCTACTTCAGCGAGCCCGCCGTTCTCGAGATTTTCAAGCCCATCGACACAATCGCCAACCTCCAACAAGCCATCGACGCGGCCGCAGCTGTCCTCGACGCCAACCACGGTCGTTGCTTCAAATCCATCAGGGGCGTGCAGTGCACTCGCTTCCGCTAGAGGCGGAATGCGAAGTACTGCATCACCCACCTTGAGAATCGGCCTGGCCTCGAACTTGAGCTCGAAATCCTTCGTCGCAAAGCAACTGGCTTTGGCACTTGCTCTACGGACTTTGCCTGGATGCCGAAGGAAACTGGAAAGCGGTGCGACCGGTGCGCGGAGAGGGAGAGAATCCGGAGGGAGAACCGCGCGTCGGCGGCGGCGGCGGCGGCAGAAGCTGCCCAGCAGTCTCAAGAGGACGGAACGGATGCCAGCCAAGTTGCCAACGACTCTGCTATGTCCGGACAAGAGAATGCCGGCCTCTAAAATCCTCAACTGACACACGAGAAGCTCGAGACCATCAACTGTAAGTGACCAAAGAATCCTTGAGCTATCGATATGAACTAACAGTGGACTAGGGAATGAAGGACAGAAATACTTGTCTGGAATTGGAGGAATACACTTCTTGATATTGTTTGGTGGAAGCTGAAATTGCGGGTATAACGGGTCTATTTGCCAATGGCATGCTGGTATTGTCAGATATAGAACATCCACATAGCTTATGATGACCCAACTTGCTTCAAATATCTTATCTGCCGTGATTTTGTCCATGTGAAATCGTTCCATATCACCTCACTATCTTTACTATATGAATCTACCACTAGGTAGGAGTAGCGCAAATTATCTCTGGTACCATTCGTGGATTGAATCGCCAATATCCCAACATCAAAGTTACAAACTTCTCAATCCTCCCCGTTAACTTGCCATGATTTTGCTCATGAATTACGCCGTTCACAACCTCGTGTTGTAAGTCTATTACAAGGACATTACCTTACTCTTACGTACTGCACGGATGTGGCCGTTGATGCGGGAGTTATTGATCTTTTCTTTGTGACAGGTTCTTCTACATCACATTTCTTTGACTAATGTGACTTGATGCCATTGTTTCAACTTGAACAACCCTCGGTAAACCCAACCTCTCCCAGTCGAGGGATACTGAGTAGGGGACAGTCTTTCTTTATGAGGTAGTGTAAATGCCTTCAAGTTTGATGTACGGGTACGATGCAGATAGGCCAAATCATGAACTATCTTAACTCTCTCCACGTTTTCCCCTTCGTGACCCCTCGATCTTACCCTATCCTTTTGAGATAGCTGTACAACTCCAGCTTGTTGACACTCGGCCTTTTTTGAGTGAAATGGGTCATGTCACTGCCAAAATGGCCTCCGTCCTGGTCGCATATATCGTTATGTTTGCGAGAAGTGATACTGTCTGCGGCGCCGGTTCCCTGGTCGACGACGACGATGGGGACAAGACAACCTGGAAGCTACGATAAGGGCAAGCACGGCCACAGTGGACAGGGCACAGTCCTTCCTTCCTCTTCTAAGCCGTTAGGAACGAGCTACCCTCACTGTTATCGGCACGGTACCTCCGGTGAAAGCTCGGGCCTGGCTGGTGTTGAAGCGGCTCAACCTTGAAATTTCACCAACGTACTCCAGTAACTCCGATTCTCCATAGTTCTCTCACAGAGGCTCTGTTCATTACGGTAACGGCATATTGTGGCGTAAGCAACCTGAAATATTTCAAATTTTGGGCGCCCACGTGACGCGGAATCAGCTTTTCAGTTCCCCCCGGCCGTCAGACAGCCACTCCTTCCTCCTTCTACCATCTGTGGGTCAATTGCGGATTCCTTTGGTCCAGGGTATAACCTGCCAATCACTCACCTTTTCAAAGCCCTTTCTGCCCCCAAACACACCGTAAATCCTCCCCCTCTTCGACACATCGATTCATGCAAATCATCGGTGTTACCATTTCCAGACTTGATTTCCCTGCGCGCTGTAGCAGGTACCCACGCGCTCTGGACAGCCGTCCGGCATCTTCTCTTAGAGTTACGGTTGGGAACGTCGCCAAAGCCCAGTCGCGACATAGGTGTCTGGGAGTCTCCCTCTCGTCAATCAGATCCGGTTGCGCGCCAGCATCCCGCCGCATTCATCAATTATCTTAACCCAAAACCGTCTTGTGGTACGTCATCCCTCCCTTTGTTCGCTCCCTCTACAGGAAGAACATCCAACCCATGGACACGGCTAATCATGATCCAGATCGACGACCGCACGATCTTGCGACCAGATTTACTTCCACTTTGCGAAAATGGACTCTCCGGCCAAAAACGATGCTCGGCATCCTAGCAGCAAGACGGGTAATCAAAACCGTCAGTCTGCGCTCAGGTTAGTTCCACTTCATCCAGTCATCACTGGTGGTTTTCCCCACAACCACATAGCTTCTAACACGGAACACAGCGATCACCAAGGGCACCATCAGGGCCCCAATATTGACCAGCAAAGTCCGGGTCAACACGACCCCATGAATTCCCCCCATCACATTCAACAGCAAAATCCCGGCCAACATGGCAACCCCTCCCCCCAAAATCTCACCAACCTACCCGTTAACTTCCCCCATCACCTTCACCCCAACCCTGGTTTTGACAACATGTATGCCGATGGCCTTCTGGACGACATGCCCGATCATTTTGATCCTTTCATGGGTCATAATCCCGTGTCTGGCAACGGTCCCTTGGGCGGCAACAACCTCTATGCCCACGGCGATCCTTTGGGACAGCCCCAGCATTATCAGCAGGGCGAGCAGTATGTTGTTAACCCGCCGCCTTACCAGGCTATGATGGATGATCATGGCGTTCTTCATCAACAGCCAGCTCACCCCCTTGGCGCCCATCAATTCCAGCAGCCGGCTGTCCCTCACCATTTCCCCGCTCCCAACGGTCACGTTTACGGAACTCAACACCCGATCATGGACCAACAGTATATCCCGCAGCAGGCATCCATCGAGCATCAAATCCATATCCAGCACCAGGAGTATATCCAGTATCAGGCGCAACTTCAGCACCAAGCCCAGATTCAGCTTGAAGCCCAGATTCAGCACCAAGCTCAGATTCAGCACCAAGCTCAGATTCAGCACCAAGTCCAGCAGGTGCCTCTGCCTGCTCATGCTCCCGGCGCCGCGGGCCCAGAGGGCGCCCATGGTCCGCCTACACCGCATCCGAATGCCAACCACCCCGCCGTTCTGGCCCTCCGCGACATCGGAGGTGACCTGGACGACGAAGAAGTCAAGGAGATTATCAGGGCCGCAGCTGCGGTTCTGTACGCTGGCAATCCCCAATGCCGCAAAATCTTTACCAATGACGATGGGGTCCAGGTGCGTTGCACCGCGCGCGCCTAGAAGGCGCCTCGCGGTCGTTCCTGCCTGGCCCATCTGGGCAATAGGCTCTCCCTGGTGGCACAGATCCAGATTCTGGTGCGCAAGTCCCGCGGTGTGGGGACTTGCTCGGGCTGTTACGCCCAGACACCCTATGATGACGGCAGGCTTTGCGAACGCTGCTAGCTGCCCGGATTGACAGAATCTAGGAAGATGGAAGTCTGGAAAGGAGGGAAACCTTGGGGTAATGGGAGAACGGACTTGGCGGACTTGGACGGCTACTTGGAGGTCGATGACCGATGGGAATTCTCGGGGGATAAAGTCCTGTACGGTGGAGTAGGACACCGAAAAAAGTAGTTCTGGTGGAATCAAATACAGGTAGTAAAAGAACTTATCGTTCACAATCTTCGAGTATCGCCAAGTGATATGTCCACAATATAAACATCGTCTAACGAGCCGGCACGCTCGACCACTACGTTGCAGCCTATCGGGCCAAGGACATCACAGGAACAACTGATATTCGGATTATTGGTTGGGAACTGTCCGACCCTTCATACTTCTTGTCTGTATGATATGATTTACAGGATATTCGATCGGAAGATGATGAGTACCGTGGTCAGAGATGGAAGTGGAGGGTTATCACGAGTGAAGGACACGAAAGGATATAGCGTCGACCATGGATGTCACATGTGTGGGAAGCCCAGTGTGTCGGTAGCATCTAGAGCACGACATCCGGGCTCCACCGCCCTTCTAGAAGGCACTTCCGAACGTCGTCCTTTTCTGCCGGCTCAGCCACAGGGGCAGGCCATGCCGACAAAACCTGGAAGGCAGGGGCAGGCAGTGACGTGGGTGTCTCGGTGAAGGGCCCAACCTGGATCAGCCACATCAGGTTCTTGTGCGGCCGATCTATTTTATCCAGTGTCCACCAGCCCCTCCCGCACCCATTTAAGGCTGTCTTCATGAGCCATTCTCGCATCCTCAAACACCCATCCACCGGAAACCATCAACTGACACCCCGAATCATCCAAAAGTTTGTAGAGGTACCATATCGCACAAAACCCGACACAAACACCAGACAACAGCGGGCATCCGGCGTGAGTAGCGCATCGGAGGCCAGCTACAACAAGATGGCGGACAACGGTGTTGATGAGGTGGAGGTATGATAACCCAAAACAACCACCACGTGCCGAGATAGCAGCCGCTGATTACAATCCTCTGGTAGAGCCTCTCCTCTGCCCACTATCAGAACAAAAAGCCTAGGAAATTGGGTGACAATAGCACTGTCATTCCCCGTGGACATTCCCAGCAGCAAGGCGACATGATGGCCCAACCTCGCCAGGATCTAGCACCCAAATCACCTCATTATCCTGATCATGGCCATGCCAACGACGCCCAGCAGTCTTTCACTGATCAACAAGTTGACCAACACCCATTTGCCGACCCTTTTGGTGGCTATGGTAGTTATCCCAATGTTGTGGGAGCTCAATATCCCCAGCAGGCTAGCCAAGCCAACTTCAACCCCCAATACATGTACCCCCAGCAGGCTGGTCAAGCCAACCTCAACTCCCAATACATGTACCCCCAGCAGGCTCCTCAAGCCAACTTCAACCCCCAATACATGTACCCCCAGCAGGCTGCTCAAGCCAACTTCAACCCCCAATACATGTACCCCCAGCAGGCTGCTCAAGCCAACTTCAACCCCCAATACATGTACCCCCAGCAGGCTGCTCAAGCCAGCTTCAACCCCCAATACATGTACCCCCAGCAGGTTGGCCAAACCAGCTTTAACCAGCCAATCGCTTCACCTCCCGTCGCCGGCGTCGGCAATCCACCCTTGGCTCCGGCATCCATGGGCCCGAACGTGCCCGCTCCTAACCACTTCGCGGGCGTCGCAGCTCCGAGCGGAGGATTTTTTCAACCGCCTCGGCCAATTGGCAACGTCCAAGCCATCTCGGCTGCGCACCCCCCCAGTGTTCATGTCCCCCAAAGCCAGCCCAGTGCCATCCCGCCCGCAAACCCTCACCCGCTGGCGAACCATCCCGCTGTGCTTGCCCTTGAGAACATTGGGCCGGGCCAGGACATTGAGGATCTGATCAGAAGCGCGGCCAGCGTGCTTTACGCGGACCATCAGGTTTGCAAGCATACATGGCTCGAGGCCGGTACCGAACGCGAATGCACCGCGCACGCTTAGAAGGCGGGCACGCGCATAAAGTACTGCTTGGACCATTTGGTCAACAAGGTCTCTCCGGAGACGAAGATCGTATTCCTCAGACGCTTCGCGAGGGGAGAGGGGACATGCTCCGGTGACTACCGCTGGATGCCTAGGGAGACGGGCAAGCTTTGCGAGCCCTGTAAGGCAAGAGCCGATGCGAGGCGCGAGGCGGCACGCCTACGCCAAGAGGAGGCCGAAGCAGCGGCGGCTGCTGAGGCGGCTGCCGTGGCGGCTGGTAGCCAGGGCCAGCCAGGTGCTTTGGCTGAGAGCGGCGTCTCCCAGCAGTGATTGGACGTAATACGGTTTGATGGATTTTCGGGAGGTGTTTTTCCGCAAGTCACAGCAAGTCACAGCCGATGAGGTAGTGGACGTTGGGCCTCATGTTTTGCCTTCCAAGTCAACACCTCAACCAGGCAAAGGTGAAGGATAAAGGAGGAGCCCAAGATGTCTGAACGCGAGGAAACACTCGAAAGGACTACCCAAATATTGAAGTCAACAAACACAAAGAGCGAATGAGAAGATAAGGGAAAAAAAAAAAGGAAAAAAAAAAAGGAAAACAAAAAACCACCAAAAAGAAAGCATGCCGGTCCTTCCAAAGGGCCGGACAACACTTGTACATAACTGTAGATACCCATAAATAGTAACACAGTTCGGAGCTTCCCGCCTCCTAGGATTAGCTTCCAAAGAATGATATAGAAGTTGGTAATACGCTCTGCCATTTTGTGCCCAGTGCCGTTCTCCTTTTCGAGGTACCTCTAGCGACTGTGTCTAACTTCACTCGTGGACAAATTGTGGCACCTACATTGGGAGAAGATCGTGTAGACCCATCGCCTGTAGCGCAGACCGTCTTTTGTCTTTCGTTTCTACTTGTGAGTGACCATGGATGTCCGTTGATTGGGCTTCTTCCAGCCAGGCAAGTCTCACCAGCAAGGTCCTCTCCAGTAGAGGTACTATATACCTACAACACCTTTTTTCGATCCAACTGTCAACTTTGGTCCGCTCAATAGACTGAACACCATCGGTCCTCAAAATCAGTTACCACGGATAATGGTATCCGTCCTGACCAAATCTCCGCGACATTCAGGGCGTTCATCAAATGGGATTCCAGATCATCTCCTTGTTACCCTCTTTGCTAGTAACATCATCCTCTATACGTCGATCGCCATTCAGGCTGGGCTACCCGCTCCTGAATATATCGTTCATAAGGTACCTTAACCAGCAGGAGTAGGTACCACAGCGGGATTATGAGGAGAGTGTTAAGCCTTGAAGGGGGGCCTCAAGGCTAGTTCCAAATCTTAGCCCAGATAACTGGACCAGCCTTGTTGTGAGATCTAGCACTGTTGGTCAGGGAAGGCCTCTGATTGGTCGGATTTGAGTGCAAAATGGTAAAAGCCAAAGACCCCTATAAGCACCTTCTGAAGGTCCTTATAAGGGTCTTTGGTTAGGGTTATTATAGTGGTCTTCTTTAGGGGTCTTCTTAGGGGTCTTGGACTTTGGCTTCAAAGTCCGGATGAGGGCATTCACACTTCCGCGCGCGAAACTTTTCGCGCGACGGAAAAAAAGCTGTCACCAGTTGGAATCGAACTGGCAATCACAAGAATGAGAGCGACGACAAGAACTATTGAGCTACTGGCCCAATTGATTGACAGAGAGGTTCGTTATTTCCGTTGATATATGGAAATGACGGTCGCCAGGCCCCCGGGGAAAGAATCATGGTCATTTTGGCCGAAGTCAAAGAGTTAACTTGCCCACACGCACCACTTTCCTACATGTACGCACCCCCACATCAAAATATGGGGCTTTTCAGCTGATGACACCTGACATCGTAAATCTCGTTTTTACCCGCTAAATTTCGTATTTTCAATGCACGCCAACATTCCTCTCCTTGGTCATTTTCTTTGAGTTAACTTGCCGACACGCACCAAAAACTTACACGTACGCACCAACTCTTCACTTCAACTGTCATACCGTACGCCACCCTAGCTTTTTGAGCCCGGACAAGGTTTTTTATAATTTATAATAGATAAGTCTTTATAGCTATAGCTTTCTTTCCAGAGAAATAGCGTTTATCTCCACAAAATCTATAGTAAAAGCTAGAATGGGTTGTCGACGAAGATGACTTTCAAATCTCAACCAATTTAATATTTAAAAAGTAGAAAAAGCATGAACTAGGTTTATCTTAAGCCAAAAAGCCAAATGCAAGATGTCTTCTATCTGAAAGTCGGTACTAGACTGAGTAATAGCATGCTTCGTTGAGAATACTGCGTACGTGTAAGTTTTTGGTGCGTGTCGGTAAGTTAACCCAAGTCAAAATCTTGGCCAAAATCTTGGGAAAGAACGACTCTATTATTAAACCACCTTTGGTACTAGAAGTAATTTGGCCAATCAGAGCCTCTCCTCGAGTAATAGCGCTGGGGAATTAATAGTATTAGATCTCACAACAAGGCTTGTCACAACTGCAAGCATTGAACCCCCCCTACAAGGCTAGATGCCCTGGTGATTTTCCCGCTATGGTAACCAGCTGCTAGCTCGGGCCCCGTTCCTCACTCTCAGGCCAACCATCCCGATGTTCTTGCATTGGCAACTATCAACGCTGAGACTTCCGAGGAGGAAATCCGACAGATCATCAGGAACGCGGCGGGCATTCTGCACGCCAACCACGACCCATGCCGCTTCAATTGGCTAGAAGATGGTGTTCAGCACCAATGCAGCGCGCGCTCCTAGAAAGAGCACGGCCGATCGTGCTTGGCACATCTGGGTAACAAGCCCAAGCTGGCCTTGCAGGTGAATACCGTGGGCCGGCAGGCTCGTGGGGAGGGGACCTGCGGGGGCGACTATAAATGGTTGCCGACAGAGACGGGCGAGTCTTGCCCCGGGTGCAAGGCCAAATCGGACAGACGGGCGGAGGCGCGCAGGCTCCGTCAGCAGGAAGAGGCGGCCGCGGCGGAGGCGGCTGCGGCATTTGAGACCGCAGAGGAGCGAGGAGCAAGCCGGCATGGCTTGAGAACAAAGAGTCATGGACATCATCAGGGCCGCAGCTGCGGCACTGTACGCTGGCAACCCGCAGTGTCGCAAGATTTTCATCAATGACGATGGAGTCCAAGAGCGGTGTAACACCCCCAGCAGGCTGGCCAACCCAGCTTCAACCCTCAATACCCCCAGCAGAGGCAGGCTGGGCAAGCCAACTACATGGAAAATGAAATGCAAAACCTTCCCATTCAGTACAATGTCCCTGGTGGTATGCAACACAACATCTACCATCCCAACCCTGGACTCGACAACCACAACGGTCCAGCCATCAACAACAACGGTGAAGTCATCAACAACCCGGTGGCTTACCCCAACCAGTTGAACCATCACCCTCACAACATGGTCGAAGTCGCCAACTTGCAAGCGCCTCCTCCCGCGGCCAACGCAAACGTCCCTGTTCCCCATCCCCAAGCTCAGCACCCGGCGGTTCTCGCCCTCTTGACCATTACCCCGGCCACTGAGACCGAGGACATTGAAGTCATTGTCAGGGACGCGGCAGCTGTCCTTCACGCTCACCACCAAAAGCAGTGTGGCCGCGATGGTTACAACACCCGCGCCTAGAAGGCGGGGCCGCGCGGCCACTCATACCTCGAACATCTGGGCGACCGGCCCAATTTGGCTGCACGTGTCAGGATGGAGATTTTGATCCGCCTACAATATCCCGCGGGGAGGGAACGTGCAGCAGTCAATTGCTACGCGCCGATGCCGGTTGAGAACGGCGAGCACTGTGATCACTCCCTAACCCCTTAATGGCAAGGGAGACGTAGAAGCTCTGTACTCCAGCTGTCTTTAAGACAAAGTTAGATGCCAGGCACGAGGCGGCTGCTAGCCAAACCGATTCAGGTGCAATTGTTGAGAACGGTGCACCTCAGGAGCAAAGAGATCTGTTCAGACGAATATGGATGGTGTGACTCGGACTGGAACTTGAGAAATCTTCGGAAACAGCTTTCTCGAGGGACAAGCGACACAGTCAGCCAGGTTGAACATCTGATGACCAACCTCAACCGGAAGGAGGGTCAGATGGGAAGACATCATCCCAGAGAAAAGACATTTGCGACATTTTCGCGGAAAGGGGATAGGGCATACAGCTTACTATAGCATGGAGATTTGAGCAGCATCGGAAAGTCTGACAGGGTTTTTAAAGTTTGTCGACGAGATTAGGTATCATAGTTCCGTGGCATTGTGTTCGCCTTGGGAAGGGAAGGCAGCTTGCTGCCTCCCCGGACACCAGTAGAAGAGAGCACGCCAGGGACAAAGTCTGGCGGCCTCTTCTAGACCTGTACACGCCGCGGCCAAAGCCGTTCATGACAGAATGCCTTCCCCTTTGTCCAACTAATACAGGTACTGTCAGGATTCTCATGGACACTTGACGGCGTAGTATCGTTAATGGGTTGGTCCATCCGATTCGCGTAAAGTATTATAGAGATGTGAAGGAAGACCAAAACTAAGACCAAGATAGGGTATCAAGTTCGTTTGTACACATAGAAGCCAGCCTCGGAGACATGAAGAATCGAGGAGATCATCGCTGCCGCGGAAGTTGTGGATGTTGGTATCCTACAGTGTGGCACTGGCCAGAGCACGTGTATGGCATAGCCGCGGCGGCAGTCCTTCTTGTAAGCCACCTCGAGGGCGCCACAAACCACCTAGAAGGATGGTACCTCTAGGTATTGTTGGGTTACCCGTCGAGGTACGTACCGGAGTTAGGAGGGCCCCCTGTCCTTGTCTCGCGGGTATAGCCCCAACAACGCTCGACAGCTGCCAGACCCTCTGTGACAGACGCTAGCGGATGTCCTTCTGATACAGACGATACGAACAACTTGAACGTTGGGCGTGGGTTGTCCATCGTATCGTACAGTAGCCTAACATGCCAACCTTGAAACATTCATCGTAATTCCGTGGTGTCGACCCAGTCACTCGGCATGCATTTGGGGTCTTGGTCCAAGCGCGGGATCTCCCCCTGCCCAATGACCATACAACTCGGCCGTTCCATTGCTGACCGTTAGCTTTCTTGCCTCTCTTGCCGCGTACTGGTGGATCCCGTTTTGTGCCGAGCCCCTCCGCCTTTGCCTGGTATTTATTTCGTTGCCTTCACGGTCCTCCTCACGGACTTCCCCCATGCATCGATCAACCCATCTCGGTCAGTCAGCAAAAACCAAAACGTAGACTGAGAAAGCTGGATTCCCCATTTTGCTGGCCCCATCAAAGTGCCACCGTCCTCCTCCTCCATTCCTTTTCATCTTCCTCCGTCATCGCGACTCCTCATTCAAACATTTTCGCCTTCCTCGGTGATCGAGGTATCCCCCTCCTTTGGTCTTTTTCACATTCACCCGCCACTGCCCTCCTTCTTCCATTATTTCCAGGCACATCTCCCCACCAACCAATTCGTCGGGACCCTCATCAACAAAGAGGTCGCACTACCTCTCAACTTTCACCAAGCGTGCCGAGGTCGCAACCAGAGAGTTATCGACAACTAAAGAAATCATGGATTCGGCTGGCTCTGAGGCCGGCTCTCCCAACCCAGCTTCTCAACCTCAAGTCATCCCGGCCGCATCCAACTTGTCTTTCAACCAAAATGCAGCTCCCGCGATCAACAACCATTCCAACCAAGCTATCCCAGGCTATCCGGCGCAGCACGCCAATCTTTCCTATCCCCATTTCGACAACACCGGTCATGTTGCTCAGGCGCAGGCAGATGGCCAGCAAGGAAATGCCCCCATTCTGAATCAGGGTCCAAACTTCGACTTCCATCATGGAGATGGGGTCCAAGGCAACTTCAATGGTCAACAGGCTCAAGCCGCATTCCCCGCGGTTGACCTGAACAACGACGATCAGCCTCTCGAGTTCAACGACCCTCTCGGCTTCAACCAGCCTTCTGCGGCCAACCAGCCTTTTGCAGCCAACTATCCTTCTGCGGCCAACCAGGCTTTTGCGGGCAACGACCCTCTCGGCTTCAACCAGCCTTCTGCGGCCAACTATCCTATCGCAATCAACCAACCTCATGGCGTGAACCATCAGCTTGCGGCTAATCATCAGCTTGCGGCCAACCATCCTTCTATGGCCAACCAT
The DNA here is from genome assembly GCA_009806015.1 of Neurospora sp. CHS-2018b. NCBI lineage: Eukaryota > Fungi > Ascomycota > Sordariomycetes > Sordariales > Sordariaceae > Neurospora > Neurospora sp. CHS-2018b. The sequence continues at coordinate 121,099 of RAOV01000015.1, read as the reverse complement.
CCTTCTGCGGCTAACCAGGCTTTTGCGGGCAACGACCCTCTCGGCTTCAACCAGCCTTCTGCGGCCAACTATCCTATCGCAATCAACCAACCTCATGGCGTGAACCATCAGCTTGCGGCCAACCATCAGCTTGCGGCCAACCATCCTTCTATGGCCAACCATCCTTCTGCGGCTAACCAGACTTTTGCGGCCAACGACCCTCTCGGCTTCAACCAGCCTTCTGCGGCCAACTATCCTATCGCAATCAACCAGCCTCATGGCGTGAACCATCAGCTTGCGGCCAACCATCATTTTGCGGCCAACCAGGCTTTTGCAGCCAACTATCCTCTCGCAATCAACCAGCTTCCTGGTGTTAACCATCCTTCTGCGGCCAACAATCCTATCGCAATCAACCAGCTTCCTGGTGTTAACCAAATTCCGCCCGCTGGCAACGTCGCACCGGCGCAGCAAGCGCCAGTTGTTGTCCCCCAAGGTCAGGCGGTGCATCCGGCCGTCTATGCGCTTTTCACCGTCAGACAGACCACTCCGAAAGAGGTAATCCAGGGTATTGTTCGGGCTGCGGCGGCAGTCCTCCACGCTCAGCATCCCAAGGCATGTGGCCATCCTGGATGCGCGGCTCGCGCTTAGAAGGCGCGCGGCCGTGCGTCCAAATGCATGGAGCACCTGAGTAACAAGCCAGGCTTGCGTATGCAAGTTCTGATCCTGAAGAAACAAAGCCGGGGCGAAGGCATTTGCAGCGGCTGCTATGCTGGGATGCCCGTGGAGATCTACGAGCATTGTCCTACTTGCAAGGCCAGGGGCGCCGCTAGGCGCCTTGCTGCGCAGCTGGCCCAGGCCTCGATCGATGATAGTGCGGACAATGGAGCCGAGTAAGCCGGCTCAGCCCAAGGCCAAGGGTGACAGACATCCAGGGCCACGGAGACGGAACCCCATACCACCAGCAAGTCCATGTGTGGCGATGGCTGCATTGGTTTCCTCGGAGGTACTCGAGCGCAGAGGGGAATCAAGACCAAGAAGGACTCCGAGGTTCGACCGAGGTTTCCAGACGGTGGACTTGAAGAAACTTGGGAGGGGATTCAGCTTCGACGATATCAGAGAGAGACTAGGGTTATGGTTAGGGAGCACGTACTATCGAGCGAATCTCCTTGTAGTATTTGGAGGTTTCGCGGGACAAGTCATGCGGTCATGATGGTTTCGGGAAAATAGGTTTTTTTCCATCGTCTTAGCATTGATACCCTAGGCATACTCGGACTGGCCCTACGAATAGTTTAGCTTAATTCATCACAATCACTCAAATTCCCTTTCGTATTCCTGCTTCGTCAACGTGAGATGTGTTTTATTAGTTTCAGCTCTCGCCGGTTGTCGGTCGTATGAGTAGAGTATGATGGGAAGGTTGCAGTATCGTCAGCGTCTCAAGGTTGTAGGATTAGTAGCTCAATTAGAGTTCGCCTTTGTCCATGACAGGATAGTGGTTGTCAGGATCCTCACATTCCTCCGTCGGCGAGATATGCCTGCATGTCTTTCAATCAGGTCTCGGCGTAAGTGATGAAAACGTTTGACGAGGATGAAAAGTTCGTTTTCCGGGAAGTCGATGCTGTCATCTGGCAAGTTGTTGAAGTCAAAGGGACGAAGACGGTAAAAACGATGTTCGAGAGGGGAGGAATGAAGGCATGGAAGAAGTTTGGGCGTTGAGGAAGACCGCCTTATATCTCCCGACGTGATGGGTATCACATGTCGAAAATGAGACATGCATTCATGCACTTCATTGGGTCTCATTTCCAGTCACGGATCTCAAGACACTGCAGGCACGACCTACATGTATGTGGTAGGCAATTCGGTTGTATTACGTGCTCCGCTTGCCAAGATATTTTTGGGATCTGCATGGTTTTGACACGAGGCAAACGCGGAAGGTGCGCTTCAGTAGCATAGGAAAGAGGACAAAATCACGTTCGAACAGAGGTCACGATGTTGGGCAAAGTTCATTTCCATTTGAAATGTGTCTCGATCCTGCTGCATTCGGCTCTTGTGTATACTGCCCCACTGTGCTCCAGCAACGGAACGCTGTGCTCCTACCCCACCTCTTGTCCACACCATTTTCGTTCCTTCCCACTTACAAATTGCACTCGAAAATCATGCCACCTTTGCTCCTACATCCGTAAAGATGTCAAATACATGTACCCCAGCTTTTACCACTCCCCTGACTCCCCGTGGTGGATGTCACGTCCTCCTTCTTTCCTCCCCGCCTCTCCTTCAAATGTCTTTTCGGCGGTTCAACTCCAGATGAAAGGGTTAGGGTTACTGCCAAGAGAATTCATTTTTTTCACATATACATAAGAGGCGTTCTACACATCACCATGGGTCGGATATTCGGAATCTAAAATGTTAGTTTTTGATGAAAATATTACTTAGGATTCAATTTTCAACCCTATGGTACCTAGAGGTATTCTCAGTATGTAAGTTCGGGAGACCCTTCTTCGGTACGCGTCCAGAAAGCAAGTGGAAATATTCCCGTCCTCCTCGCGGGGTCCTGCTGAGAATCCTACGATCTTGTACACCCGTCCACCGTCGTAGGTATCCATTAGGAGTGAAGTCCCATTACCATTGCATCGCGTTTTCCTTCTCCCCACTGTCCACTCTATGAAGACTTCCACTTTCCCCAATTTTTGGATCTGGGATTCGTCACGATTTCAATCACCTGGGGCTAGCTCCCTTTTGCTCAACCCTGCTCCTCAGCATCTTCCTCAGGATCATAGGCGTCCTGCTCTGCAGGGATGTGTTAATTGTGCTGCTCGTCGTAGCAGTGTTGGCAGAAGAGACCAGGTCCCCTCTGCGGACGCCACCGGCAATTGGTGCAGGTCCCTAAACCCATCGCGGCATTGCGCCTTTGGGCCTCCCGTCTTCCCTTGCCGGCACGGTCCTTTATGCATCCTTGGCACTTCCTCGCGCCCGTCTGCTAGACGGGGAGCGACTTGCACTCGCTGCACAAAGGTAACTCCTGTTGTCCTTGGACACCGGCGGGGCCGGCATGTGGATGGGCCTGGGCGACGGCTGCGCTCTGAGGGAAACCGTTACTGGCCTGGCCGGGCGGACGAAAGCTGTTGACCTGTTGTCCGAGATTACTGGCCGGGCCAAAGCTCATGTTGACCTGTTGTCCGACATTACTGGCCGGGCCAAAGCTGTTGACCTGTTGTCCGAGATTCCTGGCCGGGGCAAAGCTGTTGACCTGTTGTCCGAGATTACTGGCCGGGGCAAAGCTGTTCACCTGTTGTCCGAGATTACTGGCCGGGGCAAAGCTGTTGACCTGTTGTCCGAGATTCCTGGCTGGGCCAAAGCTGTTCACCATCCTGTGACTGTTGGCCGAGCCAAAGCTACCTCTATTGACCATTCCGTGGTTGTTGGCCGGGCCAAAGCTCATGTTGACCTGTTGTCCGAGATTACTGGCCGGGGCAAAGCTGTTGACCTGTTGTCCGAGATTACTGGCCGGGCCAAAGCTGTTGACCTGTCCGAGATCACTAGCCGGGGCAAAGCTACTAATCATTCTGTGGTTGTTGGCCGGGCGAAAGCCGTTGACCTGTCCGCGATTACTGGCCGGGGCAAAGCCGTTGACCATTCCGTGGTTGTTGACCTGGCCAAAGCTATTGATCATTTCGGGGTTATTGGCCGGACCTGAAATGTTGTTGTCTCGGGTACGACCAAACTTGCTGACCTCCTCACTGTCCACGGAGGCGAAGTCTCCAAAAGGAAAATATTTCTTCCACTCCCCACTCCGGACCCACGACTCAAATGCTTCAAGAGGATGTGAGTCGTTTGATTCCTTCAACTCGCCGGCGAGAGCAGGATCTTGCATGTCAAACTCGTTGACCGGCTGAGGCCGACCTTGTTGAGCACGCGACTTAGGATGATTCTTGATAGAACCACCTGATGAGGTGTTCTTACTGCCATCCGCGACCGAATCTTCTCCTTGATTATCACCGCCAAAGACCACATCTTCCCCCCGATGAGGTTGCTGCATCATTTGGGCTGTATGTAATGCTCTCGTTAGTACTCGGTACCGGTAGACGCGCCGCATTTCATTTGGGTCTGGGATATGACTGACCTCTCTCATCCTGAGAGTTGGAAGAAAACTTGATGACAATCGGGAGCCGGGCATCATAAAGCTTCCTCGCATCCATTTCGTCAATGTTATAGTGATCCATGTCGAAATTGTTGCGGATTTTGACCGTAGAATGAGGTCTGATGGGTTTCCTTATGATTGAGGTGTCTTGTGATAAATGTTAAGTGGAATTCTCTTGATCACAATCTCACTTCTGGGTTGTCAGGTCCAAGTCTTGTGTCAAAAGGTAGAGGTAGGAGAGGGATGGCGGATTTAAGTACCTCGAGATTTTTCAAGGACGCACTCTGTATCAGTCAGTGGAGACTAGGGACCACATTCACCTGTGGAAAATCCAGGTTGGAAAAGAGATTGGAAAATGTCACTGTGAACAATGCTAACGGGTAGCTAGTATGGACCAATTATCTTCCAGATTTCCATCTGATGTTGAATGTAGCGGTGGGTCCGTCCGAACGCGTCCCGCGAAGACTGAACTTAGCCGTCTACGTCGCAGAGTTGTTGCTTCAGTTTCTTGTCCTAGCAAAAAGGCCCAAGCCAAACTGTTCGTCGCGAAATAAGATGTCGTCGGGACCTGGCAACTGTCCCGCAATATCGGTAAGGTTGTGGGCGTATGGTGCCCCGTGGGGGAGTCATCGAGTACGACCAAATGAGCTGTGGCTGGTGGGCTTCAAGCGAAAGAAAGATTAAGGTAGTGACGACATGAAGTGAAGATGGAAGTCTTATCTGGCAGGGGCAGGAAGGAAAATGGCGTTCCCTTGAAATATATAATTACACGTATTTTACATCTATATCCACGATGTATCTGGAGGGGTGACAGTCTCCGGATCATGATCCTAAATATTGTACACTTCCATTACTGCAGAACACAGCACCCGCTTCTAGCGTGGCAGCCTAGGGCGTGGGCATGCGTAGTCGCTCCCTCCTTGGGTACCCAGCTCCTGCATCGCGAACCCCGTCTGCTCTTTCCCAAAGTTTGCGTCCTGAATGATCTGGGACCCACTGACATCCTTCTTGCGCAATGGGCCTGTATCAAGCGTCATGACCGAATCGTTCCTGCTTCCAACTTAATTTCACGGACGCTGTATGGCTCCATCCGAATTGTTTTCCGCTTCACACCTTCCCATCCGTCCACACTTACTCCTCCGCTATGTCCTCATGGATCACTCAATCCCAGGAGGGTTCGGGATGCCATGGGCCTGGTTGAAGCACCGCTGGCAGTGCTGACCCGGGGCCTCTGCGGGCGGTGCATGCAATTGGAGCACTTTCTGAGGCCCATAAGCCGGTTCCTCTCAATGGCCTGGCGCTTTCTAGGGCCCGGGCCGGGTTGGGCATTCTGGGCGGATGCAGCTGGAGGATTGGGGTTCGCTTGATGTATGGTATATGAACATGAAGGGGAAGGATCATGCCATCAAGGGAGGAATGGTTGGTGTCAAGGAAAAATGAATACAGAAGTATTGTTTAAAGCCAATTCAAATCACACCTGTTTAGGGAGTATGCGATGTAGTAAGAAGTATATAGCTAGGTAGCTACATGTATTCTACAGTTGGATCGAGGGGATATCTGGAGAGGTGACAGTTTCCGGATCATGATCCCGGATAATGTACACCTCAATCTCTGCAGACCATGTCATGTGGATCATTTTCTCATGTTGCCCATCCCATCTTAGTGTGGCAGGCACGCTCCATCTCCGCTTCCTTGAGAGCCCAGTTCCTGCATTCAGCCACTCCTCCGCTCCTTCCAATTTCAGTGCATAGATCCTGGATGTCTGGGACCCACTGGCATGCAGTCCTTTTTGCGCAACCCGATTGGGCATCTTAAGGATCGTTCCTCCTTCAAATCTCACTTCGGCGACAGCTTGCTGCCGTTCCGCTTCCCCCCTTCCAGGTCGTTCCGATTTACTCCATCGCTGCTTTGTGGAGGCCGCTACTCCTCCTCCACGTCCTCCTGCATAACTTCATCCTCCTCAGGAGGATTCGGAATGCCATGGGCATTGTTGAAACAACGCTGGCAGTGGCGTCCTAAAGCCCTCTGAGGCCGAAACATGCAGTTTGAGCATGTTCGCAAGCCCATTAGGCGGTTTCTCTCTATCGCTGCCAGCTTTCTTGGGCCCGGGCGATTCCCTAAGCACCGAATGCACTTTCTAGCGCCAGTTTGCTAGATTGGACGCAGTTGGCATGTCTCGCACGGTTTGGTTGGCCTGGGGAGAGCACCGGGGGGGTCATTCGCGGGCCCGGCGTTAGGAGCTGCGATCGGGGGTTGGGGCGGAGCGGCCACGGCTTGACCGATGAAGTTGTTTTGAGGGATGTTTCCGGCAAGTGGGACAGATGCCATGGGGATGGGTTGGTTCTGGGGTTGGTTGTGGATGAGATAGTTCTGCATGGGTTGGTTCTGGGGTTGGTTGTGGATGAGATAGTTCTGCATGGGTTGGTTCTGGGGTTGGTTGTGGATGAGATAGTTCTGCATGGGTTGGTTCTGGGGTTGGTTGTGGATGGGATAGTTCTGCATGGGTTGGTTTTGGGGTTGGTTGTGGATGAGATAGTTCTGCATGGGTTGGTTCTGGGGTTGGTTGTGGATGAGATAGTTCTGCATGGGTTGGTTCTGGGGTTGGTTGTAGATGGGATAGTTCTGCATGGGTTGGTTCTGGTAGGGATGGTTCTGCATGGGTTGGTTCTGGGGTTGGTTGTAGATGGGATAGTTCTGCATGGGTTGGTTCTGGTAGGGGTGGTTATGGTTCGGAGGGGTCTGGATGAGATGGTTGTGGTTCGGGGGGTTCTGATTCTGGTACTGGATTCCGGTGTTCAGCAAGCCAGTAAGAACCTGTTCGTTCCAGCTCGCAAAGGCTGCTTCGTAGGAGATAGGGTTCTTCGTTCCGGTCACGTTGCCGTGCTGATTCATGTTCCCAGCAGTTTCTTTCGGGCCCATTGGAGCGCCAAAGCTGCCTGAAACCCCCGAGAAGCCAGCTTGCTGCTGTGTCGCAAGAGCTGACTGTTCGTTCCCATACCACACGTCTTCAGGACCGGGCAGGAGTCCGACCTCGTTATAGAGTTGAGGCGGTTCCACCGGAGAGAAGTTAGCCAGTGCAGCGTCTTTGTCCCACATCTCAGGCATCGTGGCATTGGCGATACCACCATGAAAGGCCCGAGCAGCTTGAGAAGATGCGAGAGTGGCACTGTTCAAGGCCGCGCTGCCAATTTGATAGCCGCCTTGTGGGCGCACCCGAGGTGAAGAACCCCATCTAGCCTGATCTATCAGGAGCATGTAGGGAAATCCCTGTAGACCTTCGGACAAGACAACGTCCTCGAAAGGACGTGCCCATCGGTCGCAAAGAAGGCGCCAAGTCTCGTTATCGATGTTGTCGACCATCTCAACAAACTCAAGCCTGAGTGCCTCGAGCTCCTCGACTGTGGAAGGAATTGTTGTCAGTATACGGTTTTCAAGACGGGCCTCGTATTGATATTGGGTGAGTCTTACCCTGCTCTTTATTTAGCAAGCCAAAAGGATGGTTGGTTTCGAAATCTACGTCCATGCACAATTGCAGGAACCCTCCGCACTTCCTTCGGTCCATGATCGGAGAAATTGAAATCCAACGGGGGCTAGATCGGTAAATGTCTTGGGTTTTTCCTGAGACGGTGATTGTCGTCAATAATTAGAAAAGTGTGTTGGGTAGGTAAGGCTAGACCCGCAGCGTTGATGTTGTTTGGTTGAAGGGTTGCAGCAGATAGACCGGAGCAGAGGGCGCACTACAAATACCTCCAAAGTTGCCCGGTCGCAATCCAAATCAGTGAGTGGGGACTACAGGTACCTCTATACCTAGTAACTTCGGAAAATGTGACTCAGAACAATGCCAGCGGGTTGCTAGCCTGTACCTATTATCCTGAGACTCCCATCCGATGTTGAATTGCCGAGCCCGTCTGTCCAATCGCGTCTCTTGAAGACTGAACCTGGACAAAAACTGGTGAAGGAGCATGTCCTGCTGGACCCGAAGAGTTCAGACGATTTTCCAACTCTGATGGTCAGCCAAAATCTGCAATGTGAATGCGCATGGTTACCGTCTGTCAATCAATGACAGGAAGGCTTTCTCGTGGTGCAGGACTTTCCAGTGGAGACGATCGGCATGTTGAACCGTTTCGGCGCTATGTTTCTTACTTTGGTGAGAAATCGGGGAGGTCATTGCGAGACGAGTAAAAATGATCGAATTTTGAGCAACATGTCACAAGATTGGAATGAAGAGTTCATTAACAGTGTTAATTTCAAGTAAAGTGTTTATGCAACTATCTCCCCCAGGATGTTCATTGAGCTCGTGATTGAGGCCGAGAGATTGATTGTCCTCGAGAGGGTGCTGGATTGGGATCTTCTGATGGGCGGACAGATGACGATGGTTGAAGTTGTTAATAAGCGTTCCTTCCCTGCATGTCTTGCCCCGCTCCGACATATGTGCCTTCCGTTATGATGCATCAACCTACGCGGTCGTTCCTTCCAGCCGGGAGACTTAAATCTGCTCCGCCGCGGTGGTGTTATCGGCTGCCACAATCTCTTCGTACTTCGTACAGGTAGTCTCCCGAGTCGTTTGGCAGGCTCTATTGCCGCAGAGTCTTGCAGTAGGCCTAGGACGTCCTTTGGGGTCATCTATTAGACGTCACGGATCTTGGACTTTGTGCACTTGGTAGGACCGGGGAGCTTCGTTAACCGGCGCTTCGAAGCTTTCTGTTGCGCTCTCCTTTGGCGCGGCAGCTATAACAAAGGGCCCGGCCATTCTTCTGATTCATAGTCGCCTTATTCTTGAAATAGTTTGTATAGGAAAAAATTCCCTACGCGTGGCGGGCTCGGATGATGGCAATCGTCGCTTTGTCCGGCTTGTTTTTTAGATGCGCAAAGCACTTCACCCAACCCTAACCCTTGCCTGGAGTCGGCGACATTGGCCTTTGGGGCGATGACGCTGGATATGTACACAGTACGCGGCGACATTCGTGGTAGCATCTGTAGAAGTAGTGTTTGCGATATCTGCCCCGAAGGTAGAGACGGTTTGGGCAAAATATATGCGAGAAGAACTGTTCAATTACAAGTCGCTAAAGCCGGAGCAAAAAGCTCGAGGATCACGAGATTATATCACGGTATTCATGTTCATGGGTGACGATCTATATGGACGGAGGTAGTAAATGCTAGATGTATCGATGAAGTTGCTGCAAGTTGAAACTTGGAATTCCTGTGTGTATCATGATACCAGGTGCACCTTCCTCCATCCCAATCCCCCATTCCTCCACAATTTCCCAAGCATTCCTTGGCACCATGAACCCCACTGTCAAAAAGAAACCCATGACCCCTCCACGATGCGGTCGTGCCTTCCATATCTTGGATTACGGCCTAGGGGTTCCGGCCGGTAAGTGAGCTCAGCTTACTCCTCGTCGCCCCCGTAACACTCGTCGCACAGCTTGCCCTGAGCACGCTGGGGTCGGCGCATGCAGTCGGTACAGGTGCGAATTCCCTGCGCTGCCCACCGTTCAATCTGCTACCAGCCAGCCTTGCCTGGCTTGTTTTTGAGACACATAGCGCATTTGTACGTGCCGGGTTGCTAGACCGCACGGATCATGCACTTATTGCATTTGGCAACGGGAAGCTTGGTGACTCCGGAGGACTTGCTGCTGTCCGCCTTGGTGCCAGTGGAGGAGAACGGGGTCGATAAGGTCATCAGTCACAATGCGATAGTGACTGATTTTCTTCATACTGAAGCCGGAATTGTGGGAGTCGTGGACGACATCATCAGAGTCGCTGTTAATCTTGTCGTCGATAGTGTCGTCGCTCGGAAAGATAGTGTCGTCGCTAAGAAAGATGTTGTCGGAAGAATGGGTGGTGCCGTTCTCGAGTAGCTCAATCGGGTAGGGTTCTTGGTGGCCGCCAAAGATGGTCTTGGATGGCATGCAGTCTGGACGCGCAGATGCAGAAGGTTAGCATTGGCCTATAGAACCAGCAGAGTGCTTGGGGCCGGCGGGGTGACGTTGGCCTTTGGCTCCGCGACGCTGGGTTTGGGCGCGGCGACATCTGTAGTAACGTCTACGCAGATGGTGTTTTCGATAGTTGATGTTTGATAGAGGAGGTTTGCGAAAATGTTAGGGAGAAGAGCAGGTCAATTACAAGTGGCTAGAAGCGAAGTAACGAGGGCGGAAAATGATAATATCACGGTGTTCATGGTCATTAGTGACGATATATAGGCACACATGTAGTAGGCTAGATCAACTGATACTGCGAATATATGATGCAAAAGATATTAGTGAACTGGCTTCAAGTTGGAATTGCTCTATGTACCAAAATGCACTTTCCTACATGTGCGCAGGAGGTTCTAGCTGCGCATCGTCCCTTCCTCCAGTCTCAACCCATTCCTTGGCACCCCACCACTGGACCCACTACCAAACATCCGCTCCTCCACCAGGCTCCACGATGTGATCGTTCCTTCCATCTTTCGGGTTCCGGGTTCCGGCGCAGGAAGTGAGCGCGGTTACCTCCACACGGCCCGTCTGTTGACAGCAGCGAGGGTTTCACTCCTCCTCTCCCTGGAAGCACTCGTCACAGAGTTTTCCAGCCGCGCGCTGCGGGCGCTTCATGCAGTCGGTGCATGTCAGGATGCCCTGGGCGGCCCATTCGGCAATTTGGGCCCAGCCGGCCTTGCCCGGCTTGTTCTTCAGGCAGGTCCTGCATTTGTAAGCGCCCGCTTGCTAGACGGCGCGAACGTTGCACTCCCGGCATTTGGTGATGGAGCGATGGGCCGAGGCAACCTGTGGGTTGGGTGCGGCGGGTTTGGCGACATGATGAGTGGTGGCGGGTTGCATAGAGTTCTTCTTGGCGACTGTGGGGGTGGTGATGGTAGACTCGATGGGGCGCATCATGTTGGATGAGCCGGAAATGGGATTGACGACGTTAGGGTTGGAGGGACCAGTGCTGGTATTTCCGGTCATGTTGTGGTTGGAGGCAAGGAACGTGGTCGCCGGGTTCGGGAAGTTGCATGTGGTCGGGGCATAATAGCCAGTGATCGGAGCGCTTGCGGTGGCATTCAACATGAAGTTGACAGAGGTTTTGAGGACGATGTCGCTGGCCGAATAGCTATCCTTGGAAGCAGCCATGCGATGAGCAGAAAAGGCGATCTTGTAATCCTCCTCCCAAGCAAGTAGGATCGGATCAATCAGGTCGTCCGTGATGACACGGTAACGTCCGCCGCCGTATTCATCGGCACGCTGGCTGTCGTAATTGTTGCAAATGCGCACAGCGGTGCCGTCGACGATGAGATGAGTGGTGTGGTTGTGATGACCCGAGTCGCTGGTTGAATCGCGGATGGGACGGGCTGTATCAGAGGCGGGATCCTCCAGGAGGGCAAGGGGATAGGGCTCGTCCGAGCCGCCGAATCTGGTCTTCAGGGCAATTGGGCCTGGAACATGTGCATGGTTAGCCTTCATGCATCTGCATGTTGATTAGGACATTAGGTCGCATACCTGAAGCAGCATGATTCGCGTGGCCGTCAAAAGCCGGGGGATCTTTGACAACGGGCATGTTGTCGCTGTCTCTCGCTTGTTTGCAGTCTTTCTAGTAGATGTTCTGCTAATGCGATGTGTTGAGCTGCGTGCGAAGTTGAAAGGAAGTGCACGAGCAAACATGAAAGGAATCAAAGGGGCACGCATTTAACGCAACCGACCCTTTCGACGGTCGCTTTCCCAATCAGCCAGAATGCCCGTTCAAGGGGACTGTTCACAAAACAGTGACCCCAGGGGCAATTGAAGACTGAACAGTTGGCGCTCCTCAGTAATTCCATTTTTAGGCCTTCGTCTGATGTTGCGATGAGGGCTGGGAGAGAGTTCGGACGACCCACAGTAAAGGTCCTGTTGGTAACCTGGAGGAGTCATCGTTATACCTATAGGGGCCAAACTTTGGATGGTCCACCCGGACAAAGCAAAATCCAGGCCACTACCACTTTTTCCAAAAAAAAATCGCGATTCGCATGCGATGCAAATTTGTTGCACAGCGCCAGAGACGCATTTTACGACTGTCGTTGAGTTTAGGTTGTCGCGAAGGAGCCGCGATGGAGCCCCAGCAGTGCAGCCAATCAAGGTTCTCTGGGAAATTCAATCGGGAAGGTGGCTGGGGTCCCAAGCTGCAAGTGCAGGGATATGGGATGGTACCAAGTGGAGCCCTAAGTTGCACAATAGGAACGACCGGTCCTGAATAGAAACGTCTGAATAGGAACACGTCACTCCGTCGCTCCTTCACAAGTGAAAGGATACCGAAATGTTGCACAGAACAGCAGGGAAGGCGCTATCCCCCTTTGGGAGGGGAACCTGTCAGTGCTTTTTGGGCTGCTCACGCCCCTGGTACTGTCGTAATCCTCTGAAAGACACCTGTTCCGCCCCTGTTCGCCTGCTTTGTTCTCTCTCCGTCATCAAAGAATGCCTTTGTGACATCCATTGATCTCGCTCATTGAAAGCCCTTGTTGACATTTGAACAATGTACCTCTTATGTGATGACTGTCAATGACTGCTGCTTGTTTACTTCTGCCCGCTGTGCACAACATCCCATGCGCGAACCGCTGCGCGCGTCGAGGAAGCACCCCGCTGAGTCATCGGCGGACGCCCCCTCCAGACCCCAACAATCCCCGTCACGCATTTGAGAAGAGGTTCTGGAAAGCGCACGGAAAGGATCACCGAATATTGGCTTGTTTGCCCCAACGGCAGCGAGACCCACCCGTCCACCCAGTTGCCCACTCATCCAGCGCCATGGATCCTAACCTCGAGGTCTCATGTGCCTGGCGCCAGGGTAGCAGAGTTGGGGAGAAAGACAGCACTGGCCACCTCCGCAACCTGTATGTGGTCATAAACACTGACACTGGAGAACGCGTCGGCTACGCGTGCGCGCTCCCCCAACAGCACCATGTTTACTCCCCGCATGCACCACGCATGGCAATCCCACCTCATCCATCCTCGACGCCAACCATCAGTTCCTCCTGTCATCGGACACCCATCGCCAGCAACAGCTGAAGACATCACCAAGCGTACCGTGGTGGCGGCCAGGCAAGTGACGACCCTTTCCTTGTTGACATGCCCTTTGCTGCCCCGAAGGCTAACAAGCACCTCGTGGCTGACTGAAGACCCCGCGCCATCGCGCCAGCGTGTCTTCCACCGCTCCCTGGTGAAGATACCACGACCATGACAGTTTCAAGTCGCCGCGACACGTACTGACCGATTACCGCCGATATCGCGAGCAAGTCCGTGGCCACCCATGGCGTCCTCAACCATACCTCGACAAACAATGAAGCTTTCTCCCCATAAGCGTTCAAGCCCATCGTTCGAGTGTCTCACTCTCGCTCCGTTTTTCTCTCCATTCCAAACAGACCGCGACCGCCACCATATCAGAGAACGAACAGGGTACCAATCGCCCTCACAACCGTCCGCGCCCATCGTTCGAGTTCCGCACTCCCGGTTCCTCCATCGCCCCAATCCGAGGAAGCTGTCGGCGGGATAGTACTGAAGATACCGCGACACGCACCGACGGATCACGGCGCATATCACTAGCAGGTCCGTGGCCAACCGTGCCGTCCGCGAACATACATCGACAAGCAATGAAGCTTTCTTCCCGTACGCGGTCGACCCATCGCAAGGGTGCCTCGCTCCCGCTCCGTTGATCCCTCCATTCTGAAGAACTGCGAGCGCGACCGTATCCGAAGAAACAACCGCGACACTCTCCGACCGATTACCGCCAATATCATGAGTAATTCCTTGGCCAACCATGGTGTCCTCGACATATCTCGATAAACAATGAAACTTTCCTCCCGTAGGCGTTCAAGCCGACCGTTCGGGTGCCAGACCCTCACTCCGTTTATCGCTCCATTCCGAAGAACTGCGACCGCGACCGTATCTGAAGACAAGACCTCGAAACTCTCCCACAGCCCCAGCGCCTTTGGCGCAACCAATATCAATACCAACCGAAGCTCTCTCGATAACACCTCTTGTGCTCAGCCGGCTGTGTGCCAGCCGTGCCGCCTGCCTGCCGGGCTGGGCCCACTTCCCAGGACCACCTCACTTAGCTAGCTTTTCCCCGCGTTCGATCGTAGCCTTGTCTTCCTTCTGAATACAACAACTTCTCTCTCCCCTTCTTGTCCTTACTGTCGTGGCGGACCAAGACAATTCCAACCGAGGCCATCTCAATACACCTTGACAGGGAGATCTGGTTCCGAAGCCGTCAAGCCCTCAATTTCTCCACTGTCCTGGTCCGAGGCTGATAAAGCGAAAGCTACCTAGAAACCAATTGTCGAGCGCGACCCATTCGCGGATGAAGTGAGAGGAGTGGCATACCCTTGGGCAAGCCTGGCTGGATAGAGGCCGTGCAGGATCCAGGTGCCAGAAGGACGAGGCGATCCTGATAGACCAAGCGCCCGATCGAAAAAATCTGCCGATATTGACGTTGCGAAAGACGCCGCCCGAGTGAGCGCGAAGAGAGGACTGATCGATGATGGTAGAAGAAGAGCGTAGATGTGAGGTGGATAGATGCCAGACTGGGCTCCGTCTTGCGATGCGAAGAGAGGATTGATCGATGATGGTAGAAAAAGAGTGTAGATGTGAGATGGGAGAGATGCCAGTCTGGGCCCCGTCTTGCGATCAAGGCATCGACCGCGCCTACCTCGCCTGTAGGACGCTTTTCCAATGGTGGTTCTTGGCTACGAAGTAACCACAACCGAAGGAAACTGACGATATTCACGTTGCCAGCGACACCGCCCAACCGGGCGCGAGGAGACGAGTCGATGATGGTCAAGGCGGAGCGTTTATGGAACGAGGGGTGGATAAATACAGGGTCGGCTCATTCCCACAATCCAGACACGAAGCTCACTTCCCTCGCTTGGAAGGAGCCGCCCAGTAGTCGTTCTTGCCAACAAAGTACCTTCTGCGGGAGGGCTGCCCGGGCCACTGGCTTGGGCACCTTCCCGCGGTGACCTGCAAAGGAAACCAAGTTCCAATTCATGGAGTGTTGTTATCGCGCGGTTCCCTACGGTCTGCCGGGGTGTCGACGATAATATCACGAACCACCTCAGCCCCGTGTCAGTAAAGGCTCTTGCCTCTCCCGGGCGGCATCTGAGAAGATCCTGCAGGCGTTAGGGAGTACCCCATCAGCGCCGAGGGATGGTGGGCTCTGTGGACGAAGGCCGATAGCCGAACTTGTCAACGACCCGCCAATGGCATCGGCCACCTAGGTAAGCCTCCGCGCGGATCCTTCTGTGCTAGGCCAAAAGAAGACGACTATCTCTCGAGAACCGATGCCCGACCGATGCGACCGATGCAGACCGATACGAGCAATCCCAGCGATTCCAGCGATATGGGCAATTTGAGCGATGCCAGCGATGCCAGCGATGCCAGCGATGCGGATGACTGTGCCCGAGGCAAACGTCGCGACCTAGATGCGAGGGGTATTAGCAGGGTAGACGACCGAAAAATGATCAAGACAACCGAGGAGACGAAGTGGAGGAGGAGCTTGAGTGAGCGTAGACACCTACAAGACTGGGCTCAGTCTGGCATTCAAGGCATGGCTTGCATGCAAGAGGTCGTGATACATACCGAGCTGTCGATTGAGGCATCTCAGTGACCCTGAAGAAACGAAGAAAAGAGGAAAATCGATGGAAGCGCGCGAAATCGGAGCATGCGCAAACACGTTACGCGGGGCACTTGCCGCCGGCAACGATTGAAACGAGCGTTACGAACAGTACACGGAGTACAATACCGAGGGCAGTGCGAACGAAGCCACTGGAAATGGCAAACCTCAATGGATGCGCATCATGCTCGTTTGAGGACAGGTAAGTAGTTGTCCCAAAAAACCAAGGAACAGAAAAAGGAGAGCAACGTCTAATTATGCGCAGATTAATGGCCCACGTCAGGTTCATGAGCAATTCGGTGGTGATCCAAGGTCGGTCCTTGAAGGTTTTCAGCCGTATTAGTCTGTCAGCTTAGGATCCGCTTGGAAGATACTAAGCGACCACGGCGTCCTAGATGCGCACATCTAGTTATTCGAAGTCCCTACGCAAGACAACAAAGAGGATCAAATCCTCCTAGAAGGGTTTACGACAGACCTTATTATTGTCTCAAGCGACGAACGGCGGTGTCCTCTCAGGATGTTGAACGATTGATCTTGGTCTGTACCTTACCTACCCCTTCATCGCGGATCGGCTCTTGGTCCACATGCGTATAAGTCAGTCCAGACTAACACACGGCAGAACCAAACCACCGGGACCACGTACCATTTCCGAAAGGCATGCCCTTCGCAAGGCCATCTCGATGTCAATGAAGACGGTCAAAGCGACGGCATGGTGCTTATAGCAAGCAGGTTGAGGAGATGGGGAGAAACAGAGACCGTGAGCAAAGACAAGGCGGACTCAAAGTACGGAGAAAAGGAGGTCCCAACACGCATCTCAACCTGCACATCAAGGTGTATCAGTCCATGTTCTGACTTACACCCACGCTTCATCCCACGGCGTCGCCAAGGTCATCCAATATGGCCTACCGTCCCGGCACTTCGGTGCCACTGCTCGGAGCCTGGACTGCTGCCCTTCCGTTCCTCAACGTCCGGCCGGTCCTGGCCACCACCGCCGCCGCTGCTCCTCGCCAGCCGCCGCACGTTCTGGGCTTCGGATCCGCAAGCACTAGCGCTCCCTCCTTGACCTCCACCCGCCCCGACGCTCGACGACAGCCGCTCGGAGTCCAACCACCGTGCTTCCTCGGCTGCGGTGACAAGCCAACGACGGCGACGGTGTCCTTGACGTCCAGGCACATCGGGAGACCTTCCCCGGTAAGACCGGAAGCCGTAGGGGGAGGGGATCTGGATACCGGGCAGGAGAAACTTCCTTTGCCGAGAGGCGGTTGAGCTTGGGCTTCTCGGCGTTGAGACCGGCCCTATAGATACCGTACGATATTCAGGGGGATCAGCAGCGCCGTCTCGGGTGCTGCCGCTGGAGCTCCTACTCCGACTACACCTCATCGTTGGAAAACCCGTTGGAAAACCTGCAGGATGGCCAGATCAAGGCTGCAAAGTTAAGACCGGAAGGCGTAGGGGAAGGGGATCTGGATACCGGTGCAGCACAGACGTCGTGCGGCAAGAGGTGCTTGAGGTTGGACTCCTAGGCATCGAGACCGGCGCTACAGCCGTCGTACGGTATTCAGGGGGATCAGCAGCCCCAGCTCGGTTGCTGCCGCAGGAGCTCAAGCCAAACGCCTATCCTGACCACACCTCGCCGTTAGAAAACCCGTTGGAAAGCCCGTTGGAAAACCTGCATGAAGGCTAGATCAAGGCGACAAGGTTGAGAGAGCCTTGGGTAGACCTCAAGAGGTGGTTATATCGACTTCAAGCGGTGGAAATCACAACGTAGGGCGGTAGTTGCTCTGAGAGAGGCCAACCAGAGGCTATTCGATCCTGCGTTGAGCGGTGATACCCGCTGTGGGTCAGCGACTGCTTCAACGTCATGCGCTGGTTGATTCCAACGACGAGGAGTGAGGACCTCAGCTGCTGAGGCACAGCAGATTTCCA
Organism: Neurospora sp. CHS-2018b; assembly: GCA_009806015.1. NCBI lineage: Eukaryota > Fungi > Ascomycota > Sordariomycetes > Sordariales > Sordariaceae > Neurospora > Neurospora sp. CHS-2018b. The sequence continues at coordinate 103,446 of RAOV01000015.1, read as the reverse complement.
AGCGGAAGCCAAAAGGCAACCGCGAAGAGGAGAGCAAGAACGAAGACGGCACCCGCGCTTGTTGAACCCCCTTGGGCCAGTGCTCTGGATGCGTGGTTGTCGGAAGCCATTTCGGGGGGGAAGAGCCGTTCGAAAGAAGGTGGAGAGGTCGCCAGAAGCACAGAGGCTAGAGGTACAGACGTCAAGAGGAAAAGCGTCAGAGGTGGATAACGTTTCAAGGGGAGAGAGGCCAGGGGCAGTCCCAGAACGTTGCGGATGTTGCTTTTGGTGGCGCAAAACCATCTGGGAAAGGAGCTGGAGGAACCCTGAAACATTTGGCGAAGACGGCAATCCACGTCAGGGTTGCATGTGATGACTGCAGACTGGGTTATTGCTGTCATTCCGAGCGTCCTGCAGTTCCTGCAGTCTCTGGATATGCGGCGGATATGGGTTCCATGTGGGTGACAAGGAGACGACGGCGGAGGCTTTGACGCTGATTTTGAAGGTTTAGAAGCCTAATGGGGTCGTTAGTCATTTAAAGCGTCGAAAGTGGGTCCTAGGCCCTTATAGAAATTCGAAGGCCAACTTTTGGCCAGGGTATGTACGATGCAAATGAAACCGGGGAAGCAATGACTCTAAGCGCAGTCATCGTGACCGGTCCGGGATTGTTTGCCTCGTAGGAGTGCTGATGGTGACGCTTCCTGTATCGCTTGGAACTTCCGTCCTCCCTTTGATTGCGTTCGAGTCGATCCTGTTTTAGTTTCATACCGATGCGATTGCAATCACCCAGAACAGTCATTGATGACGGACACCTGCGGCGGCAGCAGGGCAGTTACGCCTGTGCTGTTCCTTCCATATTCGAGACACATCCCTCTGGAGAGCAAGCGCAACATCGCTCTTTCCAAGTTTGCAATTCGCTTCCTTCCTGCCAATGTTCTTAGCCAGGGTAGCTTGTCTTTCTTCTTTTGGATGTCGACGATTCTCAGCAAGGGCCGCCGCAATCACTGTCGAGCAGCGGCTCCCATCTTCCGCAAACCAGCAACGAATCAGCTATCGGGTGGCTCGTAGAGCCATGATTGAGCCCGCCTTGTTCATCATCGTTTTATCCATTTAGTCATGAGATCGGTCTGGAAGCCCATCACTGATGACTCCTGTAGGTCCCGTTGGCATCATCTGGATTGGTGACTCTTACGGTGCCGTCCATTAAGACCAGTCCTTAGCGGCTATATCATATCAGACCTCCTCCCGCTTGCGGTCCATCCGTCATCGCCAGATTTCCTGAGATATGTTCCGCCGCCGTCAATTACGCGATCGCTGTATTCTCGCCTCAAATGTTTCTCCTAACGGTGACAGATCGCAGTTGCCCCGAGACAACACCGCCCAAAATATCGTTGATCAAGTCACCGACGTAATACACGTCCCATTCCTCGCCAAGGATTGTCACATCCAGGAGCTTAATTGCTTCAACCCTCCATATCGTACGTCTTCCGCACTTCCTCCAGACCTCGCCACCCCCATTGTCAGTAGCGACATTCCTCGTCCAGCCGCCGACAGCTCGTTTGTACTTCGTTGACTCTGAAATTCTCCAGTCGAATACGGCCTGACGAGCCATGGCGAGGGCTACTCTTTCCGAACGGGTTATTTGTGGTCCGCAATCGTCCTCCTTCAAGCTCTACGATCCGACTATGCCATCTGTTGAAGTAACAGGGTGTGAACAGCAACAGCCTCGCAGACACGGTCTGATTTCGAAAGTATAACGGCGGAGGAGCGTATCGGGCTTTACGTAGGCTCGCTTGACGGAACGGGAGGTTGCAACGGTCGGTGTGGGAGGAGGTAGAACTAGGTAGGTCGTGTTCCGTCCTTGTTCAGCGGTCGAGGAGACTTTCTTCGTAGTTTGTCGTCGCTTTCTAAGTCGTAGACAGAGGTAGTTAGCTATCGAAACCTGACAGAGACAAAGCACTTGTTCTTGATTTACAGTCCACAACATTCTTGGGCTGCAATGGACACAACGGAGGTTTCCATCGGGGAGATCAACATCAGCGCTGCCTTCTGACCAATTCGCATATGAAGACTGTCTGGTATATATCTCCATCGTTCGAGCTCAGTGGCCCCGGTGTAGTGTACATAGTCCTTGGGGAGAGCGACGGCGAGACCCTCGGTTATCTTTCCTTGAAAAGCTGCGGTCTTTCTTCGGTCATCAGCTTTCTATTGTTGTGGATTGATATCATCACGTATCTCCGTTGCTTGGGGCCCCCAAGCTTTGCGGCGCTGGCGGAAGTTCCTGCCAGTCTGAGCTCGATCGTCGTGCCGGTATGGTGCTGGCAACGCTTAGAACAGAAGCAGGGCGGGGTGCAGGCCACGAAGGAAAAAGGCGGTAGCGGATTCTGCCGGCTGTATCTTACCGAAGACTTGTAGAAGGCGCGCTTCAGACCCCTGTAAGCGCGGTAAGCGCAGCGGCTGGCATTGGAAATTCAGTATCGCGAGTGACGTAGGGGGGTATCGGGGTTTTCTTACCCGAGTGTTCGGTGTTTCGGAGTTTTCCTGCCGTTCATAATGCTTGGCGCTGCAGGCTACACCTGGGAGCTCGTCCCAACCCGCCGTCCTTTCCCTGTCATGCTTTCTTTCCCGCGCTGGTCCCTCGGTTAATCCCCATCCTTTCGTTACCAGAAACATCGTCTTTCTGGCCGGTCCTTGTCCCCCTCCTTGGCTCCCGACCATCTCTGCTTCCGAACAAAGCACGCGGCGTCGACGAGCAGCGCTTCCAACATATACCCTCGACAAGAGCTGCAGAAATCCATATTATCCCCTCGTACTGCGCAACTGTTCCCCTCGAGTTTCTCGTCCTACGCGACGCAGCTGCGCATCATCAGGCCTCGCGCGCAGCGCCGTCAAGCAGCCTCAGGGCATTATACCGACGCAGTACCTTCTTTGCGCGAATCGTCACCGCCGACCGTGCCACGGTGCCTCGCCCGTACGCTTGCAGGCACAGAAGTCTCCATCCAATAGAAGCCACATCCGCATCATCGGCCTGGAAGATCAACAATCCCATCGGCCTTAGCCGTCCAAGACCAGCAACATTATTGTCGGGAGAAACCAATCAATCGGCAAACTCGATACTGACAACGTCTCGGTTTCGTCTTGGTCAACATTTTTTATCTCGCCACCATCGCAACCTTCCGAGCAAAGAACTGTCGCCAAAAGAAATCACATTCCCGCCTCGCTCTGTTATTACTTCTCTTCAACCAACAACGTATGCAAACCTATAGATTGCTCGACGTTTCCTGATCTGCAGGTAGGACACTCTTCTTTCCCAGGCACATCACACACGGACGGGAACAGCTAATACAAAGTGATGACAGTGAACACAGGGCGGAGCTACCACTATGCGCCCTCAAGGCGACGGGTCTTCCCAACCAATCATGGCCACCATCACCGATCAGCCGGCTCTTGGAGTCGCCGAACCTCACCCTATTTCAACGATCAATCAAACTCCAGTCGACCATTCCACGGCGACAACTCATAGTAACGACCACCGACATGCCTTGCCGGCTGCTTTCTTCAATACACCCATCAACCGAGGCGATTTTTATCCAGATCATCAACATCCTAACCAATCCACCCATGGTGCGCTCGAGCCAAACCCAGTCGGCGGCGCGCTGTCCGATGTCCATCCACTGCCTCCCTCGCCCTCGCCTATCTTGAGGAGTCTATCCCAACCCGTACTTCCTGCACTCGTCATTCCTGCACCTAGCGTCCCTGAACCCTCCCTTCCCGAGCCAGGCCTCGCTGAACCTTCTCTCCCCCACCCCGTTCTCCCCAAATATCTCCTCCTGGACCCCATTACTCTGGACCCGCTGTTTCCGGAGCTCATTCCGCGGGATCCCGTTCTGCAGGATACCATTGTTCAGGAGCGCAATTCTCGGGAATCCACCCCTCTTCCCGATCTCTTTCCTGAGGAGGATGAACTGTTCGATCTCCACCAAGAAGTTCTTGAACCGCGTCCAAATGATTTCTTTTCCCCCGAGCCTGCTCGCCATGCGCAAGCCTTTCCGATTCCCCATCAGACCGCTCCCATTGAACCTGCCCCCGTCCAGCACGCTCCCGTCCAGCACGCTCCAGTGGAGCAAGCCCCAGTTGAGGCTATTGAGCCGGCCCCGATTCAAGCTGTTGAGCCCACACAAGTTCCCACGGTTCAGCCGGCTCAACTTGACTCAGCTCGTCCTCCTGTCGTTATAACCGCCACCTGCATGTTCTGCGGCGCTCTGGCTTAGGCGCCCACAGCCCGCCTCTGTTGGGGTCATTTAGAGGTTTCACCAAGTGACGAAACTCGTCGCATCGTCGAGGAGCGGTATAGTCGCGGATATTATACTTGCACCGGATGCATCCGATCCGAAATGCCTGTAAAGGGTCGATATTGCGAAAGGTGCAAGCCTAAGGGGGCCGCCCAGCGCACGCGGCGCAAGCAGGGCAAGCCGGCGAAGCGTGCTGGGGGTGGAGGCTCCAAGAAGGGAGACGTGGGCGGGAGAAAGAAGAGGGACGGCAATGGAAAGGGAGGAGGCCCTCCCAGTGCTGCCGGTGGCGTTTTGAGCGGCCATGTCCAAAAGGCTGCTTAACCGACTAATGCTGGATTTCATCGTCGACAACGCCTTCCTCACCTACAACGAACACAAACCAGAGGAGGCAAAGGCCATCCAGCGCGACACCCTGAAGTTGAAGGCATACGGAGTCATGGCCGTCTACATGAGGGACACCGGTCTTATTGATTCCAAGTACAAACCTGTCTGCAACGCGCGCCGCAGGTCCAAGCAAGCCAGGCACCGCGCCAGACACGGCGCAGCCAAAAGTGATGACCAATCGTGAATAGCACTATTTGGCAAGCCTCTTAATAGAGGAACTTGGCTGGGAGTAGGGGGAGGAGTTGCTAGTGGCAGAGTCACAAGCCACCACACCGGCAACGGCCGTATCACCAACGGTCGGATCAGCAAGCCTAAGAAGAATGGATCCAGTGGTTCACATGGCCAAGGTGGCCGCCTCGGTTGGCCGACAAATTAAGGGCCTTCTATTTTACACCACGACCACAAAGTTGAGTAGCAGTAGCTATACCATATAGCCGCTCCTGATTACGGGCAGTCACGTCAAGCTCTTCTCCCTTATCTAGCGTATCTAGTGGAATTGCAATTCTTTTCAACACTCTCTCTTCGTATATTGTAAATCATCATCTCGTGATTGAAGTTGTGTTGTTAAATGACGAGCAAACGCCCGCCAACTTCATCCTATATGCCCTATGTAACGCACCCCGGGATCACAGGACAACGGAAAATTTCCTTTTGACAAGACGGCTTCCTTTCTCGACGACCGAAAGACCGTCGATTCCATTTGACCTTGAAATGTACGTGATGGTCACTAGTATGCACACCAAGGGGAGGCGCGAAGAACGTATGGGAATCGGGGATATCGGAGTTTTCTGAGCTGCCGTTCCAGATGCTTGGCGCTGCGGCTGCGGACTGTGTGGAAAGTACGTCCCACTCTCCCCTGCATTTTCTTTTCCCATTGGCCCCTCAAATGTCCCCATTCTTTGCCCCGCCCGCCTTTCCTCCTCCCCCTCCTGGCCATCCTGAATCCTAACCTCAACACAGCACGGGCGGCAACCATCAACCCTTTCGTCAGCCACCATCAATTATCCGTAAGACAACGCGCATCTCTTTCTCGTAGCACAGCATTTGTTACCGTCCGGTGGACCTGGGCCGATTGAGCAGCTGCGCGGCCTGCGCCCGGTCAATCCGACTCGCGCATCCCTCATCGATAAACTGCGTATCAGGGAACTGGCCATTCTCTCGCCCAAGAGAACTGGATCAACTCGCAGCAGGTACATCGCTTACTGGTCCTCCCTCCCACGTACTGGTCATACTTGTCGCGTCTTGCTCTCGCGCTTACAAAAAGGTAAGCCCCATCAAGACTACCAGCTGCCTCCATGGCTTCCCCTGCAGAACCAACCGACAACCATCGTGCCATCGAAAAAACACACAGTGGATTCGCCAGGTCCTCAACTGACACTGCTCTCCTTTAGATCTTGTCAGCTTCTCGCTCTTGCCGCCTCTCGCTCGTGTTCTCAAGGCCGAACAAGGCGGCGCCGTCACGACCCACCCAGTATTTGCTTTCCTCCCTTCTACTTGACATCAGTCCCACTGGCCTCCGCCATGGAAGATCTGAGTGCCCGCCTGGCGGCCCCTAATCTGCAGGTACGATCGCCCCCGTACAGAAACCCAGCTCTGAAAAACCAGCTAACATGCAGCAACAGCAACCGCAGTTGGGGGTCACACCTTCCCGTCCCGATGAACTTTCTGATCACACAACGATTAACAACATCCACGACACTTCTATCGAAACACATCATCGTCCATTCAACTCCGTCACCGACCCAGCCATGGCCGAACATCTTGCCGGCACCATTCCGCCCAACCGACATATCGAGTCGCACTCCCCTATTAACACTCTCCGTCGCCCAAACGACTACACCGGTGGTAGTCCCACCCTCGACGAATTCGAGCTAAACCTGTTCAACCACTTATCCACGGTGCTGTACGGACCTGGTGAGCATGGTGCCATTGGTCAACAAAGTGGTAATCTTGCTCAAGGAAGGCAAGATGGCGAAGTCCCCGCCATCCACTCCCAAGCTGCTCTCGTGGAACAAGCTGTTCCACCTAACACAGATCCTATTCTTTTGCGCAATACTTCCCAGCACGTTGCCCCCCAATCAGTCACTGGAGATGAGCAAGGCCTTGACTCCGAAGTCCACTTACCGTTTCCATCCTTGCCACCTGGTGGGTGGGATGAGGGAGGCAATCCTATTCTTGACATCAATCCTACGCCTGAGAAGACCCTTCCTCAGCCGGCTCATTTTGAGCTGGTCCTCGGCGAGCCGATCGCGGATGAGCCGGGTCCCTCCCAGTTCGCTCTTCCGGAGCCGACTCATTCTGAGCTGGCCTTTGATGAGCAGGTCGATTCCCAGCCAGCTTCCCCTGAGCGCGCTCTTCCTCCGCACCATTTCCCTGGAGTCGAGTTACAACAGCCTCCTCCTCCTAATTCAATCATCCCCCAGCCGGTTTTTGCTGAGGCAGGTCTCTCTCCGCCCGCCCCGGATGAGCCGCCTCTGCCTGAGCTTTTCTCTGACGAAGTTGCTCTACTCGATGTCACTTATGATCAGATATTTGGCGACCCCGCTCAAGTTGAGCCCAATCCTACTATTCCCGCCAACGCAGATGCTGAGCAAGCTCCTGCTATGCCCGCCAGTACAGGGCATGCTGAGCCCGCTCCTGCCGAGCCTGCTTCCGGTGAGATCGCTCGCCCACCTATCATCATCACGGCCAAGTGTCAGTTTGCGAACTGTAAAGCCAAGGCTTAGGCGGTCTCGGCTATTCTTTGCTTCGCCCACCTGGAGGTATCACCAAGCGCCGAGATTCAGAGGATGGTGACGGAGCGTTACGCAAGAGGTTACTACACCTGTACCGGGTGTATGAGAACAGAAATGCCCGTGCCTCGTAAGTACTGCGAGGTCAGGTGCATTGGCAAGAGCAGAGCGCAGAATAAGCGCAAGAAGGAGGGAAGACCTGCTAAGCGTGCCGGCGGAGGCGGCTCCAGAAAGGGAGATGTCGGGTCGCGCAAGAAGCGCGACGGCAACGGAAAGGGTCCGGGATCTGGCGCCGCCGGGGCCGTTTTGAGCGGCAGAGTTCAGAAGACGGCTTGAGGGATTGGTACACATCCTGCGCCTTGCGCTCTCATGGGATCATACGGTACTAATCAGCAGAAGGCCTTTTCCCAAAAGACATAACAGCTTTTACACACTTCCTCACAAGACGGCTTATATTACACAAGACATATGGGCCGGGACGAAAGGGGTTGAGGGATTGATCTTGAGAGTTTCACCCGGTCATTCAAGCCTCGAGAGTTTTAGGTTTGAGCGTGGGACAAAAATGGTTTCAGGAGCTCTTAGCTATAGCACCGCCTGGTAGTACCTCGAGTAATCAAAACATCTTTGTTGTCAAGTATATATCAACCCATTATGTATGTCCTACCTTCGTGGATTTGGACTGTGAAACCAGACAACAACTACACCGCCATCAAGTCCTTGTGTACTAACCAAAACATCTCGGTAATTTTTGATAGCTGAGCTAAAGAAAACAGCATTTACCAGGCTCCCCATGGTCAAAGAGCGTTACGATCGAGGCTACTACACATCCACGAAGTGCATTTAGACAAAGAGGCACCATCAGTGTCCCCAAATTCACCAGCAATATTCTGATCAACACGGCATTCCCTCCCCTAACCCTCTCACCAACATACCCATGAGCTTCCCCCAGAACCACCAGCAAAATTCCACTCGGTAAAGGGCAAGCACTACGAGGAAAATGCAGGCCTAATGGGGTCACGCAGCGCACCTGCGGCAAGGAGGGGCCAAACAAGCATGCCGAAGGCGGAGGCTCAAAGAAGGGCGATGTGGGCGGCAGGAAGAAACGCGATGGAAACGGCAAGAGAGGAGGACCTCATGCCTCACGGGGTGCTCCTGGACGACATCTCAAAGTGTAGTATATGTTTTTTTGTCGTGAACGAAGTTGTAATGTGCCCTGCGTACACACAATTACGACCAAGGCCGTAGGGTCTTCTGGGCGTACCTCTACAACATGCTCCAAGCCAGCGACCCCGTCAACACGTACCCCATTGTCTAGGTACCGGTGGTACACCTCGAACATGGCCCAGCTCCCGGCATTCAGAGCCATCATTGATGCCATCGCAGAGGCCTTCAACAACGTAAAGAACAACCATCGCGAGGACATGATGAGGAAGGAGGCAGATGACAAGCAAACGCCAGCCAAGTTCATCTTGTGAGCCGCAAGGCACCTCGGGATCACAGGACAAGGGAAGATTCAGCGTTGACAAGATGGTCTACTTTCTCGACGACGGGAGAATCGAAGTGTCGTATTAACATCCCGTTAAGGACGATGATCACTAACATCCTGCCCGAAGTAAGACGGGGCGAGGAGGCTAAGGAGGGATAGTCAGGGCGGTACGGTGCTTTTTCAGCGGTTTTCTAGGGGTTCGGAAGTCACGATCGGGCGGTCCATTAGCTAGGCTACAGAAGGAGGAAGGAGCGAGTAACGAACCGTCTCAGTCCTGCCGTTGACGATTCTTGGCGCTCTCTGGCCGGGTGGAGGGGCGTACTTTCCGTTTTTCTGAAATTATTTCATGCCATATTTTCAACCCGGTCTTGGCGTACCTGCACATGCGTCCCTCTGTTCGACGCCCACCTCACTATTCTCCGGTCCAGCTTGCCCAAATTCTCGGCCATTTCCTCAACACCCGAGGGGAACGAATATTTTGCACATCACAACTGGGAGAATATCGAGGTCACTCGTTGGCGATTTTTCGTCTGCTGCTACGGCCCACGGCTGGAACCGCAATCTATCTTTTGCTCCCGTCTCGTCACTCTCTCTCCAACACTACCCCTCAATCCTTGCCACTCCCACACCTCTACCAATTGTCCCTTCCGCGCCCCTCCCTCCTCCTGACATCAACATCGTCACCTTCTTTCCATCATCTAGCGCTGTCTATTGACTCTTCCGCGACTTGGCTGCAGCACTTTGCGCTACTCGCCTTGTCGCGCTTCCTGGCGCAACTTCCCTTGGCCTTCCTTGCTTGCCCCTCGTACCTCCGATTCTCCCATTACCGAGATCAACAAGCGCATTCGGCAACTGCGATCCTGCTTTCTACGCACAGCATCGAATTCCAGAGGTAAGCACTTCTTCCTGCGATGCGGATCGCTTGACCACCAGCTAAAGCGAGTTTAGCTTGGACTCTCCTAACTGGAAGTCGTCGATCGCACCCAGGGAACTCGACTGACTCCGCTATTGCTCTCTCCTCATCGACAAAATGGGAGACCACACTGAGCGTCTGCCGGTACCCAGTCCGCAGCAGGTAAGCGCCCTCGAGGCTCTGGCAACCACCACGCAACGTTGCGCCGGCTGACATGAGGCAACAACAGATGGCTTCCGCAACCAGACATGATGGTCTCATCAGCAATGGCACCAGGACCGCTACTATTCGTCGTTTCTTTCGCCTCAACTTCTTCAGCGACGGCAATGGATATCTCCTTCTGAACCAAACCGAGATCGACGGCTACATTACACCGAACGTCACTACCGGACCGTCACACGTGGCCCAGCCTTCTCTTCAAAGCCCCACCGCCCACAACGCCGCCGCGATCCAAGACTATCACGCCTCCATGGTCAACCTGCTGGCCTACGTCCAAGCCTTCTTGCGCCAGCATAACGCCATCAACATTTCCAACCAACTTCAACTCATTCCGCTCTATCAGTTCCCAGGCAGTCCGTTCGAGGCGGCCTTCACCGCCGCCATCCCCTATCGGGCTCCGATCGTCATCACAAACGTATGCAAGGATTGCGGTGCCGTGGCTTAGGGACCCACGTCGCATCTTTGCTTCCGGTGCATGGCAAATCCGCCTCCCGTGGCAAGGCAGGCAGTCATCAGGGACCGTCAGGAGCATGGCTTTTATACCTGCACCGGCTGCACGAACTCTTTGATGACAGAGCGCCGTAAGCTGTGCCAGAGGTGCAGGAACTGAGGTAGGGAAAGCCTGCGACTCACGAGGGTGAAAACGAGGGAGAGGTTTGTGGCCTTAAGAGGAAGAACGGTCGGGGACAGTTCACGGTAGTGCCGGCTTCCTGGCACATTCCCGAGGTGCCATATTCAGAGAGGGGCTTACCGTGACGATGTCGATATAGCTGTCGTCGAATTACTCGGGATCTATTCTATGATAGGGTGGGACATAGCATACTCGGATTGCCCTGCCGAAGCATAGCCACCAAAGTTGGTTCATTTCGGCTGGGTAACCCGGACACAGCTTTGTGCTCGTAGATAGTTAATAGTTCTGGTCGGATCGCCGGGAATAGGTTTTATCCTCAGGCCTTATAATTCGAATAGATAGCTAGATGCATTTCCAATCATTCCTTTCCACAAGTCTGCCGAGTGGCTTTTATCCTTCATACCTTGGTTTCTTTTATAGATTCACGTCTTCCTATCGTCTCTCAAACGTTTATGAACCGCAAACGCTACCAATTTTAATCTTACACTATCAAAAGATAAAAGGATAGAAAAGCATATTTCACTATACCTGCACTGGTTGTACCAACATGCTGATGCTGGAGCGCCGCAGACTCTGCCCGAAATGCAGGAACTAAGACCAGGCCAAACTCAGAGCCCAAAGGGCGTGTACCTTTCCTCTTTGGATCAATGGCGTTCCGCAGATCATCATCTTCTGTGATGGTTCACGCAAGTGTGAGAGAAATCGGGAGTCCGAAGCCTCCAGCGGCGGCTATGGGGTTGTACTTCGCAATCCCTGGGCCAGCAACGTCAACAACGTTGACAGGAGAGAGCAGCTGCCGGGACGGTCGCGATCGGGGAAAACCTGCTACCCTCAAGGGTGGCGGTGCTTCGAAGCAGGAAGATCATGGTGTTCCGAGGAAGAGGTACGACCGTGGAGGATACGGTTCCGGTGAAGACGGCGCTTCTAGCACTATCATGGGTGTCCACTTCTAGATGGGGATTGAGAGTGACGATTTTGAGATCGATTTTCTTCAACTACGGGATATGATAGACGATGGAGTGGGACATAGCATACTCGGATTGCCCTGTCGGAGCCGAACCCACCGTGGTTGATATCGGCTGGGTAAACCGGACACAGCTTTGTATACGCAGATAGTCATTAATCACGCCTTACAAGGTCTCCCGAGCGTCCTACAGCTACTGGCAATCCACTTTTGCCCCGAATCACCAAGATGGCTCCTTTCGAAGAGCCGAGTTAGAGATGCGTTCGGCGTGTTGTCCTAGTACCACGATGAGGGAACCAGAGGAAATGAATTTGTGCGTATAGAATATGCACAGATCGAGAGTGCCTTGGAGGAAGAAAAGAAGAGGAAGAGCACGTTTGTCTGGTTACACCACCAGAAATGGGTCATCTCCTCAGGCCTTATAATTCGAACAGGTAGGTAGCAAGATACATCTCAACTTTTCCTTATCCCTAGCTCGCCGACTGGCGCTCATTGCTTCTTGTTTTTCATGATTTCTCGTCATCCAGTCGTCTCTCAAACGCTTATGAACTACAACCGCAAACATTTCTGGTCTCACATTATCAAAAGATGAAAGGACAGAGAAGCATATTTTACAGACAAAGCAATTTGGGTGCTGGACAGGCGGTTACTTGTCATTATGGTGGGGAACTGGACGAGTGTCTCGCTGCCTACGCCTATCTGAAAAATACGGTAAAGCGTTACGTCTTCGCGGTAAGTATCATCACTCCCTCCATGGGACGCCGCCGGCCGACGACTGTAGCCAGCTGCCGAGCCCTACCCACCGGAACCTCGAAAGGGCTCTGCCTCAGGCAGCCTCGGGAATCTGCTGAGTACTGGTAGGCCTGGCCACGCGGGTACGTACCAGGGTGGTCATGTGATCCAGGTTGATATTCTCGACCGCCGATCATGGCCTGTCAGCCTGACTGGCAGCTGCCCTAGGCCATTATCGGCCATTATCGATGCAAGAAGCCGCTAGCAGTTACTGGATAAAGGCTCCGCAGTTTCGCAGTCGACGGGACTGGAGTGGGGAGTGGTTTCTGCCTTCACTCTACAAATCCCCCGCTGCTCCCTCTCCGCATTCCTTCCACCATCACTCACCAACCCTCATCTACTATCAAGAAAGCAGCCAATTTTTATTCCACACTCATTGGGGAATATTATATTCGCAACCATCTAGTACGTCGATTAGCCCGGGGGTATCCTCTAGGTCGTCGACGGGCGGCGCATCCATTGTCGATAGCACAAAGCAAACCATCTGACAGTGACAACGGTCAACAAGACAACAATTAATACTCCACAAGGTACTTAAATCCTTCCTCAATGGTCCTCAATGCTTGCCCTACCGCTGACTCACCCTAGCCAAAGCTCACCGATCCGCACAGCACCGCAGCAAAGATGCCGGGTACTAGCAGGGTGTCCATCCCCAGCGCTGGAGGTAATTATGCCTCTGCCCCTAGGGAGTCAGTCTATCCTGACATTTGGGGAGAGGACAACAATGTAAGCTGCCCTTCATTTGTCTCTTGAGCAGTTGTCATGTATTTAAGCACAAGCTAACATATTACCACTTTCGATCAGCCTTCAAATGGCAACAATGCTGCTTTCGAGAAAGCAAACATGTCATACTTTGGTGACTTTTCGTACACCGACTCGTATTGCGGTGCCTATGGCGTCACCGATCATCGCCAGGGCCACCTGGGCGTCTTCACCAACGCCTGCTTCATCACCAATTCCATTTCTAATCCCTCCCATCCTCCGGCCGGCAACGTTCCTGTCCCCGTTGACCAGGCTGGAGATGAAACCGACTATGCCAAGCGCCCGGTGCTCGCTGGCAACGTTCCTGTCCCCGTTGACCAGGTTGGAGATGAAACCGACCACGCCAACCGCGTTCCTCCGGTCGGCAACGTCCCCGTTGACCAGGCTGGAGATGAAACCGACCATGCCAACCGCGTTCCTCCGGTCGGCAACGTCCCCGTTGACCAGGCTGGAGATGAAACCGACCATGCCAACCGCGTTCCTCCGGTCGGCAACGTTCCTGTCCCCGTTGACCAGGTTGGAGATGAAACCGACCATGTCAACCGCGTTCCTCCGGTCGGCAACGTTCCTGTCCCCGTTGACCAAGTTGGAGATGAAACCGACCATGCCAACCGCGCGGTGGTCGCCTCCAACGTTCCTGTCCCCGTTGACCAGGCTGGAGATGAAACCGACCATGCGAACCGCCGGGTGGTCGCCGGTGCGGTCCATGGGGCACGCCCACCCATTACTATCCACTCAAAGTGCGAAGTTTGCAAGGCACCCGCTTAGGCACCGGGTGCCTCGAAGTGCTTCCAGCACTTAGCGAACCGACCTTCTAAGGCCCGCCAGGAGGTGATCAGGGACACTCATCTTAGGGGCTATTACGTCTGTAGCCGCTGTTACCGCGGGGAGTTCGAGTCCCAGAGGCTCTGTGACGGGTGCCGTGGCGTTGGTGTCACAACCAAGACGAACCGTCAGGCTGGAATTCCCAAGAAGGGTGGCAAGTGGGCCAAAGGAAGCAAGCGCGCCGGAAGCCGCAAATCTAAGTCGACTAAGAAGACCCAGATGAAGGTCAAAGGCGGCCGGGTTCAGAAGAAGGGATCCAAATAAGAGGGGGCAGGGAACCAGTAACTATCGAGCACCAATCTGGTTGTTAGGGCTTGGGGAGGTCTTAAGCGTGCTGGGGCGGAGGTTTGATAGTTCGTGGTAGTCCACTACCTCTTTTTTAGTCGATTCTTTATTCACTTCTTTTCACAAGTTCTCCGTTCAACGTACTCCGTTATATAAGGTACCTACCTAAACTGTTTCTTTGTGAATATGGAATCCCGAGTTTTGGCGACGTTGGAAACGATAGCAATCATGATGGCCGACAATGCTGCCATCGCTCAGCCCAACGGCGACAAGGCCGTCCACAACAGCCCCCTCATTTACAACCAACCCGTCCACTCTTTTGATTGTAAGCTGACAAAAATGTGACAGGATCTTCGCAATGGCGATGGTTTACCTGTTGCTTCAGGCAATCCCTCCAATCTCGCATTGGAGAATTCTTTTTCAGGTAAGAGACCTCCAGCCGCTCCACTCTTTTGCTGGAGCGTAAACTGACACAAATGTGACAGGATCTTAACAACGGCAATGCTTTGCCCGTTGGAACTGGCTACCATAACGATTGGCAGCCAGATGGCCTTGTCGCATATGACGAGGTCTGGAAAGGTGATTACTACCTGTACGGCGCCGTTGGCGGAGATCACTATCTTGGTCCTTCTCCCGAGGCCAACGAGGTTGACATGGCCCAGCACAACACCCCTCAGGAGAAGCGGGCTCCTATTATCGTTGAGGACAAATGCCACAAGTGTCCTGCACTCGCCTAGGCGCCGGGTAAGAGCTATTGTTTCGAGCACCTTAGAAACAAGCTTTCCAAAGCCCGCCAAGAGGCCGTCCTTGAGCGGTATACCAGGGGATTTTACACTTGCTCCAAATGCTTCAATGTCGAGCTGGAGGAGCAACGCCTTTGTGACTCCTGCCGTAAGGACGGCGAGGAAGGAAAGGCTAGGCGCGCGGCGGGCATTCCTCCCAAGGGAGGTAAGCACGCGAAGGGCACCAAGCGCCCTAGGAAGGCCAAGGGACGTCGGGGTACGGGCAAGAAGGCCAAGAGTGGCCGTGTTGTGAAGAAGAAGTGAAACAAGTAGAAAGCAGGGAACTAGGAACCGCCAAATTCTATTCGGTCGTTAGGGGCTTGGGGGGGGTCTTTGACGTTCGGAGGAGGAAATCTTGATGGTTGCTGGTAGTCCACTTTCTACACCATTTTGCTGGGGTATATCAACACTCACTTCATTTTCGCTTTTGATTCAATTGTGCTTTTTCATTCTGTCAACGTCTACTTCGTGCGGTTTTTGTTGTTTGTTGTCACATTTCTTGCATTTTCTATTCTTTCATGTTTGCGCCATCTCCGACTCATTTACCCGATATATACCTTACAATAGCTGAGTACAACGAGCACCGCAAGGATTGCGCGCATGACAAAATGAATGAAGCCACCGAGCTTTCCCATCACTCCCTACATTCCTCATCGATAATAGTCGAGAGATTTCTCAAATTACCTAATAACCACAGTATTACAGAGGTGGTCGATGCTACGGAGGTGACCTTAAACAGAAAAAGGCTTTGGCACCAGTATCGCAAGTCCGGCACCAGTCCCAAGACTAAACGTAAGGCCGGCATACTCTCTACTCTCCAAGGGGGGCAAGTGGGCGAAGGGAAGAAAGTGCGCTGGGAAGGGTAAAGCGAAGTCGGCCAAGAAGACCCTCAGGAAGGCCCGAAGACGAGGAGTCTGATGACGAGGGAGCTGCACCCGGCCCTCGCGAGCCCATTGTGTCTACAGAACAATGCGGTGAGACCAGCACCATGGAGGGGGCCCAAGTACGATGCCCATTCCTTGTCTAGTAGCCAGGGACAACCAAGTGCTTAGGCCATTGGTCCGACGGACATGACGATAGTTGAAGGGAATTTACTTTGATCCCAGCTTCGAATCGAACGGAAAACCCTTTTTGCCCATCCCCTACCGGTGTCTCTACACTAGTGACCCTGACTTTTATCTCCTGTTGCTTCATATTTCCTTCCATCCACTCTGGACAGGTACCTCCCGACGCGCGCAATGTCCTCCTTGACAAGAGCCTTCCCTTTTTCGGGTACCGACTGCTGACGACCGCCTTGACATCTCGGTTGGGGCGTTACCACCCCGTGGTGTCCCGTTGTTCTTCTGTCGTTCTTTGTTCCGGTTGTCCATTGTCTTCCTCTTTGTTCTTTATTTGTTTGACCTGCCCGTAACATCGATATCTCGAGGGCAGGGTACTGGACCCTCGGTGCGGTGGATATCGCAGTCTCAGGATCGTTGTGTCTCCCCCTTGACCGCTGAGATTCCTCAATACAGCAACGGTTGACTCCGGCAGGGACTATGGTATGTAATTTTAGTGGTGATATCAAAAGAGGTACTGAATGGGGTGGCAGATTTTGACACTGGCGGTGGCCAAGCCCGGTTGGGCTTGGCGCCCGTAGCCTGTGGACTTGGTCTGTGCTCCGATATCTCGCAGTACTTTCCTCATTTCCTCCATCATCATTTCCTCCATCGTCTCCAGTCCTCCACAATTACCCCCTCCAACATCATCCCCTCCATCATCATTCGCATCAATTGGACGTAGAGCGACTAACGAGGACAAAAATGGAAGACAAAATTCCGCGCCCGTTGCCTCCTGGCTGTGGGAGCTTTGAGAATATTGACCCACGACTCCTTGAGCCGCAGGAAGGTGTTGACCCCGCTCCTGTTCAGGTAAGGAGCAGACAGTTTGGAGACGAGGAAAGCCATTTAGATGTAGGCTGACATTGGCGATACAGGCTACATGCATGAAGTGCGCAAAACGGATTGCCCCGGTCGGTACTCTGAAGCGCTCAAAGTGTGGCGCACGCTCTCATGTTCGGGACCTCGTCAAGGACAACTCCTACGGCTGTGACAACATCAGCAAACCTTCAGTTAGCTATTCTCACCATGCCACGCAGACGATGCCGTTCAACAGCAAAAACGCGGTTACCATGAAGGGAAATGTTTCGAATTTCGACCGCGAGGAGGGATGCTGGACCAAACCTGTCCAGGACGCATCACCTGCGTCGTCCGACACCACAAACCTCCATTTTGACGATGGCCATTTCAGCATCAAGGACTTCTATGATCGTGGTCCCAGTTTGGCCGAGCATGGTCACGGCCTCGACTGTTCTGTCTGCCACCCCCAGTATCCAGAATGGCCTCTCACCGGCTACCGTCCTTCCATCACAGTCGCTGGGTCTTCCAATTTCACCAACGAGGCCGAAGCTGCCGGTGCTCCGGTTACCATGCATTCTCGAATCAAGATTTCGAGAGTCCGGCACGGCGTTAGTGGAAACGCCGACAAGTTTACCCTCTCTCGTATGATCCCTGTAGGCAAGGAAGCTGGTTTACCTGGTGAGCAGAACGGCATCCCCATTGTCATCGCATCGAAGAACGACTCGGAGCCCTTCCGCAGGACCAAAGGTGTGGACAGTCCCTCCAATCGGTCGACTCCTGGTCTGAACGCGAGAGTTCTGCGCAAGGACGGCGACTTCAAAGACTGGCCCATGTTCGACGATGCGAAACTGGCCTACGACGCTCGTTTGCCCATGCGCATCAATGCCAAAGTTGGTCCAAAGCACATCCTTCGTAACCTCTCCAAGCTGAAGGTCCCTGTCTCCAGTGAGACCGACGGCGACAAGCCGCTCTCCATCACCTACGCCAATGACGCCATTGGCACTATCATGCGTCCCACCACTCCTCAAGCCATTATTCCCACCGAGACTTGCGAGGGCTACAAAGACAAGAAGACCCGTGTTCACCACAAGTGCAACCTCAAGGCAACCGTCTAGCAGACGGGAACCCACAAGTGTCTCGATCACCTGTTGAATCGCGTGAGCTCAAAGTTGCGGCGTCTCCTCGAGTGGCGGCTGGCCAGAGGCATCTGGTCTTGTACCGGCTGCTACTGGTTTGCCGTCAAGCGTAACACTCTTTGCTCCAAGTGCGCAGAGAAAAGCGAGGCACGTAAGCGCGGCGCTGCCGCTGATACCCCTACGGAGCCGGCGGAGGCCAACGGCGTCGTGGAAGCTGGGGTTCCTCAGGGGGTTGCCCGAGTTTCGACCTCGAAGGTCAAGGGCTCAAAGTACCGAAGCGGGAATATAGGGAAGTTGCGAAGCCTTTGCAGGGGGTTTCAAGGGTCGGTTCGTATTAAAGCGAAGGTAGGTCACAAAGGGTTTGTACGTTAACTACGGTTTGCACTCTACGTGGCACCTGATTGGTTAGATTTGGGTATAAAATGATAAAAGTTAAAGACCCCTATAAGGACCTTCTAGAAGGCCCCTATAAAGATCATTGGTTAGTAGTTGTTATAGTGGTCTTTTTGGTGGTGTTAGACTTTGGCTTCAAAGTCCGGATGAAGGCATTCACACTTGCGCGCGAAATTTTTCGCGCGACGGAAAAAAAGCTGCTACTAGTTGGAATTGAACTGGCAATTATAAGGATGAGAGCGACGACGAGAACTATTGAGCTACTGGCCTAATTGATTGATCTGGCCTTTGATAACTTTATTAATATAGGGGGAGCGTTGAATTCTGGGAAAGAACTATCGTTAATTTGGATTTTTGGATACTTTGGAATTTTGGGAAGGAACGACTAACCGGCCTTCTATAAGAGACCGCTATAGATGTTTAATTTTAACGATTTCTTTAGGGAGCAAATGAGTCAACTAATTAGAAATCTCCCTGAGTGCAAACTCTAGTTTGCTTGCAAACTCTATGCAGTATAATTACCCTTTAAACCCCTTGTAAAGGCTTCACAATCTCCCTATTTTCCCGCTACGGTAGCTGTCTCACGGTTTTGACTCATTCTCTGGCGTCAACCAGGTAGGGCTGGCCTATCGCGCTGAGCGAGGGAGAAGCACCCCCTTTTATACAGCGCTGACATCATCGATGGGAGCATATGACCGTGGAAGTGTCGAACACACGGCACATGGGATCCGGAATACGACGTCCTTTCGAGCGCGTCCGAACGGAAGAGTCCTCCACGGGTCAGGAGGTGGATCGGTCATTGTCGGCAACTCGAGTACACGGGAACTTGAAGGAGAATGATTGGGGGTCCAGAACAATGTGCTGGCGTGCCTTGACCTGTGTAAGGTATATACCTCTAGAGGCTGATGGGTCTTCCACATGTAGAAAAGTGTACCTAGAGGTACTATCAGAATTTAGCAAAAGTTGTCCATTTGTGCTTTCCGGCAATGTCCTCCTTGACGAGAGGCATTCCTTGTTCGACTACCGACAGTTGATGACAGCTTTAACATGCTGGTTTGCCTAATAGCCTCCTGCTGTGATCACTACCTCTGCTCTCAAGAAACATGAAGTGCTTCTCTACCTACGAAACCCGTCAGGATGTGCTAGCAAAAAAAGAGGGTTGGATCAAGGTGATATTCCCGGTTATGTCCCCCAATTTGTTGTCCACGAAATCTGTATGGCTTCTCTTGATTCCACGTTGTAATAAGAGTCATGACTGTTGGCATATCGCTCGCAAATTGGGTGCCGTGGACAACCCGGATGGCACTGCCTGCCAGTGGCGGGTGGGGTCGCTCGCGCGCTTTTGCTCTTTCAGCCTGAACTCCGTCTTCCTCCCGTCCCGTCTCCTCGCCCAACCCCGAGGAAGGAACCGCAACCAAGTCCCTCAACAGCGGAACATCTTTCTTGTAACCGAGTCTCCAAACATCAGGAAATCGAACAGAAAAATGGCCAAAACATGCGGCCGCGCGCCGCCTGGCTGCTGCGACGGCGACTTCTTCAAGGTTATTGATCCGCGACTTTTGGACGGCATCTCATGTGTAGCCGCTATTTATCGCCAGGTAGAACGAGTGGTGGAAGCTGTATGAGAATAATCTATCCGTCCTTACCTACCTAAGCATGAACTGACACCAAGACCAGCAGATTGAGCAAGACCAGCAGATTGAGCGCGCAGGTTTACCTGGCATGAAGATGACCGAGAGCACTATCGCGGTCGGTCTTGATCGTAGCCTCGTCGCCGACGCCCTGGCTCCCAATTCCCATCCCGCCGGTCAAAGGGATGGTACAGTCCGTTGCTCCAACCAAGGCACCAGTGTGGGTTTCCATGACGAGAACCAGTTGGCCACCTTGACCGCTCAGGACAGCACCGGTGGCGACAGTAACTGCTCTACCGTTCGCGACTCTGACTACCCAGAGCTTCCACTCCTTGAGCGAGATGAGTGGCTGGCCGGTCAGACTCAGAGCAAGTTTTTCGGTTCCTTTCTCAATGAAGCCACCAGTGTTGATGACACTCCGGCCCCAGTCACGGACAGCGGATCTGCTCTGATGGTCTTTGACAGCGATTGCCGAGTCTCCAAGAGAAAGAGAGTCTTCGACCAGTCCTCAACCCACCAGGAGAATGATAGTCGCTTGAAGGTGGCTCGGAAGGGTAGAAAGAAAACGGCTACCTCCACTGCCACCAAAGTCACCACCTCAACGGGCATGACGGTCGCAAGCTCCAACTTCAACTCCCCCAGTACTGATTTCAAGCCCTGGGCGGGCAAGGGAAAGACCGACCGCCCCGTGGTCCCCACCCGGAACAACATTCTGAAAGCGATGCTGAAGAAGGCTGCCCTTTCCAATTATGTTCCATCAGCCATCGAAAGCGATGGTACCACCATCGTCAACCACGCAAACGTTGGCCTCAAGCGTCCCATTTGCCGCGCCCCCCTTGTGCCGACCGAAATCTGCGACCACAAGAACGAGGAGGGAATCTGCGACTGCTTGTGCACCGTCTAGCAGCCGGGCACTCGCAAGTGCCTCAACCACTTGGCGAACAAGCCTAGCATTTTGCTCCGGGCCATCATCGCCTGGCGTCTGGCTCGCGGAGTCTACTCTTGCACCACCTGCTACCGCTTCAGCGCGCCTGATGTGGAGCTAAACAAGTTGTGTGAGAAATGTTATCAGAAGGGCAGAGATGGCAAGGTGAGACGCGCAGAGGAAGCGAGGCTCAAATTGGCTGAGGCGACCAACTTGGGTGACAATGAGGACACGGAGGCGAAGGGCGTGAAGACCGCAAGCACCGACGGAGATACAAAGGCGGCCAAGTCCAAGGACAACCGCAGGACAAAGGCCGATGATGGACCGATTGTCCCCGACAAGGTCAAGGGCGGAAGGGCCAAGAAGAGTCGTACCGGCGAGGGCGAGGACTGAAAAGCAGGATTGGGACCCGTCTCGTCCAGCTATACATCTATTACTGCGCCCGACGGCCCTAATCGATCCTCTGAATGTGCCGCCGCACGGAAGTCCGATTCCCGATACAGCTATCGGCAACAAAACAGGTCAAGCAAGTTCGGCTTGGAGAAGGTTTAGGTGGATGTCTGGTGTTCATCGCCTTCCGGACCAGTGTCTGCCTTGCACAGGACAAGTGCCTGTGTCAAAGACTGTAACACAGGTCATGGTAGTCCCAGACCAACTAGCACGCCCAGTTGCCGTTGTATTTATTTGGTTCGTAGGCCGTAGCTAGTCCCATCATTCTTGTGTCATTCTTTGTTTCGCTTGTCCGTTGTCCTCCCTTTGTTCTGCCGTAATTTTGGTTGCTTGGCAAATCCAAACATCGAGGCCAGAGCCCCGTGTGTCTTGCCTTCTCAATATCAGGGATTCTGTATTGTCATTCGGCCGCTGACGTTGGTCGACAGCAACTGTTGGCTTTGGCCCGGGTTTTGGTGTGCCTCTTGGGCGTGATGCTGATGAACAAGAGGCACTGACCATGGCGCAACGGTGCCAATCCCAGCCGAGGCTGAAGGATTGTACAGTGCTTGGCCGTTAGGGAAGATGCACTGTAACCGCCTATATAGCGTGCTCCACTATCACTTACACACCTTCTCCACTCGGTGCACGGTAACAGCCTCGCTGCCTTATCGATATGCGATAAGCTTCGACAACTTGTCTTATCGCTTTTGATATCATGAGGTCCGTCGGGTCGGGGGCTGACACAGTGTTTCCACGTGTATTAAGCTTCTTTTCCGCTTTCTCGAACCTGAACAGGCCTACAGCCTGCCGGAAAGTCCCCAGGGTGTGGTCTGTGCTTGCTTTTGGCCATCTCCGTCGCATGGCGGAGGTGCTCTTCCCGTCTCAGATGCAACATCCATCATTGGCGCATGTCACACTGGTCAGTGGTAGCACACGAACAAAGATAGCGCTGGAACCCGAAAATGGCTTGTAACGGCCAGAAACCGTTGCCTCTAGGCTACCCAAGCCTCAATGTCCTCGACCCGAGACTCTTTGAGGCCGTAGAGGGTGTTGACCCGATCCCTGTCAAGGTAGGCGCCGCGAAGTTCACTCACTAACGATCCAGTCTCTTAAGACGCCAGCTGACATGGTTGTGCTTCTTAGATCATGTCTGAGCGTCAAGTCATAGCTCTAGCCGCGCTTTTTAAGTCCCAATGCAGTGGCGACGATGCCTCTTGTGCGCTCTCCCAGGGGATCTCCAACAGCCACGGCCCTGCCAAGACTACTTCATTCCCATCCTGCAACGACCTTGCGCCGCCCATCGCCGGAAATAATCAAGGAGGCCTGGTGGAGCAGAGCGAGATGTGGGATATGGGCTTGAAGGACATGGTGACTTCATTCGATCCGTCCCTTGAGGACAACGGCGGATTCGGCCGTCGAGGCGTCAGAGATCCTCGCCACTTTGGCCGGACCTTTTCCGGACTCGGCGACACCACCATTAACCATTTCGATGGCGAGCCCTTCGATTTCACTGTCGACAACTCTAACTACCCGCTCTGGCCTCTGACTGGCGAGAGAGCTCCAGACAGAGGCGTAGCCTCCATGTCCTACATCACAAAGATCCCGGTCGCAGGCTTCCAAGGCCATGACCAGACTCGCGATTCCCCGAAAAGGAGTTCAATCCCAGGCCACAAGATGAGAGGCGTTGGAAACACCTCAACCCTCCGACGTACAATTTCGAGAGCGGCTGGAAGAGTCTCTCCTGTCCGAGGAAAGCCGGACTTTCCTGGCGGAAACGCCAAGCTCCCCAACGTTGTGTCAGCTTCGAAGTCTCCCGACGCTTTGGACGACGAAGGCATCACCGACAACACTCCTAGTGTCAACGACAATCTTGCTACCGGTACCATCAATATTAAGCCATTTGTCGCGTCCACCAGAAAGCGCTTCGTTGAGCACATGTCCCGCAACAAGAAACCCGGCATCGGCGCCAAGCGTGTCCTTCAGGGACTTTCTTCCCTGAAGAACTTCGCCCGTATCAATACCAGTGCGGAAGACACCACTATCCCGGCCAGCCATGCCGACGTCGAGGTAAAGCATCCCTCTCAGCCCAAGCCAATCACTCCTTCAGAAGAAGAAGAGACCTGCAAAGGGCCCAAGGACAAAAATCGTACAGGTGCCCGGATCTCTTGCAAGGCCACCGTCTAGCAGCCGGGTGCCCGCATGTGTCTTGAGCATCTGTCCCCTCGCCCGAGCAATGCGCTACGTCGTCTGATTCAGTGGCGGCACGCCAGGGGCATCTGGTGCTGCACCGGATGTGTTTGGCGTCGCGCGCCTCGTCAAAACGTTCTGTGCGAGAAGTGTGATGATAAGCGCAAGGGTCGTAAGGGCAACACTACCGGTGATGCACATATCGAGGCACCTAATGAGGTCCCTGTGGGAGCCGAACTTGGCCGGGAGACTTTGCCGCCGAAGGCATCGAAGTCCTCAAAGAAAGCGGACAAATCTGGGATATAGAATCCTTGCCGATAGTCGAAAAGTCATCAAGGGCCGGGTGGAAAAGAAAAAGACCCAACCCGAGAAATAGGAGGTTGCGGTCCAAAGTGCCAGCATCAACGGTTCGAGGCCGTTCGGATCCAAGGTAGTTGAACCAGGAAAAGGATCAACAGCGAGGAAAGGGTTCTGCCCGTGAGAGGCTGAGAACGTCCCGGAAAACCCCAGGAATCAAGGAGACAACGCCGGAACCAAAGGATGGTTCGCTTATTTCGTGGATCATTGGTGTATGACGAGCCCGAGGAACTTGATCGATGCTGTTATCATCCATGGAAGTTGCATTTGTTCCAAATACCATTGGCACACCAACAGAATGAGTCCGGAAATGATCGTATCAGAAACGACGGAATTTGCAGACTAACGTAGGAGGGGATCGTGTAATGGTTGTATTCTCGGGATTTACAAGGCTTCACGTAATGAGTCAAATCTCAGAGACCAGGAACTGGTTGGCTCCAAGTTGTGAAAATAGATCGAGACAGCTTCGGTATCAGCTTAAGAGAATAATGGGAAACTTGTAGAACGGAGTGTAGAAAGAAGAACACGAAAATGAGGATGTTCCCAGTTTGATACAAGTGGAAAGGGTGAAATAAGCGAGGAAACCGAGGCACCACCGAAAATGGGCCGGGCCTACATTTATAGACGTCAACAGCTGTCACATGTTGAGGGAAAGCACGTTGCGATGCCAAGCTTCTATGAGCACATTGCATTTCGGTACATGCAGCCATTCCTTCCTGCATTGACCGAAGACTTGACATGAGCGACATCAGACTGAATGCAGTGGACATGCATAACTTATTTTAAGCAGGTGCGAAACGGCCGGCGTCGCTGCTCCTTCCAGAAGATCGGACGAAATCTAGAACTAGGGCCAGGGTGTTGAGCTGAACAGCCGCTCATCTCCACCACAAATCAATAGCGCGTGCTAGTGTGGAGCTGAACAGCCGCTCATCTCCGCCACAAATCAATAGCGCGTGCTTCCCATTCCACTAGTGACGAGGTCCTGGGAATATAGATGTTCTAGACCAGAACGTTCACGGTGGGTTTTTACTCGTTATATACCAAGGGATGTCCGCGCAAGTTGTGTGTTGTAACTACCTTCTACCTTAGTCGCTCTTTATATTTCTCGCCTATTATCTGTTCTTCGCTACACTCGTTTATTGTAAGAACCAGTTTTGGACGCCCTCCCGAAGATGAAGTTCGCTGGGCATGGAGTGTTGCCCGTCTTGATTGGGGTTGCGGCGGCATCAAGATGTAAACCTCATCCTCATTCGTCTTCTACCTTGATGGCCCCGACCATCAGCTCGGTCCCGGCCAGCTCTGTCTTGGTCAGCTCCGCTCCGGCCAGTTCTGTCCTGTCGAGCTCGACGATTCCTTCCAGTTCGATCCCGGCCAGTTCTTCGGTTCCAGAAAGCTCCGTCTTGATCAGCTCAGCTCCGGCCAGCTCTGTCCTGTCCAGCTCGTCGATTCTCTCCAGCTCGATCCCCTCTAGCTCGTTGGTTCCCACGTGCGGCGGCGCTCAGTGTCTTGCCGCCATCACCGCAATCCCTAGCATTGGCGATGCCTTTTGCTCATCCTGGCTATCCTGGACTCCTGCCACCACCGTCGTCACCGAAGTTGAGACGGTCACTTCGACCCACACCAACTTGGAGACCGTGACGGCTGCGGTTACCTTGACGACGGCAACAGTCACCGAGTAAGTCTCTTGTGTTTTGTGACCCTATTTCCATGCGCATGCACTCCCCTCTGTTATTACCTGTAACTGACTCCCGTATCAAGACTCTCCGGCACGACCACCTTGTTCCAAAAGCGCCAGCTGCCCTCCGCCGATCCAGCCGAGTCCATCTTCTCCAAATGCGATTCTGCCTCGGCGAGTGTTAGCAGCGCCTGCAGCTGCCATCTCGCTGGGTCTACCACCTCGACCGTGACTGTCACCGAAACAACCACCTCGACTGAGATTCCCGAGTACACTGTACGTGCCAAGATCCATACCTACCTTATCTCTCCCTCCCGTCTCTCTCCTCTTACATCCCATCCACAGCGTGCACACACTAACATAACATGCAACCCCCATCAAGAGCACCCTGACCACGACCGAAACAACCAACGTGATCCAAACCGTCTCCGCCGAAGCCACCCGCGTCGTCCCCCCGCAGCCCATCCTCAACTCCGGCTTCGAGTCGTACCCCACAACCGGGAACATCCTACCCTGGACCGACACCGTGTCCACCACGGGCGGCCGGTTGGAGATCATCAACGGCGTGAATCCGTGCGTGGGGACCGGCGACTGCGCCGGCGGTCGGGTCGTCATCCGCGTCTTCCCCCCTACAGTGGCCGGCGGCGGTTACACCGCCATTCGGCAGACCTTCCTCGCCCGCCCCAACACGTCATACACTTTTAGCTTCATGTACCGCTGCCTCAACTACCAGTCGAACAACCCTGCCTACATGAGCGTCTGGTACGCCGGCCGGCTTGTGTCCAACGTGCAGTGCAATACTCCCACTTCGGCGTTCGCACGGCCCAGGGTGGGCCCGTTTGCGACGGACGAGACGGGCGTGGGAGAGATCGAGGTGAGGTTCCATAATCCCGGCGGGTTGCCTTACTTGTACATGTACGCGGATGCGTTTGAGGCGTCCGTGGTTGTGTAGATGGGTGGGGAGTTGAAGGGTTCGGGTGTAAAATGTCCATTAGTGTTTATACACTACCTACCTATAGGGGTAATATGAGAACCTGAAGTGGTGTATCTTTTTCTTGTAGAGTTGGGGGATTATACCTTGGCTAGTGTAGACATGGTGTTAGTAATTTAGTGTAGACACAAGGGCAACCTTCAATTAAGGGTCATTATGCTCAAACCCGTCGTTCTAGTCAGCTCTAGTTACCTTAGAAATTTGTTGGATGTGGATGAAAGGCAATAAGGTAATGGTTGTTCGATTGAAGTGAAAAGTGGTGCGGAGTGGTGGAAGCCGGTCCAGAAATTGAGATCAACCTACAACCATGGTAGAGCGTCCACAAGAGGGGTCGTCGAAGAGAACCAGAGCAAAGCCAAAGGATCAAAGACAGCAAGTCCGGAAACTGGCGGCTTGATTGGCTACACTAGAGATACCTGATGCTTGGATCGCCGGAGGGGAGGTAATCGAAATCTGGCATCCTCCAGGCAACCCATGGCACCATTCATTTGGTTCACAAACCCGAGCCTCGTCGGAAATTAGGTATGGAAGCTGGAGGGTGGCATTAGAGAGGATTGTAGGAGGACTGTATGACAGGGCTTCATGTTATGACTCGAGTCTCGAAGACCACGAGCTGTTTGGCCACAAGTGATGAGGTCGATGGAGTTCGGGTACCGGTTTATGAGAAGGAGAACAAACTAGGGTAGAGAACGTAGAAAGATACCTAAACAGATGATGGCGATGTTAACAAGTGAAAAACAAGATGCACCTTGTGGGAAAAGAGAACTGGCCTTCGCCCTTCGAGCTTGGGGTCGGCGCTTCTTTAAATGGAAGTCAACACCTGTCACATGTTGATGGAACTTGGAAGGAACGTTGTGAGGTTGCCAAGCATCCGTGAGCAAATTGCATTTTGGGATCACTGCATGCAGCCATCCTACTTTCCTTCATCGACCGAAAACTGCACTTTCCTAACATTGGGGATACTCGTCAGGTCTAAAAGCGCCTCCTTCCCCCATGCGCAGCATGGGGTCAGGCAGATTGAATCGCAAAGTATGGTTGATTCGCAAAGAGGGTTAGAAGAGTAATTTTCTCAAGCAGGGTTATTGCCGTTTAATAAGTATTGCTAAAGGATTATTCCCCCGTGTTGCCAATAGACGTCGTTTTTTATTCAAACTTTTTGAGTACTTTCCGAACTATTATTCCTCTCGGAATACAAATTTGCATTTCTGTTATTCCAAAGGTGAATGACCAATACTTGTCGGGAATAAAGCTATTATTATTGGCGATATACATCCTTTTTCACCCGCACCTCTTTCCCTTATCCAACCCTAAACCTAGCGCTATTACGAATCAACCATACTTTGCGATTCAATCTGCCTGACCCCATGCTGCGCATGGGGGAAGGAGGCGCTTTTAGACCTAACGAGTAATGCATATCATGCATTTGACATGCATAAGTGGTTTGAAGCAGGTGCGAAAGAGCAAGTAAAAACAAGAAGGCGAAGCATGGGGTAGTGGCTAAATTGGATGCACCTCTGGAAGAAGACTCGAGGTCTGGGAATGCTCCACCGGGTCTCGAATAATATAGTATTCAGAAGTATGGCCGGTCAGGACTGCAACAGCGAGCGTCGCTGCTTCTTCCAAAAGATCGGATGAAAACAAGGGCTAGGGCTCAGTACAGGCCGCGCAGGATATCAACCACGGCCACACCCGATAATTCCAGCCGACCGAGCAAAATAAATACTTCTGTTCTTTCCCGTTACGTCCGTCTTCAATTATATAAAGGATGAATAACTCGCCGTTTGGATTTGCATGATAGAACGTCAGGTTCACATCCTATGATACCGAATGTGATTGGCCAATGGGTCTCCGGAGTGGGTCGCCGGTGTGGGTCCCGGTATTCCGTCCGGCCCCGGACAGCCCCGGAAGACGGGACGGAGTCCCTTTTCGGCCCCCAATGTCGGCGCCTAGTCAAGACAATAGCGGTTGCACAAACGAGTGCAGCTCCATTCACTGCCGAAGAGGAGCGGCCGGCATCTCTCCCTACCTTATCTACTATTTCTCGGTGTTTCAAGGTTGCCTGGCTTTGGGATGGCGTTGGGAGGTAAGCCTGCATTTCATCGTAGGTATCGTCCTGGCCATGAAACGGAGCACTGTAATTTACACAATTTGGAGGTAGTTTACGGTTCCCTCGTTGTCTTGGACTTCTTGGCGTTTCCAATTGAAGCGAGACTGGTATCATCCGATATTGGCAACTGCGAAAGGAAGGAGCGTTGCGCTGCGTCTGCCTCACTCCAAAGTGCGATTTCGTCTCTTCTCTCCTTCCAGGCAGATTTTGGCCGGCCCCATTTCTTCCTTTTTTTTTCCACGTCGCTCCCCTCACGAACAAAATCTGCCCTTTTCAACAACCGCACCGTCTTCTTTTTTTTCACGGCACCGCAATTTCCAACCATCCCCAAAGTCTTGCGCTAATATTGATTCGAACGTGAGAAAAGGGACAAGAAGGTGAGGAAGGTCTCTTCAACACCTCGCAAGGCAGGAATACGTCCAATTTGCGCACCTGCTGGCAAAGAGAAATTGAGACAACTTCGACGAGGGGCGCACAATAGCGACCACGTTTATCGTGCACCGCAGCGCGCCGCCGCGCGCATGTCCGCTAGGGACTTTTCGCAGCCTTCTTTCTAGTGCGGAGTGTGACTGCCAAAGGCAGTCAACCGCAGGTAAGAAGCCCGCAGCATCCTGCATCAAATAATGCGATCGCGAGCTGACCAGAAGGTGACAGCAAGCTGAGAGTTGCTACAAGTTCAGTGGGATCATTGAGGTGTGCGAAGGGGAATCCTCAAACCTGCAGCAGCCAAGAAGCTACCAACATGAGCTTCTTCGAGGAGGCTTTTTTCGAAAATTCGGCCGGCTTGAATACCGATGATGAGCCCTTGACATTCTCCAGAATCCCGTCTCCTGCCCGGTCCAATGACGCTGACAGATTTGAGTGGGAATGGCCTGAAGATTGGGAACACGACGACGGAAATGGACTCGCCTTCCTGCCCAACGATGTCGGTCATGATACCGGCAGCGGCAACAACTCCCCCGGTGGTGGCTCCGGCGACCTGGCCAACTTCTTTTCCTCTAACATTTCGAACACCAACAATGATGATCATGACGCGTCCCCCTTCGGTCCCGAAGATCGATCCCTCATCCAAGGAGGTAACCTTCAGGTCTTGCCGAAGGCTGTACCTGGCGACGACAGCCATTCTGTTCAGGACGAGGTCGCTTCTCTAAGGGACGGTATTGATGCGGGCCTGGACAAGGACTTTGATGCACTTCTCAAGGCAGCTCTTTTTGCCGATGGTCTGGGTTCCGTCTCCGGCGGCTACGCTCCCCCGAGTCACAACACCGACAACACTATCAGCACCAACAACTATATCAGCACCAACCAGAACTCTATCAGCACCAACCAGAACTCTATCAGCACCAACAACTATATCCGCACCAACCAGAACTCTATCAGCACCAACAACTATATCAGGACCAACCAGAACTCTATAAACACCAACAACTCTATCAGCAGCGACAACACTGTCAGCAGCGACAATACTGTCAACATCGACAGAGCGAACTTTGGTGTCGATCACAGCGAGTTGTCCATCTGCAATAAGGAAGTCAGCCAAATTCCTGATTCAGACAACCCCGTTAGAGATACCCCTGTTCGGCCTGTTGAATCCGATCCTTTCGCCTACCAGCAAGACTTTTATGTGTCCATTACCTCTCAGCTTCCTTCCAACGGCGCGGAAGTGGGTTCTAGCCCAGAAAAGCTTGGTGCCGGCATCCAGAACTCACCTGAGATCTCTGACAACGAAGAAGAGGATGGCTTCAATGACGCGCCCATGCCCGGCTCACTTGTGGGCAGAAACTTTTCATCAACCACAGCCACAAGGCCCACATCCAGGGCTTTCGACTCCCATGGCACCGAGGCACCAGTCTACATCTCTTATGTCGACGTCGAGCTTGTTGTGCCTGCTGCCCGCAAGGCCATTTCTCCAGTGGTGGCTTTGTGCAAGGAGATTAGAATAGTCGAGCTGGATGGCACCGAAGAAGATTGCCCCAATCCCGTCTAGCAGCCGGGAGCGAGCAAATGCCTTAAGTGCTTGAACAACAAGACGAGCAAAAAGGTAAGGAAACTTGTTTCCTGGCGCCTTCAGCGGGGCCTCTACTCCTGCACAGGCTGCTACATTGGTGGTGGGCCGACACCAAATGTGCTCGACGAGAAGTGCGTCGAGAAAGGCAGAGTCCAGAGGGCTAGGCGTGCGGCGGTCGCCGCCGAGGCAAATGCAGAACAATCTCAGACCCAGCAGGACGAAGTGGCCAATGCGGAGGTCACGCTGGTTGATGAGGGTCAAGTAGAGGTGCAAGCTGGAGCGGCAGGCTTGGCGGCTCCGTTTACTGCCTCCCAAAACAAGAGAGGGGCTTCGACTCTGGCTGGGGGCGAGGATATCGCTGGCAGAGCCACAAAGAAGCCTCGCGTATCCAAGAAGCACAACGAAACAACAACGGAACCAACCAAAAGGCCTGAAAGTCCCAAGCAGAGGATGCAGGGAATGGGGAAGCCTCCGGCTAACCCCTGAATTCTGTGGCATCTGAATAGACGCCCTCATTGCTGAGAGCAGTTTCTTGCCAACCCAAATTCAAGACTACCTACTCTAAGCGAGAAGCTTGGAGGCTTGAGAGAGAGTCAATCAAGATAAGAGAGGGGAATGCATATCTGGTCATCCGTTCGACCGGGCCCTTGGAGGATTTAGCAGGCGGATCCGCAGGCGATTTGACACAACTGGTCGGGGACGATTTAATGGTCCTTTGATTAGGGTGAAACTATGCCAAGGTGTAGTAACCTAACAGTTGAGGGTGAAAGCCGGAATGGATAGGGGCAGTGTGTGGTGGAGTGGATGGCAACACAAGTTATACCCCGAGATATCGAAGACAGAAACAACATAGGTTTTCATACTTGCCTCAGTTGAAATGGGCTCATTCAAAGAGTTAACAAAGGGTTATGGAAAGAACCGGCCAGGTAATGTGCAAAACTGTTGACCTCTACCTATATATGGAACAGAATGATCAGGCCTTGCCCCTGGAATGACTACACTGCCCCTCCTCAAAGAGGATTACTACTTCGAAGGAACGCAAGGAAAAGACCTCTGATGATCCCATCATGCCTCCTCCCGCATGCGATCGACCTCTTGTTAGGGGAAACAAGTTCTACCACCCCAAGCTTCCTCAAACACGAAGCTACCTAGGTATA
The DNA here is from genome assembly GCA_009806015.1 of Neurospora sp. CHS-2018b. Lineage (NCBI taxonomy): Eukaryota > Fungi > Ascomycota > Sordariomycetes > Sordariales > Sordariaceae > Neurospora > Neurospora sp. CHS-2018b. Next base: position 71,503 of record RAOV01000015.1, on the reverse strand, counting down.
CACGTTACCTACTACATACACGAGTGTCACCCTCGTGACACCGGCAATTCGCAAGCCTGCGCCGGTTACTACTCTCTACGGCCTTCATCCTATGGCCGGCGAACTTTCTGTTGAGTAGGGTATTTCCGATAACGGGAGATATGCAGGTAATGGTCTTGACAACTTTGCAATTGCCAGTCCCGTACACAACGCTGGTCACACTCAGAGCCTTCTCGAGACAACTGTCAGCCTTCAGAACATCAGTGGCACCAATCAGGACATCACTGGCACCAATCAGGGCCCGGAGGCCGAAGAGATTAATCCAGACATGGAAGCTCTCAAACTTAGATTCACTAAATACGTCGCTCGCTTTTGGGGGGCTGTTCCCTTCAAAAACAGAGATTCAGCTCTCAACGTTGGGATCACCAACTCGGAGGAACGGAAGGACAAGACCTCCAGCATGCCTGTTTCCCGTACTATCGATGCCTTAACGGCGGAAACCGAATTGATCACCCCAAGCTTCCTCAACAACGAAGCTACCTACCTACGTCGCGTACGCGAATGTCACCCTCGCAATCCCGGCGACTCGAAAGCAGACGCCGCTTACCACTCTCTGCAACATCACTCAAATCGTCGATGGAGTCCAAATGGACCGCGAGTGCTTCGTCTAGCAGCCAGGCACCAGCAAGTGCTCTGGACACCTTATCAACAAGATGGGTCAGAACGTAAAGAAGTTAGTAAAGTGGCGTCGCGAACGCGGTCTCTTCTCCCCACCGCGAAAAGGGCGTATTGCAGAGGGAACGCCGGGCTAGAGTCGCCGCGGCGGCAAAGCAGGCACGCGAACAGCAAGCGCAAGCCCAGCAGGCTAACACAGTTGTTAGCCAGGCCGTTGTCCCGGGTCAAACTTCTGGACAGGCCAGCGTTCAAAGCTCGAATGCTCCGTCCGCTTCTTCCCAGAACCCCCAGGGAGGTTCCATTTTGGGTGGAAATCGTGTGGTTACCGGCAGAATCAAGAAGAAGCGGAAGGGAACAACAGACTGAGTCTTGAGATCGTACAATGAAGGCCTGGCCCGATTGTCTCTCCTATTCAGCCACATGGAACTGCACCTCACGACGCCCAGGACTCTGCCACAGCAAATCCTCGCTTGACTGCTGAGGCTTTGAGAATGGTGCCCGGATTCGGTCTCTCCCCCCATTCTTCAACAGTTATGTGCCCAGTCGAATGCGACCACAAGAGCACGGATGACGATGACAATGAAGTCTCTGGTCTAGCAACCCGGAACTAGAAAATGTCTTGACCATCTGGGAAACAACACGAAGGTCGGACGCGACCGTCGCGCCCTAATCAAGTGGCACCACGCCCGTGGACTTTAGGTACACTTGCACCAGCTGTTGCAATTCTGCCGTCTTCATCAAGAGGACTCTTTACAAGCATTGCCGCGACCGGGACGAGGTGGACGGCAAGAAGAGGCGTGCCGCTGCCGCGAAGCAAAAGGCAGAGGAGGAGAAAGCCGCCGAGCACGAAGAGGCGGCTGATACGCAGGCGACCTTGGCTGATGTTGCGAGTGGTGGAGCAGCCGGTAATACAAACTCTGGCACAAAGGCTTTCGAGGAAGCAGCCGCACTTGGCACTTTGGCAGGGTCAAAGAGGTAGGAATCGCGAAGAGGACCGCCAACTCGAAGAAGAAGTGAGGGCCGGGATGGCGAGAGAAAGTCCTTAAAGCCATGAATTTCCATTGACAATTTCCTCATTCCTCCGTACAGGTACCTTACCTACCTTATCTTACAAGAAAATGCCTCTCGAGCCTAGTACAGCCCCCACTCGACATCTTGACTGTTGACGTTGCCCCTGCAGTCCATGCGGCCCTTGGCGCCGACCTTACCGCTGCCGCCAAACCTCTTGACAGACTCAGTGATGATATTAACGATGTCCTGGGCACCGATGTAGAAGTCGACGTTGCCGTGCTTGTTGAGTGCTTGAATACCGAACTTGCACTCGCCAAACTGCACGATCTGGTGTTGCTTGCCAAGGGCGTTCTCGACCTCCCATTCGCCCTGGGTACCCTGGATATTTTTGACGATACCCATACAGTCGCTAGCAGAGGGGGACCCACCGCTTGTCTGGTCCTCGAATGAGGAGGCCTCACAGTCGCGAATAGACGGCTTAATGTAGCAGGGATAGTTGTCCATGTCGCTGGTCAAGCTGGTGTCCGACCAGGCGGCAAAGGCGATCGAGGCGCTGCACACCGGGATGCGGATGAAGCCGGGAGTGGTGACGTCCTGCTTCATGAGGTCGTCGAGCGAGCCGCCGTTAGTAGGGTCTGTCTGCTTCCCGCCGTTCTTGTTGCCGTTCTGGATGTAGGTCCTGAGGGCGCCGGTGATCAGGTCGGACACCTTGACGCCGCCGAAGCGCTGGCCGTCGAGAGTGTCGATCCCCGGCGGCGCGGAGAACGTGTTGTCTCTACATGCCCCCCCGCCGTTCTCGCCACTACAGTCCTGGGCGTAACCTGAAGGGTAGGCGAGGTAGTACAGCTTGCCGTTGTAGCAGCCCGCTGTCTTATGCTGAGTGTCTTTGTCAAGGTACTCGTCCATTGGGTCGACAGTGCCGCAGTCAAAGCCTGAGTCCATGATGAAGGCGGCCGTGCGCGAGATGGACCAAATGTTCGGGATGGCGAAGGCAAAGAAGGCCTTGGAAAGGCTGGCCCTCACATCCGCCATCATGGGAGAGTTGTGCGTTAGGTCAAACTCAATGGTGGCGAGACCACCGCCGACGGAGCCATCAATGAAATGACCGTTGGCAATCAAGCTCGTCAGCAGTTCTACGCTCTCGGGTTCGCCGTTGAATAGCTGCCTGAGCGACATTTCAGTGACATTGGCCCATGCGGTGACTACGTTACCCATGTAAGCCGAGAAGGCGTCTTGCTTCTCAGGAGTCCAAGCACCGCTAGACGTATGCTGGTTAGCACACATCGAGAAAGTGACACTCATGAGCAAGGCGAGGTGGGGCTTCTTACTTGTTGTCCTTACCATTGCCCTTAAGGGTTCCGGCAAGGGAGGTGCCAAAGGAAACAAGCGCCTTAGACGTGTCCTTCAAGTTGTCATATGAGACCGAGTTGGCTTTCCAGTACGGCATGGACTTGAGAACTGCAATTTGACGTTAGCGTAACTGGAGAAGACGGCATAAACAGCGGCATACAGGTAGGCAAGCAGGTACAGGTAGAAACCAAGGGCTTACCGGTGTTAAAGAAGCCGGACACGGCTACGGTACCCACTAGACCCGTGCACGCCAGGAGGATCTCAAGCCACGAGTCGTCGAATTTCTTTGGAAGGGGAGCAAACTGGTTCTCAAAGTCCTTAAGTGCCGGGTCAAGTTCTGTTGCAGCGGCCTGGTATAGGGCGGTGACATAGGTGGCGTACATCTGGATGAGGGGGTTAGCGAACGCTAGGTACCTTACAGATGGGCCATCAACAACCCAATACGTGCCTCATGGATGATGACCATAGAGTTCCAGATCTCATATCCAACGGCCCCAGAACCGCCGCTTTCAAAGTTGCTGTCACACTGCAGGGTCTGTTGGCAGTTATTGGTCTCGGCCAGCGTGCCGCAATCGGCCATGGGAGGCCCGTGGATGGTGTAAGAGACGCCTGCGGTGAAGTGAAGGTCCGGATTTTTAGGCTTTTGGTAGCCGAACCACACTTCCAGGATATCCTTCCAGGCGTCGGATCCGTCCAACATGTTCCATCGCTCTTCCGGGGCTATGTGAGCGGCATTCTGTATCGCCGGGTCGGTGCATTTAAGGTCGGTCCAGTTGCCGTGGCGGTCACCCTCAGCGTAGGGGTTGTCGCCACTCTTGATGCTGAGCCTGAAGTTTCTCCAGTCCTTGCTGATGGAGGGCGCGTCGTTATACTTCTCCAGGTCGGTGGCCCAGTTGGTGGTACCGGCCATGCCGAGCCCTTTGTAGATTGCGGTACGGGCGGTACGGATTCTGTCATCCATAAAGGCGACCCATTGGTTATTATCGTAGACGACGATGCGGCTGTTGCTACTGCTGTCGATGAAGTCCTGGTTGACACGGCTGGCGTTGTTCACGATAATCTCGTTGATCTCGGCGTCCGAGATGTAGCCCGCTGTATCGGTACAGGGACCCTTCGAGGCGTCGGATGCCGTCGCCGAGCCGGTAAAGAAGCAATCCTTGCTGTAGCAGCCGGCCTCAGCCATGTTGAAGGAGCGACCATAGCTGCTGACACCAACGACGACCTTGCCCGAGTCCACACCGGCCTTCGTGATCTGGAGGAGGAGTAAGACGGGGATCAAAGTACAAAGTGCGAGGCAAAGGGTCTTGGGATTGGGCACTCACCATTGCTAGAGCCGTCTTTGTCTCGGTCAAGTTGATGTGGCTACGCAGGCAATTGCCGTTCGCACAACCTTCTTGCGCCCACTTATTGCCGTAGTCCCATTGTCCATGTAGATCATAACACATAAACACAATGTAATCGACCACCTTGGAGATTTGAGCGATGGGAAATTGTTTGAGGTACCAGTAAGACGCCGGCGCGGCGATAGACACCGTCTTACCGGGCAACAGGTTCTTCAGAACAACCAGGAAGGCGAGGTAGTTGGTGCCTTCGTCGTCGGCGCCCGGTGGAGGACCCGGGATGTCAGGTTCCTGCAAACAGTTAGCAACGCTGCGCCAGACGCCTCATTGGCTCGTGTTCGCAAGGGAGTAAGAGGGAGTTTGCATACGCCAGGGTATTCCCAGTCGATATCCACGCCATCCAGGCCTTTATCTTTGACGAAGTTGGCAATATTGGTTGCGAGGGTCATGCGATTAGCGGCTGTAACGCCAGTCCGGAAGATGTTGTAAGTAGCGGCCTCTGTCGAGAAGGCCCAGCCACCGAAGGATATCACGCGGTGGACGTTGGTCATGGTTCGGAAGGCTTCGAATTCGTACGTACTGATGACATCGCCCGCTGATATCTTGAAGTCCGGGGTAATATCACCGAAGGCAAAGTGTATGTGGGAGAACTTGGTGGTATCGATTTGACGCACGTCTTGATATAGGCAATTGCGACCGCCCAAGCTATAGCCTTCATAGTAGCCCAGACTGATCCACTGAGCAGGCGCGTTGCCCTTGACCACGTTAGTGCCGCAGTTGGAAATACAGCCGTTAGTACTTGGCTTAGCCGTGCCGGGGGCGCCCGTATTGGTATCAGTACAAAACTCGGCCGTAATCCCGCACTGGCCCCAGACATCGCAACAGGCGTTGAGTGGGCACGGATTGAGCTTCTGTATGTCATCCATATTGTCGGGCTTCTTGGTGCCGGGCTTCTGCGGTCCGCATACGGCATTGGACAGCGGGGCCGGCATAGGTGGCGTGCCGTCGCTGAGGCAGATGACGGCCTGGGCCATCAGTCGACTGCAGCCGCTCCATCCCCACGTCTGCTTGTTGAAACTCTCGATGTTGTCGACTGTCAGGTCATTGGCGGCCGCGATAGCCGAGCACGTATCGTCCTGTACAACGGCGTATGACGCGCACGATCCGTCGCTGTTTTTCTTGGGCGTGAAGTTGGGCATCGTACCGGACGAGCAGCACACGTGCTGGAGGGGCATCAGCGAGGAGCAAAGCTTCGAATCCGGGTTGTACTTTGTGAAATCGCTGGGCGAGATGCCGCACTTGGTCGCCAACTTCGCGCAGCTGTCACCCGAGGCCACCTGGATGGTTCTACAGTCAGCGCGGGTCTGTAGATTGGTGCCGCGAATTGCCCGCAAGGCTGTGCTGGCGCTGTACCGAAGCGGGAATATAAGGAAGGCGTGAAGGCTTTGTAGGGGGTTTTAAGGGTCGGTTCGCATTAAAGCGAAGGTATATTACAAAGGGTTTGTACGTCAACTACGGTTTGCACTCTACGCGGCACCTGATTGGTCAGATTTGGGTATAAAATGATAAAAGCTAAAGACCTCTATAATGACCTTCTGGAGGCTATTATAGGGGTCTTTGTTAGTGGTCTTTCTAGCGGTCTTTCTAGTGGTCTAAGACTTTGACTTCAAAGTCCGGATGAGGGCATTCACATTTCGAAGCGCGCGAAACTTTTCGCGCGACGGAAAAAAAGCTGTTACCAGTTGGAATCGAACTGGCAATCTCAAGAAAGAGAGCGACGACGAGAACCATTGAGCCACTGGCCCAATTGATGGACAGCGGCTTCGATGATCTCATTGATATAGGGGGAGCGTTGATTCTGGGAAAGAACTATCGTGAACTTGGAGAAATTTTGGGGAAATTACCGCCCTCTATAATGACCACTATAAATTTTCAACTTCAGCGACAGCTTTGGGGAGTAAATGAATCCGACCAATCAGAATTCCCTATGAGTGCAAACTCTAGTTTGCTTGCAAACTCTATGCAGCATAACTACCCTTTGAACCCCGCAAAGGCTTCACAATCTCCCTATTTTCCCGCTACGGTAGGTTGAGTTGCTCTCGTGAGTTCCCTTGATCGTTGCGTTGGACGGTAGCACCAGCGGCGCCGTGAAATCGACTGTACCGGGTATGTTCCGCACCGTGTCGAAAGAGAGGCAAGTGGCGTTCTTCCATGACCGAATCGCCTGCTGTACGGGGGTGAAAGATGTGTTGCTCGTGGCGATGAAGCCAACCACGTGGTCGCCGTCGTAGTCGTGCCCGCACAGCTGTATGGCCGTGCTGCCGCCCGTGTTGTTGGAAGCGTACAGCGCATTCTCGAAAGCAATGAGTGCATCTGGCGCCGTGGACTGGACGTTGACGTTCTTGCCGAGGTAGACGCCGGCAGTGCCGGTGACGGTTTGCACAAAAAGCACCAACGACTGCTTGTTATCCGATGTATAGCCGGCTGCCAGAGCGCGCCGTACCGACTTGGATAGACTGCGCAGGTCGACGCCACGATGGGGAGCCGTCTCATTCCAGCCGCCCAACCAGCGCTGGCAACAAGTCAAATCAAGTCAAGTATGAGGTTTTACTTACTTGAGTGGATTAAGTAAGACCCCATACTTGACTTGCTTTATACTTACTTATACTTACTTGACGATATTTGACAGTTGAAATCACGTTTTTGGTGTTGTTGGGCTCAAAAGTGCTCTGATTCTTCTAATTTCTAGCTTGCTGAACCCCCAGAACCTCCCTTGCAGTCGTGAATCCCGTCCCTAAGATAGTTATGCATCGTCTGTCCTCTTTAAGTATCGTTAATTAGCTCAGATAGTAGCCAAAATTTCAAGCTTTCGATGTAGTTAATGGATTTAGGGATGAGACTCTGTTTCTGGCTGTCGAGGGTTAGTTTGGTACCGTTGAAAGAGCGTTTATAGTTATTTGTTATCGAGGGTATGGAGTGGAAGTTAAATGCTATATGTGATAAATGAGGGTATGAGCTTTGGTTAGCTTTCTACTACCCTAGTATATTATTAACCGCGTATATTTCGTCGTTGAGGTAGCGGGCTAGTTTATCCTCCTTCTTTGGTTGTGATGGGAGGGTATTGTAGAAGTTGTGGTCGATGAGTTAGTTGTTGTTGGCTATTTTAGTTTGTTGATTGCTGGTGTTAGTTGGGGGGTTTTTAATTAGTTGGTTGGTGTAGTCGACGTCGTAGATAAGTTGGAAGTCGGCGAGGATATCTTTATACTCCTCGTTAGTGAGTTGCTTGTCTATTTACCGCCCGCGGTAATTAGGGTGTAAGATTAATGCGGTTTAGTACGCGGGGTATCGCTCTATTTTATCTTTGTATTGCTTCAATTTTGTGATAATTCGGTCGATGATGTAACTGATGGCCTTTATACCTTCGTTGGTTAAGTTGTTGGTGTAGTTAATGGGAGGGCTATCCTTTGGAGAGAAGGTAGTTTGAGACGATGGGATAGATGGTCGAGACGAGGGTGGTCGAGATAGAGGTTGAGAAGGTTGAGAGTCGTTGATTTTAGAAGGCAGGTCTTTTGCTGGGGGGGCTGGAGAGGAGGGAGGTGGGGGGGTACGTTTGTGGTTGGTATGTTGAGGGGGTAGTTGAGGTTGGGTAGAGGTAGGGGTAGTTATATTAATGTTGGATTTAGGGATTTGAGGGCCCTTAAACGGTTTAAATGCGATATTTCCCTTGAATTTAACCTTTATTTGATGTAATTTTTCAATGAGGCGGTGGAGGTTGGGGATAACTAGTGAGAATTGGGGAGCCTTTGCTTCAAATTGCTTGGTGAGATCCTTAAACGGTCTTATTACTTCTATGATAGTTGTAAGAATCCCTTAGTCGTCGTTGTTAAGCTGGTCTTCCTTGGGTAACTGCTTAGAAGTTTTAGGATGGATGATCGTCTCGCTGACGTAGTGGTCGATGTATTTACGAAGCTTCTAAGTGCGGCGGATTATGCGATGATTTGAATTTTAGCGCGTTGCGTTGTTGAGGATGACGCCGATGTTTGGAGAGAGGTTATCGCTGTTGGTGACGGCGGCGGTGCTTAACTATGGCTGAACTTTATTGTTATAAGTATTACCGCGATTGAAGTGTATGATCTCTTTGAACCGGGTACGACGTTGAGGGCTTCGTCGAATGAATTGAATAATATTGTGTAGCCGACTAACCGGCCTAGCCTTGCGCTACTCCCGGAGTAAAGTATTTTTATTTGCAGTAGAAAGGCGGGTAAATGGATTGTTAGAATTGGGGTCGACCGCTTTAGGTAGGCTACCTTTCACGGTAGCTTTCGCGCTTAGATTTAGAATGTGACCGAAGTAATGCAACCGACGTTGGGGAACTTCGTCCTCGATATTGCTGTGGAGGAGGGAGGGGTAGAGTCCTTTGATGATGTGATAAATATAGCGGTTATTGGCCTTGATGTTATTACTCTGGAAGTAGGCGATATTATTAGTACGTAGTTTAAACTTTTTGATGATAGCGAGTATGGTGGCCGCGATATTTTCGCTGTTGTGATTTCCCTTGACCTTTTAGAGACCTATGAAATTATTTTTGAGTGTACGGGTGTAGTCGATGTAATGGATAAATATCGAGAGTATTGCGAGCCTATTTGGTGAGGTTTAGAGATTGAAAGAGATGTGTTTCTTGAAGTGGCTATTAGCTAGGCGCTCTTTTAGTCTGTTGAAATAAATGGTGTGCTTGTTCTTGATCTAATTGGCCAGTGTGTGATGGGATTTGGGCAGTAGTTTGTCGGTTATATTGCTATTTATTAACTTTAATAACCCTTTGAAAGCATTGTTTTCGACGATAGAGTAAGGGAGTTTCGTGCTGACGACCATTTCTATTAATAGTTCGCGGAACTTTTCGCCAATCGGTCTGACGATGGGGAGTTTGGGTTGTTGAAGAAGGTCGGCGACCGATCTGGCCTTCTTGGAGGTATGCCCGCCCGTAGTATCGTTATTGGTGGGTTCCTTTATATTGTGAGCGCGTCGAAGGTGAATGATGTAAGAGGTGGTGGTACGAAGGTTGTAGAGGTTATAACAATTCTTGTAATACTAGTAGCTCGAGAGTTCGGCGTCCCTGTATATTTTAATTAAGATAACCCCGTACTCAGAGATCTATGAGGTGCGCTTGGAATGGGAATCTAGCTATTTCTCTAGTATAAATTGGTCCCCCTTTACCGTGGCCTTCGGTTAGTCGAGGTTGTTCGTGGGTAGGTTATCGACGTTAATTTCGTTTAGGAGCTTGAGTTGGGCGGCTAGTGGGAGGCGGTATCCTTGCTTTAGTCCTTCGATGGCGGTAATGTACGCGGGCGAGTCTTTGAGGGAGATGGTTGTTGTGTTGCTTGCGGTAGACGAGGTATCGATGGAGGCGGGCGCGGTGTCGGGCTTTTGAATGGCGGGCATTTTGACGGCGGTACTAATAGCGCTAAATAGAGGTTAGTGTTGATTAGCGATAAGGGAGAGAGAGATTAATAGTTATCGAGGGCGATTGAGCGTGATTGAGAGTGTTGGGGGGTGGTTTGGTGGCGTGAGTTAATTAGGGGAGAAGGTTGGCGATGTAATTTGAAAATGTTGGATTTAGTCGATTTGGTATGTAATCTAGAAATATTAGAAATTTCTGGTTATGCGGGTCAATCTGGGTGGTCTGAGTTGGGCATTGTCAATTGGGCATAGGCACTGGCAACTGGGATGCGTATGGCAATTCAGGGGTTTAGAGTGGACCGATCTTTTAGGGGTAAAAATCGTGTGTTTTGGTACTTATAACCCTAACCCCTGGATGCTGGTGTATTGCTAAGAGATAAGTAAGTACGTGTAAGTAAGTATCGACCAGAAAGATATTTGGCAAATCAAGTATAAACCTTTACTTACTTACTTACTTACTTATACTTACTTATACTTGCCAAGCATACTTGACTTATTGCCAGCGCTGCGCCCAACTCAAATGTCACGTTGGTCGGCGTCTACGTTGCATGCGCGTTCGCATTCATCTGCGTCATGTTCGTACCAGGCTTCTGAGGCGCGCCGTACGACGTGCAGGCGTAGATGCGGTGTCCCGAGCTGCCGTCATCCACATCGTCGTAGATCGAGAAGTGGTAGAAAACCGTCTCCTTGCAGCGCGCCAACTGGCTCAGGCTGTGGTACGCCGGCCAACTGCCCGGATCAGGCCCAGTAGCACTACAAAGCGTGGGGCAGTCGTCTCGCCCCCGGTAGGATACGGAGGCCGGTTGCCGCAGATTTGACATGGGCGACCCGGCCTCCACAGTCCCGAAGGAGAGGAAGAGACCGGCTGCACTCAGGACCGTTCCCACCCGTGAAAAGAAGGACATAATGGCTGTAAGGGCCGAAAAGCAAAGCAATGGAAGGGATAGGACGATGCAATGGAATCGTAGGAGCAATATGTCTGCCGGGGGACTCCTTGCCTAGCTGCCTATCGAGCTGCTTTGCCCTTTATGCTTGAAGAGGCCAACTGGGACTTATAAGCGGATCACCAAAATCGACATGATCCAATCTCATCGAAATATGAAAGCACGTTCTCATCTCTTGTGCCCAGCCGGCCGTGCCAGCCTTGCCTGCCGGGCTGGGCCCACTTCCTAGTACTACCTCCCTTAGCTAGCTTTTCCCCGCGTTCGTTTGTAGCCTCGTCTTCTCTCTGAATATATTATTAACTTCTCTCTCGCCTTCTATCCTTACTATTGTAACGGTCCAAGAGGTTATAAGCCCTCTCGTATAAGTATATTTATTTAAATACTTTTATTTACGCTTCCCGCAGCGTTTGTAATAACTTTCGACTTGAAAGAGTCGCTTTTTAGCCCGTTACTCCGTTTGTAATAAACGATCAACCTCGTCGCATCCCAGTATACTTCGACTGCCCTATCCGCGATCGCTTCAATCCTCAATTACCCTACCCGCAATTAATTCAATCCTTTTCGATTGCCCTATCCGCGTTCGCTTCAATCTCTCTCGATTGCCCTATCCGCGTTCGTTTCAATCTTTCTTATTGTAGTCGAAGTCAGACCGCTTCGTTCTACCAACTTTCGTCGTAATTAAATTTAAATCGCTAAATTTAGACCGTATTAAACTACAATACTATTCTCCGAACTTCTATAGCCAACGTAAATAATCTATTAAAGGGGTATAAGAACCCTCCTTCCCCCCTAAATCTCGAAGTAACTTTTCTCCTCTTTTAATAATAATTATTTATACCTTATTTAAATATAGATTTCCTACCCACTTTCAAATTAAATTTTATATTACCTCTTTTCGGGTCCCCTCGATAATCGATAATTAACAACGGCTATAGCTAACCCCAACCCGGGCCCGCCGCCTAATTTTAATATACTAAAATTCGTATCGATACTAACCTAAATAATTAAATTCGATATTAGCGGGATCTAATAATTGAAGGGATACTAGAATTTCGATAAATAGAAATCGGAGATTATACTAGCTATAGAGTATTATAACCTACTCGATTATTTAAAGGTACCGGTAATATACCTAAATAATACAATTAACGAAATTAAAAAGAAATACCGTATAGTATATATTTACACCTATATTATTATTCGAAATTATATTAAACCAATTATTCCCAAACTTATAGCAAACGGCTATATCTTTAATAAATTCTCCGATAAAAACCTTTACGTACTCTAGAAAATTATTAAACAAATTATTCTAACCGTCTTAAAATTCAATAGGGGAAATCTCGTTAAAGAATTCTATAATTTAGAATAAAATAATTATAATAATTTAAAGGCCTACTTCATTCGATATAATTAATTGAAAAATATAATTATATAAATAGGCATCGTTATAAATAATTATACTTATACTACTATTCTTCTAAAAGGTTTAGAATTTTACGATAGGTATTAGATAAATGCCTAACGCAATTTAATCGATTCTAATATCTTAAAATATAAGGGCATTCTCTAGAAGGTAATAAAACTAGCGGACAAATAATAAATAAGTACCTATTTAACTATTAATAAGAAGACGACCAATAATTCAACGCCGTCGTTATTAAACTAATAGAATAACGGAACCTCAGGATAAAAGAACAATAGAAGAATCCTATACTTAAATTCAAAATACGGACGTATATACTATAGCCCGATAACTAACCTATACTACGAAGCCTATAGTAAGTACTATCCCGGCGGAGATAATTTATATTTTAAATTATACTTAAAATTCAATCCCCGTACTAATACTAATACGACTAGGACTAATCCTTAAACTAATAAGTCTACCTTAACCTTCGACTTAATACCCCCCAACAGTACGGCTAATCTCGTATACAACAATAATATTTACTACTTAATAATAATTATAATTAATAATAACTATGAATATATACTATAAAAATTTAATAATTTAGAGCTCGATAGTTTAAGCTTAATAGCGGCACCTAGTAATAATAGGGACGAAGTTTATTTCGATACCGGCGCCTCTAACTACCTATTCAACGACGAAAAGTAATTTTTAATACTCGCCCCCTTTAAAAAACCTATTTCCTTCAATATAATAAATAGTAAAAAAATATAAATAATATACGGCGGTAAAATAACCCTAAAGTATATTTACTTAAGCGGATAGGTAGCCGATTTACTTTTTTATAATATTATCCTCGTAAAGAATATATTGCTAAATTTAATATCGGCTAGACAAATTAAAAAAGCTAGATTCGTAATTAACGGTAAAAAGAATAAAATCTAGGTCGAAAAGAATAGCCAGACCGTAGCCTAATTTTATTAGTACTTAAATATTATACTTTTTAATATCTAAATAATATTTAAGGTAAAGGAATTCCCTATTTTTATTATTATTAAAATAATCGTACTAACCGTACTAAGGATAATTAATTATACTATTATATATCGCCGCTTTATACATACTAGTATCTAAAGAATCCTCCTAATATACTAAAAGGCAGGTATCCCTATTAATAAAAAAGAGGTTAAAGCCTATCGCTATTACTTTTATTATTTTAAAAAATCTACTAAAATTATCTCGTATAATCCCCTACTATTAACTTTACGAGTATTAGCTAAGATCTACATCGATTCTATCCTATATAAGCTAGAGGGGCTAAGTGGCTAAAACTATATTATTTATATAATTAACCGCTATTTAAAGTACTAATAGTATTTTATTCTAAGTAAGAAATCGGATAGTTTCAAATCCTTTACTAATTTTATCGAATAAATTAAGAAGTAAATAGGCCTATATATATAAATAATCTATATTAATAACGGTACGGAATTCGCTATTACTAAACTAAGAATTTAGTATAAGAATAAAAGCATTACCCTAATTATAACGGCTCTAAACTACCTAAAGTAAAACCTAATAGTAAAAAGATACGGTCGTATAATTATTGAAGGCGTACGCACGTTTAACCTTAAAGTAAAATTCTTAGAATTATATTGGCCGCTCGCTAAGGCCGTATACGTTATAATATTCAATTAATTACCCTATTTAATATTAAATAATATATCCCCTCTTAAAATCTTTACTAAATCCGTTAACTTCCTAACTAAATAATATTAATCCAATATTCGTTACTTAAGGGCCTATAATATAATAGCCTATATTTATATTTATAACGAGAAGGAGAGATTAAAGGGAAGAAAGATATTAGTAAAAATAATCGTTAGAAAGCTATATAATTACGAAGGACTAACTAGAAAGGTCTATTGCATTAAATTAAATAATAATAATAAAATTATCCGAATACGAAACGCTAGGTTTATCGAAGACGATTACCCCCTCGATCCAATTACGACAAATTATAATAAAACCCCCTATAAAGCGATATTTAATAATGCCTACTATAAAGGCTCAATAATATTTACCCTTAAATATAAACCTTACTTTAATATAAAAGATTTATCCCTACTACAAACTACTTCGATAATACTACCGGGTAACCTTCCGATTTCTAAAACAACCTAAGCTACTCCTTCCTACCCGATACCGAATACTACGCCAAATACTATATTAAACGGCCTACTATACCTACTTTAAAATATATAATTATCTAATAACCCTATCCTACTTACGGAGGATAATAACTTCGTAGAGATAGTGCTAAATATATACCCTAAAGAAGATAACGAATTCGCAGTACTAAATACGCTATACTTACCTCCGAGGATTATATCGAAAAGAAAGGTATATACCCCTCTATCTATTAATTAATTGCGTTATTTGAAACCTCGACGCGAAATATAGAATAAATACGAATAATAGGATTAATATAATATTAAGGGCAACCTTATCGCTAAAGGAAAAAAAGTCTCTCGAATATACGCGGCTATTATACTTATTATAATCGAGACTATAAACCCAAAACCCTTTCTAAAGATAAATTTCTACCTACTTTTAACTATAATTGGGCAAGCTCCTTACCTACTGAAGTCGTATAAGGATATAATTAAAAGGAATAATTTCGAAGTACTATAATACCCTATAATAAAAGAGTAAATAAATAAGTTAAAGGAGTTTAGTATATAGGACTTCGTTAATTTACTAGTAGGCGTTAAAGCTATACCGGGCAAATAGGTTATAAATCAAAAATTCGATACTATAGGATTATAGGTTCGGAATAAGGCTCGCTAAATAATATATAGTAATTTCGAATATAGTAACTATATACTTTATAAAATATATTCGGCTATCGTTCATACCTTTAGTGTAAGGATCTTTATTATATTAATAATTATAATAGATTTAGAATACCGTTAATTTAATATAGTAACGGCGTACTTAAACGCCCTAATATTAAAGAATAAAATAATTTATATTATATAACCGACTAATTTCGAAGACGGTATAAGTAAAGTTTACCGTTTAAATAAAGTACTATATAGTTTATAAAAATTAGTAATCTAGTAGTATAAAACTATTACCCTAGAAATAAAGATTTTAAATTTCGAACCGTTTGTAATAGATAACTATATTTTTAAAAATAAGAAGACAAGTATTATTATCCTACTATATATCGACGACCTCCTTATTACTAAGCCGACCTAATCCGATATTAATACTATTATTAGCGCCCTCGGTTCTATATTCAATATTAAAGATATTAGTAACGCTACGTCTTTCCTAAGCTACTCTATTATTAGAGACAAACCCAATTATTATATTTACTTATATTAAAAAATCTACTTAAATAAAATTATAGAACAATTTAATAAAAATAAACTCAATGCAATATCTATACTATAGCCGCCCAATAAATTCGAATTACTTAAGCCCGGTTGGGAAGTATTTAAAATTAATGGTACTATTAAAGAATATTAAAGATAAATGGGATTACTAAATTTCCTATCTTTCTATATACGATTAAATATTACGTATATTATAATAAAATTCTATAAGGCTAACGTGGGCCCTTTAATTAAATACTAGTAATTTAATTAATACTTCTAGTAATACCTTAACGCTAATAAGGATAGGGGTTTGAAATATAGTAGTAGATATTTTATTAATAACTTTAAATTATATGTATATAGCGACGCCTCCTTCGTAAATAACCTATTAACGAAAGCCTCGATCGGTAGCTACATTATAATACTAGCGGGTACCCTAATAATTTAAAGGTCGAAAAAGTAAACCTTAATTACTTTATTAATATCGGAAGTAAAATTCGTTAACTTAATGCTAATAGTAAAAATTCTATATTAGGTTAGGAATATATTAGAAGAAGCCGGTTATTATTAATTAAAATTATAAATCCTATTTACGGACTTAACTAATACGAAGTATATAATATTGAACCTAGCTTAAACGGCTAGGATTTATTATTTCGATTTATATTATAAATAGATTGTTAGCGCTATAGTTAAGGGAGACTTTTACTTAGTTTATATACCTAATAAGGAAATAATTATAGATAATTTAATAAAGGGGTTAAATAAATTAGTATATGAGAGGTTCGTACAATAGTTAGGTATAGTATCCCTATTTAAGTAAGGGGTATAGAGGGTGCGTTGTTGAAGATAATGGGGGTTGCAACGCGGGTTTTTAGTACAAAAGGGATAAATACTAAGAAAAGGTAGTAATATTTAGAACCTATATATAAATTATTGCTTCTTTCGTATAGTACTGAGGGGGCTGTCTTATACCCAGCCGGCCGTGCTAGCCTTGCCTGCCGGGCTGGGCCCACTTCCTAGTACTACCTCCCTTAGCTAGCTTTTCCCCGCGTTCGTTTGTAGCCTCGTTTTCTCTCTGAATATATTATCAACTTCTCTCTTACCTTCTGTCCCTACTATCGTGACGGTCCAAGATCATCAGAGTCCTTCAGCCGCGGTAGATTGATCCTTCAGCACACCACGCAGTTCTTGGGTGAGATTATCATTGCGGATTATTGTCGACAAGGGCTGTGATGGACATGGTCCATCGTGCATATGCCGGCCAGCACCCAGCGGCACCTTCGCAACGTTGCCACTTGGTAGAGGTAGAACTAACATTTGTCCGTCCGGCGACCAATACGCGGATGCTTTTAGGATCATGCCAAATGAGGTGCGAGAAGCGGAAGAGACGTTGGCATGAAAATGCCACTGTGCCATCCAAAGTATTAGCACCGGCGCGTAGTCCGCATGTTGGTAGTTTCCTGGGCAGGGGGCTGAAGAGAGAAGGGTGACAGCGCCAGGCCAACCTCTATGAAATGCGGATAAACGAGCTTCTCTCCGACCGGGCCTCCCCCACGCACCCCTGCACCGTGCCGCCCCTTCCTTCACCAACGGACAGAGGTAGCAGTGTTGAAGTGAAACCAATGTTGCAATTTGCGAGGGAAAACGAGGGTGGTGGTGAACTTCAAATTGTTGATTGAAGACGAAGAAAAGAGGACGAAAGAGAGGGAGGGAGAAACCCTCGATATATGAACAAGTAAGACGCGAGAAAGAATCCATGTGTGGATCGACAAAAGCCAAGATAACCATCTTGCTCAACAAGCAGGACACCCCTAAAGCTGAGATGTCTCTAACAGACGGGGCCTAAGAGGTACAAAGGCCCATGGTGCTTAGAAGGGAGAATAACGCCCAGAAACGCTTGAAAAGGTACAATATCAGAACATAGACTATGTCTACTACAAAAGCTGCATGGCTACCAAAGCCGCGACGAACCCGCCTAGCATGGCTGGGAACCCGGTCTTTACCGCGCTCCATCTATCCGCCGCCGCGTTCTGCTTGCTGGGGCAGCTCACCACGGGGATCAAGACCGCGCATGCCGTGGCTGTGAGGGCGGCGGAGATGCTGCTCGCTGTGGCCGAGTCCACGTGGACTGCACACGGGTCGCCGGGCACCAGGGGCTGCACGTCCGAGAGCACGGCGCAGGTGTTGCGGCCGCCGTACTGCTCCGGACCCACCTCTAGCGTGCCCGTGAGATTGAAGGCGAAGTGGCTGGCGTTGGTGCATAAGGCGCTGTTCGCCGTTGCCGCCACGAGGTCGGGTTTCTGGGCGCCGTTTTGGATTGTAAACGTCACACCGTTGTCACGGAAGCCACCGCCGATGGTGGCGGCACCGGTCCCTGTGCCCTTGTTGGAGCAGTTGCCGGCGCCAAAGGCCCACGCCAGGCTGTAGGACGTCGGCGCCCCGTCGGCCGTTGTGTTGAGTCTCGAGACGTATGTGTACACAAAGGTGGGCTCGTTGGAGAAGTTGTTCCACTTCACGTTCAGGGCAGGGTCCCTCGCGTGACTGAAGGTGCTATCCCAGAGCACCAAGTCGAAGGAGGGGTCGAGCGACGAAGCCAGCGCCGCGTTCCGAAAAGCGAAGACGATGGGGAAGAGTGTCGACGGCGCGTAGGTGTCGTTGCGTGGGAAGATCAAGTCCACCTCGACCGTCGCCGGGAAGGTGGCTGCTCGAACCTGCATCGCCCAGAGCAGCACGGCTGAGAGGAACGCTGACATCGTGGCACGGAACCAGCTGGTCGGAGAAGAGATGGTGATAGGAAAGTCAGGAAGAACTGAAGCAGTGCCCAAGGTGGAGAGAAGCAGCTCGTGAGGGCGTAGAAGGGGTACCAGGACAACGAATAATTGTTTGAGGTAGGGGCACGCAAGAAATCAGTCAAAAGAAAAAAAACGCGTGCTAGAGGCGGTGCAAAATGGAAGCGATGATGAGTGGGAGTCAAGGGAGACAGATTGGAGGTCGGGGGAAGAGAGAGGCGAGCATAAACTCAAGAGAGATACTCGGCGGGCAGTGTCACTTCTTAATCCGGGCAGTGTACACTGCCCGTATAACAACCCTACCCTAATGTTCTTACGCGGGTAGTACTATAGTAATCCCTAACCCTATGATATTCCCTATAGTATTGAACATTCAATAGTATTCCAGTGTGATTTATAGTAATCTGGTAATGGCTTATTGGTATTGAGAGTCGTGTAAACGTGCAAATACTAATAATTATCTAATTGAAGTCATTATATATAAGTAATTTATCTATATAACCTCTCTTATTCTCTTAGCTTCCTCTTTAACGGTCTAATAGCCCTCCCGCTTCTAGTTACCGTTGGAAGTACTAACGAAGGTACTAACGAACGTATTAAAGTACGTTTCTTACGGGCAGGCTGTCTTACAATAGTTGTAAATTACTTACGATAGCTATAAATTACTAAATTAAACGTGTTAAGTTTGGATTTATTAGGGTTAGGGATTACTGCGGCACTGCCCGTATAATAACTCTACCCTGATGTTCTTACGCGGGCAGTGTACACTGCCCAGCTAAGAAGTGACACTGCCCGCCGAGTAAGTCTCAAACTCAATAACAATACGAAGTTCATATTGGGACGATGTAGTATTGTAGAATTCGTAACCTGGAATGACATGGAAATAAAGTTATGGGCAGGGTCCAACGCCAAGTGGAGTCACTAAATGCGGACGGGATAAATGCAGGATCCCGCCGTTATACGATACCGCCGGCCCGTGTCCGCCCTTGTCCGCTCCTGCCTCCCTTAAGCCACAGCGGGATCCAATTACGGCGTAGCTCTTGGCACGTGGGCAGTCACTCGAACTACTCTACTGTGTAGGGGTAAGTCGTGCCTAACCCCGTCACCTTCAACTTCTCAGTTTCTAGGGTACGATGAGACCGTTACTGCCAAGAGCAACGTTGGTTGCATAGTGGATTTCAATGCTGGCAAGCGCCCCAATCACTCTCGGCGTTCCGACCCGACAGCTTGGGACCTAGTAGCACTGTTAGTCTTCCGACAGAATAGCATTCTACCCACGTGTAGATGTGGGTTAGTCTTAGCAAATAGAGAGGTACCTTACACACTCATACACAATTAATCAACCAGATTATACTAGAGGTAGTAAATCTCACACTTCTCGGTCAGCAGATAAACTAGATGCAGGCGGCCAAGCAGACCCGGGCACGACTCAAACTGGATCCTCCCAACGGACTCGGTTCGCCAACCTCCAGCTGCTGTGCTTACTTCCACTCCGCTTCCTAATGTAGAGGTACCTACTGTCGCCAGCGTCGTTTCTCCGAGGCAGCAGAAACCATCCCAGTCCTTAGGTACCCATATCCTTGCAGCGCCTTATTAATAATTCAATATTAACGTCACGTCTACAGGTATCCTTAAAGGTTACCAACGTTGGCTTGAAATTCTTCACGGCGAGGATACCCTACGGATGCCATGTCTGTACACGTGCATTATTTGCAATCGACATATAGCGGACGATATCTAGGCTCCCGATGCCAATTTCTGGTCTTGCATATAATGCAGCAGGTGTTGTGAGGAGATGCCACGGAGCACAGTGGTATAAATAGATCTAATGCGGACTAAGCTACCCCGTCCATTGTTGTGTGTTCACGCCCGCCTCTGTCCTTGTCTTCGTTGTTTTTGCCCTTGCTCCTTCGCATTGATCTTGCCGCATAACCCGAACCCTAACCCTAGGTACCTTCGCAGTCACGGCACAATGGGCTTCGCTTCTCTTCTGATGCTGGGCGTCGTCCCTCAGCTGGTCGCGGCACATATCCTCCAGGCCCGCCAGAGCGTGTCTTGCAACTTCGCTACTGCCGCCAGCAATGGCGACACCTGCGCATCCTTTGCCGCCGGGTAGGGTATCACCGAGACCGCATTTGCGAAGCTCAACCCCGGTGTCTCTTGCCCGGGCAACCTGGTTGCCGGCACAGAGTACTGCGTCATCGGCACCGTGTCCACAGGCGCTCCCACCACGACCAAGTCCGCCGGCACCACGACGAAGGCCGCTACCTCAACCACGCCACCCACTACAACCAAGGCGACCACTCTGTCGACCACCACGACGTCTGCCACCGCCCCGGGCCCTACTCAGCCGGGCTTGGCCGCCGACTGTACCAAGTTCCATCAAGTGGTGTCAGGCGACCAGTGCGGCGCCATTGAGTCGAAGTACCAAATCACCGCCTCGGACTTTGCCAAGTGGAACCCATACATTGACGTTGGTAAGGGAATTTACATCCTACCCCAAATACAGAGTCTCTACTGACACTCTAATGCGCAGAGTGCGACAACCTCTGGCTCGGCTACTACGTCTGCGTGGGCGCTCCCGGTGCCACCCCTCCGCGTACAACGACGACCACCGCGGTCTCGCCTACGGGCCCTTCGCCTCAGATGCCCAGTATCACTAGCACATGCAATAAGTTCTACCAGGTCCAGTCCGGCGACGGCTGCTGGTCCATCCAACAGGCGCAGGGTGTCTCTGCCTCCGACTTCATGGCCTGGAACAAGGCCGTCGACGCCCAATGCGACAACCTCTGGCTGGGCTACTACGTCTGCGTCGGCGTCAAGGGCGGCTCCTCTCCCCCGCCTACAACCACCAAGCCGGCCAGCTCCGCCCCGAGCCCCCAGATGCCTAATACCGTCAGCAACTGTAAGAAGTTCCACCAGGTCTTATCTGGGGACGGCTGCTGGGCAATTGAGCTGGCCGCGGGCATCAGCGCCTCGGACTTCGCCAAGTGGAACCCCTACGTTGACGCCGCTTGCGACAACCTGTGGCTTGGCTACTACCCGAAGCGGGAATATAAGGAGGTTAGGAAGGCTTCCGGGGGGGTAGGGAGGCTTTGGTGGTTTTGATGCAAACATCTGGCAAGAAGCCTTTCCGTCTAAAAAAGCCTTCCTGGCCAACCGAAGCCTCTGATTGGTCGGATTTGGGTGTAAAATAGTAAAAGCCAAAGACCCCTATAATGACCTTCTGGAGGCCATTATAGGGGTCTTTGGTTAGTGGTCGTTATAGTGGTCTTTTTAGTGGTAGTTTAGGACTTTGACTTCAAAGTCCGGATGAGGGCATTCGCACTTCCCGGTCCGCGCGAAACTTTTCGCGCGACGGAAAAAAAGCTGTTACCAGTTGGAATCGAACTGGCAATCACAAGAATGAGAGCGACGACAAGAACCATTGAGCCACTGGCCCAATTGATTGATAGAATCCTTCGTTGTTTCCATTGATATAGTTGTGTTGAGGCCCGGGAAGGAACTGCCAGTTTGAACTCCAAAGAGTTGGGAAAGAACCATCCTCAATCTTGGTCTTAGGAACTAACCGCTGAAACGGCCCGCTATAAACTTCTAATCTTAGCGATGGCTTTAGGGAGCAAATGAACTTGGCCAATCAGAAGCTGCGCTCGTCAGGTTGGCTTTCCGTGGTAAAAAGGCTACTTGATTTGAGAAGCCTTCCACCCCCCTTGGTAGCCTTCCTGCCCAGGAGATTTTCCCGCTACGGACGTCTGTATTGGTGTGTGAGAGCAGGTCTAGATACTCCTACGTCTTTAGCATTTGGACCTTGAAATACACGCTAGCCTTGATGCTAAAAGTGGGGTGCCAAAAGTCTGTGTCCACAAGAAAAAGGGGGCCTCTAACAACAAATGGCAAAAACACAATGACCACTTGATTAAACGAATTTTAACCTTTTGCGTGTATATTTCAATGCTTTCCCTCATTTTCTATGCTTTTATTCAAACGCAAATCGTTGTTGCGGGGATATTACGATGGAGTGTCTAAGCAGCTCAACCAGGCCGGCGCTCCGATGATTGCTCCGTACCTTATGAGAGCGTGCCCATGCCCGGCATGCCGCAAAGCATAAACTTCCAGATGCGTGCTGCCGCCGCTTAACTCAGCTTCCTGAGACTCCGGCAATGACTCCCGAGCGGGCGACAACTCCCAACAAGAATCGGTTTCAGCCGACTCTGGCTGGTGACGAAGATACCAGTACTGCTGGCAGAGCTGCGAAGTAAACCTTGCCTGGCTAAAAGGTAGAGCGTCGGAACTCTGGATATTGACGAACTCAAGTTAGCTCACGGAGTTCACGCCAAACGTTTTGGATGAGAAATACCGCGCAAAGGGCGTTTGCAGCAAGACTGATGTTCTCCGTTTGGTGCGGTTTCGTCCCATCTCGTCCCTTCCCCTTCGGAAAATGTCTGCTCCACTCCTACCTCGTTCGTTCTTTCCACTTCGCTCCCCTCACGCACAAACTCCTGATAACTTTTTTAGCTGCACTTCTTTCCACTTCTTACCCCTTTGCGCTTTCTACCTCGAAGGCCTACTTTCCGCCACACGTTTTTCGCACATCGAAGACTGCCCGGAAAAGGCGCTCAGTACGACACAACTTCGAGAACTCTCAAAGATAGCTCAGCGGTAAATCAACTTCCCAGTAAAAAGCGTGCGGAGCGTCACTGATCGACCATCAGAATTCTCATATCACGTTGAGGTGCGTTGCCGATCGCGACTTTTGCGCGCAAGGCAAATCCGCCCCCTCCTGTGCAGCTGTGCTTCCCACGGCCTACACAAGTCAGTCAAGAGGTATGAAGACTTCAACATGCCGCCCAAAGTTTGAGCGCAAGCTGACGTGCAGGTGACAGGAATTTGAGAGCGGCGAGGAAGTTTCGTGGGGTCATTAGGACGACCAAACAAACCCAACAAAATGGCCGACGAGGGTCATTACAGCTTCTTCGAAGAGGCTTTTTTCGCCAACCGGTCCCGCGATGAGCCTTATGAGCTTCTCTATGACGACAATGACAACGATGTCCACTTGGTGGATCGTTTTGGCTATGAGGGCGAGTGGGGCATGGATGAGGACGACTTCGCCTCCATTCAGCGCAACTCCAGTTTGGAACCCGTTGACGACCCCTTCCTTCTTCAAGAAGGCCTAGGCATTGAAACAAACTCCTCTCTCTCTCACCCGGACGACGTCGGTGATACTGCTCACAGCGCCGTCACTCAACACCTGGAGGATGCGCCATCCATCCCCAATTGCCCCAACCCCTCCCCCGTATCTGGTGATGATTCCCAGGACAACAACCTTATTACCCAAGACGATGCTGTTTCCTTCAGCGACGGCGTTAGAATGAAATTTGACAAACCCCCTTATATCCAGTCCCCAAATACCGAAGCGGGAATATAGGGAGGTTGTAAAGCTTTGGTAGGGGGTTTCAAGGGTCGGTTCGTATTAAAGCGAAGGCAGGTCACAAAGGGTTTGCACGTCAACTACAGTTTGCACTCTACGCGGCACCTGATTGGTTAGAATTTCGATATAAGAGGGAAAAAAGGAAATTCCCTAGAAGACTTTCTATATTAGTCGCTATAGAAGGCCGTTGCTAGGGAAGTTAGTAGGCGGGGAGAGGGGGCGGCGCAAGTAGCGGACTTTGACTTCGAAATCCGAGAAATGAAGCTATGTACAAGTCGCGCGAAACTTTTCGCGCGACGGAAAAAAAGCGACCGCTATCGGAATCGAATTGGCGACATTGAAAGCGAAAGCGACGACGAAAACTATTGAACCACTAGCCTAATTAATTAATCCGGCCTTCGATAACCTTATTAATATAAGGGGAGTATTAATTCTAGGAAAGAACTATCGTAAACCTGGGGAAATTTTGGGGAAATTTTGGGATTTGAACCACCCTCTATAATAACCACTATAAATTTTCAACTTTAGCGACAGCTTTAGGGAGTAAATGAATCCAACCAATCAGAAATCTCCTCGCCTACAAACCCTACTTAACGTACAAAGCCTAATTGCCTTAATAAGTCTTTACGCCCTCAATAAGGCTTTACGGCTTCCCTATTTTCCCGCTATGGTAGCGACAACCATTATGTAGTGGACACTACTGCCCACTCGTCGGAACGCCTTTTGCCAAACACTATCATCAGTAACACCAACAGCACTGCTGGCCATGATCACGAAAAGGAACGAAGCGAAACCGCTAACTTAGCATTCGATTTTTACGGGGTTAAGACCTTGCAGCGCTCGCTCGAGGAGAGCTATCTCGATAAGGAGGTGGCTTTCAGCTCTGCTTCTTTGAGTCCTTCCATTCTCACCAACGATATGATGGTTGGCGCTCCTGATAGACAGCTCGGTTATGACCCGAACGATTCTACCTCTACTAAGCAACGCGCCGACGAGTCCTTTGGAGCGGATGCCTTTGCCCATCAGCTTGATTCCGGCCCCGGTGACGTCGGTCCGGGTGACCAGACCATGACGGACAGCGTCAGCACCAATTTCGATGGTCAGAACGACAGCTTCATGCTTGACCAGAAGGATCAGAAAATCACTACTATATATCACCACAATACCTCTCCTATGGCAGACGCCACCGGCAAGAAACATAACACCGCCAATACCGACATCGAGCAAGCCGCCAAGACAAACACCGACACTCACACCAAGGTTGTGAGCTCTGGCGTCCATGACGCTGTTCTGGGAAATCAACAAGAACCGCAGGAGGAGACTGTTACAACTCCCAATGTTGAAGCGGTCTGCTGCAAGTTTGCTTCACTTGACGTCAAGGACGGCTTGGACAGGTGCCGTCCCGTTATTGTCGCGAGCAATACAACACCTGTCCCTGCCTGCTTTCTGGTGCCCATCGTATCGTCAGACCAATGCGGTATCTACTACACTACCAAGGATGGCGTCCGGGTACGATGCCCGTGTCTTGTCTAGCAGCCGGGCACGAGCAAGTGCTTCGGCCACTTGGAAAACAAGGTTAGCCAGAGGCTCATCAACGTTATCAAAGCGCGACACAGGCGTGGCATCTGGTCTTGTACCGGTTGCTACTGGAACACGATCCCGAAAAACACACTTTGCAGGAAGTGTGCCGATAAGGGCAGGGCGCAGAGGGAAAGACGTGCTCGGGTAGCCGCCGAGGCGGAGGCGGCGAGAGCTTTAGACATTAATGGCAATTTGGGGGCGCATGTCACCGTACCCTCATGGTACCGTTGAATGTAAGCAAATCCTATCTCTAGAAATAACTGTTCTACTCAAAATAACCGTTCAGTTCAGAGAAACCGTTTCAGGCGGATCCCTGGGCTCTAATTGGCTAGGATAAAAGTGGGGCCTAAATCTACTGGGTCCTAGCTGCGGCACGCGGGTTCTGGCTGCGGGTAGCGTGCATATATAGGTAGGGGTTCTTGGATTTAAGTGCGGGCGGACGGGACGCACGGACTATCGATTTTCATTCGGGACTAGACTACTGTATACGTGCCTGCCGCCAGCTCCTGCCACCACTACCAGAGGCCGCTACCTACCCCGATTGACTTGTCGCAGCTATTTATACCTACATACCGCGCTCAAACTACCTCACTACGAATCACACACCGCACTTACACAGAATCGCCCTCGCACACCGTTATATGTACACCGACTACACGGTCGCATATCTTTTATCTCATTACTACAACCTATATGTATATACTAATTCCACGTCGTAAACCGATTGAATTAATAGATATCGGATTGAAGAATTTATATTCGAATATTAGCTATACGTAAAGTCGTAATATTTAATTACGCGGTTATAATTATGCTATATTAGTACAGTCAATTTATTATATATAATAAATAAAGTATTTTAATAAAACTAAATTAATTGAACAGACTGGCGGAAATATACGGTAGATATACTCATCTATTGATAGAGTAGAGGGTCGTACGTACAATAAAGATAAAAGCGTATAAAGATAGAAGTATATTAATACAAGTATACGTAACTGAGAGAGATAGAAAAGAAATAGTATATTACAAAGGAGGTCACGTTCCATAACGAAGAGAGTGTCAGCGGTCCAGGCAAATAGATTGTATATACAATTACTAACTGAAATTTATTTATAGATATGTCCAATAAAATACCTCGGTCCAATTATATCTAGGTAGTATATCCGTTAAGTACGGCCAGTCCATATTACAGGACGGACTGGAGTATTATTCCGAATGTCCATAGTAGAAAGGCTCCGATATCCAGTAAGTAAAAGTCCTATACACGCTGTCCGTTAGAGCGTATATATTAATACTCGTCCGTTTCCACAACACTATTAATGAACGCACTATAATATAAATATATATCGGCGGTACAGAATCTTTTAGATTATAGGGAAAACTCGGATACCTAGCGTAATATTAGTATAGACCGGTCAGGCTTATAAGGTACGGCGGCCGACAAACACTTATAAGATAATTATAGGTCGAACTAAACGCGTAGTAGAAATGCTATTTGGTCGCTTATTAATAATAAAGATTATTACGCTTAATAGCTCGAATTAATATACCTGTTATAGTGCTATCCTAAATGCTAATAGTGGCCAAAGCAGCTAATATGTTAATAACAACAACCAGACAAGCGCGGTTCCTATATATATAATATTAAACGCCTAGCATACTTGCAAGGGCTCAAAACCACTCAACCTACCAATTAATAAATATAGATTTAATATCCTTTTCCTCCTATTTATTAAATAGATCCTCTAACTTAATAATATATAACTTCTCTAATTTAATAGTAATCAATCCGATTATAATTATATTACCCTCTTTAATATATAAAAAGTCGAGGATTTAATCGCGCCTACTAATTAACGTCATACGAATTAGTAATATAAATATAAAGCGATAGCCAATTACTAATTCCTATGCGAAAATATAGTTAATACGGCTAATATATTTATACTTCCGTATAGGGACTATACTATCACCTAAATTACTATATCTAATATATTTTATATATTGGTATTTAACGTATTGGCCTTACGATAAAATATAACGGCGTCCGTATTTATATATAAACGGTTAATTAGTAGGGTTCTAGTAATAATCCGTATATATAAATAGCGATGGCTATTTTTAGTGACCGTTATAGTATATAAATAGTACAAATACTAATAAGGGGAAGTATAATATTATATAGTATTAAAAAGGTTATATTATCGATAGTTCGATATAGTTATTAAAAATTATTAATCTAAATTTATAATTCGATTACGCGAAATCTATTTTATCTATTAATAAAATTATAATCTCGCACATTTATATACTATCGAAATATAAGCCGAAAACTAAGTATCGAAATGCGAAAAGTAATAAGAATATTAAATTATACTTAATATAAAGGTAATACACGTCTAGGGCCAAAATAATATTATATTTATCGATTTTTTACCTAAAAGTTGCTTTATAATTAAAACGGGCAATTAAAAATCGATATAATAACTCCGGCGATAAAATACGAATATATCCAAATATTATTAATAATTAATATCTTCCAAACTAATTGTATGCCGTAAATATTCGTACGAATCTCGATATTTCGACGTTTATATCGTCGCGGTAAACGAAGCGTATATATACTAGGATTATAGCGTTAAAAATAATTATTAGGCGAGTATATTAGTAGTAACCACCGACCTACCCGTACAAAGTATAGGTATATACGTACCTATTAATAAACCTAAATTTATTATACTATTATATTACCTTTACTCCGAAATTCGCCGGTTAAATACTATAATCGTATATATACGCGTATTTAAAAAATTATTTAAATAACGAACTTATATCTCGTTCTATTAATAAAAATCCTATCTTGCCGATATTAGTACGATAGGGGATAAATTGTACGGTATCTCGTAGGATCTAACTAATAATTATCGGTCGTTTATAATCTTTATTTAGGTCGTATATAATATCGAATTCCATTTTATTATCGACTTCGGCTATTTCCTCCCTATCCCCCTTCGATAAGAATAAATTATAAACTATTAAATATAATTTATAGAACTACATTACTTACGCTATTAATTCGCCATCGCTATCGGCGAATATATTACGGAGTACGAATCGTATAGACATTTGGAATACCGCTATTTCAAGGATCGTCTTTTTAGGGTTAATTGTATTAATCTTCGTCGCTCGGTCTTTAATTACCCTATATAGAGTATAATTAATATTCGATCGTTCTCTTAGTTATATTATACTTATTTAGTTCTAATTAGGCTAAATTAATAGTTTAGAATAAAATTATTAATCCCCCTATCTATACGAAAATTTGGGTTTTATTAGCCTAATAGACCGTATCGAAACGTTAGTCTTATCATTCTATAATAATATAGAATATACACACCGCCTATAGCAATTATCACAAATTCTTATATATATACTATATATCTAACCCTATAATATCTAATACGTACTATCGGATTTAATATTTATACTAAAAAAGAGGAACTTCGGCTTTAGCTATTTCTAATTATACGCACCTATAATATTATTCGAAAAGTAATATATTAATATTAATAGGCGGATTATATTCGTTTAGAATCGTTAAATAATATACGCTAATATATATATTTAATCGGAATTAATTACTAAAATAATTATTTATACGGCGGCTCTATACTTTTGTAACTTATTCGGGTTTTAATTTTATCGGTATATCCCCGCTAGCGCCCTTATTAGGGACATCCCTTACGTACGGGCGCTATCTTCCCGGCCGCTTAAGTACCTAATATAATCGTAGGTTTAATATAATAGCGTCGGAAATTATAAAGGTTAATTCCTAATAAAATCTACGAACGATTTTAATATAATTTATTAAATTTTTACGGTCTTCTTATATTAATTTTTTACTTATTAATAAACTATTAACTTTTACTAATAATATAAATAAGTAGACTACCCGTTCGACTACCAATTACCCCACTTCTTCTTTATTCTAATCTTAATTATCCTCTAAATTATCGGGCGTATTAATATTAATATCTATTAACTCTTTATAAATAACTTTAAATATATAGTTTTCAATATAATCCTTCTTTAACTAAATCTGTAATAACGGTAACGCAATTACGGACCAACGCGCGTAATTAGACAGCGTCCAACTATTAATATACTATATTAGTAACGTTAACTTTCCTTAGCCAAATAAAAATAGCTAATACTATAAAACCCTAACGTATTCCTTAATAGCGGAATTTATTAAGACTATATCTAAGAGAATATAATAGAGTAAATAAACTATACCGTTAAATTTAGAGTAGGCCGGGTCTAACGGTCGGTTATAAATAATATTTAGCGCTAGTATAAATATTAATAATATTGGGCGTTCCCTTATAATACCCTACTATATTAAATATTATTTCCTATTTCTATTATATTCAAGAAAATTATTAACTTTATCCCTTATTACTATTGTCTAATAATAGTAACGGCCATAAGCAAATATATCGAACTTTAAAATATTATTAACTAGTTCGGGGTTATTAGGGTATTACAAATTTAGTTTTATAGCCTATTTAATTATTATATAATAGTAGTAAAATTTATCGCCGGTTAGACCAAGGACTTTCGAATTCTTAGCTTACTATAGTATATCGCCGAAGTAGGCGAACGTTAATACATATATTAACGACTCTTATTTATATCCATCTAATTAGATAGATACTCCTCTATTTAATTGCCCTATTAAATAGAGGGCGCGGATAACGTCGTTAAAGTTTAAACTATATAGATTAAATGTAATTAGGAAAATATTATTAGGGGATTAGCGCGATTTAAATTTTATTCTAACTAATATAAAGTAAATACCTATTAAAAAGCGCGCAATATTCCTATATAGGCCAAAACCGTCGATAAAGACTATAATAAGGTAATTAAATACTAGTTTACTATATAGTAAAAATTTATCCTATAGTCTATTATAATCTTCCTAACCATACGCATCAAGTTCGAATTAATTACAAATAGGACTTGTATAATATATTAGTATTACTTTTATAGGATATAACGGCGCGTCTTATAGTATAATAGCTTACCGAAAGAAAAATTTATAGTATAATTTAATTATTAAATAAAGACCGTTGTAAGTATATTTAAGAAAGTTTTTAACGCAGGTCTTTTTTCGATTTTATAGTTCTCTAGTTTATTCGTCTTATAAATATAATATATCGAATACCGCCTTGCGGGGAGTAAAGTCGACTATAGTCTCGTTCTAATACTAATCGTACTATACCTTTTAATTATAAATCGTAAAAATATTAGTCTCCTTAATATATATATTTATTTTAAAGAATATAACTTTATCCTTACCCTATTCCGGATTATATCCTTCTATAGTATTATACGGCTAAAGTCCTATAGAATTAGCTAATAGAAGCTTACTAATTTTAGTATTTTTATTAACGAAAAGTTCGTATACGATTAAAATTATACCGCTTCGCTCTATAGTATAATAATCTATTCTGAAATCCTTTACGACCGCAACGATTTAGCTAATATATACAATATTAAATATATCGATATACGTATATTAATAAACGTATTCGTCGGAGCGATAATTAAAGAAAATATAATTAGAAGGAAATATAGGGTCGCCTAATTCGTCTAAGCTACTTTCTATTTTTAAAAGGTAGTAAATATAAGTAAATTCGTTAAATATAATACGAATTAATAAAGTTTATAATAATACTTCGTATAACTCTATTAATTCGTTTACGAAATACCCTATACTTTAATACGCTACTTTGATAATATCGGATTAGTATAGGGAAATAAAAAGATTAAGTAGGTCAATCATATATAAATCCCCGGTAAATACGCCTAATATAATATTACCTTCCTGTTGTATATCCGCCTTTATTATTTTTTTAAAGGTAGGTACGGTTATAATATATTCGACGGATAGAGGGATTTTGGTATACTGTATATATATTATAGGAATGCGAGATCGCGTACGATTTTTCAGGGTAATAAATTAATTCGGGAATTTTGCAATTTACTATAGTATTATATTATATTAATAATATTAATAACGAAGGAGTCTTATAATTTCCTTAATCTCGGTATATGCTCTCCTCTTTATTCTATAGGACTACGTATATATTAATAGCGATATTTCGAAGTCTAAAATAAGTAAATTCCCATTATATTAATAAAGTACTAATATAAATAGATCTTCTAAATTTATAATATAGGGTAATTATATAGGTCGGCCTAATCCCCCGACGACGATAATATCTTCGATAATAGGGTAAACTACTATTAGATATTACTCTACCTTTTAATCCACGTCCTTTACCGGAAGAAATTCTTCGTTAAATAATATAATAAGGATATTAGGCTCGTTATTACTTTTCTCGTTATAATTAATAGTGTGGATTAATTCTTCGCAATCAAATCCGGAAGGTAAAAGTGTAATATTAAAGTCGTCGGCATTAAACTAAACCTCGAAATCGATAAATACTTAATATTATAATTAATATATTAAATAAAATTATTAATTAAATAAAAATAAATACTTACACTTACCATTCTCCTTAATCTCTAACTATATATCGTTATCTTCAATATCGCTAAATAGCGTACTAGACTCTAAATCCTCGGGTCTACTTATCGGGGAATTAGTAATAGCGGGGTAAACGCTAGGGTCTAAATCTATATTAATATCGGCGATAAATATAGGATTATTAACTCTATTAAATATAATAGCCGGAATATTAAGCAAATTATATTTAATATTTCCGGGGCTATTTATTATTACTTCCTAAATAAATTATTTTATAAATTTTCTAACGGCTTCTTATTATATTAATTTATATCGTTATTAGTCTTACGCCTATTTCTTTACCCGTATTTAAATTTCTACGTACTATTTAACTTCGAATTTAATAACCTTTAATTGATATTTAATAAGTAAAGTGAACGTTAATCCGCTTGCGAGGGCGCGCGCGTCGTCTATTTTTACTATTATTTTAAAGATCGTAATTAAATAAAAAGACTATAAAAATTTTAATATAATATATTCAATATATAGAAATCTACTCTATTAAGTAACGTAGCTTAATAATTAAATGCCGGCCGCGATCTAATATACTGCTTAATAATTAATATTAACAGAAAAAAAAAGTAAGGCAATTAATAATAAATTTGGGATAAAAATACTAAATTCTTACTCAAATAAAGTAAACGACTATTTACTACCGCTAGATAATATTAAACCCTACTAAATACTATTCACTTTATTATTATATAAAAAATAAAGTATTATATAAAAAAAATTCTTCTCTATTTTCGATTTTCTTTCCCCAAATTACTTTTAATATTGCAACTAATAGTACCCGCCTATTATTTACCCGAATTAAACCCTCTTACAATTATAAAACCTTAACGTTAGTAATAATATTAATTGGATATTTACTATACTTCGAATATAATCGTTCTCTTTAACCGTATAGTAATCTACGTATTAGTTTCAAAGTAAATTCGTTAATAATTAAATTAATATATATAGAATATATAAAGTACTAACTATAAATAGCGATTATACCGCTTAAAAAGGCAAAGCCTCCGGCTACTACCCCTAATAATAGCGAGCTGCCGTAGGGACAAGGTAGCCTACCTCTACTACCATTTAATAAGAATATACTAACCTATACAACTTCTTATTCATTACAATACTCCCAATCGGTAGCGAACCTAGCAGCCCCCGGCGTTGAAATATTAAGATCTACGACCACACCACGACGAAATTTACGCACAACAAGCTCAATCGTAAACCTTCTCAACCCCGCTAATCCATCGACCCCGACCGGTCGCAATATCTTTATCGGTCGGCATTCCCTTCGGAATAATATAAAGTTGCGTAATAAATAGAACCTTTAAATACCTCCACTACCGATATAGACCTAGTAGCCGCCTGTTCCGGCCGCTAACCCTACCCCGCCCGGACCCGGTCCCGCTCCTCCCAATACCGCCCTAAAGACTAGGCAGCTAATATACTAAAATGCCAACGATGGCAACGAATCTTTACAATTTAGTAATATTTCGTTATTCCGTTTGGCAGGATACCTAGGGCTCTATATACTAGTATAGCCCAATTGGACGTTGCTTAGTATTAATTAATTAACGGCGTCGATGCATATTTT
This sequence comes from Neurospora sp. CHS-2018b, assembly GCA_009806015.1. NCBI lineage: Eukaryota > Fungi > Ascomycota > Sordariomycetes > Sordariales > Sordariaceae > Neurospora > Neurospora sp. CHS-2018b. Next base: position 37,951 of record RAOV01000015.1, on the reverse strand, counting down.
AATAATATAAGTACCGTAAATAATATTTTTATCGACTTGTTACGATTAATATACGTCTCAATATATCCTAATAAATTGCGTCGGTATTATATTAAGATTTAAATATTACTAACGGGTTATTATTATATTAAATATAAGTTTTAATTTAGAAACCGCCGTTTATAGCCTTATTATCTATTATCGTTACTAATAATTATTAAATAGTATTTAGGTATAATAAATAAATAATCTAATTATAGGTTAAATAGATTATTATACTTAATATATTAAATTTACCGGTTATGAGGAAGTCCCTTACTAAATTACTTATTTAGTAACCCAATTCCTCCACTATACTTAAAAGTATTATTAATTAACCTTCCCCTCGCTTATACTTAGGGGGCTTACTATTACTACTAAACTAATATAAATATAATTAATTTTATTTATAAAAACCAGTTATTCGATAACCCTAACTCTAATATTAAAAGTATTATTTAGTATAAAAACTTTTAAAATACGTCTAGGCATTTTTTAACGAATTGGTATATACGACGCACTAAGAGTCTGCCCCTATATATTAGGAACGTTTTTATTAAGAACTATATTATCTACCTTCTATTATACCCCCTAATTAATAAGAATGTCCGCCTTCCGTTCTTAGAATTCGCTAACCCTCAAAATAGTATTACCTTCCTACTCATCCTTCTACTATATATTTATATATATTATATATATTATATATATAGTAATAATAATTACCTTCGCATTATATATCTCCCGTAGTCGATAATCTATTAGTAAATAAGCTGTTCCGATTACCCCCTAGGCTATCTTAATAGCTACCGCAGCCCGACATATCTTTATATTAATAATTATAATATTACGCCCCTATTCCTCTAATATAATAATTATCTACCCCAATTACTACAGTATAACCTTCGCAATATTATACCCTAATTCCGGTATAATATAAGGAAGACCTATAAATAAATTAGGGAGCGGATTAGAGAAAAAGGTTAAATAATTGGTTAGAAGACTATTAACAACGTAAATTAAAGAAGGCCCGAATCTTATAAAACTAAGAGTAAGTACGGGTATTAATTATATATATTAATTATAAAATAGATAAGGGAACTTCGTTCGATAAAATTTTAAGTAGTTGTAATCTATTTAAATATACGGACATTACGATTCTCGAATTTTTATTAAGTTCTTTAAATTCTTCAAATTTAAATTCTAAATCTAAATCAAATTATAGGTTCCCGCTAAGAGTGTAAGTGACCAAACTTCAAGATACTTTGCGTATAAAAAATATAATAGATAATATTACTTTTAAATAAGTCTTTAGAGCCCGTAATATTTATAGGGAAATTCGTTTAGTACTATTAAAACTACCTATAGCTCTAATACTTATACCCGCTAGCCCCGCTACCCCTATATTTATTACCCGCCCCCTGGCTACTAGTAGCGCTATTAGCGCTACTAGCCCCGCTATTTCTACTTCTATCTTAATTACCGCTTCTACTAGTACTACCCCTACCGTAGAAATTCTATAATTATATTATTAATTAAATAAATATCTAGAAAATATAATATTACAACGGTTAAATAATATATAATATAAAAATAATAAACCTATTATTATCGGTTACGAGGATTATATCGATAAAAACGATTCATAAGCTATAGAGCAAATAATCGCCGTATTCTAGAAATCTATAATTATTAATACAACGCGACGCGAATAATTAATAGTAGGCCTGTCAGTAGCCCGCCCCTCCTTACTTATCCTTCGAAATTTAAATAATTTAGATAATTCCTAACCGCAAGATAATCGACTTGCCTATTTATAACCGTCCAAGAAACTTCCTATACTATTATAAGTCGACACATCAAAAAAGAAAGGTAAAGGAAAAGTATTTAAAAAAGCCAAAGAATTAAAGGCACCCAAACAACGGAAGGCTTCGAAAATAAAAGCACCACCCGTATAACCGATATAACCGATAGAACAACCAGAGCCGGCAGAGCTATATGCAACCGGCGACGACGATTTGGATACCGATAATAACGTCGAACTCTAGGCTACTACTACTACCGAGGCGGCGGAGGCACCCGATAACCCAAGACTTCTACTGATTAGTATTCGAACCGTCAAACTACTATATGAAAGGAATAAATACTTATAATTATTACTAACTAAATAAAACCAATACTTCTATATTTTAAAGAATAATCTATTTAGGCTATAATTAAATACCAATTCTTAAGTACGAAGTAAAGTTAATCTAACCGTCGCTCTAATAGGCATTAATTAAAATATTTAAATAAATATATTATTTATTATTAATTTAAAATCTCGTATTAATTAATTTACTTATATAAGTAACGTCTTTATTAGCTACGAAATAAATTATAATTTAGAAGCGATATAAGTCCCTAAAGACGTAGTCCCAAATTAATTGTAGTAATTATTACGAAACAAGTTCTTAGCTGCCTATCGTATATATAAGTATAAAACCGTCAAAAGCTTTATTAAATTTATAATAATACTATTTAATTAAAATATTTAGAAAATAGTTAGTATATATAGTATTCGTAAAGAAATATTAGAAGAAGTTTATAATATTAAATATATTAAATTACAATTATCTAATAATAATATAATTAAATTGAACGATTAGTATAAATTAAAGTTCAATATTTATATAATCCCCACCCTATTTCTATATATTATCAGATACTTCGATATCGATAATACGTTTAATAATTATAATAACTTTACGTTCTACTAAATTAGTGAAATTTTTATTCGTTTAATATATTTAATTATAGAAATTATATACGCCGAAGACGTTACGAAGGAAAATTAACGAATAATTATAATTCGGAAGAAAATAAAAATTAGGGTAATTTAGTAGAATAAACGGGAACGTACTATTATAAAAAATATATACAATATATTACCTTTCGAACGCTTCGTTCGTACTATCAATTACAATTTATTCTCTTTTATAATTAAAGAAAGTATTATAAAACTTTTAAAAGTATATAAATATCACTAATATTTAAAACTCGTACGGGGTTTCGTATTATACCGAAAACTACCCGCACCTCTCGCAGGCTATATTCCTATAATTACGTCGGACGATATTATTAGCCCAATCGACCGTATCGTTAATAAATCTTTTAATAGCGAGATTTCTAATTACGGCGATAAACCGTAATAGCTCGATCTAATAAGGCTTAATTCCAAGGCTAGGACTTTATTAACGAAACGCTTAATCTCGCACCTACTAAATAACTTATAAAATCGATTATTAATAAAATCTTACATCCCCTCTAATCTACAATACGTATAAACTATATACGAAAATATAGAAATGACCGGCTTTAATAATAATACAAGAGAGATTGTTATATAAATTAAAAAAGAGATGGCGGAAGTACAAGTAGTAATGCCGATTATTACAGCCCTAGCGATAGAGTTGCAACCCGTAAATAACCCTACTAACCCCGCAATCCATATCTTACTACTACAAACTAACTTGCATAATCCAATACAACAACTCCTATCGAATTAATTATCTTCGAATTCATTCGAATCGTCTAATTCCAACGATAACGACAGTAAGCCCCAGCCCATTCAAATATACGGAGCAATCGAACCAGATATACCGGCATTCGAAGGCAATAACGACAATAATCCGGGTCCCTTATTTATAGACCAAGACAAATCACCATCTATTCGTACATCCGAACGATAGGTATCACGCATATTATCTACCATTTCTAGAACCCGATCGCAGCCGCAATAGAAATGGATGCCCAACCTCGATCGCAATAATACTATATATTTCGACTTAACCGCTTCCGAAACCCAGATACCCAGAGTTAATAAATAGGGAAAGCCTATATTTATATAGTACTATTTTAATAAGAGGATGCCCGATAAGGTTATACTTACCCCCGCGCTAGTCCAATCCCAAACGCGTACGAAACGCAGGCCTCGGGCAACGGCCGAAGAGGCTGCCGTCGGCAATACCGCAACTACTCCTCTTAGTCCTAGTATTATTACTACGCTAAATAATAATAATATACGTATTAAAAGCGTTCCGTCTACCAATTATAAAAGTTATCGTAAATCCTAGAGGGCTTAGGCACCCGAAACAACCCAATCTAAATAAATTATACGATTTAACGTACCTCCTCCGCACGACCGCGTCTCCCAACTCCAGAGCGAATATAGAAGCGAATAGAAATACAAATTTACGAATACCCCGCCTAATATACAACCGCAGAATTAACCTAAACCTACTGACGAAAGGTCAAAGAAGCATTGTAAGAAGTATAAATACAAGCACAAGCACAAAAACAAACATATCGAATCAACGACCTTATAAAATACAATTATAATACGGGCCGACTCTCGCAATTAACAACGTATAATACACCACAATTAACGATAAAATAAATATAAATACTATAATATCTTATATCTCGCTATTAGCATATCAATATAGCATAAACTTAGCACCTCTCTACACATATACATTTATATCATTCCTATACAACACTTCATATCACGGAACATAAAACACATACACCGACACCATATTAATCACAACTAGCGATCCAATCAACAAGACAAACTGGCATACAGCACAAAATCTATCATATTAATATATACACCTAATAATAGCTCGATACAATCAAATATCCCCCTCGTTATCGACCGCACGGAAATAACAACGGTATGCTCTAATTATCCCTATAGATCAATTCAGAGGTATCACAAACTTTTCCTTTGTGTCTGCTTTCGTGACTTTTGTATATATATAATATTTGCTAGCTAGGTTGGGTAATTACCAATCATTTAGGGCACACAATTTCAATTAATTCTTACACTAACAAATATACTAGCTACGTACTAACCTTCACCGTTAGAATATCTTCAAAGTAGGACGGGCGCACTAGGTCTTTCGTTATTTCCAGCTCCCGCCCAGCGTATATAGTACCCTACTTTTATTCTAGCCAATCAAAGCTCAGGGATCCGACTGAAACGGTTTCTCTGAGCTAAACGGTTATTTTGAACAGAACGGTTATTCTGAGATGTACGGAACTCGCCGTTCTGCAACGGTTTTCTCTGTGGTACGGTTTTCTCAGTCCCCATTTTCCCATTAATGGAGGGGTCGCAAGCTCAGGATGGTATTGAACAGTCCCAGCCGGGTGTTGGACAGGCTGAACAAGGTCATCCGCAAGCTGAACAAGTATCTCAACAGAGTACCTCTAATGGACCGGCTGGCGTCGAACAGGTCCAGTCCATGGCATCATCTTCCAACAGCGCTAGTGGATCTTCCATTTTGGCCGGCAAGGGTGTCATCTCTGGAAGGGTTCAAAAGGCCCCCCGTAAGGGAAAGAAGTAGGCTTGTCTTAGCCGAAGATCACCGCAAGCTTCGGAACAAACAGCAGCTTTGTGGACATGGCAAAGTCGAGGAAGAAGGCTGCTAGCGATCACATTACCGAAGAGCGAGGCAAGGCAACGTCGTTGACTTGACTCTTCCGAACGGACCGATGTTTGACGAAACGAAGCAAGGATGGAGGGGGTCTATGAAGAGCGGAGCTTGACACTTGTCATGTGTCTGGCAAAGGCCCTTCGTGACTGGTACCTTCCACCCGTGGATGAGTGTTAGACAGGCCCGCTCTTACATGGGGTAACTGCCGGAGACGTCAAAAGGGAACAGAAGAGCGCGAAAGATTTGCCGGATGACCTAGACCATCGACGGCATCTTTGAGATCAGAAAAGCGCTGACGGTTGAGGTGGAGGGAAAGGAGGAACAGGTTAGATCACGGAAAGGCTGATCCCTTGGGGGATCAGGAAGGAAAATCATATACTGGGTGGGGTCTCGCAGACGTCCTCCAAAGGGGATTGGCTTGTCACTCAACGGGTCGACATGGTAATCCACCTTAAATGGAGAGCGTAGAGGTAGCCATCATAGACAGAAAACACACGTTAACAAAACCAGTGAGTTCCAGGACCAAGTGATGTTACTTAGGTGTTTTAGTGACTCGAGAGTCAAGGCGTGACGCGAAGTCGAGGTTCTAAAGTGTTCTCAGTTGTATCGCATTGTTTGCTGGGTGGGTTACGTTGAACCTCAAACAAAGAAATCACTTTGGCATTGTTTACTTGAAGTAGAGGTACTCGAGGTTGTCACTAGTGGACTCAAAGAACAGTCATGAAAGGAGTCATTGTGTTTGTTTGCCAAGCTATCTGCCGAGTAACAGAAGACAATGCCCTTTCAACTCCATCAACCCTCCCAAACCCCCATCTCGAAACAATCCCCATGTCTACTCCAATTCCAAATCTAACTCCAAACCATCCAACCACACCTTCTTCTCCGCCACCGTCATAGGCAAATCATCCTCCTCATGCTTCTCCAACCCCTCCTCCGTATCCTCATCATAAGCCTTGTCCCAGATCTCAATCCTCCTCGGCGGCCCAGCAGCTTCCGGGTTTTCAAAGTGAAACTCAACGAGCAAGTGAGGAGACCGCTTGAGGTCGCTGGCCGGATACCAGAACTCATCTTTGCTCCAACCTTTCCACGATACTTGGTAGTAGAGCTTTCCGTACATAAGTTTGGAAGCTACGACTTCGTTGAGCTCCCAGAGTTCTTCGCCGTCCTCGGTGGTCTTGACGGGGGCGGCGTTGGGTCTGAAGGGCTTTGGTGAGGCGGGGCGAGGAGGGGGTGGTTGCTTTTTGGCTTTACGGCCCTTTTTCTGTGATGGAGGGCATGTTAGTTTCTGCTGATGGCATTTGATGGGCGGAGATTCGGTTTCTTACCTTGGTTCCTTTCTTTGGGGGCATAATGTTCAGGGCTGGAGGTAGTCGGTCTTGGCGAAAACACCTCCAGTTCGAGGTATGCTCAACAAGAGCTTTTGCTTCTGCTGAGCAAAGGCGGAAGACCCAACCTTTTCCCTATCAGGGGTTTGCCTGTGAGTTTGGCGCTGCTTTGCGTTGCGGTGGTAGGTTTCAGGAAAGAGGAGGGGAAAGTGGTGAGTATAAATACTCGCAGGAGAAACAAACCAGGAGACGGATTACTCACCAATCTCGCTGTTTGCGTTTGATTCACTTAGAGTTTGGCCAGGCGTCAGTATGCAGCATTCTTCCATCTCCAGTCGGGACAACGAGTCCGTGAATGGAACGGCTCTGTGTTTGGAGATTCCCTCTCTTCTGGTAACCATCGGTGGTAACTTGAGCACATTCGTGATGGGATGTGGATGGAATTTGCAACTTGGTGCCGACGATCTGGACTTGTAACACCGCATCATCAATGTTCACGCACTTCCTCGTCACTCCCAACAGTTGGATAGGTATCATTCATGTACACGGCAACTGCGGGAAAGGGCCCAAAGTTGTCTCTAATCACGGTTCAAGTACGTTGTTTCCAGTGTCAGCTATGGTCTATCAGTCAAACCCCTTCCTTTCCACTCTACCTGCGTTATGAAATACGAAGTCTGTTCCAGAATTCCCAGCCAGTCTCTCCCTTTTCCCTCCTGTTTTCCACCTATAAGCCGGCAAAGGCGTCACTACCTACTTCCAACCTGAAAGGTTCGTTCAGAACATCTCTCCGCCTTCGTATCTCACTTCTCAAGTGGAAGATCGTCATCGTCGTGGTCCTCCGCCACCTCGTCATTGTCGAAAGCTTCTTTCCACACATCCAGCCGCTTTGGCGGACCCGGTTGCCTGGGGTACCTCTCATGGAATGAAATCAGGCGATTGGGCGAGGTCTTGAAACCACGTGCGGCGTAAAAGTTTGGATCCGGAGCGCCCCAGCCTCTCCAAGCTGCCCGGTAATACAGAAGTCCCTCGATGATAGTGGACGCCAGGATACGATGGACTTCGTATCGAGGTAACTGCTCGTTCGGCTTGGATTTGGCTTCGGTTTCCTTGCCTTTTTCCTTTGGCTCCTGGGAGGCGGGAGTGTCTTGAGTGCGTGCCTTGGCTCTGCTGCGAGTCATAGGCGGCTCTGAATGTCGTTTTTTGTTTAAAGGGCTACTGGAAGGACTTGAAGATACATCCTCTTCCGCTTCCACCGGCGAGGAGGTGGGAGGCGAGTTCTCGATGTTGCTTTCGGTATGAGAATGGTTGTCGTTAGCACGGTTGTTGTCAACAGAATCAGGGGTAGTGGCTTGCACTTAATGTAGGGGCATCTGGTGGGGAGTTTGGATCTTGGGAGGTTCGGAGAAGACTGGCGAGTCCATTTCAGTCTCGTAGTCGTCTTCGTTCAAATCCTCGTAGTGTGTGCTCTGGCTCTTCCTCTTTGACCCTGCGACGCTGCTGCCATTGGCACTCTCGCCCCCGTTGCCAGATGAGATATTCTGCTCCGCTACGATCGCTGAACCGGTGAAGTCGCTCAGGCCGTGGGTCTCGTCAACAGAAGAAGGAGCGACCCGTTCCACCTCCAAGTCGCTGCCAGAGTGAGAGCCAGACAGCAAGAGGGATGGAACAGAGAAGGTGAATGGGGTCTGGGGAGAGATCGGGACCCCATACGACGGCGTGATTTGAAAATTTCCAGAGGTACCTGCGCTCGTGTCCGGTGCCGGTTCATTGGCTCCAAACTTTCGAACTGGAGGGATGCTTTCGTTGATATCGCGCTCATAGGCGTCGAAGTCAAAGAAATCTGACATATCCACGTCGTCACTTGCCCCGGTACTAGGGAGGCTAGTCTAGAAATGCAGGTTCATTAGCAACTGTTTCCTTTGGAGAATACCCCCACATCAATGAACGTACGCTAAGGAGCCCAACTCTTACCATGTCCTGGCTTGACTGTTCGTCATCACGCTGACTCTCGTTCGAAAACGAAAAGAATCCTCCAAAGCCGTCAATATTCGACATGATGTCTCTCTACAGCGTCGGATTGGATGTGTGTTGTTGAATATGACCTTGACAACTTGGTTTCAGCTATCCGTTGGTGTGCTGGAGATCAGGAAGAATGAGAATTCTGGTGGATTTATACCTCTGGATGAGCTGGTCCCCAGATATTGTGATTCTATTTACAATTCACTCAAGCCTTTAACGATGACAGGGCATGAATGTAGGCGAGTTGAGTGAGTCTGATGTCTGAATAGGACGGCCCCGGAGCTCCAGGTGAATGAAAGCACAAACGGAGATCCATCCCAACGCTGTGCCGTAAGATCTTCGAGCTCGCCTGCGATTTGAAGATGCCGTCTGATGTTCCGGATGTCCAACGCTGGGGTTGAATCTGCTAACGCTCCATTCAGGTTCTTTTCATCTTTATATATTGTATGACCACAGGAGGTCAATACACCTCTTCGAAACATTGCTTTGGCTGTCAACTCCATCCCTTAAGAGGGAGGGAGGGAGTAAAAGTCTGTAGGCTTTTCTTTCGTGATGTTCCGTTCACCGTGGCCAACGGTTATAAGGTAGGTACCTATGGAACATCCATCGCCTCATTCTAGAGGAACCATATACGATGTTTGATTTCGGTCCCGAAAATTCCTAAGAAGTGGAAGATGTTGGCATCTCGACTTTCGGAGGAAAAACGGACAGCGGCCACTTATAAGGCCTATACCAGCAGCCGGTGCCGAAGGTTCTATGTGGTCTGTTATTGAGAGGGAAACGTGTTTCCACCGGGTTGAGATGGATACAACTTGGAAAGCGTGTGATATACAAGCAGCCCCCAGTGTAGGAGTAGTACGAGTCGTATTCTTCGTGAAAGTGCGTCCCTGCTCCATATACTTGTGATAGCTTATCTTGAGCAATCAGATTGCAACAGTCTTTAGAGGTATGTTCGGCAATCGTCTCACGATGGACAATTTGTCCCAGCAGAAGCGACTCATATATTTCACAGTCATATTCTCGCGTCATTTATACAGTCCCTGCCACAAATAAACGCCCCGTTATTTTTTTTCCCGCAAAAAAGGGCAAAATTCGACTTCGTCACTCGAAGATTCTACCGTACTGGGAGTATGAGGAGGGTTTCTAGCCTAGAGGTCCCCCCTCTAGCCTAGGTTCAGAATCTATACCAGATAGTGGGCCTAGCCTAGGCGTGAGACCTAGCCTAGTCGTTGAACGGAGGGCTCTGATTGGTCGGATTTGGGTGCAAAATGATAAAAGCTAAAGACCCCTATAAGCACCCTCTGGAGGTCCTTATAAGGGTCTTTGGTTAGGGTTGTTGTAGTGGTCTTCTTAGGGGTCTCAGACTTTGGCTTCAAAGTCCGGATAGGGGTCTTAGACTTTGGCTTCAAAGTCCGGGTGAGGGCATTCACACTTTCTCGTTCGCGCGAAACTTTTCGGGCGAAAAAAACTGTCACCAGTTGGAATCGAACTGGCGATCACAAGAATGAAAGCGACGACAAGAACCATTGAGCCACTGGCCCAATTAATTGGAAGCGGGCTCCGTTCTTTCCTTTGATATAGGTGGTAAGTGTCCGGGGAAATAAACTTTGGGAAAGAAGCATCGTCACTTTGGAGCCCGGAAAGTAGTACTGTATTTTTGACCTTTTTAGCGACCTTCTATAGCGCATACTTACATTGGCCAATCAGAAGTCTCCCTTAAGCAACTAGGCTAGGCAAATCAACTAGGCTAGTTGTCACATCTAGCCTAGGCAAAATCTCTAGGCTAGAAACCAGCTTACTAGGCTAGATGCTGTGAAAGCGTGATCCTACGAGAGACAAGGCTGCAAGGCTAGAAGGCACAAATCAAAGTAATATTAAGTGTAAAGAAGAAAGGGAAGCTATTCAAACGAAGGCATCACGGTTCTGGACATATAAGTCAGAACTGCCACTCGTCGCCGCCTTCCCGATCTGTAAGTCTTATCGATAAGAACATGAGCCTCATTCCATCCGAAGTACCATGGCGCCAAGTGCCTGGCTCCGGCACCCCATTGCCCAGTGGCCAGTGCTCTGGGAGCTTGTCCGGCCATGCCATGACAGATGCCTTGGGCGTTTTCCCGCTATAGTAACTACTTTAAGGAGTCAAAGCAAAGGTGCACTTCCAAATGTGGTAGGAAAATAGTAGTAAAGTACATTTACGAAGGCTTCATTTGATTTTAATTATTCGTGGTAGTATAATAAAGATGCAAACTTAGAGTCGCGACGACAAAAAAGTTATAGCGGGCTTACAGGGCACTTTAGTGGACCGAAAATCGAGTTCGTATCGTAGTTTGAGTTTGCAACCAAACTCCTAGTGTATTTGTACTTCAAATAGGAAAAGGCACCATTTAAAGCATTTTTCCTATGAGAAACTATTTATACTTCTTAGTACTTACTTATATCTTTATCGGCGGTTGATTTATCGGCTAATAAATGTGGTGAGTTTTGGTGTTTTAAGGTGTAAAATGAACAACGGGGCGTTTTTTTGTGGCACCCACTGTAGTAGATAGGGCCTAATGAGGAATAGAGCAATAAATACTTATAAGAGGATAGAGACTAAAACTGTTGTCTAAAGGAAGGCTGCGTCGCCGGATCCAGGATATGTTCCAGGTGAGAATAACGGTCGAGAGCACTTTGAGCGTACGACTACATACAATCGAATGATCCCATCTCCGTTTTATATCGGGCTCCTCTTCTCTTCCACCACTTTAGACTGTCTGCTGAGTACTCGGAAGTTAGGTTACCTGTACGTCTAGCTTCCACCTTTGCACCCGAAAGTTTCAAGATACTACAGGTACCTAGTTGAAGTCCATAGTTCGGTAATGGCTAAACCCGGCACCTCTTAATTGTCTTGACGGAGACTCTCCCACTTTCTTCACGATATTCCTGCCTCTTTGGCCCTTTTTCGTGATTGTCCTCAACCGAGGAATTAGAACACCAATGGAGACACCGTCTCTGGGGCTCCGAAGCCGCCCGCACCGCCATCTCCATCAGGATCCATATCCTTACCGAACGGGAAGTCGGTAGTGGGATCGTCTTCCAGCAGAAGTCCAAAGTCCCACTCAGAATCGTTGTTTTCGGACTCCATGTCGTCATCCTCTTCCACATGTCTCGGGGCCGTTTGCTGCGGCGCGCTTCTCTTCTCCACTCGTCCGTGGAGAACGCCCTTCGTCGCCAACTTCGCAGTGGTACCCGCACCGGAGCCTGTAGGCTGTGTAGCCTTGCCCTTCGGTTTGGCAGACTTTCTGGTCGAGCCAGTGGCCTTCTGGCGCTTGGCTTTATCGGCGCGCTTCTTGGCGATGCAGTAACCACAGAGGGAGTTCTGCACGTTGTTGGCGGCAGTGCGTCTGAAGCAGTTTGTACAAGACCAAATGCCTTGGAGGTGGCGTTGCCTGATGATGGCAATCAGGGCTTTGCCAGGCCTGTTTCTGAGGTGATTGAAGCATTTGCTGGCTCCCGGTTGCTAAACGAGAGCCGAGCAGCCGCCCCTTCCACCCGGGCCCTCGCAAATGGCAGTTGGGACAATGGGCTCGAGGTGCCCAGCAGGTTGTGCCGGGCTAGGGTGTACCTGCTGAGGCTGTCCATTTGAAGCGAGGGGATCATGCCCACCGTTGGAGTTCATGATGCTAGAGGTGTAGTTGCCACTCCCGGCGGAGGAAGCAGCATTGGGGATGTAGTTACCGCTGCCGGCGGAGGAAGCAGCACTGGGGGTGAAGTCGGCCGAGTTGGTGCTACTGTTGCTCATCCAGTTCAAAGGAAGAACTTGCTCCGCACTCGATCCAGAAAAGTTTGAGTTGATGCTCAAAGCAGGTCGGAGGGAAGTGCTGTCGTGGATGCCACTGCCATGAGTGGTGGGGAGGTTGATCAAGTTAGGCGAGCCGACATGGGGGTTGCCGGTAGGATTGCTTGGGGTGGGCATGTCGTTGATGGGCGATCCAAATGAAGCGCCCATATTCGGCATCGTGGCAATGGAGGGATGGGAAGGATGAAAGCTGCTTCCCTGGCTGCGTCCAGAATACCAACGACCCGGGTTACCAAGCTGAAGGGGCATGTTTCTGTTGACTGCCGGAGCTGGGTGAGTGGTAGATGCCGAGGTAGATGGGATAGATGGGACTCCGACCGAAGAAGCAGCACCGGAGTTGAAGTCGGTGTTTGAACGAGAGATGATGTTGCTGAGGGTGCCCAATTCATCATCTGGGACGACCCCATTGGACTGAGGTGAGTTCAAGTCGGCGATATTCCGATGGGCGGGGTTGTCCATGTCACTGCCACGGTCGGCAGCCAAGGTGGGATTGTCGAAACCTTCGAGGACAACATCGTCGCTCCAATCATCCCAGGAAAAGTCGTTTTCCTGATGAGCAACGCTGGTGGTGTTGTCGTCTACATGGACGGAATCGATGACGAGATGGGTGTCGCTCTCATCGTACTCGCTGAAGATGATTTGGTCGCTCCAAATTTCGGCGGCATAATCAGGCTCTTGGGTCAACATGGTTTCGCGCTGAGCCACCATCACCTTGTAACCACAATATGTCAGCTCATTTCTGAAGAATAAGGTACCTATCTCTATACGAGGCATGTCTTACCTCGATGGTGAGTGCCGGCATGCTGTCGAAATCATCCCGGACTTCTTGGTCGTTCCAGTCTCCAGCGGAGTAGTCGTTCTCCTGGGCCAAAATAGCTCTACTGCGATCCTCCAACCGCTGTTAACCAAGACATATTAGTTGACAGCCATACTAAAGCTCAAAACGGAGACGTATCTCACCTGGTTGATTCCTAAGGGGTCCTCGTCGAGCACCCCATTTTGCCACTGGTATAGTGACTCTATGGGCGACATGGTGCGCGTCGTTTCAGTCGTTGGTTTGGTTGTTTACAATCTTGTCACGTATGAGACGAGATGTGTGCTTGCTTGCCTCGCCTCAAAAAGTACTACTCTCGTAGAAATGTCGAGTTCATTTGTTGTAGGAGGTAGAAGTGGAAAGCAGGGGGACTAGAGGAATACCGAAGCGGGTATATGGGGAGGGCAACTATAGTAGTAGAGGGCAACTACCATAGTACCGTTTTGTAGAATAGTTTATTGAACTGTTATAGTTCTTATTTCTACTATAGTTGCCCAGGGGCGATTCTAATTGGTCAATTAGACTATATAGCTATAAGCCTTGAAGTATGCGCTGAAGTATACGCTGAAATAATACGCTGAAGCATAGCCTACAGTCCGAACCCGCGTACCCGCTTATACGCGGTACATAAACCAGAAATGCGGATAGGAAAGCGGCCCGTTACGTTTATACTTATACGTACCGTATTTAGGTATATTTTATTTAGTAATTTATATTCTATCCGAACCCCGAATCCCGACTAGTACCCTAATCCCGCGATTCTAATCCCGCGACTCTAATCCCGCGACCCTAATCCGCGACCCTAATCTACGACCCTAATCCGCGACCCTAATCCTGCGTCCCTAATCCCGCGTCCCTAATCCTACGTCCCTAATCTATATATAGACTACGCTGGCGGTTACGCTTTTAGAGCGCCCCCAATTTAATACCGCGGCTATAATTATAGCACGGACTACGCTAGTAGTTTAAGTATACGGCTATACGGTCGTACACTAGAATTAAATGCTTATACCGACGTACGGTTGTATACCATATACCGAATCGGCGATTATATACCGGACTAAATACCCGTCTATACCGTCGTACAATTATAAACCGGATAGAATGCCCGCCCCGTACGGTTAATAAGCCGGATAAAATACTTATATATATAGTTATACTAAATGAAATTATTGCTAACGTTAATTAAAATTCGAATTTACGGGTTAAATAAAATAAAATAAAATTAGAATAAAATAAAAAGAGTTATAAATATAAATATAACGAGACGGATAATTATTGCGATAAAAAGAAATAAGTAGAAAGATATAAAGAAAATGAGAAAAAATAGAAAAAATACTAATTTAATTAATTAATTTATATTTTTAATAATTAATATATTTCGAAGTTCGCCGGCGTTAGATATTTATAAGAATTTATAATTCCTATATTATAAAGGTTAAATTAAATATTAATTATAGCGATTAAATAAGTGAATAGAGATTTATAATAAGTTTTATACTCTACGTTATAATTTAAAAGTATATAGGATAAAAGGTTATATACGTCGGTATATATATATATATATATTATGCGATAGGATAAAGTCTTACTAGCTAACTATAAATATCTACGTAATTTATTCGATATTTAAGGTATATAATTAGTATTAAGCATTTCAATTGGATAGGGATATATAAACCTATTAATAATTCGATGAGTATAGTATAATATATAGTATTAGTCAATCTTATTACGATATATGGCGGTATTAATTTATTATAGAGTATAAATATTAAATAATATTAATTTATACGGTACTGCTATGTAGGCTATTATTATTATTATTATCCTATCGGTATATTAATTATATTACGTCTTTATATTTAGTTCGGTAAGGGTATCTATATTAAGCGATTAAGGTATTTACCGTTATAAAGTATAAATATCGCTCGGTTATAATTCTAAATCTATAGTTCTATATTATTAATTTATATTAATTACCGTATACTATATATATATTAAAATATTAGTACAATATATTTACAAATTGAGCTCAATTTACGCGAGAAATTTCCGTTTATAATAATTTTTATACGAAAATATATTATAGTTCTAATCACTTCTATATATAGTTATATCGAGAATAATACGAAATAATACGAAATAATCGTATTCCGGTAAAGCGCTATTAAATATCGGAATAATATTTATCGATTTAAATTCAAAAAGTATAAATATTCTAATCCACCTAAATAATATTTACCCCTTCTATAGGAATTATATATAAATAAACGGGATAAATAAATAGAATCCTAATAATCGTAACTTTATCCTTTTCTTCTATTATTTTTAAGCCGAATATTAAATATCGGATTTTCGTATAGCGAATTCGTATAAAAATAATAAAGATATATCTTTCGCGGTTTTGGTCGATCGTAAAAATATAATCGATTCGGCCAAAATATATATTACGTTTAAGTATAATATATTAAATATAGTCGCCTTAGGAGAATATATATTAATTATTTTCCCTACCCCTCTTTTATTAGTATATTATTAAACCGTATTGTACTACTTGGATCGACGCCGTTATACTATTATATAGTAATATTAAGTATTATAATATATTATGTTTTAGTAAAATATATATTATAAACGGTTATTACTAATATAATACGTATTGGGTACGCTATTAAAAAGGTCTATCGATATATAAAATAAATATATAATTTATATTATAATATAGAATTAGGTCGCCAATTATAATACGTGCGGCGTTGTAGTCGGAGTAGTAATAGGTAATTTTAAATACGAATTTATATAAGAAAAAACGCTAATCGGATAATCGATTTTTAAATTATTACAATTCGATAGTATATCAACGCGGTAAATTTAAGAAAGCCTTTATCTATACTAAATTAAACGTTATTTCTAATACCGTACTTTAATTAATAGAAATTATATTACTAAGGGAAATAAACGATAATAATATTAGAAAATAGTATTAATATTCGATCTACGCTAGTACTATTACTATTTTTTAATAATAATATTAATTATATTACGTAATAGTACTATAATATTAATTTTAATATTGAATAAAGTAATAATAGTAATAAAGAGTATAGGGTATAGTACGTACCTATCCGTAAAGCCGAACTTTTTCGACTATATAATACCTATATTATCCTATTTCGATAAGTACTATAGCCGTTTACTATAACTATATTAATACGTAATACGAAGATACTTATACTATATTACTATATTATTAACGTTGTAGGTCGGTAAGAAATAGCCTTTATTAGCGGTATATCGAATAATTTCAACGTTTAATCTATTAATATAATAGATAATAAATATTAAAATATATTCGTCGTTAAATAATTTATCAATATTTAAATCGCCTTCCACAATAGTAACTATATTATTCTCGTCCTTTTACTTATTATCTTATTAATCGGCGCATAATAAAACCCTATTGAATAATATTAAATATTATTTTTTAAATTCTAAAATCTCGTTAATCAAGGCCTCGTCGTCGTTAATAAATACATTTAGTAAAATAAATCGCAATATTTCCTAGAAATTTACCTTATCCAATAAGACCTTTTCGATATTAGAATAATTCGTTTTATAAATTCGAATTTTAAAATACTTACGTAGGTATCGATATATTAATTAATATCCAAATTATAATTATAAAAATCTCAATTTCCCAGCCGTTTACGGTTTTAATTACAAATTTTTAATAGTAATTACATATTTATATTCCTCGTAAATTAAAATCTAATACAATTAAGACCGTTATTCTTACTATAATATATCGTAAATTTGTCGGAAATAGGTTATATTAATTCAATATTCTATTAGGTCGCTAGGGACCTGTTAGGACGTCGGGGCCGTACTAGCGCCGAAGGACGTCGACGGCTCCGTAGCGTAGCGCCGCAATGTAGCGTCGGGCCGGCTTAAAGACGCTCCGGACTTAGCCACTATAGAACTAAACTTATATAGCTATAAATATCGGGCGAAATCGCCTTTAGAATTATCGGGTTTAATTATTAATATATTTTTAATTCTACCCCTACCTTAATATTCCTTACGTATTATACTACCCGTAAATACTTTAACCTACCTCTCCTTTATAATTTTAATATATTAATAATTCTTCTTACGGGAATTAAACCGTTACCGGTAGGATATAAATATATAACGGACGATCCGTTTTACGGACTATTAATGTAACCGCCCCCTCTATTTTAATTATACCTAAATCTTTAATTATTATTTTTATAGTAGTTAATAATAATTTTTAATAATAGCCTCCTCCTTTATTTTAATATCATTAGCCGATTATTAAGGAAATAGATAAAGATAGTAGGGATAGCAATTTTACCCCTTCGTTTAAATTATATAATCCCTTCTATTATTTAGAGAACAATAATATAATATAAAAATAATATTTCTTCGAATCCTACGCAACCGCTATTTAATTACTCTTTAAATACCTCCCCTTATAAATATTTCTTTATAATTAAAATATTTTTATAAATATAATAGAGTAAAATTAAATCGGTAATTACCCTCCTATCCCCTTCGGCTTCCGCTACTAAAACTACCTTTTTTACGACTAAATATACGTTTCCTACTTTTCTATAATTCCCCCTATTATAATATTTATTACGTTTATAATTATTTAATAAAAATAGACCGGCCCCTCCGATAATTATCGTTATAAGTATAATATTATTAATTTTAATAACGACGCTATATAACTCCCCAATTTCGTCTTTAATTTTAACGAATATTATTATACTTACCCCCGTACTAAATTTTCGTTCGCTATTAATTATTTCGCCGGCAACGTTAAATATATTTAACGGAAGTATATTAATACTATTTAGAATTTACTTAATTATAACCCTATCTATAACGATTTTACCTAATTTAATTTATATACGTTCTTAAAAAAGAAATATATTAATAATACTTAAATTTAAAAGCGCGCTACCCTTACTAATTTTAAAAAAATATAGTAAGGCGCTTCCGAAATTATTATAGACTTTTATAAATAATATAACGCTAAAGAATTAAAATTGTCCTATAATTAACTAGAATATTTTTATATCCTATATTAGGCTAACCGTTTATTCCCCGCCTTACGCTATAGTATTTTAGTAATTAGAAATATCGATATTATAACCGAGGTTATAGTATAAATAGAATAGTTAGAAGGTTTAAATTTATTAGTAGCGGTATTACTATATTAACGCCTTTAAATACCGTATCCTTATTTATTTCTTTCTATTACTCTTCTTACTTCTACTCCTACTTCTATTTTTATAATTACTCTTAATTCTATTATTCCTTTTAATTCTTTTCGTCCCCTTCCAACGGTCGTTACTAACCTTAATATTATTTATCCTTATTATAATTAATCGGGATATACCTATAATTAATATTAAATAGTAAAATTATATAATATTTACTACGAATATAATAAGCCTAAATATTCGGCGTTTTTTTATACTAACCGAATTTATTATAATTATAGTAAATTAAATTATATATTATATTAATATATTATTCCCCGTAGTACCCCGAATTAAAGCGCGAACATAGAGCCGGTAATTTCGGTAAAGACGGCGATTACTTCGGCCTAGGAAAGCGTGGGTATATTATAATTATATTTAAATACGAAATTATTAATAAGAATATATAGAGATTAGTAAGAAATATATAGTTTAATAGATTCTAACGTAGAGTTGAACTTTATTAAAAGGTATCTACTTCCGTCGGATATTAAAATAGAATTTATAAATTATTATTTTATTAATTTCTTTTTCTAATCCGTTCCCGTTTATAATTTAATTACTTATTTTATTAAAATATATAATTCCTATAATATTAAACGGAAGAAAAGGATTATATTTATTATTATTAATTCCCTTAATATAGAAATTATCTTCAATTACCCTTAATTATATGAATATAATCCCGAGATCGATTAGTGCCGTAAGAAATTTTAATTCCGGTTTAAATATAGTAATTTAAAAAAAAGTAAAGAGCCGATTAAAAACGTCTATAAAGCTGTAATATACCTTTATAATCCGCATTAAAATTCTATCTTAATAATAGACCCGAAAGAAACGTTATAAATAATAAAAGGATTTAATTTGCCGCCGTATATAAGTATTCTATTTGAAATCCCCTTATTTTTAAATAAAGAATTAGCGGACCCGCCGATAATTCCGAATATTCCCGACGTTTCTTCTAATATACTTACTTCCGTACTTACTAATATACCTTTTAAAATTTTTAAAATTACGTTAAACGGAGTTTACCCGCTATTAGAGCCTTTATTAAAATTAGTATCCCCGAAGCCGCCGGTAGCCGAATCCTAATCGGAAGAAAAGGTCGCCACTAAACCGACGTTTCCCCTAAAGTATAAAAAATATTAGTAAGTATTCGAAATATTAGCCATACTATTACCCTAATATAATTATTTAGAATATTATATTAATTTGGTTAAAGGGGAGTCCGTTCTTTAAAGCCCGATTTATACGTTTAATATTAAAGAGTTAGAAATACTTTAGAAATAATTAATAGAAGCGTTATATAAAGGATAGATTTATTTATTTATTAATCCGGTAAGGGCCCCTATTATTTTTATTTTTAAAAAGGGTAGTAAATTATAATTGTATATTAATTATTAAGCGTTAAATAAAGTTACGAAGAAGAACTATACGGTATTACCCTTTATTTAAGAGATTTTAGACCGATTAGTATTAATAAAGATTTTTACGAAATTAAATTTAAAGGACGCGTATTATTATATTTGGATTAAATAGGGAAACGAAGAGAAAACGGCGTTTTATACGAAATATAAGTACTACAAATTCTTAATTATATTAATAGGGTTAATTAATATTCTTACTATATTCTAAATATATATTAATAATATATTGGCGGGCTTAATTAATACTACTTATATTATTTACTTTAATAATATTATAATTTATAATAAGAATAAAGAAAATTATTATAAATATATTAAGGAAATTCTCTAACGTTTATACGACTGTAATTTATATATTAATTTGAGTAAATATAAATTCTATATTAAAAGAATATCGTTCTTAAAATATATTATATTTCCCGAAAATATTTCAATAAATTTAGAAAAAGTCGTTACAATCGTAGATTAGGAAATTCCAATAAGTATTTATAATATTTAAATATTCTTAAAATTTATTAAATTTTACCGATAGTTTATAATATTATATTCTAAAGTTACGGCCCTATTAACGGAATTATTAAAAGGGGGTAAATAAAGAATATTCGAATTATTAGAACCGGCTAAATTAGCGTTCGAAGAGTTAAAACAATTATTTTAAAAGGTACCTATATTATAATACTTTAACCCGTCCTTACCGATCCGAATAGAAATAAACGTATTAAATTTTACGATTGGGGCGGTCTTAATATAATTATATAAAATATAATAGTATTTAATTATATTCTTTTCGTACAAAAAATCGTTAGAAGAAATACGCTATAATATCGGCAATAGAGAATTATTAATAATCGTCGGAGCGTTAAAAACGTAGTAGTAATATTTATTATATATTAACGAACCTTTTCTTATCCTTATAAATTATTTAAACCTTTAATACTTTAGGAATAAAAATAAAATAAACGCGAAATAAAACTAGTAAATATTAGAATTAGCGGCGTATAATTTTAATATTAAATATTAAGTAAAAAAATTAAATTTAACGGATAAATTATTAAGGAAGCTATAATTATATAAGGTTGTAAATATAATTAGAGAGGGCTACCTATTAATAAAAATTATAAAGGAAGGGGAAATAAAGGAATAGGTAATATAAGAAAGAAAGGGGATAAGTAATAATATAAGAAGAATTTTATTAATTAATTAGGAAATATAGCGGGTAATAGTAGAAAGGCAAAAATAATATAGAGACGGAAGAGAAGACGAATTAGTTTAAAGATTAAAATAAGAGGATAATAAACGAGAAGGGGAATATAAGAAACGTAGTATTAAAGAACGTAAAGAAATATTAGGGGAGTATATAAATTAAAAGGAGGCGGGAAATAGGCCGGGGAAGAAGGTATATTTTGTGGACAAAGTCGTTATAAGTTTTAGAAAAGGGGTAAATAAGGTCGTCGTCGGCTATATAGGAATATATACGGTAATTATAAAGGTATAGAAGGAAAATGGATAATTACCCCTATTAAATTAATAATTATTAGAAACGTAGTAATTAGATTCTTTTATTTTAGAGGAGATATAGAAGGAATTATTAAAATAGGGTCGGCGAATAAAAAATTAGAAGATAGGGGAGGACGGAATATTATATTATTATTATTAAATTTATATATTAAAGAGTATATAAATAGAATTTTTTTATATTTATTATAATAATACTATTATAAAATATTTAAAATAATAGAAAATATTTAAGAAAATTAATTAATATTATTATTAGCCAATTATTACTACTAATATTGAAGAATATATTCGGAACTGCCCGATATATTAGAAAGCCAAGCCCCGGAACTATAAATTATATAGACTCCTCGTATCGTTATTGGTCCTAATAACCCCGTAATAAAATATCTCCTACGACTTTATTACCGGACTATTTAAATTTTTTAACCCTATTTCTAACCGGATTTATAATACTATTTTAATTATTATAAACCAATTTATAAAGTACGCCCTCTATATCCTAACCTAAAAAACAATCGACGTATAATAATTCGTATATATTTTTTAATAATCCGTTTTCTAACGATTTAAATTTCCTAATTCTATTATATTTAATAAAGGTAGCCTCTTTATAAATTTCTTTTAGAAAACTTACTATTAATTATTAGATATCCGACGCCGTTTTAATACCGTTTAGTACCCGTAAATTAACGGATAAATAGAATAATAGAATTAAAATTTCAAATTATATTTAAGGATTTTCTATAGGTTAAAGTAAGTAAATTAGGCCGAAAAATTAATATTAACCGAATAAACGTATAATAACTATTTCTATACCGCTTTCGGTAAATCCTTATTGGAAGTACTCTTTAATTATTATTCCCGCGGTCCCGCTAACCCTAAGAAAAGTAAGGGGAATATACTTCTTATAATAATTACGGATAGGATTACGGAATTAATTAAGGGTCGCGCGGCTATTGCCGAAGTATTAGAAAAAGTTAATAAAAATTATATAAAGTAGTATAATAAGTCGTAGAAAAATAAGGAATTTATAATTAATATTTAGGTCTTCCTAAATATAAAGAACGTTAAATAACGGAGGCCTAACTTTAAATTATCGGATAAATTCTTAGGCCCCTTTCAAATTATAGAAATTATTAAGGATAAGAAAATAGCGTACCGGTTCGACCTTCCTAAGTACTATTATATTTACCTAGTCTTCTTAATTATATTATTAAAATTATATTATAGCGATTTAATAATATTAATACCGTAGGGAAAAATTATAAATATTGAGGATAATAGCGTTTAGTACGAAGTAAAGGCGATTATTAAATATAAGGGGTCGGGGAAGAATTAATAATATTAAGTAAAGTAGAAAGGGTATTTAAACGACGAGAATAAATAAATATTGTTAGAAGATTTAAATTACTTAAATATTTTAAAAGAATACGAGGTAAAGGAGGCGTACCGGAGGAGGGCCGTGGGAAGTTTAATAATTAGGTCGATAAGAATAAATTAAGTAAATAATAAGAGATATTCGAAAGGATTAATAGAAATAGTATATTAGTAACGAGAATATATTCGTCGAATATACTATATTAGACGATTATAATATAGGCCGTATTAAATAATTATAACGTAGGTCGTATTAAACGATTATAATATAGGCTATATTAGACGATTATAATATAAATTGTATTAAATATATAATATATAATATATTAGACGTATTAAATTAGAATTGGGGGAATATAGAATAAGAAAGAATATTATAAAAATGGGAGGAAGGGTTGTAATTAAAGCTAATACTATAGTCTAACTATAGAAAAGTCCTTTTTTTTATCCTCTTTAACCTTCCTAAAAATATTAATATATTGGTAACGACCGAAAATAGTAATAGCGGTAGGGTATATTAGTATAAGAATTAAATCTATTATTTTAAAAATTAAAACTTTTATACGCTATTATTATATTAATTGAAATTATTATATTATATTTAAATATTACTGATATCGTCGTTAAAAGCGTCCTCTATAAGCTCTAGGGGAACTATAATACTTTAATATATTATAAATTAATATAATTCATATTATATATAGCGTATTATATATTAGAAATCGCGAATATTATTATTAAAGTACGTTTAACTATTATTATTAATTAATACGTTTATTAGCGGCGGGGGAATAATATTAAGGAGGGGAGGGCCTTAGGGGTTTTATTTAACTTATTTAATAATAGTAAGAATTATTTAAATATTAGATTTAAAGCGTATAATAAATATAACCGAAAGTTCGTAAAAATTATAATAGAATATTTAACCGATTTTTTCCTTCTTAATTTAGGCCGGGGCGAAGGGGTAGAAATATAATATATAGTATAAATTAATAATTTTATAAAAAAATTAGGCTATAATTATATAGAATTATTAAGTAGCGGTAAAATTATCCGGAATATATATAAAGGCTATAACGTTATTTTAAAACGTTTAATAATTTTTATAGAATATTAAAGGGAAATTAAATATATATTTACTTAACGTTTCGTTATAAATATTATATATTATAATATTTATAGTAGAAAATATTCGTTAAAGTACGGTATAAGAGGTTAAAAAGTAAATAGGAAAGGAGATTTATTAGTACGAATATAAATATAAAGGTTAATAGCCTTTAGGAGGGAAATATTAAGGGCGTTAGCCGGGGCGCTACTAATTATATTAATAACGAACTAAATCGAATAGTTATACGGAAAGTTATAAATATAATTAAAAAAGGTTAATAAAGGTAAGAAAAAGATAAAAGGAAATTAGGGAGGAGATTATATATATTAAAGGGTATAATAATATTGGGGTATATTTAATAAAAATCGAGGAATATTACGCGGTTAATAGCCGAAAAGTTTGGGAAAGGTATTATAAAAGTGGCGGTGGAGTATATAGGAAAATAAGCGAAAGAGGAAGAGAAGGGGAGGAAGAAAAAGGAAAAAGGGTAGGTTTTTATAATTAGAATTAAAAATATTAAATAAGGTAAAGCTAAATAAGTAACGACTTTACGAAGGTACGGATATTATTAAGAAGTTTCTAATAAGCTATTCTAAATGATAAAAAATAAATTAAATAATAGAAAAGTATTTAAAATAAGGGTAAATAATTGAATTATAAGGGTATATATATTATTAAGAACGTTTCTAGTAAACCGTTTTGGGTAATAGAAAGTAAATTAGGTAATAGAGGATAATTTAAGATAAGGGTAAATAATAATATTACGAGGGTATATACGTTATTAAGAAACTTTTAGCCGGCTATTTTAAATAATAAAAAATAAATTAAATAGTAGAGGATACTTTAAAACGAAGGTAGGTAGCCGATTTATAAAGGCTTTAAACTTTAAAGAGAAGCCCTAATAAATTATTCCGGATAATAGGAAGTAAACCGATTAGGATAATAAAAGAAAAGTAAAAAATAATAAGAAGGGGCCGATACCCGAAAAGTAGAAAGTAAAAAAGTAGGAAGGTTAAAATATTAGAATATATTTAATTAAGGGATATTAAGAAACGGGGAGAATAGCGGCTTAATAATAGTAAATTCGGTCGGGTAAGTAAATTATGGAAGAAAGATAATAAAAGGGTATTAATAAAGAACTATCGCCGTAAAAGCGTTATAAATTTTTAAAATAGAAATTTAAAAGGGGGGGAATTATATTAGGTCGTTAGGGACCTATTAAAATGTCGGGGCTATATTAACGCTGAAGGACGTCGATAGCTTTATAGTATAGCGCTATAATATAGCGTTAGGCCGGTTCGGAGACGTTCCGGACTTAATTATTATAAAACTAAGCCTATATAATTATAAATATCGGGCGAAATCGCCTCTAGAATTATCGGGTTTAATTATTAATATATCTTTAGTTCTACCCCTACCTTAACGTTCCTTACGTATTATATTGCCCGTAGACACCTCAGCCTACCTCTCCTCTACGATCCTAACATATTCGACCGGACAAAATTTACTAATATTAATTCTCTCCCGTTAAAGTATTATAATTAACGGGCAAGGTATATTCCTCTATAAAATTAAAGTAATATATACTAATATAAATATTAGAACGTAGTATATCGGTTATATGACGCTGCATTTTACCTATTTCGGTATTTTCTAAGGCATTTAAATCTATAACGGCTGGTATTAGCGAACCGGCGCCCCCCATCGATTTACCCGAACTAAAACTACTAGCGGCTATAAAATATAAATTTAATTAATTAAAGAAGTAATAGCCCTAGTACACTATTTTATTTATATTTTGGCGGTCCTCTTTTAATATATTATTTTTACCTATAAATATTATATAACTTTTTATTAATATAATTAACGTTTCGATAATTACTTCGACTGGGTTGCTATTAGTATCGATTTAAACCTATATATAGAATTTTAACCTTATATATTTTACCTTTAATTAATATAATATAAATATAAGGATAATTACAATTTATTAAGCGTATTTAAATATTTTATAGTTTGCTAAATAATAGATTATTAATTGAAACTGCTTCTAGCCCGGGGGTAATAATTAAAACCGGAAATGGAAAGTATATTCTTCTTTGGCCGTCTTTATTAAAATATAGTCGCGCAATAGAAAATATATTAAATTAATAATCTTATTATATTCGGAATAAGCCGGATCGTTCGGCCGGGATATAATAATATTTAGTACGGGCGATAAATTTCGTAAAATTAAATAAAGTTTATTTATTCCTTATTATACGCCGTACCGCTTACCTTCCGTTTCATTTATAGTATAGTATTAT
Organism: Neurospora sp. CHS-2018b; assembly: GCA_009806015.1. Taxonomy (NCBI): domain Eukaryota; kingdom Fungi; phylum Ascomycota; class Sordariomycetes; order Sordariales; family Sordariaceae; genus Neurospora; species Neurospora sp. CHS-2018b. The sequence goes on along the minus strand of RAOV01000015.1, from coordinate 11,430 downwards.
ACTAATATTTATTATATTTTAAACGTTTAATAATAGAAGCGGCCGTACGTAATAATATCGAATTTGATTTAGACGTCCGGATTAATTGTACGCTACTTACTATACGTAAAGTAATAACGATAGAAATAGTAAGCCTTTAATCCTTTAAGACCTAAATTTTTAATTTATTGAAGTATATCTCCGATATAATATAAAGGAAATACGTAGATTAGAATATCCTCCTTATAGATTTATATTACTATACCTTCGTTAAATTAGGTTAATATTTTTAAGGCTTTAATTACATTTTTAAAATTTAATTTATAAGGGCTTAATACTATTAGGAAAATACTTTTAAGTTATAAACGCTCTTTTATTATTAGATCGGCAGGTATAATATAGAACCCTATAAGGGTACGGTACGAATTTTAGAAAATATTAAATCTATTAATAAAAATTAAATATAAAAATAATATTATACGGCGTAGGGTAGGTTTAACTTAAGGTTTCCGTTCCTTAGGGGTATTTAACGAATTATCGAAGGGGTCCCACTCCGGGTTACTTATAGTAGTAGTAGGATTAGGGCGCTGGTCTTAGTCCTATTTTTATTTGAATTTCCGTTAAAAAAAATATTCGAATTTTAATTCTATTTAAATTAGATAGGTATAATATATAGGGATAACGTCTTTTATCCTATTAATTATACGCCGTACTATATAATATTACGCTTCTTAATTCTACGGCTTCTTAAAGATTGGTACGTTATATTTAAGTAATAGCTCTTTACCCTTACGGGGCTTATAGCCCGGGTTAGTATATTCTTCGCCGAAATAACGATTAATATAAACACTTCCGTCGACTTATAAAAATACGTTTATTTTTAGGATATATATTAATTTAGCCGTTAATACCAACTCTCTTATATTTTAGGGTAGGTTATTTATACCCCTATCGATACTAACTAATATAGTAGCTCTACAGCGGTGGGCCTCCTATATTTATAAATATATTTATTCCCTATTTTTAATATATGGTATTTGGCGATAATTAAAATTAATACTATAAATACAACCGATATAGATATTCTGGATATTCTATTCTTCCTCGTTAAAATAATTGTATTTTATTATATAATTATAATTACGAAAGTATTAATAAAAGATTTAATTGGAAGGGAATATAGCCGGGCCTTTATTGCCGTTGTTAAGAATAATATAAACGAATCTTCTAAACGTCGTACGTACGGATGAGAGTTATATATATAATTCGAATAATTCGGACGGCTTATTTATAAAATATCCAGGCCTAAAATAAGCCTTACGGTTAATATTAGAATTAATTATATTTTTAAATATTATTGGGGGATTAAAGAATATTAGTCGTATTATAACGTTAAGGTTATTGAGATCAACGAAATTTGCGTTTGGGCCCGCTTATTCTCGAGCTTGGGTTAATAATTAATTTACTTTAGCGCGGAGACGATTTGCTAATTTTGCTACTACTTTTACCTTATTACTATTCTTACCTTTTTTACGAATAATACGTATTAATATTCGTTTAGTATTATTTATATCCTTCTTTACCTCTTTTTTTAATTATATTACTTCGACTTTTTAGCACTCTTTTAACTTAACTTTAATTAATAATATTAATAATTTTTAAACGTTTAATAATATTTTAACTTTACGTATACTTATTAGCGGCATTCGCTTATTTATATAATCTTTAAACGTTTTTAATTATTAAAGGAAATTCTATATAATTCGTAATAATATATTAGAATCGTCGTTATTATATACGGTAAATAATATTTCCCTTAATTCCGCCTAACTTTCTCGGCTAATTCCCTTAAGTTCGGCTTATATAGCTAGCCCTTTTTCGAATTTAAATATTTATATAAATTTATTTTAATGTATAAGTAAGAAGGTGGACGTATCGTCTTCGGCTTAGGGGATAATTAAAATAGGTTTAATTTGAATTTTACTAATGGGTATATTAATATTAAATTCAATTTTTATACCAGTTTCGATATATACCGAATCTTTATTTCAATTGCTATTACTTCCGTCGATAGATTCTTCGAATATCCCTATACTAAATTCGATTGTAGATTCGGGCGTAATAATAATATATTCCTTATATTTACCAGCGTTTAAAATTTCGTTAAGGCTTATACCGGTAAGGTGGGCAATTTCGGTCGTAATATTAATATTATTATAAACGTTATTAATATTAATAATAATTATAATTAATATTAATATACTTTACGCAATATATTTATATATATAATAGAAATTAATTCTCGTCCTTAATTATAAATTTATTATTACTTATAATATCGTTGCTTATTAGCGAAAGTAATACTAATATTCTACTAAATCCTATTTTAATATTAATATTACTACCGCGGCTATTATATATTAGCGACGGATATATACTATATAATAGGGAGATAATTATTTCGATATCATTATATTTAAATTTATAAATAGAAGCGGCCTATTCGTTACCATCCTCGTTACGTTAATCCGCATCGTCTTAATTATTATTTTTAATATTTTAAGTGTATACTCTAGCAATTTATTATAGGAAATATTCTTTTCGATTAAGTAATTTCGGTTTAAGCTCGATTACTATATTCTTCTTTTTACGACCTAATATTTCTAAATTTATATACTTCTATATAATATAAATACAAATTAGCGGAGAATAATTCTAGGGATATCTTTAAAATATTAAAAGATATATAAAAGAATCTAATTTGTAATACTACTTTTATTATACGCAATATTTTATTACAATATATATTACCGTATTATTAAATACCAATTTCCATTTATTTAATAAATATTAGACGAGGACCTACCCGCTAACTCTAATATTACTATTCATTTAAAGGGTCGCTAATTTACCCTATTAAAAGATTATTTATTTATTTATATAAAGAAGGTTTTATATATTCTATAATATTTATTACCTAATCTTTTCTATATAGATTATACGATAAGGTATTGTATTAGATATAAAACCCTTCTTCCTTATTTTTAACCGTCTTCTTCCAACCCTATTATAATACTATTATAATTATTCTCCTCGAATTATATTAATAATTATACGCAACTAATATTATAATAAGCGATAATACGGGTCTTCCCCGGGATATAAATCCTCCCCGGCCATTTTGTAATATAAGTAACGCAATTAATACCTCGTAATTACCTTTCCGCAATTCAATTTCAATAAGATAAATATATTACCGTTACGTATAGTATATATACTTATTTAATTTAATAAATATTAACCGTATCGTATAATAATCGCAATTAATAAGGTTACAAATATATAAATAAGTACCGTTAATTCTAATGTAGCCGCCCGGCCAGCCCGGCTAAGGGTAGCTTAGGTTTATTGTACCTAATTTAAAATAGCCTACTATACCCGCGCCGTTTCGTAGGCTTATTAGAGGTAGATCGGTAATACGGAATAAAGTAGAAAAGGTAAATGCATTTAATATTATAGTAATATACCCGAAAGCCTTCGTACTGGAAATTAATCGCACTATATATATTAATATATATAATTAGAATTTTAATAGTATCGTTATTATTTACAATTAATAAAGGGACTCTAACCCCCCTACCTACGACGAATTTATATAAATAAAGAACCGCGTTAATATAATATAATATAAGATTTAATTTACGTATTCGTTAAATATTTATATAATAACCGTAGTATACTAATATTACCCGGACCTCAATACGTTAGTTTTTATATAATATAAACTATATAAATATACTAACGAAGTCTTTAACGGCCTAATGTACAATATTTTTTATTATTATTTTTATAATACTATTATTAGTTGGATTAGAGACTTTCTAATAAATTTTCGCTTTTATTATAATTATATTATCGATAAAACCGACTTTAAAAAAAAGTTAAAATTTAATATAAAGGATATCGAATATATAAAGAAGTAGGTATATCGTTAATTCGATTACGTTCTTTATAATTATTTATTTAAACCTATTAATTATATCTTTAATTAACTAAATAATTTTAATAATTAAAATTCTCGAGCTTTTTTCTACCTCCGAATATTCTATATTATAATACTTTGCGAAGTAGTAGAAGTATATTTATTCGAAAAACGTAATATAATCGACTTAGGAAAGGTATATATTCTTTAAAAATAGAAATATAAGGAATGGGAAAACCTTAAGGATCTATATAAAGAATATATTAAAACTTTTAAAAAATTTATAATTAACCCTATTCTTTAATAAATTAAAATCGATACTTTTACTTAATATCTCTCTATAATAGACCTCGTATAACCCGTACCTCTTATTCTAAATATATAAAATACCGTTACGTTCTAGGAAGAGTAAAGTACTATATTCTCCCCTCTACCCGAATTATCGTCGTTAATTTTATAGGAAATTATAAATAATAATATTAATTCCAATACGTTCGTAGGCGAATATAAGTCTCTATAGAATTTATATAATAATTTAAGCGGAGTTGTAAATAACGACGGGGACGAGCCTATATTATTTATACCGGTACGTAACGAATATAAGGGTAATATCCTTTATAACTTAAAGGTTATAATATAGGTTGTAGAAAATGTAATTAGCGTTAAAAAGATTAATAATAGTACTTTTCTATTTAAATCTAAATTATTATCTTTTAATAAAATTAAAGGACTAGATTTAATAATTTTAAATAAAAGTATTTTATAAGCCTTACTTCTAAAGTAGCCTATTATATTAAAGATTATTTTTAAGCGGGAACGGTAATTTAAATAAATTCCCAAATTTTCGCCGTTACTTAAATAAATATTTATTAATATATTATTATTATTCGAACCTAAAGATTTATCGCGGCTATTCTCTAATTTAAATATATCCCTAACCCCGTTACTATAATATAAGCGATAGCGCGAGCGATAGTATTAACCCTTATAACTACCGGTATAGTTAAAGGACGATTATAATTAATTTAATAAATTCTTAGTATAATACTAATATACTAGTAATAAGAAATTTATTCGAAATTAAATCCGGATATTACGTACGTATATTAATAAATAGCGGTAAATTAAATATATAATAATAATATAAATTCTATCAACTCTATTTAACGTAATTGATCGACTCCTATAAAATAAATGTTTATTTAATTTAATATTATTGTCCGCTTAATCCTAATATAATCCTATACCGCCGCCGTCGTAACTATAAAGTAAAGTATAACCTATAATATTATATATAGCGCTACCTATTTACTATTTAAAAATATAAAAATAGAAGAAGAAGCTTACGTTGGCGGTTCCAAAGTAATCGACGATAATAATACCGCTCCTACCTTCCTATTACTTACTTATATTAAAGACCCCGGCTATAATATCTATATTAATACCGTTATTAAAATAATTAATATAGACCAGCCTAATATTAATATTAAAGGGTTTTACTTTTTAAACCGAATAGGTTAAGTAATAGAAGATTAAAAGTACGCTAATACTTAAAGTTACCCCTAAAGTTAATTCTTTTACCGATATACCCGATATTATAATTCTGTACTAATTATAATAAATAGTAGTTATCGACTACTATCGCTATCGCCAAGAAGCCCGCTACCGTCGAAAAGCCCGCTGCCGTCGAGAAGCCCGCTGCCGTCGAGAAGCCCGCTGCCGTTAAGAAGCCCACTGCCGTCGAGAAGCCCGCTACCGTCGAGAAGCCCGTTACCGTCGAGAAGCCCGCTACCGATAAGCCCGTTATTATTAAATACCCCGCTATATTTCTTATAATTCTACCGGTAAAAACTATAAAAAATAAGGAAATTGTCGCTAAACTTAGAAAAGTAATAATTAATTTCGCGCGTTATTTAGAAAAGGATAATCGAAGCTTCGAAATACCTTAATTAAATAAATATATCGAAAATTTAATACGAGCTTGTATCGATTAAATAACGTAAGAAAATAATATTATAAACTTTATAAAATTTATATAAATTCGGAGAATTCCCCTTATTTAAATTAAAGGAGATAAATAATCCTACGATATATTATAATAGAAAATAGTAGAATTCAGCAGGGTATTTATATAATTTTTAAAAGAGGATAATAAATTTAACGATTTTATATATTAATAATTTACCGATTATTTAAACGATTGGAAAATATTTACTAATAATACTATAGAATTTATATAGCGGTTTATAATCCCCGGCGGCCAAATTATTATCGATTCTAAATTTAATTCCGTTTCCGATTCTAATTTAAAAGAGGGCGTACCCTTACCCCCACCCCCCTAGCCGTATCCCGAGAAGCTTATCGTCCCCGAGAAGCCTATCGTCCCCGAAAAGCCTATCGTCTTCGAGAAGCCTATTGTCCTAAAGGAGCCTATCGTCCCCGAAAAGTTTATTATCCTAGAGGAGCCTATCCCTAAGAAACTTATTATCCCTGAGGAGTTAGAGTATAAGCGGCCACCCCTTTATATACTCCTTACTAAATATACTATATAAAATGCTATATTTCGCAATATTAAAACAGTTCTCAATAATATTAAAAAAATTCTTCTTAAAAGAGGGTAAAGGTAATAGTATAAATTAAATCAAATATATATAAAGTATAATAATATTAGTAAAAATATAATAATTAAATATTAAGCCGCCTAGCGGGAAGTAGTTAAAGACTTTATACGACGATTTATTTAGCTAATTCCCTTACCCCCGTTATTTTTGAGAAACGCTATCTGCACTGCCGCTAACCTCTTACTACACTGCTGTCTAAAACTCTAACTAACTATAATTTAGCCAAATATTAAGTTATAAGTACAAAAATACTTTCCTTAGGCTTGTTGGATTTTGCTTTATTTTACTAAATAGGCCGCGCCTTTTACTACCTTCTATATTTACTATTTTAAACAATACTAGAAATCTTAATGTTTTAATTTTTATTCCTAAAACCGATGGTGGTTTTGGACGTTCCAGTTAAGTTCGGAGTCCCCTTCTAGGCTTATAAAATAGAGCAAAAAAATACGAAAATTCCAACACTACTTTGAGGCTCTAAGACTCCATTTTGGTAGAGCCACTTAGGATTTTCTTTTTGGACGGCAGTGTAGTAAGAGGTTAGCGGCAGTGCAGATAGCGTTTCTCTTATTTTTACCTAAAGAATTAACCCCGCCCCTTAAAATTATTAAAGAGGATTATAAAAAGTTTTATATAAAAGTACTAACGAAAATAAAAACCGACTTTATACTTAATAAATACCGTAAATTATTTATAAATATAAAGGTCGCAACCGATAAAGCCGAGAATTACCCTATTTAAAAATTTAAATTAAATTTCTTTAAAAGTTCTATAGTTAAAACTTATTAAAATTAGGAAACAAATAAGAAAGCTAAAGAGCGTTAGCGCTATAAATAAATAGAAGAAGAGGAGGCGAAAATAAAGAAGGCGATTAAGGAGCATCGCCGTTTTAAGGAGGCTAAGAAGGCGACTAAGGAGCATCGCCGTCTTAAGGAGGCTAAGAAGGCCGATAAAGCTAAAAAGGCTAATAAAATTAAGAAGGCCGATAAAGCTAAGAAAGTAGAGGAAGCTAAGAAGAAGGCTAATAATGAAGCTGCTACTATTATTAAGAAAAAAGCTAACGAAACTATAACTAATAATTATAAAGATTCGCAATCTAATAATTTATCTCTTATATTAAGCTCCTAGTATTCTTCCTAATTATAACCCTTTAAACCCGGTATTAATTTAGGTACTCCTATAATTTTACTGGTTAAATAATTCGAATACCGACCTAATCTATATAAAAGTCCGACTAAAGTACTATAATTACCCTTACTAGAAATTAATATCGATATACCGGCCGAAATAACCACCGAAACGGTTAGAAATATTCTAGCGCGCTAATTTCGATTTAAAGTATCTCTTAGCTCCTTCGCTAACTAAATAATTGCTTCTATAATATATATTACTTTAATCCGAACTATTAATTAATTTTGAAAACCGACCTTTATATTTATAAGTACTATCCGGCATTCTACTTTAATACGTAGAGGCAGTTCTAATATACTTTACCCCCTTAATTCTAGAGAAGGTCTAATCGCACGGCCGCTATCGTCTATTCGCACGGCTAAGAGAATTTATTTCTTGAGAAAAAGAAGTTTCCCAAGGGCCTATAGTAATAAAAAGTATATTATTCTACTCGTCAGATTTTACTGGATTTAACAACCCTACTAGCAGAGCCATAGGAAGAAATCTCGACTCAACAACGTTAAAAAACTACATTTTGAAAAGAAAACTTAGTTTTTATTAAGAAAAGAAGTAAAACGTTGCTTAAGACAGTAATAGTTTTGGAGGCCTATAACCTTATAAAAAAGAGCAAAAAACCACCAAAAATAATATACCAATTTAAAATGTTAACCCTTTGCTTTGAATTTAAAACATTATAAAAGACTTCAAAATATTATTTTTTTCCGGCCGTGCGAATAGACGATAGGGGCCGTGCGATTAGACCTCCTCTAATTCTATACCCCGGCCTATAATTTAATCTATATTATAGGTAGTTCAAACTATTATACCCGATCCGAATTATATATTAATATAGTTTTAAACCCGTTAGGCCTTTACTTTTAATTTTAGTATAAGGGTTAAAAGTATTAGAAATATTAGAGTTAATATTAATATTAATATACCTACTAACTATATTAGAGGTAGCCGTAGTATAATTCAGCGCCGGCGCAATATTTGTAATAGCCTTCGCAAGATAGAGGATTAGTACTATATTAATTTATTCTATAATAATTTGATAAACGATTCGATTAATCTAATCCAATATTATTAAGAGCGTATTATTTAATACCGTACTAATTACTTTTAAACCGGTTATTAAAGTATCTTAAGAAGTACTTCCTAAACTTTTATATTTCTATAGGGTTAGAGGTATACCCTTCCAATAGAATATTTACTATATTTATAAATTCTTATATCTCTATAGGGTTAAAGGTATACCCTCTTAATAGAATATTTACTATATTCTACACCTATTATAACTATTATAATTACTATTACTAAGGCCGGGGTTTATAAAGTACCTTCTCGATACATTTAGCGAGAAAATCCGATCCTAATATTTTATCTTCTATAATACGAATAAAAAAAAACGGATTATCCAAATTATATAATATTTTCTATAATATTATTTATTTCTAGTATTATTTCTTTATAATATTATTCTTTTTATTATTTTGATTATTCGCGATAGTTTTATATACGATTTAAGGGTACGTACAAACTATTCGACAACGACCGCTAGAATTCGTAAAAATAGCGATCATTTATAATATATATAGAAAGGAAGCCCGTACGTACAATCGTAGCCCCTAAATTAGATCGCTAACTTAGTTATATTCAGCATTACTTATAGCGCATATAAAAATAAGGCCCGTACGTACGATTATAACCCTTAAATCGGATTATTAACTTAATTATATTCAGCATCTCTTATAGCGTAAGTCTAGTTAACCTTATAAGAGATTGTTAGAATATAACCGTTTAGCGGATCTCTTTAGTACCTTTAAAATCTAACCAATTAAAATTTCCCCTAGGCAACTATAGTAGAAATGAGAACTATAATAGTTAATAGATCTATAATAGTGACAGTTGACAATTACAACTATGATAGTAACGCTCCCTATTTTCCTACTACGGTACCTTTAAAGGCACGAGATAATTGTAAATAAGTGAGACCCTGGACAATAGGTGAAGGAGGCGAGCTATCAGCCTAACATGAGGGAAATTTAAACTCATAGCTTCTATAAGCCAATAGCACGATACTCGCTGTCGCTTTATAGTTGGGATAAATTCACCTTTCACTAAGAAGGGGCGACCACCGAGAACAGGACAGGGTTACCAGTGTTCCCGCTGAATGTTTAGAAACTTCACAGCTGCACCTGCCATCCGATCTGTTAACATCAAACACCCAACCTCTTACCTGGAGGGCTTTGAGTTTCGCCTCACACAACCAACACGGGCTCAGTAAAAGGGCAGCTAGACATCCTGCTAACCGCCTGTTATCCTCGACTCAACAACCGGGGAATTGCGGAGAGCTCCTTTCAAGCGTTGAAGCCGTCACCGACAGCATGCATCAACCATAAAAACATTTGGGTCTGGTCCCAAGTTGTGCCCATTACCTCTACCATTCTCGTACGAAGAATGATGTGGTATAAGCCTGCAACACTCTCTGTCGTCTCTCGTTTGATAATTTAAACAAGTTTTGTTTTATATAAGAACATAGACGTTTCGCTTTCGTAGAAAGACTAAAAGCTTGACTATTTTAACATCTCCTATTTCCTTGACACTCGCTCGAAAGTCACTATCGCCGGCATAATTCGTGATAAGCAAAGCCAAGTTACCTGCTACCCTTCATAACACCCGAAGGAACCTTTTCGAGGAATGGCTTGTGATTTTGAGTTTCACCATTCACCAGTCTGGGTGAGTCAACTGCCTGCCCGGCTTCAGATGGGCAACCTGGATTATTTGTCCCCAGAACAGGGGCAGCAAACAATAGGGAAGGTCCCTATTCAGAGCTATTGTTCATAATCTGGGGGGGAAGATTGAAGCTTCAAGGTTGACCGGACCTTTAGAGTGAATGGACAAGTACCTCTAGGCAACTGGTTACGGACACTCTCCTCAAGTCGCAATATCCTGCTAACGCACCCTATAAGTGCGCGCCTTCCTACACTCAACCCAATGAGCTCAACCTTTTTCCGCCTTATACTGGTCGCATCCGCATCTTGAGATCCTCAACGTACCACCCTTCGTAATCCACACGAACGATCCAGTAACAACATCTTTATTGAAGCGCAGCTGTTATGGTTAGGGAATGAAGTGTTTACACGAAGTGAGCGAGCATAGCGGAGCTTCTTTCTAATGGGGTAACACCCTTGTCAATAATCCCTGTAAGTTCTCTGTCCTGTGATTGGTCTGTTCAGCCAAAATCCGTTACTTGGATTGGTCAGAATTTTTGTAGTCCGTGCAGATTGTGGATCCGTTCAATGGCAATCCGTTCCTTAGATTGGTTAGAATTTTGGCAGCCTAAGTCCGTGCACGGGGGTCCCCGGGGGTGTCCCCCGGGTTTTATAGGTAAAATGAAAAAAAATTGCTAAGTCTTTATTCTGTCTCTGCTTACCCTATACTTTCTCTAATAAAAAAATTAGGAAAAGAAGGGAGGATAAGATAAAGAAAGGAAGGAAAGAGAGAAAGAGTAAAAGAGGGTAATAGTAAAATAAATAAAGGAGAAAAAAAARAAAAAAARAAARAAAARAAAAAAARAAAAAAARAAAAAAAGAAAAAAAGAAAAAAAGAAAAAAAGAAAAAAAGAAAAAAAGAAAAAAAGAAAAAAAGAAAAAAAGAAAAAAAGAAAAAAAGAAAAAA